>CM073574.1:28975575-30206825 GCA_037074715.1 Magnolia kwangsiensis
CTTGAGAGATCTGTCCAGAAATCTGATTTCCACAAAGGAATAAGAAGCGAAGTTCAGTTAGATTTCGTAAAGTGTAGGGTAAGGAACCAGTTAGAAGGTTATTGGACAGGTCTAGCTGCTCAAAATTCTCGAGTTTTCCTATATCTTGAGGGATTGGACCGTTTAGAAGGTTACGGCCCATGAGCATGTATATCAGATTCCTCAAATTTCCGATTTCCTGAGGGACAGGGCCTGAAACTCTGTTTTCAAAGAGGTACAGAAACTTCAGCTGGCTCATATTACACAGAGATGGAGGGATGACACCCGTGAGATTGTTTATTTCCAAGCTTAGGGTGAGGAGATATTTAAGTGTTCCTATTTCTGGAGGTATCGAGCCAACTATCTGATTATTGGAGAGGTCTAAGTAGATGACATTTCTCAGCAGGCTAATTCTTGACGGAACTTGTCCGGTGAGTTGATTTTTATGGATATCAAGGGAGGTGAGTCTGGTCCAATTGGTGAAGAAATGAGGGGATATTACTGCAGTTATCATGTTATCAGAAAGGTGGAGCTCTAGAATGCTAGTAAGATTAGCTAGTGAAGGAGGCAAGGCACCTGATAGTTGATTGGCAGACAAATCAAGGAGGATGAGTTTTGAAAGAGAACCAATCTGGGTTGGAATGGTTCCACAGAGTAAGTTTCGGTTGAGAATGAGGCTGACGAGGTTGGGAAATGAAGAGAAGCTCAAATTATCAAGAGTACCTTGTAAGCTCGTATTCCGCAGGTTTATACCTACTACACTTCGTAAGCGATCGCATGTGATTCCGGTCCAGTTGCATGGAGAGCTCTGTCGGGCGGCAGAAGCGTTGGAAATGGGGAATAAGGACCATGAACGGAGAGCCTCTGTTTGAGAGAGACTGGCTTTCCATTTCAGGAGAGCTTTTGCTTCCACAGATGCTGATGATGCTGCTTCCTTGGAAGAAGCTATTAGTAGTAAGAAGAGGAAAGAGATAAGGGATTTCTTTGAGTACATGTTTGGATTTCCGTTGCTAGTGCTGTGGGTTTGTGTTTGGGTTAGGAGAGGATGCTTCCATTTTATAGTGGAATGAACCTCGCCAACTTATGTTTTACGTTGGGGACTCAAGCGTTTTACGTTGGCGACTGGAGTGGGATGAACCTCGCGTTTACATTGGCGAGCTGTCTTGAACCAGAATCCCTTGCAACACCGAATTGTAGTCAGCGGGTAAAACACCCAAGCTCTTTGAGGCCAATCGTTTTGTGCGTTTGCAATCCACTCCGTCCATCATGTGAGCCTTCTAAATTTTCCCCGGACATCCAGAAAAAAATAACCATATACAAGAGGTGTGTCCCGACTGAGAGATGTAGATCTCTTGATTTTTGAACGGTCTATTAGCGTGTTGCATTGGAATACACACCCCCACAGTAAAACCTATGATCCGTGTCACCTGCCCATTGTTCCCTTTTGTGTGGCCCGCATGAGTTGTAGATTCAGATAATTTTTGGTCCCCAAAGCTAAATTCAAGGGTGCACCTGATGGACGGAGTGGATTTTACACGCAAAATCTGGAGGCCCTGTGAAGCTCGGGTGTTTTAGTACAGCAGGTGTGCTACTGAATTTTGATTCCTTTGTCCTGATCGCTGGCCCAACGAGGAATTATACCATTCTGGGCCTACCATCGGAGAATCGCTACTGAGTTAAACCGTTGATATGATGGACCTAGCTGCTGTAGACAGCGCAGTGCATACACAAAAAATGTTCACAATCACCTGAAAGAGACTAACCATTCTACACTTAGGATTTTCATTTTGGCAATCCGCCATCTAGGTGGGGCTCAACACATCAATGCTTTCGATCACCCAACCACGGGTGGCACTTTAACAAAAAAGGAGGATACTATAGGGTTCTCAGTGTCGTTATTTACACTCTGCTCCATCTGCCACTACATCAACGGTTCAATGGGGATGGGAGTCAGATTGACTGCAACTAAGTTAGAATGGATTCTTACAATCCAGCGGTGGCCCATTGAAAAGGCATCATCTGTATCCATTGGATGCTCATTCCACAACTCCAAATATGGTGGGCCTATTGTGATGTTTTACTTATGTCTACTCTGTCTATCCATTTCAACAGCTCATTTTAAGACATGAGCCCAAACACGAGGGAGATCTAAAATTGGACTGGGCCACACCATTAAGAAACACGGGACGGGAACACACTCATTTTAAGACATGAGCCCAAACACGATGTGATTCACACATGGATGGGAAAACAAAAATGTCATCCTCATCCAAAATTCAAAAAGGTTTCAAAGGTAGGCGTTCAGTTTCTAATTTCTGTTATGCTGTAGCCCACTCAAGTTTTAGACATCCTTTGATCGTGTCCATGCCCTAAAATGGACTAGCAAAGATATAGCATAAACTTCATGGTATGCCTCACAGTCCTTGGGTTCTATAGGCAGGTAATTCGTGTCCACTGTTGAATATAATGGAAAGGGTGATTTGATTGTCACTGTAAGGCTACATCTGACACAACTTTTTCAGTGGACCACATGGAAGCGGATTGCGTGGTGTGCCACACACCACGGACATCTTCGGCGTGTTGAGGTCATCAAGTTCTGTGGGCTCCACCCACCATAATGTATGTGTTATATATTCATCCATTTGGCAAGATCATACTAGGAATGGGTCAAAAAATGAGGCAAATTCAAAGCTTAAGTAAGTGTACCTGTTTTGAAAGACCATGATAGGATATGATTATATAAATCTGGCATATCCAAAACTCAGGTGAGCCTTACCATCAAAACACTGGAAACAATAACATCTACCATTTAAACTGTAAGAGAAAATATCATCTAATACAAAACTTCAATCACCGTTTCCCCCCTCCCAAAAAAAAAAAAAAAAAAAAAAAAGAAAAGAAAAAAAAAAAAGAAAAAAAAGACACGCTTTGAGCTCAAAAATCAAATTTTAGGAAAAAAATTTATTATTTCTAATAATTCCGATTTTTATATTAATATTTTTATTTTAAGAATGTTAGATTTTTAATCATGTAAGACTATTTTAACAAAAGTTTATTTAGAATTTTTATTTTTAAAATTAACATTTATAAGAGTTTTACTATAATTAGTACTTTTATTAGAGTTATAATTTTATTATTTTTGGTAATTACGAATTTTAATTTAATTTTTTCTTTATGAACGGTGTAACTGAGAGATATACATTCAATCTCCCAGACGAACGCGGAGTGCGTGCTATCCCGCCCCATCCAGTGGCTGGAACGGTTAGGAAGTCTGAGTGTCCATCATGATGTATGGGTTTTATCCACACCATCAATCTATTTCGCCCGTGTTATTTTATGAAACAGGACCAAACGTTAGGCAGATCTAAGTTCAAGTGGACCACACCACAGGAAGCTGCGCTGATAATGATGCTCTTCATTGAAATTTTCCTAGGGCCTACCGTGATGTTTATTTGCCATCCAACCTATTAATGAAGTTACATTGACCTAGATGAAGGGAAAATAATCAGCTCGATCCAAAACTTATGTGGACCCCAAGAAGTTTTCAATGGTAAGAGTTTTAATCCCCATTGTGTGGTCCATCTGTGCATTGGATCTGCCTCAATTTTGGGTATATATTCTGGAAATGATATGAAAAAATGGATGGGCGGTGTGGATAAAACTCACCCATCACGGTGACCAGCTAGACCCCCTGCACGTTCCCAGCCGGATGCGGACGGGGGAGGCGGCAATCCGCGTTCCTCCTAGACTGAAATTGTCTAATGCAGATGTATACACGCATGTTGTATATGTAAAATGCCAACCGTAAATGTGGCCAAAATTATTATTTGGACTAAACATTCAAAAGCTAAAGCTCAAAAACAACTCAGACAATCTACAGTAATAGGAACAACGCAAAACATTTTCCAGAACCATTAAGGTCACAGAGTGCGAGCCTGCATTTTGTATCATGATGATTTTTTTATCTTTTTATCTTTTATTTTTGACCTTCTCTTCATACTTGTGAGTATACCTGATTGACAGGTTCGATGAAAGGTACACACCATGGTGGCTGCACCCACAAACCCACATGGTTGGCCCAATTTTCCATGAGGCTGCACACACGAACCCATGGTTGGCCCAATTTTCCATGTGGTCTGGCCCATATGAGATGTGGATTAGATGACATTTGGCCTAAGAGCCTAACAATGCTGATTTAACCTGATTGATGGAGTGAATTTTACATGTACATGTACCCGATGGAGGGTCGGATCTCACATTTTTGTACTATTTTTTATTTTTAGATTTCTAATTGTGTAGGCCTCTTTTAGTAAAAGTTTACTTAGAACTTTTATTTTTATACTATAATTAGGATTTTTATTAGAGTTAAAATTTTACTATCTTTGGTAATTATAAATTTTAGTTTATTTTTTCTTCATTAATGGTGGAATTGATATATATATATATATATATATATATATATATATATATATATATATATATATATATATATATATATATATATATATCAATTTCAGTTTTGCCATGTACTAAAATGACCTAGCAAAATGAATCTACCGAGTAGATACAACACAAACATCATAGTAGGCCCAATGGCGCTTGGGTTAAAATTGTCACCTGATGGAAGCAAATTTTTTATTTTCACTTCAAGGCCCACATCTAACAAGGAGTTTTTTCCGTGGACCTGTCAGGGTTGCAGGAGTCCATTGCAGGTGTTGTGACCATCCGGATTGCCTTGCAACCATGCCATGTGAACGTTCTTAAACAGATGGGGGACAGGCATAATAAAATGGAGATACTCGTATGCCTGTTTTCTCTCTCATATCATCGTATTGATGGTTGTATTGTCTTCCATCGGCTGTGCGTGTCAATGCATTCACAGCAAGGGGCACCAAAAGCGACCTATTTTTACATATTCGCTCCATAGCGCTATGACTGGCGAGTCTCCGTGTTTAACGGTACCTGGAAAGCACGTGGTGCAAAAAGGCTCCGTGAGGGTACCGTGACGTGTATAAATTTCTCGCCCAAACTTAAATCTTTCTGGATCCACCGTCATATTTATATTAGTTGAGTCCATCCAGGTTGAAGTTTCGGATAGGTCTATGAAAGAGCATTTCATCAGCAACCATAAAAGCATCACACCAATAATCTGACAAATATTGACAATTCCATTCTTGTTATGTACCGTCCAAATCATTTACACAGATAGGTCCAACCAATAGCGTGTTTCTCATAGCAACAAATGGCATATGGTTAATTGCAGTTCATAACTGTCTATACACGTTGCTAATTGTCCATCAGACGGGAACTATGGACGATAACAGTCCTTACCATCTGAATTCTGGGTATCAAACGGGGGCTAAAGTAAAACAGTGACAAGTACAAATTATATATGAGGGAAAAATCAGAGTTTACTATCGGGTTCTCAGTGTCGTTATTTGCACTCTTTCCCATCGACCACTAGATCAACGGTTCAGTGGGGATGGGACTCAGATTGCCTGCAACTAAGTTGGAGGAGATTCTTGCAAGCCTGCCATGGCCCATTGCAAAGGCATCATCTGCCACTATTGGATGCTTATTCCACGACTCCAGATATAGTTGGCCCATTGTTGTGTTTTACTTATATCTACTCTGTCTATCCATTTCAACAGTTCATTTTAAGAGATGAGCCAAACATGAGAGAGATCTAAAATCGGAGTGGGCCACACCATTAAGAAACAGTGGGAATGGAAACACACTTCTGAAACCTTTATGAGCCCAACCTATCTATGTTTATATGCCATCCAACTTGTTGACTATGTGATTCGCACATGGGTAGGAAAATCAAAATGTCACCCTCGTCTAGAATTCAAAAACCATTCATGATTTTGGAATTTTATGAGTAGATGTTTGCTTCTTTTTTTTTTTTTTTTTCCTCCTTTTTTTCCTTGTATTTCAATCTGTAAATTTTTTATCCATTATGTAACTTCTTATTCTCAGGATGCTTGTAAATGGGGCCGGTTGAATGCTAGGATGCGTATAAATGGGGCTGGTTGCAAATGATTTATAGGTTGCATTTGAATGCTAATTTAAGCTCGTAAAGGTCTTCTGATCTAGAAGATTCAACCTAGCAGAATTTTTAATTGTTTCTTTTCTTTTCTTTTACAGTGTTAGGCATTGGCCGATATTCACAGAGGTCTTGATTACATACCTTGTTCAGAATTTTAAATTTCAATTTCATAAGGTTTTCTGTAGAATTTTAAATTTTAATTTATAGCTTTTGTTTCTTTGACGGAGGTCTTGATTACATAAATTCAAGAATGATACACAAAATGAGAGGTCGTGATTGCTTTTGTTTCTTTATCATGTTTTTTTTCTCTCTTCTTGATGTATCTTTTATTATTCTTTTCATTGCCTATATCAGGTGGAACGCACTGTGACTTACAATGAGCACAGGCTGAGAAAACCTCCCTTGGATTTGTCATCTCTACTTTTACATGGATGGATAGTTTACATTAGCATGCCTGTAAGTGTTTTAAATTTTCATTTGCTGGAGATTTTTTGGCCAAGTCATTCCAGTTGACATTTAACATAGTCGAAATTGATTATAAATGTTTAATTAGTTATAGAAAAATCATTAGTTTCAGGCTTCTAATAATGCTTTGCTTTAAGCAATTTGCTTTTTCCCTTAAGAATAGTTTCTAATCAACTACAAATTGGATACCTTTGAATTTATCATGCTTCTTTTTCCCTACATTGTTGTCCTTCGTAAGCAGTTAAACACATTTGCAGGTGCATTCTTTTTTTTTTTTTTTTAGTTGGTAACAGGTGTAACATGTCTCTATCTTAATGCTAGTAGAAGACATAACTATATTTAGGGTAAAAATTTTGGAAGCGGTTTACTACCTCAGGGCGTGTTTAGCCGGCTGGATTAGACGGGCTTAGGTGGGATGGAATTGCATCTGGTCGTGTGCCAATTCCACTCCATGTTTGGGAAGAGTGGAATTAGGTTACGTGGAATCGTATTGGGTCCTGTGCTGATTTCACTCAATTATAGCAAGTTGTGTTGGTCCCACCATGACGTGTGCGCTATATCCATACCGTCCACTCATTTTTTGAGATCATTTTAGAGCATGGGCCAAAAAATCAGATAGATCTAAAGCACAAGTGGACCCTACCATAGAAAGCAATGGGGATTAAATACTTACCATTGAAAACTTCTTTGGGGCCATATAAGTTTTAGATCTGCCTCATTTCTAAGCACATGTCATAAAATAAGGTTACAAAATAAATGAACAATTTAGATATAACTTATATGTGTTATTCTCATTGTTTTAACGATGGTGGGTATATTCTTTCAATGCACCACTGCATTATAAATAAAGCAGTGAATTAAGTTTATCCCATGGTATTAGGGAACAACCCCTGCCATGGGTAATAATTACTTGTAAAATTATATATACGAAATTTGGCATGAAATTGCTTTGGCATGCCTTTTCTGGTATTTTTGTATATCATTTCTGGCGTTTTGGCAACCTTATATGGCGGTAAAAATACTTTTACCAGCGCTTTGATATGTTTAAACAGCTTTTTATCGGGCATTTACTGGCATTTCTGTATATTTTTTTTCGGTGTTGTGGCAACCTTCTCAGTGCTTTTTTCATTTTTTACCGGCGCTTTTTATAGCTTTTACCGATGTTTTTTTAATCTCTTCCCAGCATTTGTTGCAACTTTTAGCGGCGTTTGTTACAAATTTTACCTACATTTATCATAGCTTTTATCGGCATTTTTTATAGTTTTTAGCGGCATTTATCAGCTTCAGCGGCGTTTTTACAGTTTTTACTTGTGCTTCATACAATTTTTACTGGTGCTTTTACAGTTTCAACCAACGCTTTTACGGTTTTAACCGGTAGTCACCAGAAGCGCTGGTAAGGATAATAAATGCCGCTAAAAGTCCCTATTTTCGCGACGGCCATAAAAAACATCGGTAAAAAGGTGCGACCGCTGGTAAAAGATACAACGACGCCCCCCTTTAGCAGCACGTGTCTGACCGCCCGTAATTCTTATACCGGCGGTTTTTGGGACTTTTAGGGGCGATTTTGGCCGTTGGTAAAGCTTGTTTTTCTTGTAGTGTATTCAATTTCTAGCTTTTGTTATGTCATGTTGTATTTGATGTCTTTAATCAAGTTTTATATTTCCTTTTCCATTTGGGATGAGATTCTTCATAATTTTCTTTTCCGTTTGAGATGAGATTCTTCCTAGTTTTCTCTTCCGTTTGGGATTCTTCCCAAGGCTATATATATGGGTGTAAACAGGATTATAAAATATTCATAGGGGTTTTCAAATTCATCCAAGGGGCTTAAAGGGTGTAGCAAGGGTAAGATTCGAGGTTGTTCGAATTGGGTAAGCTTTTTCTCTTTATAATTTTGCTTTCATAGTGTTCATCTATTACTTTGTGCTGTTGTTTTTTTCTGCAAGGATTTTTTCCACATTAAAATCTCTGTGTGCTTCTCCCTTTTGCTTGGTCCTATTGCGTTGCCATCCTAGATCCGCCTTTGTGTGCTTCCACAGTCCCTCAACAAGTAGTATTAGAGATAATGTTGGGGTGCAAGCTTGAATATGAAGGATTAATTTCAATGGGAAACGCTAAGTATGATATTGAGAAGTACTCGGAAAAAAATAATTTTCAATTATGGAATGTTAAGATGATTAGCCTATTAACTAAGCAAGGTGAAGATGGGGCTCTTGAAGAGCATCGGCCATCTATGAGTGACGATGATTGGAATACTCTTGATTAGAATGCCTTATCCTCTATTCGATTGAATCTTATGGATGAGGTTTTCTACAATGTCTTGAGGGAGAAAACCGCAATGATTTTGTGGGCGAAGTTAGAGGAATTTTATGCTAAAAAGTTCCTTAAAAATTGCTTACACTTGAAGCCACAGTTGTTCAACTTTAGCATGACATAATTGGAGATGTGGAGGCCCACATCAGTAATTTTAACAAGTTAATTTGCAAGTTGCTGGACATGGAGGATGTGATCAAAGATGAAGACCTATCTGTCGGCCTCATATGAGCAATTCATAGACTCATTGTGCACTAGGAATTCGTCCCTAAATGTAGTCACCGTTATCTCATCCCTTCAAGGTAAGACTATGAGAGTGATAAATGGTACCATAGGGGGCTCTTCAAATGCACTGATTACGAGAGGTAGAAATTTTGAGCGAGGTACAGGATCTTTAAGGTCAAGATCTAAGTCCATTGGCAATGACAAAGGTAAGTTAAAATGCTGGAATTATAGGATGAGAGGACACATGAAGAAGGATTGTACAAATCTGAAATCTAAGAGAGAAGACTCTAAGGTTTCGTACAAGGAGGCCAACGTTGCCACGTCTAAGAATATTCAAGTGGATGTGAAGGTGATGTCCTATCTGTGTCTACGATCGAACACTTATACGATGATCGTAGGGACGAATGAATTCTAGACACAGAGGCATCTTATCACATGACTCATCATCGATGTTGGTTCACCAGTTACAGAGAGTGCAATGGTGGACATGTATTTATAGGTAATAACATTGCCTGTAATGTTGTGGTTGTTGGTACGATGCGCATCAAGATGTTTAATGTGACACTGAATACCCTGATTGAGGTGAGACATGTTCCTAACATGAGGAAGAGTCTGATTTCTCTTGGTGCACTTAAGGCAATAGGATGCAAGTTTACCGAATTTGATGGTGCCCTTAAAGTATCCAAGGGAGCACTTATAATCATGAAAGCGTGGAGACTCGGAAACCTTTATAGGTTGATCGGGGGGGCTTCTACAGGTGGAGCTGTAATAGCTATAGTGGATTCTACCTTTGTACGTATGTGGCATGTACATCAAGGTCACATGAGCGAGCAAGGCAAGAAGATTGAGACAGCTACGCGGACAGAAATAAAGGCGTAGGTGGAGCAGCTACCTGTGAGAAGAAACTCACCGCGTGATTGCAGGTAACTGGCAAGGTACATGGACGACTCTAATATCGCATATTCCCTCATTATAGATGAGGGGGAACTATCTACTATTTAGGATGCTCTTGATGAGCCTGATATAAAAAAGTGGAAGGCGGTTATGGATGATGAGATAGACTTGTTGTACAAGAACAACACAAGGAAGCTGGTGGAGTTTCCAGTGGGCCGAAAAATGATCGATGTATGTGGTTATTTAAAAGGAAACAAGATAGATACAAAGTGAAGCTGGTGGCAAAGAGTTATGCTTAAATAAAAGGAATCAACTTTATAGAGATATTTGCGCCGGTGGTTAAGTAGGTGTTTATCAGATTCGTGTTGGCACTAGTTGCCCAATACGATCTGGAGTTGTAACCAGTGTTCAAGTTGTCGATATCGCTACAAGTTTCGCTGGTCGGAAATAAAGATATAATATCGTTATCACCGATAATATCGAAGATAACCAGAAATACGAGGGAAAATGGGGAAACATGGGAAAATTGTATAATTTTTCAGTAAAACTTCAGGACATGTCTAAATACACATATATGGATATTTAGGAATAAAACATTGTAAAAAGAATACATTATATAAAAAGTTTTCATTTAACGGGGACCCAAAAAGCATGCACTGTCGTAAAAAATCACTCCAATAATGACACCTTATCTAAGCAAAGAGAGCATATTAGGTGTGGCCATGGCTTCACCCAATAGGATTTGGCCTTGATCAATGGTTTGTGACACCTTATCAACGGTTTTGATGATCAATAAAATAATATGGTAGACCTTGGCAAGTTTTTTAGAGATAAGAATGTGGGTGGCACCTAACTATGAGCCCACCTTAATTATGCGTTGTATGTCCATGAGGTTCATCCTTTTTGCCAACTCATTTAAGCGCATAAGCCCAATAATGAAGCATATCCAAATCTCAAGTGGACCACACTGTAAGAAAAACATATGTATCAATATCAGTTTGATCCAGAACTTTTATAGTCCTAGGAGGTTTTCAACCGCACGCAGGCAGTCCTCGTTGTTTCTTATGTTGTGCTCCACTTGATCATTTGATCTGTCTCACCAATACTAAGATATAGATGTTTTATCTACACTGTTCATATGTTTTTAAAGATTAATTTATGGCCTGGGCCAAAAGATAAGACTGATCCACATCTCAACTGGACCACACCATAAGAAACAGTGGTGAACGAAAGCCCACCATTAAATACTTCCCAAAGCCCACTGTAATGTTTATTTTCCATCCATCTCGTTAATAAGCTCATAAAGTCCTAGATGAAAGGAAAAACAAGTATCATGAGCTTCATCCAAAACTTTTGTGACCTGCAATTTTTCTTTTTTAATGGTGGGCATTCAATCACCATTGATTTCTGTGGTGTGCTCCACATGAGATTTGGATCTGCCTAATTTTTTGTCTCATGTACTAAAATGATCTGAAAAAATGAATGAATGGCATGGATTAACACAAACATCATGATGGGTCCCACAAAGCACCGTCCACTAGCTACAGGCTATAAGCGTTAGTAGGCAATGCATCCTTCGTGGGAGCGGATTAGATGTTACCCGGATACATGTGGGTGTTATCCTTACCATGTGGGGCCCACTGTAATCCTTTTGGGAAATCCACTCCATTTATCCGTTTCACCATATCATTTTAGGACATGGTCTCAAAAATGAAGTAGATACAAATCTCGAGTGGAACACACCAAGGGAAACAGAACTAATTGAATCTTGCCATTAAAAACTTCTTAGGGCATGTTTGGATTCGTGTATTAGGGTATATTGTATTATATCCGGGTACTGTTCATGTATATGTTGGATGCTTTTCAGAATACATCCAAATCAATATGCCATTAATCAATGTTTAGATAGGAGGTATTGTTCGGATAAGTATACAAAATCTTCCACGGATCAATGTCTGGATACAACGTATTAGGCCTGCGCATTATAAAATCATATAACATACAGTAGCATTTGTACAGATTGGTTATTTTTAAGTTCTCTTCCATTTCATAACAGGTGGTGCCCACCGTCATGTGATATGATTAATCCTACCTGTCCAACATGTTCGTGATTGAGTAATCCTTCGTCCATCCATAGGATTCACATTATTAATGGTATGGAGGGCATCTAACGTGGCAATATGTCCTAAAATGAAATCACAGAACCGATGGAGGAGGTTGATCTACGAAGCAACATGATAGTGGGGCCCACTTGGGTTACCAGCATAGGAACGTCCTGCGAGAAACGTCCATAGGAAAATATAGAGCAATTACAATCGAAAGACGTGCATTCATTCCACGCCAACTGTGGAACCCACGATGAGGTCAACGCTCATCCATGTCGTCCATTTATTTGAGTTCCCTGACCCACCATGATTCGGGCCACCTTTGTGTCGTACAATATCATCGAAAGAAAGTAACTAGAATACAAGGGGGATAAAACTTTAAAAAAATGTTAAAAAACAACAGAAAATTTCTCAACGACTTAAAATGTATATCTGATCAGAATTTCCACCTAATCTCAAAGTCACTCGAAAAGTCTATGATATAGTATGTTCCCCCCCCCCCCCCCCCCCCCCCCCCCTCCAAAAAAAAAAAAAGGAATATTTGATCCTTTCCTATCTACTTTTTAACAGTCTTCCACAACTTAAAAAGAAAATGATTCAAATGAGAATCATTTTCTTTGGACAGTCACGTAAACACGATAAAATAAACTACCTATCAGTCGCATATAATATGAACAGTCCAAGTAGCAAACCAACAAGCGGACAATCAATGGCTGGTTCGTTGCCTACACCATCAGCTGCCACTCTTTCACACCTGCTGTCGTCGATTACAGTTTGCTCTATGGGTGCAGTTACACACGTCCCAGTGTCCATCGTCGCGGGATGATTTGATGCATGAACAGGCTCACCTTGAGGTGTTTCTTCTGCGGCTCTGTCGATGACGGTGGCCTAAATGATATAGTAAACAAGGCATAATCTCTCTTAATCCCAGTACTAGTTAAATGTAATACTCAATGCTTTAAACATGAAATTTTAAAACGTACGATAATAACAGTGTCAACCAACCTTGTGTTGATTCCATGCAATCATGGCATCTTCATAACTCATGAAGAACTTGTGTTTGCACCCACTGAATCGGTGAACCTGTGCACTGCAATCTTCCCACGTCTCATATATTCCGAGTTTTCTTTCCACAAACACCATGTAAAACTTCTTTTTTATCTTCCCTGCAATTGGTAAACATATAGTTTTTCAGTGCAAAATATCCATGATGTCTAGCAAATATCTTGACAAAATTGAATAAGAAGCAGGAAAAATCAAAGTGTTGGTATGTTAGATTAACGAGGTCAGAAGTATATCACTATAAAACTAATTCAAATAGCTCTGATTTAGTGATATCATGTCAATATTACCTATCGAAAAATTCAATACAACAGTATGTCAGTAATTCGGGGAATTAGAAACAGTATTTCAATAATAACCTGCAAATATTATGCAAACCAACAATTAGTATTAGTAGACAACTGTATCAATTTTATAAATCTGAGAACTAAAACTTCCTGAATAGAAGAATTATATCAGTACAAATATGAATATAAAACAGTAAGCCAATGTTATCCATGATGAGTCAGCAAGACAAAAGTGCATTATTATAAAATTGAATCCTATGAATATTTTCTATCAAAAATTGTCTAAGAAGTAGAAATTAAATGTTATTCCTATGAAGATTATTTGTCAATAAATCCCAAAAGCAAAACTACATCATTTAAAAATTGAAGCAAAAACTGTAATTCAATGTCATCCTATCAGGATTATCTAGGCTAGAAGTGTAGCATCAAGAATTTGAAACCTGCAACATTATAACCAAACATTGGAATAGTTCAACGGCAACACACAACTGCCATAAATCTATGAGCCCACATGAAACATGCACGATTTGCATGATCAATTTCCTGTATGAATTGGAACCTGGGGGACATTGTCCACCAGTTCAAGTCAAGCATGAACCAATCGACCTACAAAAAAACCTGCATCATTCTCATTAATAGCATAATCAATATATGCAGGTCAAGATTGTCATGATAGAATTGCTGATCCAATAGCAATTTAAACACCCACAGTATTAAAGTTAAATCCCCCAACCGAGCTAAGTAGGGCTCAGGTAAAACGGTAACCACACCCATCTAGCAAAAAAAAAGTCCAAAACATCGTTGTCAACATATATAATAAGTGGCCCAATTTCACTCTTGACCACTGCGAGGAAGGATAACTTTTTATATCCATTCCTTTCTCCTTTCGTGTCCCATCTTCGTAAAATATCCAGCACTGACTAAATTGGACTGCAACACCCTTGCAACCTGAATCTGGTCCTCATTGCTAAGACCATCCATGTCCTCTAGTATCTCCAGCAGCTGTTGCACACACATCATGCTCTTGCCCTGCGCCATAGTTATGGTTAGGGTCTTCACAGCTTCTACCACTTCCCCCATCCTGTCCCCTATTTGTTCGCTCGGCTTACTCTTCCTTTAGCAGCTTATGTCACTCGCATCTGCGCGACTGTGACGAGATCCTGACGTCGCCTCCATCGGGCTTTTGTTATATCGCTTAGCCCGATTTGTGCATCCATTGCCACCGCGAGTGCGAGGAGCATGCCTCTGATCATCTTCATCATCAGATGAAAGTCGTACAGTATCAGAAGCCTTCTCATTAGAGCCATCATCACAATTCATTTCATTATGGCCGCGCTGCTTTCTTAAAATTGGAGAAGAGTAAGCCGTGCTTGCAAATGAACCGTGTGCACAGTCATTGCCGAATATAAACACCAAGTCGTCCCATCTATTAATGTGCTTTCCTCGTACTCGTTTAGCAAATGGGTGTGACTATACACACAAAGACAATATATTTAACATCATATATTGAAAACCAGAAATTTGATTAGAACTGTAAAGAATTTCACAAATCCTACCGCGATGTATCCATCCTATACATCGTCGGTAATGATAACCATCTTTTTGTCTTCGTCCCACCTAAAATCAGAGGCATTGAGCAGGTCCTTCATTGCCCAATACAACCTCTTTAGGGTCCGTAAACGATTAGATATATGACGATTTTCAAGTAAAATGCAACAACTATCATGGATTTCCTTGATCGTTGCCTTGTATGCATTGGGTTTAAACCCGATATCACTCTTAATCCCAAGATTGATTTATTCCACCAAGACATCTACCAACGAATTATCCATACTGTCGGACCATTATACTCTACTAATTTTACTAGTACCGACTATCTTATGCCTTAGGTTAAATATACTCTTTGGTGAGGGCCCTTTCCTTGAGGGCGTAACAATTTTATTTTTTTTTAGAGTTGAAAGGGGTTGTGTTGGCGAACTTGGACTTAGGGCTGGATGACCATCCCTATTTGAAGGTGACGATTCGATGTCTTTATTCCTTGGGTCTTTCATTATGCTCCTCAGGAAATTCATTTGACCTACAACCATAAGATATTAATAGAAATATGACAGGAGCATACAATTGATGCACGAAAGTAATGATTCATAACAGAACATGATAAGATTACACACTATCTAATTATAGTCTCTACAAAAAAAAACTAAATATGTGTTAAAATATTCTTGCTATAAACTTAGCAGATCAGTACATAAATAATGAATAATAAATACGTTGTCTGGGGCGTGAAAGACTGTCATTCCACATTCTCTCAGCTCTCTCGTCTCTTTCCGCGTCCGCTCTTCTCGATTGTGGTCCATCACCCGAGCTAAAGCTCGTCCTTCCTCCATCGTAGTTATCTCTAAAGGGGATGACGAAACATCCTTTGTACTATCTCCACTGTCCTTTACTACCTCAGCTAGTCCGTCATCACCACTAACACAGATGAAATTATGAAGGACACAAAAAGCTATAATAATTTTCACTTGAGTTTTAAACTTGAACTGAGAAAGAGTACGTACAATAGAAAAGCGGTCCTTTAAAAGTCCAAAAGACTGCTCTATAACATTTTACAATTGAGCGTGGCGATAATTAAAAAGTTCTTTTTTATTGACAAGCTTCCTTCTAATACGAAACTCATTCAAATGATATCGTACACCTTGATAGGGGGTCATAAACCCAGGCGAATGTGCATATTCAGCATCAATGACGTAATATTTTCTTACATATTGCAAGATATGTTTTAGTTATGATTCATAAATAAACTCCTATAATGTAAACAAACACCCCCCCAATATATGATTACCATGAGTGATAAGAAAATAGTTAGGGTGACAATTAGTGCATTTTGTAATACATGAGTATCGGATGCAGAGTCATCCCAACTAGCAAGCACGTATACAAATTTCATATCAAAAGTACATGCAGCAAGAATATTTTATGACAGAAATATTTTCCTATTTTTGAATGTTGAGCTCAATTCTTTTGACAAATAAGTTGGGATATGGGTGCCATTTAAGGTACCAATGCAGTTATACAATCAAACATGTGCCACATGATCAGTTCATTCATTTTACCGAAGCAAAATTCTTACCAATGACATCCAACACTTGTATAATATTACTTAAAAGTATGGACTCTACAAAGGATTGTCAGATATTTCTTTGGGTGTGTGTAATTCAGAAAACTTTACATATTTTGGATATAAACCGATAATAGCATTCAACACCCTACTAAAGTGTCTACTTATAGTCTCACCAGATCTTGTAAATCGATGACCAATCACACGATTACGTACATTGTGTCCGACAGAATGTAAGAACATTACAACCTACTCTTCCATACTACACACCTTGGTATTGGATAGAAGTTTCTAATCTTCAATAATGAACATAATTCAAAGAAATTGTCCCTACCCATTCTCAACTGAGCAAAACAATCAACATTTCTTTTTCTTATTATGTCATTGACGAATCTATCCCTCTCAATGTGACAATCCTTGGGCTTTGTCTTAATACAGTAACGACGATAATATTCAGCAGCGCCCATTACACATGCAGAGGTTGCAATGACTGTTAATACAGCAGCTACCTCACTCTCAGTCCAATTACTAGCAGATGACCTTTCATCACTATTTTCGGCACTATCGGAAGCCATAAGATTATTGGAGATGAAATTTTCCTGAATGAAAATTGCAATCAATGATATAATTTATATTCATGTATGAAAATGATATGTAACAATCATTATAGAAAAGAAGTCAAAGTATGTTATGCATCTGTTTTTACAAATCCATCATAATCGACATATTTAAAATAAGAATATCTGATTAGAGTTGAATGAAGCATGAATCTCTGTTTACAGTTATGTAAGTATATATGAATATTTGTTTACAGTTATTTATCCATACATGAATTTCGGTTTACAGTTATTTAAGCATAAATCTCTATTTACAATTTATTCAAGCATGAATATTTGTTTACAATTATTTAAGCTATCATGTCAATATCTGTTTACAGTTATTTAAGCATATATGAATATCTGTTTACAATTATTTATTCAATCATGAATATTTGTTTACAGTAATTTAAACATACATGAATATCTGTTTACAGTTATTTATCCATACATGAATTTCAATTTTTAGGGTCTTTAAGCATGAATCTCTGTTTACAGTTTATTCAAGCATGAATATTTGTTTATAGTTATTTAAGTTATCATGTCAATATTTGTTTACAGTTATTTAATCATACATGAATATATGTTTGCAGTTATTTAAGTATATATGAATATCTGTTTACAGTTATTTAAGCATATATGGATATCTGTTTACAGTTATTTAAGCATAACATCAGTTATTTATCCATACATGAATATGCGTTCACAGTTATTTAAACATGAATCTTTATGTACAGTTTATTCAAGCATGACTATCTGTTTACAGTTATTTATGACTGCATGAATAACATGTTACTCTGTTACCACCAGCTGATCGTAATCAATTACTTGAAGCAAGGATCTACTGTCTACATGTATCTTTTAAAGTTTCTGATATACATATACTTATTTTGTTTTAATGAAAAGCTGTCAATGAACATCATACATTCTGATAAGCATGGGAATATCAAAATAAGGAATCACACACCTGTTATCTGAAAAAGAGATTGTAGAGAGATGAAAATTTTGCACAGAGAGCTGCAAGACGTCTATTGTGTGCATCGGCGCATGATGAGTTTTAGGGTTTAGGATTTGATTAAGTGATTAGAACATTTCATTAAGGAAATGACAATTAAAAACGGAGCTCTCATAGTACGTGTGCCTTGATATACAAATGTAAACAATGGTGAATAAGGAAAACATATTCTTAGAGGTTAATGATCTTAATAATCGCCCTTCCGAATTGAGTGCAACACAAAAACATATATTGACAAATTAAGAAACAAGTGAGAGATGAGTAATACCTCTACCACTCAGCAACCTGGATGATGCACACCCTTATGAAAACACGCAACTTCCCAAGGGAAAATGATATAGAAGAAGAAGAAGAACATGCGTATCGTAAACATGCAAAGCCTTTAAATCCTCTGAGAATCTTAACCACCCAAACCCTATAGCCTACCTTTAAATAGGTGCATGCAACAGTCATATCCAATCTTCCACACTGATAGGGAGAGTTTGAAAGAACATTGTGATTCGATTTACTGAGATTTACCTGATGGTGACGTCAGTCGGCAGAATAGGGAAACCTGGAAAGAGAATGAGAATTTTTAGGATGGGGGCATATAAACCAACCGTAAACACCCCAGCGCCATGGGACTACACAGCTAGAGCATGGCATCGGACCGAGTCGAATCGGATTCGGCCTAACTCGACCAGGTCCAAATTCTGCATGGCCTTACCCGAACTCGATCAGATCTGGGACTGAGTCCAGGTCCTTTGACCCAATCCGATCCTAAACCCTGCTGACCTGGATCGATCCGAGTCCAACTCAGTCAGGAAAATCGAGTCGGATCGGGTTGGACAAGGTTCGGATCTACCATTTTTGTCAACGGTATGAAAATCATTATTCTCACTATTTCTTATGGTGAGATTTACTTGATTATTAGATATAGTTAAAATTTAGCATCAATCCCTCAAATGATTTGAAAAAACTGATGGACGGTGTGGATAAACCAAAAAGAATTTAAGACGGGCCCTACATTGTTTACTCAATGTCCAAAATATCTCAGCTTACTGAAGAAGCTTTGTTTGAAGGGCAGCGGATTACGTACTGAGTAACTCAGTACGGTAAGCATACTGAGTAAACTTAGTGGGCCCCAGTGGCATTCATGCATTTTATCCACTCTGTCCATCTCTTTTGAAACATAATTTTAGGGCATTATCCCAAAAATGGAATATATCCAAACCTCAAATGGACCACACCATCGGAAACAATGTGAATTGAACATCTACCGTTGAAAAATTCTTGGTGACAACAGAGGGTTTAGATCAAGTTGATATGTGTGTTTTCCCTTCATCCATGTCTTTCTGATCTCATGAACAGGTTGGATGACAAATAAACATCATTGAAGGCCTTAGAAAATTTTCAATGATTGAAATTAATGCTTCCACCTTTTCCAGTGGTATGGTCCACTTGAGCTTTGTATATGCATCAATTTTGAGTTGAACCCATAAAATGATCTGGCAAAATGAATGGATGGCATGGATGAACTACATGCATTCACGGTGGGCCCAACTTAGTTTAATGAGTACGAGAAGAGCGTAGTAACTCAATGCACTCTAAGAATTACTTCTCTTTTTGTCATGTCTTCTTTCATATATACCTGACATATCTTCTTTCCTATATGGCTAACGCCAGCTATATGTACTTGCTTTAGGTACGTGTCGTGTGAAGATGGGCACTGACGCTTCTTGAGCTCCGAGTTATACGAACGGTCCAAAGGAGATCAAAGTTACATGGCCCCACAGTGATGTATTTATCATATTTAAACCGTTCATCTAGTTTTAGGGATCATTTTAGAGCATTATCCAAAAAAATGAATCAGATCCAAAGATCATCTGGACCACACCATAAATTGCAGTGGAGATGATGATTTTCACCGTTAAACAATTTGTAGGGCCACCATCATGTTTCTTTTCCATCCAATCTGTTCTTAAGGTCACAAAGACCTAAATGAAGTGGAAAAAAAATTTTCATGTTGATCCAGAACTTCTGAGAACCCAAGAAGGGTTTTAATAGTAGACATTTAATACCCCGCTACTTTCCGTAGTGTGGTCCACTTAATGGTTAGATCTATTTTATTTTCATCTCAACCCTTAATATAATATTGCCAAATGGATGGACGGTTTAGATATAACACATACCTCGTGATTAGAGCCACAGAACTTGCTAATCCGCTTCCACCTTTGGATCTCGCCGTCGAGACGATGCGGTGCGCCGACCTTCGCTACCAGTCTCTTTCTCTCCAAAATCCAACGGCTTCTACTCACCTTCATCTTCAACAGAAAGGGAGAAACGGATACACACAGAGAGAGAGAGAGAGAGAGAGAGAGAGAGAGAGAGAGAGAGAGAGAGAAATATAGAGAGATAGAGAGAGTTCGGGGTTCAACCGTTTAAGTGTATATTGGGCGGATTTTTTTGGTGCCAAACGAATAGCCAAAATACAAGGGTATTTTTTAGAATAGAGGGATATTTACATCCTCGGGTCGGGTCGGGTCGACCCATTCGGTTCGAATTTTCAGATTGGTTCTGTCCAGATACACTATTATCCGAACCTGATCTGAAAAATGATCGGATCTGGATGGACAGACTCGATCAGGCCGATCTATGTCGTTGGTTCTGTTCGGAACGGTACCGAGTCGGATCGAATCGGGTCGGATCCGCCGGGTCGGGTCCAACATGCCCACCTCTATACATAGCACTCCGAACATTAAATCTTCTGATACTTAATGGGTTCAGCGTGGTTGAGATTCAAAGTTTTATATTGAGGGCAAAAATACATACCTGGACGATTGGTACAACAGTGTCTGATCTGACTCATCGAACGCCAACGTCGTCCCTTCCAAGAGCTCGAGGAGAGATTCACCTGTAATACGAAGGTCATCACTCATCCAATGAGATTTGGAGAAGGTTAACGCTCACATGCAATGGAATGGAGATGAAGCAGGGTGATGCTAGTGTAGGTTATCTCCATTCTCCTTAGATATCAAATGTTCGAAGAGATAGGCATGATATCTGGCGAAAATACAGCGCATTGAAAACACTGCACTGCATGATGCAGTGCTATTTGAATTTACTATACTGCCATTTGAAAATTTTGAGATTCTCTTGTATTCGCGCGCTTGCATACAATCGAACGCTAGGTCTTAATCAAACATTGTATATTGTAAAAACCACCTGTTAATACGATATTATACACCCTAATACGTGAATCTAAACAGGCCCTTTGGGGCCCATTAAAAGTTTTTAATCAAGATGATAACTGTGTTTTCACTTCATCCCAATCCGTGTGACCTAAGAAAGAGGTTGGATGGAAAAAAAACATTACAATAGATCTAGGAAGTTTATAATGAGCCCTACGAAGTTTTTAATGGTGGGCATTTAATCACCATTGTTTCCTTTGGTGTGGTACACCTGAGAAGAGGATTTGCCTCATTTTTTTGGGTCATGCCCTAAAATTATTTCTGGCAAATAAATGGATGGTATTGATAAAATATAACACATCATGATGGGCCCACGGAGCACCAAGCCACCGACTTAAACAAGTCGCATGCCCGAGACCTTGCAGGGAAGTGGGAGTAAATCAATACACTGAGAGTACTTAGTCAACTCTATGGGGTCCACCATGATTTATGTATTTTATCCACTATGTATATCCATTTTGACAGATAATTTTAGGGCTTGATCCCAAAGATGAAGTATATCCAATGGTCAAGTGAACCACACCATAGGAAACAATGTGAATTAAGCATCTACCATTGAAAAATTCTTAGGGGCCATAAACGTTTTGGATTGGTGTCATTTTTCTGTTTTACCTTCATCCATGTACATGTGATCTTGTGAACAATGTGGATGATAAATAAAAATCACTGTGGGCCTTAGTAAGGTTTCAACAACAAGAATCATTGTTCCTATTGCTTTCTATAGTGCGGCCCACTCGAGCTTTAGATCTGCCTATTTTTGGGCTTATTACCTAAAATGATCTACGTGTATATAACACATACATCATGGTGGGGCCCATGGAACTTAGTGATGTCCAGACGCCACTGAGATTAGCCCACACACCACACTACCAACTAATCCACTCCTCGTAAAAGACTTTGAGAAGCCATTTCTAAAAATAAAAAACAGTTCCAGAAGGGAACCCTCATAACCCTAAAATCCAAAAAAAAACTCTCCGAGATCCCTGAGATTTCGTAGATTCTTCGCTAAAACTATCATTCCATTTGAAAATTTTGATCTATTCAAAAAAAACGATCAGCAATCCTCTTGTACATGCATGAAATCCAAAAAGTTTCCCCTTTTCTTCTCTTTTTTTCTATTTTTGGGTATTTATGCAGTTTCCTGATATTATTGGCATAAAAAAGGGATTGTTTGTGACAGTTATCTCATGGCAAGATAGGTAGCTACAACAATTTCTCACCGACAACTGTATTTTTTGTGAAAAAATGATAAAATTATCGAAAATTCGCTGATATTAGGAAGAGAAATGAAAGAAGCGAGTTTCGATGTTACAACTCTGAAGACACCGATATTATCGGAGATATTATCAATTTCTCGCCGATAAGATGAACACTGGCTGTAACAGATGGACATGAAGACTGCATTCCAGTGCATGGAATTCGAAGTCCAGATTTATATGAAGCAACCAGAGGGCTATAAAGTTAAAGGCGCAGAGAACGAAGTTTGTAGGTTAATGAAGTCGTTATACAGTATGAAACAGTCGCCTATGCAGTGGTATAAAAAATTTGATTCTTTCATGTTGAATCAGAAATTTACTAAGAGTGAATACAATCACTATATCTATTACAAGATACTGAGTGATGAAAAATTCATCATCCTGGTATTGTATGTTGATGATGTATTGATCGTCAGTCATGATATATCTGAAATCGATGTACTGAAGACTTAGTTATCAGGGACATTCGAGATGAAAGATATGGGGGCTGTAAAGAAGGTTCTCGGCATAGATATTGATAAAGACATGAAGATGAGTAAGCTTTGGTTATCACAGATAAAATACCTTGAAAATGTGTTGATCAAGTATGGGATGGACCAGGCAAAGACAGTGGGCATTCCCCATGTGGCTCACTTTAAGCTTTCCTCAGAACAATATCCCAAAATAGATGAGGAAAAGTAGGATATGTCTCATGTGCCTTATTCAAATGCGATTGGTAGTTTAATGTATACCATGGTCTGTACGAGATTGGATATTTCACAGGCAGTTGATGTTGTGAGTAGTTATATGTCAAACTTCGGAAAGTAACATTGAGAAGCAGTGAAATGATTACATCAATACATTTGAGGTAAAAAACTACGTCTTAACTTTTAAGAAGACAGGACCAAAGTTGGTTGGGTATGTGGATTCAGACTATGCAGGTAGTGTGGATTCCAAAAAGTTGACTTCAGGTTACTCGTTTGTACTAGCAGGTAGAGCAATTAGTTGGATGTCAAAGCTTCAGTCTGTGTTGGCTCTTTCCCAGAACCGAAGCAGAGTATATGATAGTGACGAAAGTGTTTAAAGAAGGTGTTTGGTTAAGAGACATGATAAATCAGTTGGGGCTTTAGCAGGAGACCGTGTCGGTTAACTGTGATAGCGAGAGTACTATCAATTTGCTAAAAATTCTATTTATCACTCACATATTAAAAATATTGATATTCGTCACTATTTTATCCGACAAGTGCTTGAGGAAAGAGGCATAACTTTGGAGAAGATTCATACCAGCGTGAATTCGAAAGACATGCTCACTAGGGTGGTTCATACAAAGAAGTTCAAATTCTGTGTGACTTCTCTGAGCTTGGTGATGTCGTAAAAGGAAGACGGATTGTGCACGAGAAGCGTTGATGAAGTTATGATGCAAGGCAGAAATAAGAGAAGTGGATAAAAAACTACACATTTGATGATTGAAAACATGGTGGAGATTGTTGTATTCAATGTCTTTAATCAAGTTTTTTGTTTACTTTTTAATTTGGGATGGGATTCTTCCTAGTTTCCTTTTCCGTTTGGGATTCTTCACCGTTTCTTTTTCCATTTGGGATAGGATTCTTCCCAATTTACTTTTCCGTTAGGGATTCTTCCCGAGGCTATATATATGGGTGTAAACAGGATTAAAGAATATTCCTAAGGGTTTTTTAATTCATCTAAGGGGGTTAAAGGGTGTAGCATGGGTGAGATTTAAAGTTGTTTGAATTGAGTAAATTTTTTCTCTTTGTAATTTTGCTTTCATATTGTTCATTTGTCACTTTGTACCATGGTTTTTTCCTATAAGGGTATTTCCATGTTAAAATTTTTATGTACTTCTCCCTTTTGCTTAGTCCTATTAGATTGCCATCCTAGATCTACCTCTGTGTACTTCCGCGGTCCCCCAACATACCATGGCCCACTATAGGTTTGTACGTCCTTTGATAATGCCTATGGCCAAAAATGGCCTAACAAAGATATTGGATAAACTTCATGGTAGGCCTCAGTGCTTGGGTCAATTAATTCGTGTCCACTGTTGGATGTGATGGAAAGGGTTAAATTGTCATTTGATACAAGAAAATATTTGATTGTCACTGTAAGGCCACATCTGACAGAATTTTTTCAGGACCACATGGGAAGTGGATTGCGTGGTATGCCACACACCATAGACATCTTTGGTGTGGTAGGTCACCAAGTTCCGTCCACCATAACGTATGTGTTATATCCACAATATTGTTCATCTACTTGGTAAGATGATGCTATGAATGGGTCAAAAAATAATGCAAATCTAAAGCTTAAGTGTAAGATTAGATGCCTGTCATTGAAAACTTTTTGGGGCTATGAAAGTTTTGGATCAAGCTGCTATTCGTGGTTGCCCTTCGTTCAATCTGTGTAACCTTAACAACAGTTTAGATGCCAAATAAACATTATGGTGGGCCTTAAAAAAGTTTCAACAATAGCTATCACTATATCTACTGCTTTTTGTGGTGTGGACAACTTAAGCTATGGATTTTTTTTCATCTTTGGGCACATTGATGTAGAGCGGGTCGCGGACAACTTCATGGCCAAGATGGATCAGAAAAGGCACGGTCGACAACATAAGTGATCCGGACCATCAGACCTTAGATCGGGCGTATCTCGCAATCCGGAATGAGTTATCCGACGCAGAATATATGATTTTGGGGTAGAACGAGCTAATTTAGCCAACCAACCCCGCTTTGCCGGGTTGCGCAGCCCGAATTTGCAAGAAACCCCCTGATCGACGGTCGTTTCCCCATTTTAATTTCATTTTTACTATTTATAGTAAGTTTTAGTTTGCTTATAGCTCTTCATCCGTTGGGCTTTAGGAGTTGTGTCCAACATGAAAAGTGCTTAGGATAATTAGGAGAACGGTTTGGTGAAGCCAAATAGGAAACTTACTATTTTTGGCCGAAAACCTTGCGCACTAGTAGACATCACGACCGTCTATAAATAGTAAGTTTACTATTTATAGTAAGTTGCGGATTCTAGGAGTTTTAGTTGTAGTTTGAGTCTGATTTATTTCCTGTTGCTTGGTTCCCTTATTTAAAGGGGTGTAAACTCATTTTTGGGGATTCATCAATTAATTTCAAATTTATTAGAATTTATTTCTATTTTCCTGCTTTCTTTCCTCGTGGATTCGAGAAGTCTCTGTGAGGAGTCCAGAGAAGCTCCGTGGGTTCAGAGTAGTTATCCTTGAGGAAGACGGTGATCGACCTCATCACGTTCATCCCTACGTCAATTTGGTATCAGAGCGAAGTTTTTCCTCGGGCTAATGGCAAACAATGAAGGTATGAATCAAAATCCTGTTTTCGGTGATCCAGGGATTCGTTATTGTCATGCCTCAAACTCAGAAACCGGGCTCACAAAATTCCCGATCGCCGAATATGGCACTGACAGCCTCCATAGTATCCCATTCTCGGCTCCCGGCACCCATATACCAGGTTCCGATCCTGGAATGCTACAAGGAGGATTTCTACTATCCATTTAATTCGTAATGAGCATAACCATAACATAATCCACGAACAATAATCACAAGAACACCATCACAAAATCCACTATGATCAAAAACTTTGAGTATAAGGTGTATAAAGGGAAATACAAGATAGTGCTAATAACAAAACTTCAAAAGCTCGACTGCACGCTCCTGCTGCTACTACGCTACGGCTGCGTCCTGATGTCACCTGCACGCATCAATCGTACATAAACTTATAGAAAGCTTAGAGGGCGGTGTAAGTGTGTGCGCAATACGAGCATGCTCAGAATGCAAGGTCAGAATAATGTTGTAATGTGCTGATGAGTACATGAATACAATCAGCCGTACCAAGGCTATGCGGTGCAAGATATGAATGCGATCGGCCACATCCAGGCCATGTGATGCAGAATGCGTTATGCTCTGATACCAACTTCTGTCACGCCCCAAACTCAAAAATTGGATTCACATGAATCCTGATTGCCGAATCCGGTGCAGTATCAGAACAATACGAAAGTATGTGGTAAGTCCATAGAATCAACCATGCCAAAGCTATGTGGTGCAAGATATGAATGCAATCGGCCACATCCAGGCCATGTGATGCAGAATGCAAGTCAAGCATGTCAATCCTCATCATATACCAGTACAGTTCTCATTTTGGATAATCACCGGGGTCTAGTACACTTTACGCCAGCTTGTCGTCCCTATTCGAACGCACAACTGGGAGAGCAAAAGAGACCTCACTATCCGCCTGCCAATATCGGGCCCGGCTTGTCGATAGCGGACCGATTCCTCAAGCTGGTCAAACTCAACCTAGAAGTTGCCCCCTCACTCAGGCGGGTAAGGTCACACCCCTTTCCAACCGACCATGACACAGTGGGAGACGCGGCCTACTGGTATACGGCCATCGCGCACTCGTGTATCCACTCGGTCTCGACATTGGAGTCATCCTCTGGTACCATCGGGTTTAGAGATTTTCACCCAGGGACATCTATGGCGCCCGTATGTTAGAACCAAACATTTTCAATATCCAATCCAGCCACCCACGATGCATCTGTGGAGGTTATGGCCCTGATGTCGCTAGGGCATACAATAATCACAATCATACAAATGCAAGTGCATGAGTCACATTACCAGTCATGCAACAGTCCTACGTGTACCATGCACTAGGGCAACTCCGCCTACCAGGGAGCCCATAAACAGTTTGCCCGAAGGCATATGCTATGATCAGTCACTTCTTATATCAGTCATACATATGATGCGTATGATAATGAATCATGGATCTATACTAAACATGTATATAGAGATGGGCTCTGTGTATAACTGAGATGGGCCTAGACGGCCTACTTACTACAAGTATGGGCCTATTAGTGGGCCTTAGGGAGTGTTACAATGTGGACATTTAACCAACATTGTACCTACAATGTGGACGTCTAACCATCATTGTTCCCAAGGCATTACTTACTATAAATATCGTTATTTGCCATGGAGGGATCACGCATTGCAATGGACCTAGTTGCACTGCCTTAAGTACATCAATTGGGCCGTATCATATGGGCCTTACATTCATCAAGCGGATCACCTCAATGAGCCTCACCAATGGGCCTGAGGTCCTTTACAATGGGTCATAACCCATGGGCCTTATAATTCATTAAAAATGAGCCCAATCACATGAGCTTTATGTGCATCAAATGGGCCTAATCACATAGGCCATATATATACCAAAGTGGGCCTCAACAATGGGCGACAAATACATCAATTGGGCCTACACACATAGGCCCATAAATAACAAAGTGGGCCTTAGTGGGCGGGCCACAAATACATTAAGATGGACCTCAACAATGGCTTTAAAATGATCTCAAAATGGTTGGACGGTTTGGATGAAACTCATGCATCATGGTAGACTCCCATGTGGGCCCACTATAACATTTTTTCCCAGCCAATCCTGGGCCCACTGAAATGCTTATTTGCCACCCAACCTGTTGTTAAAGCCGTGTGGCAAGGGGCTCACCAAAATGTTTATTTTACATCCCACTAGTTGATAAGGCCATGTAGCAAGGGGCCCACCAAAATGTTTATTTTCCATTCAAACCTGTTGATAAGGTCATATAGACCCAGGGCCCACCGAAATGTATATTTTCTATCCAACCTGGGTCCACTATACTATTTATTTGCATCCAAACTATTCATTGAATCACATGGCCTAGGGCCCACTGTAATGTTTATTGCCATCCAAACCTGTTCATAACGTCACGTGGCCAGGGGCCCACATGATGGACGGCGTGGACACAATACATACATCTGAGTGGGGGCCACCGTCCACTGCCGTGGATGGACGGCGTGAGTAAAACACTTGCATCACAGTGGGTGTCACCACCCACTGTTGTGTACGGTGTGGTAAGCCACACATACCACAGTGGGTCCCATGTAGGGCCCACCAAAGTGTTTATTTGCAATCCAACCCGTCCATTACGTGTGTCCCACCTGTTTGAGGGTTCACACCAAGTTTCAGCCACATTCAAAATTTAGGTAGGCCCCACCAAGTGTTTTTATATGATCTAGGCATGTCTTCACATGATTTGGATGGTATGGCCCACCTGAGTTCAGTTTGTGGATGATTTTTGGAGTCAACGCACCATTCAAGGGGACATATTAAATGAACGGTATAGATGTAAAATATACATCATGGTGGAGTCTACAAGTGGGCAAATGCGGCCACCCTTTTTAACGTGGACGTCTCTGGACTCATGGCACAAAGTCATGCCAAAAAAGAAAATTATTTTTTTATCCTAGGTGGGACCCACATTAACCAGATCTACCCCATCCATTGCATGTGTTCCACAAAATTAGGCGTCCAAACCAAGTTTCAGCCACATCCAAATTTCAAATAGGCCCCACCAAATGCTTTTGTATGTTTCAGGCATGTCTTCACATGATTTTAGATGGTATGGCCCACCTGAGTTCAGGATTGGTCCCAAATTTTAGCTCAACGCCTAAATTAATCTGAGGAAGGTGGTGAAAGGCTTGGATTAAATACATGCATTAAGTTGGGGCTTGTAAGAGTGGCCCACCATTTCCCTTCTTTTCCTTTCTTTCATTTTTTTTTTTGGTTGGACGTCCAGACTCCTCTGGACGTCAAGTAGGCAAATGCATGCATGGATTTTCTTTATTTTTGTTTTCCTATGTGGGACCCACATTAAACAGATCTACCCCGTCCATTGCATGTATCCCACAAAATTAAGGGTCCAAACCAAGTTTCAGGTGGGTCCAAGCTTCTGGTGGACCCCAGCAATCATTTTTCCAAGTTTTAAAGGAAAATACTAGTATTCTTAATGCCACGGCCCGCTAGATAAGTGGATCGGTCTCATTTTTCGGCTCAACGCCTAAAATGATCCCGAGAATATAATGGATGGCTTGGATTAAATATATACATCAAGGTGGGGCCATGTTGGAGCAGCCCACCATTTCCTTTCCCATTTCTTTCTCTCTTTTTTTTTTTTTTTAAAATATGGGGCCCACAAAAAGATGATCCAAATCGTCTAATATGTGTGTCTCATGTGGTGGACCGTTCAGTCCAAGTTTAAGATGCATCCAAATTTCAGGTAGGCCCCACCAAGTACTTTTATATGATCAGGCATGTCTCCACATGATTTTAGATGGTATGGCCCACCTGAGAATCAGATTGGTCCCAAACTTTGGCTCAACGCCTAAAATAGTCTGAGAAAGGTGGTGGACGGCTTGGATCAAGCAAATACCTCAAGGTGGGGCCTGCATCAGTGGCCCTTTCCTTCTTTTTTTTTTCTTTTTTCTTTTTAAGTGCAGTGTGTTAACGTTGCCAGTCCAGCGTCCAGAGACACTGGACGGCGTGCTTTAAACAGATACAACACGGTGGGTCCCACAGGGACATGGTCCACGTTCACCAAGGTGGGTCCCACATGATCGTGGCCCACCTTGCATGTACATATATATATAATAAATATCATTCATCTAATATATAGTGGGCCAAACCATTTGATGGATGGAGTAGATTTATCATGAATCGGTGGGGCCCACTTCATTTTAGGAGAAGGATAAGGAGAGAGAAAGAGAGAGAGAGAAAGAGAGAACAAGAGACGGTGATGGTGGGGCCCCGCCACTATGGGCTCCACATGATACAAATTACACATAAAAAAAATGGGTCCCACCAATAAGTGGTCTCTAAAAAGAATTTAACGGTGGATCACCCATCTCTAAGCCTCCTCCTTGCTCCCTTGGCCTCCAATGCTCCTTGCCTTCGCCTTGGACGGTGGATGATGGACCTTTGATGGTGTGGATGAGAGATGAGAGGGTGGGCCATACTTGGCCTTTGGGAAAGCTTAGGAATGCTTGGACGTGTGAAATTTTTGCTTGGAGAGATTTTTTTTTTTTGAGAAATGAGGGAGAGAGAGAAGTGATGGGTTGATAAGAAGTGATGGAGTGATGTGTGATGGGTTTGGTGATGGATGAAGTGATGTGAGAGTGGACTTTGGGTTGCTTGTGTAAGAGAAAGGTATGGACATGACATGGGTTAGTTGTACTTGGGTATGGAGTGACTTGACTTGTACTTGACATGAGTGATTGATTGATTGATGGGACATCTCATAGAGATTCCCTCGTGATTCGCAACGTGCGGTGTTTTCTTCGAATTGAATGCAAACTGGCATCTTTTAGCCTGGGAATCGGGTCGGTGCACGAGTCGCGACGTTAGAACCGCGGTGACGGTGCGGTCGCTAAGGTATAGGTTTCAATTTTAGCTGACTTTGACATACAGGTCTCAGCTTAGGATCGCGCGCAAACATCAGAAAGTGGTCAAGGATTGTCGAATTCGACCGGAAGAATCGCGGGAATCGATGGAACAGTACGAACTAGGATACGTGTCTTACAGTTATCTTTCGGAAAGAATGGAAGCTTTCCATCGGGAGAGTCAGTTGACCATGCAAGGGCTGCAGGCAACCCTCGACCGTCTGGTGGATGCGCTACTTCCGCTCCGAGCCCTAAGCGATGCTCCACCACCTATGGTCGCTCCACCATCCATGGTTGCTGTACAACGTGACTCCGATTATCGTAGAGCACTACCAGTGGCAAACCATAGGGCTACACCATATGATTTTAGTTCCACCGACGAGGACATTAATGAGGGTTTTGACCGACGACCAATCCATAGAGGTGATCGTCTAGATCGTGCTGAACGAGACTATCGAGGTAAGGCTAAACTTCTTAGTTTTAACGGTTTATTACGTATCGAAGATTTCCTCAATTGGCTAGCCGAAGTAGAGAGATATTTCGATTCTATGGATGTACCGGATCATAAAAGAGTAAAATTGGTAGCATTTAAATTAAAATCTGGTGCTTCTGCATGGTGGGAATAATTATAACTCTCACGAGCCCGCCAGAACAAGGCACCCATCGCATCATGGCCTCGGATGAGACGTCTTTTTTGATCACGATTTCTCACCAGTGATTATGAGCAGATCTTAATCCAGCAATACCAGAATTATCGCCAAGGAAATCGAACTGTTACAGATTATACTGAAGAATTCCAGCGGTTGGCTACACGAAACGATCTGTCAGAATCTGAGTCACAGAAGGTGGCACGATTTATAGGTGGGTTGCGATCGGTAATTCAGGACCGAGTTCAGATGTACCTAGTCGGGACCGTAGATGAAGCAGTTCAATTGGCAGGAAGGGCAGAAACACAACTTGCAAGAGCTCCTGCTCCTCTCTATCCTTCAAATCGACCCCCTATAACGGGTCCCACACAGGATCCAGTGCTGGCTCGAGGAAAAGATCTGGTAGGAGAACGTCCTCAACTTCCTCCACCCGTGACTCGTGATACAGGGAGTGGACCATCCAGACCTCAACGGGCAGCACCCACAACAGCGGGGCCGAGTAGGATTCTGAATCCTTATACTCGGCCAAGGCCGAACAATTGTTACCGCTGTGGCCAACCAGGCCACTTATCAAACACTTGTCCTCAACGTCCGGCAGCACACTTAACTATAAACGAAGGGGGCACTGAAGATGAGGCCGCAAAAGAAGATCATGGCTTTGATGAATATGAACAAACTACTGAAGAAATAGCAGGTGGCGGTGAAATGACAGGTGAGGATCGTGGCGAATCTCTCGTTGTGAGGCGACTACTATATACCCCACGAAAGGAATTACATCCATAGTGGCACAATATATTTCGTACTCGATGCACTGTCAACGGAAAGGTCTGTGATGTGATCATAGATAGTGGTAGCAGCGAGAACATCATCTCAAGAGTGATGGTGGACAAGTTGTAGCTACCAACGACGAGACATCCTTCCCCGTACTCAATTGGCTGGATAAAAAAAGTGAACGAGACCAAGGTAACTGAACAATACACTATCTCATTTTCAATTGGTAAACATTATAAGGATCAGATACTCTGTGACGTGGTTGACATGGAAGCCTGCCATATGCTACTCGGTCGACCCTGGCAGTCGGACCGTGATGCGACCCATCGGGGACGAGACAATGTCTATATATTCGTCAAGGATAGTCGAAAAATAATCCTTGCCCCTATGGCACCAGAGAACCACCCTGAAGCCTCTAAAGTGGAGGGGAGTTCTCTCCTGACCATTCAGGATTTCATGAAAGAATCCAAGAAAACCGGCGAGGTATACGCCGTAGTGGTGAAGGGCGAGGAAGAGGAACCCTCAAACATCCCTCCAAGCTTAAAACTGTTGCTAAACGAATTCAAAGAAGTCTGGCCTGAAGATTTACCGGATGGATCCAACATTATATAGACCTCGTCCCTGGGGTTAGCCTGCCCAATCGCCCTTATTATCGGATGAGTCCGAAGGAGTATGAGATACTTCAGGGGCAAGTAGAGGAATTGATCCGTAAGGGTCTATTGAGAGAGAGCATGAGCCCATGTGCTGTACCAGCGTTATTAAGCCAAAAAAAGATGGAAGCTGGCGCATGTGTGTCGACAGCCGAGCAATCAATAAAATTACCATCAAATATCGGTTCCCAATACCACGGTTGGATGACATGCTCGATATACTAGGAGGGGCCAAGGTATTCTCTAAACTCGATCTAAAGAGCGGGTACCATCAGATTCGTATCCAACCTGGTGATGAGTGGAAAACGGCATTCAAGACAAAGGAAGGGTTGTATGATTGGCTGGTCATGCCCTTCGGCTTATCGAACGCACCAAGTACTTTTATGCGTTTGATGAATCAAGTTCTAAAACCGTTCACTGGCCGATTTGTGGTAGTATATTTTGATGACATATTGATATATAGCCAGGACGAGGCGGAGCACAAGAAACATCTCAGGCAGGTGCTGCAGGTCCTACAAGATAACAAGTTGTACCTCAACTTGAAAAAGTGTAGTTTTTTAACTGACAGCCTGTTATTTTTAGGATTTGTTGTAACGTCGACAGGCATTCGGGTGAACAATGAAAAGGTGCGAGCTATTAGGGAATGGCCAATCCCGACAAACATTCATGAGGTGAGGAGTTTTCATGGGTTGGCGACTTTCTATCATCGATTTGTGCGAGATTTTAGCACCATAGTCGCGCCTATAACAGACTGCATGAAAAAAGGGCCGTTCCAGTGGACCGATAAAGCTGACAAGAGCTTTAACGAGATCAAGCATCGTTTGTCTACAACACCGGTCTTAGTGCTTCCTAATTTCGATAAATTATTTGAGGTTGAGTGTGATGCTTCATACGTTGGAATTAGGGGAGTATTATCACAGGAAGGCAAGCCGGTAGCCTTTTACAGCGAGAAGCTCAGCGAAGCATGAAAGAAGTGGTCAACTTATGAGCTTGAGTTGTACGCAGTTGTTCAGGCGCTACGACATTGGCAGCATTATCTGATTCAAAGAGAGTTTATTCTGTACACTGATCATCAAGCATTAAAGTTTATTAATAGTCAGACTAACGTAAATCATGTGCATGCTAGATGGGTTGCGTTTTTACAGGAATTTACGTTTATTCTGAAACATAAGTCAGGTCAACAAAACAAGGTGGCTGATGCACTTAGCCGTCGTGCGTCACTACTTATTACGATGAGCAACGAGGTGGTCGGCTTTGACTGTCTCAAGGAGTTTTATGCTGAGGATGAGGATTTCAAAGATTCTTAATTGAAGTGCCAAGAAGGTCACCCCAGTGACCTTCATATACAGGATGGTTTTCTTTTCAAAGGGAATCGATTGTGCATCCCCCAAAGTTCTCTAAGGGAGCAGATTATTCAGGAACTACATGGAGGTGGTCTCGGTGGACACCTTGGGCGAGACAAGACGCGAGCTCTTGTGGAAGAGCGGTATTACTGGCCGCAATTAGTACGTGATGTGGGGAGATCCGTACAACGTTGTCATATTTGTCAGACCTCCAAGGGGCAATCTCAAAATACGGGCCTCTATACCCCGTACATGTGCCTGACGGTCCTTGGGAGGATTTATCAATGGACTTCGTGCTTGGTCTTCCACGAACACAACGCGGCATGGATTCGGTGTTCGTAGTGGTCGATCGTTTCTCTAAGATGGCACACTTTATCCCATGCAAGAAGACCCTTGATGCAACACATGTGGTGAATTTATTCTTCAGGGAGGTCGTACGGGTACACGGGGTCCCTAAGACCATTACTTCTGATCGTGACACGAAGTTCATTAGTCACTTTTGGCGGACTTTGTGGACTCGATTCGATACACGACTTCAATTTTGCAGTGCTTACCACCCACAGACTGATGGGCAGACCGAAGTTGCGAATCGCACATTGGGAAACCTCCTTCGCAGTATTGCAGGAGAAAAGCCAAAGCAGTGAGACTTGGCCTTGTCTCAAGCAGAGTTTGCGTTCAACAACATGTTGAACCGCTCGACAAAAAAATCACCGTTCCAGATTATCTACGGACGAGTGCCTCGCCACACACTTGACTTGGTCCCTTTGCCCAAGCACCCAGGCACGAGTGTTGCAGCAGAACATATGGCAGATAAGATCATGGGCATCCACGCAGAAGTGCAGGCCAAGCTACATGCCTCGAACGAGAAGTACAAGGAACAAGCGGACAAGCACCGTCGACAAAAAGTGTTCGAGGTGGGCGACCGCGTTATAGTCCATCTGCGTAAAGAGAGATTTTCGACCGGGACATACAACAAGTTAAAAAATAAGAAGATTGGACCGGTACCGATCATCCGAAAGATCAATGACAACGCTTATGTTTTTGATCTTCTAGATGACCTGGCGATCTCACGAACTTTCAACGTCGCGGACCTGGCCGAGTATCATGAACCAGCGTAGGAGGAGAACTCGAGGACGAGTTCTTTTCAAGTGGAGGGGACTGATGTAGAGCGGGTCGCGGATAATTTCATGGCCAAGATGAATCAGAAAAGGCACGGTCGACAACATAAGTGATTCGGACCATCAGACCTTAGATCGGGCGTATCTCACAATCCAGAATGAGTTATCCGACGCAGAATATATAATTTTGGAGTAGAATGAGATACTTTAGCCAACCAACCCCGCTATGCTGGGTTGCACAGCCCGGATTTGCGAGAAACCCCCTGATCGACGGTCATTTCCCCGTTTTAATTTCGTTTTTACTATTTATAGTAAGTTTTAGTTTACTTATAGCTCTTCATCCGTTGGGCTTTAGGAGTTGTGTCCGACATGAAAAGTGCTTAGGATAATTAGGAGAACGGTTTGGTGAAGCCAAATAGGAAACTTACTATTTTTGGCTGAAAAACTTGCGCACTAGTAGACATCACGACCGTCTATAAATAGTAAGTTTACTATTTATAGTAAGTTGCGGATTCTAGGAGTTTGAGTTGTAGTTTGAGTTTGATTTCTTTCCTGTTGCTTGGTTCCCTTATTTAAAGGGGTGTAAACTCGTTTTTGGGGATTCATCAATTATTTTTGAATTTATTAGAATTTATTTCTATTTTCCTGCTTTCTTTCCTTGTGGATTCGAGAAGTCTCTGTGAGGAGTCCAGAGAAGCTCCGCAGGTTCGGAGTAGTTATCCTTGAGGAAGACGGTGATCGACCTCATCACGTTCATCCCTGCGTCACACATGCTGTAAAATGATCTAAAAAATGGATGGACAGTGTAATATAATACATACATCATGGTGGAGCCCACAGAAATTAGTGACATCGACACACCACCTGGGTGAAATTCGAGTAGCAGAAATCCATTACAAGTGATGTAAGTGATGTGACCACCCTTATTGCCTTGCAACTATGCCATGTGAACCGATGAAAATCGTGTTTCTTGCCGTCTTTCTTGTCACTCTCGGCTGGTATGTTTCTTCGTTGCCATGTCGACTGCCTGTGACCCTGCCACAGTAATATACTTGTACCTGTGGATATATGGGTCTACAGATATGTAATTAACAAATCCAGTCCGTTCATCTGTTTTGAAAGACTACAATAAGATATGGTTCTAAAAATCAGATAGATCCAATACTTAAGTGGGCCACACCAACCAAACAGTGGGAATAAAATTGTCCACCACTGAAATCTTCATGGAGCTGACTATACATGCCATCCAAACTGTTTATTTACCACTCAGATAGACACTGGGCACAAATATCATTCTCGCACAAAACTTATGTCACCATCAGGTGACCGTACATAAATATATTTTTTAATCTGCCTGATTTTTATAATGCTGTCCTATCGTGGTCTTACAAAATAGATGGACAGATGGACATCTTTGGGGCCCACACAACCCCGGGCACAAGAATATCTTTGTGCCCGGAGTCACACGCAATCCGCTTTCATGCATGTACATGCAGAGCTGATAAAAGACGGAAACGAATTGCAGGCAAATCTACTCCGTGCAAGACCACAAAAGACAGGAGTCTAAAAATCAGCGAGATCCAAAACTCATATGGGCCGTATCACACGAAACAACCGGGATTGAATGCCTGGGGCAAGAGAAGCTTGTATCAGAGAGATGTTTGTGCCTTCAGTTTATCTGAGTGGTAGTAACCCTATGAACAGTTTGGATGGCATATAAAAATTATGGTCAGCTCCAGAAAAGTTTCAACGGTGGACACTTCCACTCCTAATGTTTTCTTTGGTGTGACCCACCAGTTTTATATCAGTCTGATACTTTTTTCATTCGGTCGTATTGCGGTCTTGCAAAATATATAAACGGAGTGGATTTGTCACTAACACTCTGTGGGGCCCACAAAACTCACAGGTGGGAGCGCATTAGGTGAGACCCGGATCCACCGAGGTGAGTGGGACCCCTGACTGTGGGGCTCACAATGATCCACGTGCCTTAAATCCACACCGTCCAACTATTTTGACAGCTCATTTTAAAGTACGATTCAAAAAATGAAGCAAAGGTTCCATTGGCTTTACCTCTTCTGGAAATTCAATTTTGCAATACAAACAACAAAGAGATCAGAAGCAACTAGGAGAGGCAGGCCAACCAAGATGATGGAAACATGACCTAATTCATTGTGGTGAAACCCAAAGAAGTCTTTTAAGAAGGAATTGCCCTGTATGTTTTCCCCAAAGACATCTATTTCCTGGTCCATATCACTATATTGAGAAGTGAGGAGCGCATTTAGGGCCCAGAAAGATGGACTGATCCAATAGCACCACACCCACCATTTTGGGATTTGCTACAAGAAAGAGTCCAATGATCAATACAATATATGCAATTGAGATTTTATTTTTGTAGAAGATAGCAGAAGAAGACAACAAGAGTCTTATTTTATTTTCTTTTTCAACCCAAGAAATATGATGCTGCTTCAAGCTGTGTTTGGATGCACTATTGGATTGAATTGCACATATTACTCTAACAAAGTGGAAACAACCAAATTCTAATTTCCTTAGAATTCATAACTACGACCTGAGCACCAAATTGAAATTACGTTACTCTCAAGTTGGGCTAGAGAGAAATGTAATGGGAATCTGATAGCTATTTCCTCATTACAAATACTGGTTAGCATCATTAGCATCATTAACCCTTTTTCATTTCCTCTTAATGAAAGCAAACGTTCACAATTGAATTCATAGCCCTACATTGCATTGCACCTTAAATAAACTCTCCAATGATTATCTACTGGCATTAAAGAATCCAATTATCAGAGAGTTAACGGGTATATGCTTAAACATTACAGACTGGATTTAATGGTATTCCAAGTCTAAAATGTTGAATATTACATGTGAAAAGGTAATTAATTGCAGATGATGCTCTATTGTGATTAGGGGCATTGAGATTGGAGTGTTAGCGATTTATTAAGATAAGGCAACAGACATGATGATTTTCTTGCTAATTCAAATATCGAAGTGACATGAGATATACTTGGAAATTGTCCCAGAACTGGTTATAGAAATTGCTCTAGAAGAAATTAATGAAAAAGAAGTATAGAATACTTTCTTTAGGGGTATCCGTGGATGTCCAAAAAGTAGCAAGGTGGGAAGGATGCTTATCCAACAAAATTAGTATTCACTGCATTTTAGGTCCTACCTGAAATTCAGCGAATAAAAAATTGGAGCAGAAAAGGTGGAGAAACATAAACCACATAATCTGGTTTCTGCTTTCTGGCCCAAATGCACTGGGAAACAGATAAAGACCACTTCACTTTGAATTGCTATTTAACTGAGACTCGGTTACAAATCAACATACCCTTAACTAATGAAAGCCACTAGTACAACCAGTCAGATCACAAAGTCAGTTGAATCAGCTTTCATCCTAAGGAACAAAATACTTCTAATCAAGAATATAAAGAAAGATGGCAAGATTTGACTTGACAAAAATTTCAGGGCATTAGAGGCTTCCCTGATTGGAAGTTGGTTACTCATTACGTATTGGCAACTTCTTCTATTGGTTAGCCGAAGTTGAGTAGTATTTTGATTGCATGAACATACCGGAACATAAAAAAGTGAAATTAGTTATGTTTAAATTGAAATCCGGTGCTTCTGCAAGGTAGGAGGAATTACAACTCTTACGTGCCTTACAGAACAAGACTGTAACACGTCAATTTTCAAAACCCGAATATATGACTCGTTTTCTAAAAACCCGAGTGTTAGCCTTTAAAATTCATTAGAGTTAGCAGCAAATGTTGGCGGAGTAAACTATGCATTATATAAAAACATTCTAATCATCACAAAAATCCAAATGTATCGCCCATACAGGACTTATACAATCCTAAATAACAAAGTTCATCAAACAAAAATAAAAAATTATCATCTAATTAATGATGCAGCTCAATATGGCCGCAAGGACCCCGTCTAGCTCCTCAGCTTCCCGATATGTCTAGCAATCCAATGAACAACATCGGCTCTCTCTACACCTGCATTAACTGATATAGTTTGATAGCATCAATAGATATCGCAGTGAGGAGTACCCTCTAAGATTACACACTCATCATTAATAATCCAGGATATATTGCAAGTCATGAGAATGGATATATTAAATAGTGCAATTTATAATCATGATCTTATACTAAAAAATTAAGTCAATCAACATAATTTCATCATAAGAAAAATATAATATCAATCGCAATGCAAGGGAATATATATATATATATATATATATATATATATATATATATATATATATATATATATATATATATATATATATATATATATATATATATATATATATATATATGTCTATATACTTAAATAATCAGTCATACAACTTTCTACTGCACCCGAAAATCACATCATACATGAACTCTGCAAAATGGTTAAAAAATTGATAAGCTAATTTCAGCTCAACTCGGAAATCACAATACAAGTGAACTCCGCATAATGAATAGAAAATCAACCTTTAAACCTATACTTCACCCGAAAATTATATCGTACGCGAACTCCGCAAAATGACTAGAAAATCGATAAGCGAACTCTTTCTCCATCCGGAAATCATGGTATGATTGAACACCGTAAGATGAAGAGAGAATCAACATACAAACATCAATTTCACCTGGAAATCATATCGTATGTGAACTCCGCAAGATGGCTAGAAAGTCGATAAGCGAACTCCCACTCTACCAGAAAATCATGGCATGATTAAACACCGCAAGATGAAGAGAGAATCAACATACAAACATCTACTTCACCCAAAAATCACATCGTATGTGAACTCTACAAGATGGATAAAAAATCAATAAGCAAACTCCCGCTCCACCCAAAAATTATTGTACGACTGAACATCATAAGATGAAGAGAAAATCAACATACAAACTCTAGACCACTGGAAAATCATATCGAACGTGAACATGTAAGATAGGTAGAAAATCGATAAACGAACTCCCGCTCCACCCGAAAATCATTATATGACTTAACACCGCAAGATGGCTAGAAAATCAAAATACAAACCTCTACTTTATCCGAAAATCATATCGTATGTGAACATCACAAGATGCTTAGAAAATCGATAAGCGAACTTCAACTTCATCCGGAAATCACCATACAACTTAACACCGCAAGATAAAAAGAGAATCAACATAGAAAATTCGGCGTCATTCAGAATTCATATGAACTCTGTAAGATGGATAGAAAATCGACAAGCGAATTTCAATTCCACCCGAAAATCATAACGAACTCTGCATAATGACCCGAAAATCAACAAGATATGCAAATATAACCGACAAGCCACAAAAGGATGTCAATGTTTCATCAAAGCCATGAAGGGAAAATATGCTGTCAAAGTTATGTAAGACAAATGTGTGATCTAAGCTGCATAAGTTAAATATGGACCACAAGATGGTAAGTCCACGACAGGTTTCATTCATTCCATCACTTAAGCGCAAGGGGCAAACATACAATTAATTAATAGATGTACAATTAAAGATAGCATGTTATCATCAAATCATTTATGCTTGTTAAAATTAAAGAGAGATGTCTATCATCTAACATAGAAAATAATTACGCAACAAATTAACGTATTCAATAGTGAGATAAGTAACTCAGTCAAGTAACTTAGGATATATTATATGGGAGAGATTAAAGTATCATTTATATATAGATTAACAAATTAAAGTGGGAAGCTCAAAGGGTGAGTCCTCATCGCAAATTTTGATTGAAATCAGTTCAACTCGGATCACCTCCACTAGCGTGAATCCAACATGACTGAGAAACTAGACGAGGATAAGAAGGAAAATAGATAGTTATTGTAAAACAAGGATTTAATAACTAACATTTTTCTAGAAGGCTAATATACAAGGCTTTAACTCACCTTGAAATGTGGTCTATTCGACGTAACCCAAACTCAGCTAGACAACTCGCCCAAGTTGACTTGTCAAGTGCAACGACCACCCATCCTTCCTCTCTCTCATCCCATGTTGGAATGTCCAACTAGGCCTGGACCAGCCCCAAGCCCAACTTAACTCTGTTGGACTCGATTTCAGCCGAGTCGACTCAACAGACACCATGCCTAAGCCCCCCTTCTCTCTCTCTCTCTTGTTTTTCTTCCTCTCTCTCTCTCTCTCTCTCTCTCTCTCTCTCTTCTTCCCTTCTCCTTTCCCTCTTCTTCTTCTGCTTCTGCTTCTCTTTTCCTTTCTTTTCACTAGAATGTCCAGCAGAACATGGACCAAACTAGCAATTGAGTCATGTTAACTCAACTGAGTCAGGTTGGTGCAACAGTCATCGGCCCAACTCTCTCCCTTTCTCTCTCACATTTCTCTTCCTCCCTTCCTTCTTTCTCTTCTTCTTATATGCACCAACCAACAATTGCTGGACTCTCTCTCTCTCTCTCTCTCTCTCTCTCTCTCTCTCTCTCTCTCTCTCTCTCTCTCTCTCTCTCTCTCTCTTCTTCCCTTCGCCTTTCCCTCTTCTTCTTCTGCTTTTTCTTCTCTTTTCCTTTCTTTTCACTGGAATGTCCAGCAGAACATGGACCAAACTAGCAATTGAGTCATGTTAACTCAACTGAGTTAGGTTAGTGCAACAGTCATCGGCCTAACTCTCTCCCTTTCTCTCTCACATTTCTCTTCCTCTCTTCCTTCCTTCTTTCTCTTCTTCTTATATGCACCAACCAAAAATTGTTGGACCAGACCGCACCCAATTCTATCTTGTTGGACCCAGTCCTACAACTCAGCAGCTACCCCTTTACCTGTCTCGGTGTGGCAGCAGTAGCTGCACCTCCCTGTCTCCTTCTCCCTTGTTTCTCCTTTCATCTCCTCCTTCTTTACTCTCTATTTCTCTTTTTAATTTTTTTTTATAAAAATTTTTAACATCGTCCACACACCTAGGACAGCCATCACTCATGCTCAACTCGATTGAATCAGGTTGGGGTAGCAGTCACCAAACTCCTTCTCCTCTATCTTCTTCTTCCCAGCCAAATAAGGCCTAGACTCGGCCCAGACCCAGGCCAAGCTGATATGGTGTGCCAGCAGTGCTTCTCTCTCTTCTCTTTCTCATTTTTCTTTCTTCCTCTCTTCCTACATATTCGCTCTCTCACTCTCTTTGGTTCTTCTCTCACTCTCTCTAGATGCAAAGAATCCTGACTTGCTATGGTGCGGCAGCGGCGCCTCTCTCTCTATTTCTCTTTCTCATTTTTTTTTTCTTTTTGGATGACTTCCCTAAAAGGAAGTGGCCTTTTGTAACCTTTTCCTAGCCCTAAGACAGTTTATAGCTAATCCCTGGATTAGCTACAACATGAGTTATATATAATCCGCTTGTAAACTCGGAGTTGTTACATTCGTCAGATGTTAATGACCGCTAAACCCCTGCACGGCTCCAATCAGACCTCAGGGGTCAATCTTTGGGACCCCGACCTACATAAAGGATGATTCAAATCGACAAATGGGCCCCACTAAAAGGTGGTGGGTTCTTTCAGCCAATGGAGGGCATGATGCTCATAATCATGACAGATTTTGATCGGGTGGCCCATCCCTTGATTTAAGGCACAAGGATGGTGTGGATAGGTCCCATGATCACTATGGGACCCACCGAATGGACGGTGATTAGCATTTTTGTTTAACAGGCTTGGGTTTAAGTTGAGCCGACGGCGGGAGGAAGTTTCAAGCTATAACTATTGTGAAAGCTCTAGCATGGAGGGCTAGGATGGCTTGGGATGCACTGTTAGAATGGAATGGAGCAGAGGAATGTGGATTTCTAGCATGGAAAGGGGAGGAAAACAAAGTTTTTGCCATTTTTGGAAATAGTCGTGCATACAACCTAATTTATGGCTGAGATTGTGTGCACAAGCATGCGATCCATTGGGTAAAACCAGGCAAGGATTGGTCTTCTTCTATTTTCCTACAAGATGGACGAATCAGATCACATAGAATGCTGATCATGGTGGGCCATTGCGCGTTCAGAGCGGACGTCGTCCGTTCGTCCGAGCGCGTGTAGAAGAAAATTTAAAAAGGAGTTGGGTTAGACCTCCTTTAACCGAGTTTTTAGTTTGGTGAAGTGCATGTGTGCATTCCCTGTGAGCACACACTGTCTAAATGTGGGGCCCACATGTGGGTCGGGATAAATCTACTCTGTTCATTCATTTTGTCAGCTCACATTAGGGCTCAGCCCAAAGTATGAGGCTGATCAAAGTCTTAAATGGACCATATCAACTGAAATATGGCCATTGGGTGTCAATTATCATCGATTCGATGGTGATATATGGTCCACTCTCATGATCAGGGTCGTTCATCTAACTAGCAAGCCAATCAAGGCCACCATCTATTTAAATTGATACTACCTTGCACAGATGGCCCCACAATGTTTGTCCTTAGGTTTAAAATAGTGATTTCTACTTTCCTGATGGTTAGATTATTTCCAAATTCGATCCCCATGATTCTTACAGCTTCCTAGTCCACTCCAGAGGGAATTCGGTGTTAGTTACCAAGTTGGATGGATTCAGTGGTGGGTTAGTCCACCTTGAAAGATGACTGTTGGATTTAAGGGCTAATTCTTATAGTCATGTATCATTCACCCCCATTTCTTAGGTTGATGGTTGAAGGATTTGATGATCCGATACCAAAGGCTATGAGTGGATGGTTAGACTCATCTATCAAGGAGGTCAAGTCCTAAAAATAGGTTTTTCAGATCCATGGATGGATAGCTTAATATATGGATGGGATCCGCTTTCAATGGTTGGATTTATACTAAAAAGCACGTGAATATTCACTTAAGCTAGGTTTGTATTCATGCTAAGTTAGGTTACACGGTAACACCCGAGGACTGAAATGTACGGGGTGTTACAAAGGCACACATCCGATCATGATCGCGGATGAGATGCCTTCTTCGATCACGATTCCTCCCAATGATTATGAGCAAGTATTGTTCCAGTAATACCAAAATTTTCGGTAGAGGAATCAAATCATCATAGATTGCAGAAGGTAGCACGCTTCATAGGTGGTTACAAGTAACAATTCAGGACCGAGTTCAAATGCAGTTAGTCGGGACAGTGGATGAAGTAGTTCAGTTGGTGGGTAGGGCAGAAACACAGCTTACAAAGTCCCTACTAAGCCCCCCATGATGAGTCTCACGCAGGATTTAGCATTGGCCAACGGAACTAGTGGGAAGGTGACCCAAACCTCCTACAATCGCAAACCGCGACACAAGATGTGGTCCATCTAAGCCTCAACATACAGCACCACAACAACGGGTTTGAGTAGGATTCCAAATCCTTATGGTTGACCAAGGCTGAACAATTGTTACTGTTGTGGCCAACCGTGCCACTTATCAAACACCTACTCTCAACGCCTCACAACCCACTTGGCTATTAAGGAAGGGGGCGCTGAAGGTGAGGCAACGGAAGAAGTCCATGTATTTGATGAAGATGAACAAGTTGTTGAGGAAGAATCTGGTGATAAAGAATGGTTGGCAGAGGATCATAACAAATCCTTGGTCGTGAGGCGAATATTGTATACTCTAAGAAAGGAGGTGCACCCGTAGTGGGATAATATATTTTGTACATGATGTACTGGCAACAGCAAGGTATATGATATAATCATAAACAATAATATAGCGAGAACATCCTCTCAAAGGTGATGGTGGACAAGTTACGGCTACCAAAGTATCATTCCCTTTACTCGATTAGCTGGATAAAAAGGTAAACGAGACCAAGTAATGCAGGGGCATTTTCACACTGGGCTCGAGTGGGGTTGCTTGTGAGATGCAAGGGTACACTCGAGGTGGGCAGCCTGTGTGAGGCAGGTGGCTCGTGTGAGGGGGTACCCATGTGATTTGGGGCCAACAAGAGGAGTTCGGCTAAGGTCCTAACCCATGCGATGTGGGGCTTGGGCTATAAGATAAGGGATTAATTTTCCATGCTTTATTAGTTTGAGCTTTTAGAGTAAGTGGCTAATTAATCTTTATCACCAAGATAACTGAATAATGCAGTGTCTTATTTTTAATTGGTAGGAATTATAAACATCAAGTACTTTATGACGTGGTCAACATGAAAGCATGTCATATGTTACTCAAATCTATTATGGTAATCGGATTGTGATATGACCCACTGAGGACAAGACAATGTTTATGTCTTCGTCAAGGACGGTTAAAAGATAATCCTTGCCCTTATGGTTCCAAAGAACCACCCCGAAGCTTCTAAAGTGAAGGGGAGCTCCCTCTGAACCATTCAAAATTTCATAGAGAAATCTAAGGAAATTAGCAAGATGTACGTTGTGGTGGTCAAGGGCAAGGAATTAAAGTCATTTGATGTTCTTTCAAGTTTATGGTCATTGCTGAATGAATTCAAATAAATCTGGCCCAAAGAGTTACCCAATAGATTGCCCCGCACGCAGAATATCCAACATCACATATACCTCATCAGTGGGGCTAGCTAGCCCAACCGCCCTTACTATCGGATGAGTCCAAAAGAGTGTGAGATACTTTAGGAGCAGGTAAAGGAATTGATACGTAAGGGTCTTTTGAGAGATAGCATGAGCTCATGTGTCGCACCAATTTTATTAACACTAGAAAAAGATGAAAGCTGACGCACGTATATCGATGGCTGAGCAATTAATAATATTACTATTAAATATCGGTTCCTGATACATGGTTGGACGACATACTTGATATGTTAGAAGGTCTCAAAGTGTTCTCTAAAATTGATCTGAGGAACGGGTACTATTAGATTCATATCTGGCTCGATGATGAGTGGAAAACAATATGAGTGGCTGGTCATACCCTTCGGTCTATCGAACGCACGAAGCACTTTTATGCATCCGATGAATCAAGTGTTGAAGTTGTTCATTGGTAGGTTTGTTGTAACATATTTTGATGACATTCTGATGTATAGTAGGGTGAGATGAAGTACATGGAACATTTTAGGCAGTTCTACAGGTCTTGACAGTTAACAAGTTATACCTCAATTTGAAGAAGTGTTGTTTTTTAGCAGACAACATATTGTTCTTAGGATTTGTTGTGACATCCAAGGACATTTGTGTGGATAATTAAAAGGTGTGAGCCATCACGGAATGGTCGATTCTGAAAAACATTCATAAGGTGAGAGTTTCCACGGGTTGGTGATCTTTTATCGTCGATTCGTGCAGAATTTCAGCATTATAGTTGCACCCATTAAAAATTGCATGAAAAATGGTCGTTTTAGTGGATCGATGAGGTGATAAGTGCTTTGCTCAAATCAAGCATTAATTATCCACGACACCGATCTTGGTTCTTCCCAGTTTTGACAAACTATTTGAGGTTGAGTGTGATGCCACATATATTAGAATTGGAGGTGTCTTATCATAGGAAGGCATGTCGGTAGCCTTCTATAGCGAGAAGCTTAGCAAAGCCTAAAAGAAGTGGTCAACATAAGAGCTTGAGTTGTACACAGTGGTTCAAGCATTACGACATTGACGACATTATCTGATTCAGAGAAAGTTAGTTCTCTACACTAATCATTAATCCTTAAAGTCTATGAATAGTCAGGTTAACGTGAATCGTGTGCATGGTAGATAGGTCTCATTTTTATAGGAATTCACATTTGTTCTGATGCATAAGTCAGGGCTATAAAATAAGCTCGCTAATGCACGTAGCTATGTAGCACTACTTATTACTATGAGTAATGAGGTGGTTGGCTTGGACTGTCTAAAGGATCTATATGCCGAGGATGAGGACTTCAAGGATGCATATATGAGGTGTCAAGAGGGTCATCCATGTGACCTTCATGTGCAATACGATTTTCTCCTCAAATAGAATCAATTGTGCATTCCCCAAAGTTCTTTGAGGAAGAAAATTATCCAAGAGTTACATGGGGGTGGCCTTGGTAGACACCTTGGGGGAGATAATGTGGGTTTTTGTTAAGAAATGATATTATTGGCCACAATTAGTATATGATGTGGGTAAAACAGTGTAGCATTATCGTGTTTGTCAGACCTCCAAGGGAAAGTCTCAGAATACGAGCCTCTATACCCCATTACTTGTGCCTGACAGCACTTGGGAGGACTTATCTATATACTTTGTGCTTGGTCTCCCACGAACATAGCTTAACATGGATTTGGTGTTCATGGAGGTAAATCGTTTCTCAAAGATGACAAACTTTATCTCGTATAAGAAGACCATCAATGCAACACTTGTGACGAATCTATTCTTCAGAGAGGTTGTACAGCTACACGGGGTTCCTAAGATCATTACTTCTGACTATGACACGAAGTTCATTAGCGAATTTTAGCGGACTTTGTGGAATCAGTTTGGTACCCAACTTCGGTACAATAGACCCATAAACCGATGGACAAACTGAAGTTAGGAATCACACTTCAGGAAACCTCCTTCGGTGTATTTTAGGTGACAAACAAAAGTTATAAAATTTGACCTTATCTTAAGCAGAGTTTGCATTCAATAACACGGTGAATCGCTCGACAGGGAGTCCTCGTTACATACTGTTTATGGTCGAGTGCCCCGCAACACACTTAACTTGGTCCCTTTGCCCAAACTCCCAAGCATGAGTATTGTAGCAGAACATTTGACGGACCGAGTCGTGGGCATTCATGCAAATGTGCAAGCCAAGTTGCAAGCTACGAAGGACAAGTACAAGGAGTAAGCCGACAAGCATCGGGGGTAAAAGGTGTTCAAGGTGGACAACCATGTTATCGTATATCTACATAAGGAGAGATTTCTGACTAAGACCTACAATAAGTTGAAGAACAAGAATATTAGATTAGTATTAATCCTCCAAAAGATCAATGACAACACTTACGTTGTTGATCTTCCGGATGATATGGAGATCTCGCTTACTTTTAACGTCATAGACCTGAACGACTATCATGAGCAAAAGCTGGACGAGAACTCAAGGTTTATTATTTTGAAGTGGATGGGCTGATGTAGAGCAAGTCGCAAACACTTTCATGGAAAAGATGATTAGAGAAGGCCCAATCAAAGGTAGAAATGATCCAGACCATTAGAAACTTAAAACAATCGTATCTCTCAAATCAAAATGAGTTTTTCAACGTATCATATATGATTTTGGGGTAGGAGAAGCTACTTTAGTCAACCAACCCTACTATTCTAGGTTACCCATGCCGGATTTGCGATAGTCCATCAGATCAATGGTCAAAAGTCACTTTTAATTTCATTTTTACTATAAATAGTAAGTTTTAGTTGACGTATAACTTTTGATCATTTAAGTTGTACAAATCATGCCCAACATGAAAATGGCTTAGAAAAGTTAGGAGAATAACATGGTTAGGCTAAATTGGACACTTACTATTTTTGGTCAAAAACCACGAAGTATTATAGGAATTGTGACAGTCTATAAATAGTAACTTTACTATTTACAGTAAGTCACTTTTTAGGGAGTTTGAGTCTAAAACTATCTTAGGTTTGAGCTTATTATTTAAAGGATTGTGTTGGTGTATTTTTCTGTAAGCGGATCGTTTACTCGCTCAGCCCGTCCTTCGCCTGCACAATAATTAATACAAAGGTGACCCTGGCTTGAACCGAAGTACCTCCGATGCTTAAGTCAGTTTTGAAAACAATGGCAAAGGGTTTTAGGATTTTTCTGTTGCGTACCTTTTACCGTGAAGGAGATGACCGTTTTATAGACTTGGGAGAATCCTATCGTATGAGGATTCTCTTCCCTTATTTTGGGAGATTTGATCCTCTTAACAGATTTCACCGCTCCCGAGATCTTCGAGATTGGACATCTGTACTTATGGATTTTCTAGATGGTATTTGTATTCACACCGCCTTTCCTTGGCTCGACTCGGCCGTTACCGACTCTAAAAGAGTCTCGACTGGCTTATGAGAATAAGTTTTCTGCCTTCTACCGAGAGGAATAGTCTCGGTATTTATCCGTTATATTTTCTTACTCTGTAGCCAACGAAACCAACTCATTAGGTCGGTTTATTTTAATGGTCGGGCGGCTTATAACTTATTTAGCCTTTTGTGGGATTACGCGGACGCTGTTAACTCTCCGACCGAGTAACTTAAGTCATCTTATGCTTTTGCCTCTTGGCCATATGCACTATTCTCTCGGTTCAACCATAGACTCGGACTTCTCGAGCAGTGTCAGTAGGACCGACCTACTCCATATCCGAGTCTCCAGACTTGACATATTTTTCCCCAACATTGAGCCCCCCTTACTCCTTGTGTCGTTCTCGGCACCAAGGAGTAATGAGCGTTTAGGTCGGTTCACATCAAAGTCCGAGGTCATAATGAGACATTTAATGCTTTTTGAGTCGTCCTTAACGTATGACAGTTCATTTCTCGAGGTCACACGAGCGGCCAGCCGTCGGGTCGTTGCTTCCGCGTATGGGCACTGGACACGTGGCGAAGGCATTACCGCCGTCAGTCGGCGTGCGCCACAGTCGATCGAGGGGGTCGAGGCAAGCCTCATTTTCTCTGCCCATTAAATGCTTATGCCATGTGGCAAAGCTATAAAAGTGGACAGGAGAGGCGTGCGAATTTTACTTTCTCCGCTCGTCTGTTTTCTTCCTGGTTCTTCCTTTTTCTTCTTCTTCTCTCCCTCCACTGCCGTTCTCTTCTCTGTCATCTCCTTTTGCATCCGTTATTGCCTTCTCCGGTAAGTTTTTTCCCTCCCTTTCTATCGATATTAATGACTACACATGGCTCTCAGAGCCCCCGAGAGGAAACTTCTGGTGATGAGGGTGATTTGTGACATTTTTGAAATATTGCGGAGCCACCCTCTTTACTTGTGGAGATCGTCGTTGGTGCGGATGCCGCTTTTTAGCTTGTCAGGAGGGCCGATGAATCACCGGCTGAGCGTCTTGCTCTAGCCGGTCCTTCTAGTGGTGGGTCGTCTCTGGTAACCCGTCCGGGGAGACCCAATCTCGGGATGGATCCGTTGGAGGAGGAAGAGGAAGAAGAGGAAATAAGGATAGTTGAGGGGGTCGCTGTATCGTCCCCTGTAAATCGGTCGGCACAGGCTTCTGAGTCATCTTCCGAGGGAGAGGGCCGGGGATGACCTGAGTGGTCTTGTCGCCTCAATTTTAATTGATTCTGATCTGAACAGAATTCGAGCTGGGTACCATGTCCAGGACTCGGTTATACTTCGGCTCCCTCGTCCGGAGGATTTGCCTGACCATCTACCTGCTGGAATGGTCACAATCTTTCAGGTTTCGATACAATGTGGTTTGCGTCTACCTCTTCAACCCATTGCTTGGGATTTTCTGTTTCATGTAAAACTCGCTCCAGGTCAGATAGTTCTGAATGGGTGGAGGAATTTATTTGGGTGTGCAGTGCTATGGGCAGAGCTTGAGCAGCCCCCACTGACAGTCGACGAATTCCTCTACCTGTACCAAGTAAGACCGAATCCAAACTTTCCCGGCTTTTACTTTCTGAGCGCTTGGCGAGGCATGGGTGGTTCTCTTATAATCGACCCACCAACTTCCAACAAATACTGGAAGGAGAGATGGTTCTGGGCATGCAGACAATGGGAGATGGCCGATCGGTGGCCCTACGAGCCTCGAGTCTCCTGTTCGTTTCACAAAGCAAGTGACTCGTCTTGATGCTTTTTATTTCTTCACATTATAACGTGTCGGATCTGACCTTATGGTGCCTTACAAATATCGCGAAGAGAAGGGGGAAGCTCGGATCCAATGTCTTAGCTCAAATCAAAGATCTGAAAAAACTAAGTGCAGGGGATCGGTATTGGAAACTATTACTGCAACCGGAGTGTCTGCATCTTGCGGGCTTAGACTCATCTGTGTCAGGTAATCCTTGCTACGTTGTCACGTTCTTTTGGTGCATTGTCTGACTCATTTTTATCCTTCTTTTCAGATCTTCCCGAGACTCGACTCTTTCCTAAGTCGGCTTCCGTTAGCATGGCTGAGACTGGTCCTTCTCTCAAGCCAATCTCTAAGGTGAAGGCTCCTCTGAGGTCAGCTCTTTCATTGGGGTCTCGGCCTCCGAAGCAACTGAAGACTACTGCAAAGGCAAAGGAATCTGCTGTTTCGCTTGCTTCTGTTCCAACTGCCCCACAAGTAGTTTTGCTCTCCAACCCTGATGAGAGGGCGGAAGAGGCGGAGACAGTTCTTCCTGTGTCTCAATCGGCTCCTGAGCCAGGACCTGTTGCAGAGGAGGTTTCGAGATAGAGAGAGGGATTAGGTGGAGAATCCTCAAGAGGGGAGATGACTCAACAGGAGTTTTCACCCTTCCATAAAGTTATATCGGGGATGATTCCTTGGGCCATCGCTCACGGGAGCGAGAAGGACTTCGCCGGCTTCTACAACGCCCCTACTTTGCAGACTCTTAGTCACACGGCGATGTTACTTTTTGAGGTAACACCCTTTCTTCTTATTTCTCTATAACTTCTGATTAGGACTCTTGTTATAACTTGTTATTTTCCATTTGCAGTCGGCTCCCTACATTGTCAAGGCTTGCTCGGAGTTGTCCGCTGCTCAGAAACTTACGGCTGAGACAGAGATAGCTAAGAGAGTTGCGGCTGAGGCAGAGGGACACCGAGAAATCGCCGAAGGTCGCATCAGCATCATGACTGGTGACTTATCAATTGTCAGGAAGGCAGCCGAAGATGCGAGGGTCACTCTCGAGGGCGCTAAGGCTGAGAGCATCCGTTTGGCATAACTTTTGGCAGGGGTCGAGGAAGAAAATCGGCATCTTTGTCATGTCCATGGCGCTTGCGAGAACAATCTAACTCCGGCCAAAGCTAACGCTGCAGCGCTCGTCCAACAGGCTCGGGAGGAGGTCATTCGAGCCAAAGAGGCTCAGGACCGGGTCGTGGAAACCTTTCTCGAATCTTCGGAGTTCGAAGAAGAGAGGGATCTCCTTTATCATGGTGGTTATAGGGCCTGCGTTTTGGAGATGAGGGCCACCTTCCCCGACCTTGACCTCTTCGCATTTGAGGCTGATAGTCCAGAGGCCGAGGCTACTGGTGCTGATGCCACAGCCGACAAAGAAGCTCCCCCTCCTTCTGCTGCTTGCCCTGAGGCCGATTCCTCTGGGACTGCTTAGGGAGTAATCCAATCTGGGACTGCTTGGGGAGTATCCCAAGCGAGGGGTAGTGGCAATGCTTCATTTTTGACACTCACGCCAGCATAGTACTGGCCGACTCTGAGCTTCTTTTGGTACCATCATCAGCTCCTCGGGCTAGCTTTGATTCGGGGCCTATTCAAGGGCATCTGTAACCGAGAGAAGTCACTCCCTTTGTCTGAACAGGCTACGCGCTTCTTTAATGTAATCATAATAGAATCTGATGTAACCCGTTGTAAAACACTTGAAAATGATGAATGAAAATTCTCAGTTTCATTGAATCAACTTCGTTTACATTTCTTTCCCATTCTCTTTTAGCACCTTCAGCGCTGCTTTAAGGATAGTAGATCTTGAGATTCTCGGCGTTCCGAGGGTGAGGCAACAGTTGCCCATTTAGGTCTTCCAACCGATATGTTCCAAGTCGGATGGTACTCGAGACAACATAGGGTCCTTCCCAATTGGGCCCCAATGTGCCTGCACCAACTTCCTTTGTATTTGAAAATATTTTTTGGAGAACCATATCCCTGGATCGAAATCGTCTGATTTTGACTCGGGCGTTGTAGAACCGGGCTACTTATCTCTGTCGAGCCATCATCCGTAGCCGAGCTTCTTCTCTTTTCTCTTCCAGCAAGTCGAGTCCGAGCAATAGGAGTTCTTCATTTTCCTATGAGTTGAATGAATTAACTCGGGCTGAACTTATTTCGATCTCAACCAGGGCCACTGCCTCCAAGCCATAATAGAGTGAAAAAGGAGTTTCCCCCGTGGTAATCCAAACTGTGGTTTGGTAGGCCCATAAAATGTTCAAAAGTTCTTCAGCCCACACACCTTTGGATGCATCAAGCTTCGTTCGGAGATGCTGTTTGATAATCTTGTTGACAGCCTCGACTTGTCCATTCGTCTGAGGATGATGAGGCGAAGCGTACACATTTCGAATTCCGAGATTACTACACATCTCGTGAAATTGTCTATTATCGAACTGCCTTCCATTATCAGTGATAATCGTCCACGGTATCCTGAACTGACAGACGATGTTTTTCTAAACAAAACATATAATCTTTTGTTCAGTTATCTTCGCCAATGGTTCAACTTCGGCCCAATTCGTGAAATAGTCCACCGCAACCACGAAAAACTTGGTCTGACCCTTTCCCAGAGGGAATGGTCTGATGATGTCGATTCCCTACTGTGCAAAGGGCCAAGGTCCATTCATCGGGGTCAATTCTTCGGGAGGCTGCCTCGGGATAGTTGCAAGTCGCTGACACTTGTCGCATCTTTGGATAAACTTCTTTGCGTCGAGTTATATAGTTGGCCAGTAATATCCCTAACGCAGTACTTTGTGGGCGAACGGATGTCCTCCTAAGTGATTTTTGCATATCCCTTCGTGTACTTCTCGTAATTCATAGTCAGCTTCATGAGAATTCAAACATCGTAGTAAAGGAGCGTAGAATCCTTTTTTGTACAGTACCCCGTCCAAGATGGTGTAGCGCGACGCTCAGACCTTTAGTCGCCGAGCCTCGGTATGATCTTCTAGTAGCTTGCCTTCATTGAGATAATGGACGATAGGATCGAACCAATTTGGTTCCGACTCAATGGCATGTACATCCGAGTCAGTCGACTCATTTACACTCGATTTAGCTACGTATTCAATTGGGACCAATCTAGGTATATCATCTTCGTCGGCTGAGGCGAGCTTTGCTAACAAGTCAGCTTTGGTGTTCTCGGTCCTGGGAATCCGTACTACTTCACATTGCAGAAATTCACCGATTAACTCTTTGGCCTTCTCCATGTATGCCTTCAGTTGTTCTTTCTGCGTCTGGTAGACACCAGCGATCTGGTTGACGACTAACTGCGAATCACTGAAGACATTGAGATGAGTTATACCTAGACTTGCTGCAAGTCGAAGGCCAAGTAGCAAGGCTTCGTATTCTGCTGTGTTATTCGACACTTGAAATCTAAGTCGTAAGGCATATTGCATACAGGTTTGATCGGGAGTCTCTAATACTACCCCAGCCCCGCTTGCCTTAGAGTTGGAGAGTCGTCGACCAATAATTTCCAAGGGGCTGGGTCGGTAGACGGGCAGAGGGAAGAGGACGCTGATGCTCCGATAATTTTATCAGACTCGGACATTGTGTTGTCCTGTGAAGTCACTTTGACAAAAAAGTCAGCCACGGCTTGTCCTTTTATGGCTGTTCTAGGCCTGTACTGTATGTCGAACTCGATCAACTCAATATCCCACTTTGTAAGCCGGCCGAAAGCTTCTGGTTTTTGAAGGATCTGACGCAAAGTTAAGTCAGTCATAACAATGATGGTGTGAGCTTGAAAGTATGGCCAGAGTCTTTGCGAGGATACTACAAGGATTAAGGCTACCTTTTCAAGGGGAGGATACCTCGTCTCTACCGGTAGTAATGCTTTGCTGACATAATACACTGGTAATTGTTTTCCTTCGCTTTCTCGTATAAGAGCCGAGCTAACAACTGTGTTGGATACAGCCAAATACAATAGCAAAGCTTCTCCTGACTTGGGTTTGGATAACAGCGGCGGAGACCCGAGATAAGACTTCAGTTGCTGGAACGCTGCTTCACACTCTTCCGTCCATTCCATCGACTGTCGCCCCTTCAATTGCTTGAAGAATGTGAGACATTTATCAGTGGCTTGGGACAGGAAGCGGTTGAGCGTGGCTACTCTCCCGGTTAGCCTTTTCACGTCTTTAATTGTCTTGGGAGACTCCATGTCGAGTAGAGCCTTAATTTTCTCGGGATTCGCTTCGATTCTTCACTGACTAACAAGAAAATCGAGGAACTTCCCCGACCTTACACCAAAAGCACACTTGCTCGGATTTAACTTCATCTTATACTTGCGCAAGGTCAAAAATATTTCTTCTAGGTCCGCTATATGGTCGGCTGTGTGTATACTTTTGACGAGCATATCATCAATATATACTTCTATGGTCCGGCCGATCTGCCGAGCGAACATTTTGTTTACCAACCTTTGATACGTCGCTCCGGCATTTTTCAAACCAAATGGCATCACTTGGTAACAGTAAAGACCTTTGTCAGTGATAAAGGTAGTTCTAGATTTATCGGATTCATGCATTACAATTTGATTATACCCAGAGTAGGCATCCATAAAACTAAGTAATTCATGTCCTGCAGTACTATCTACCAACTGATCAATATGAGAAAAAGGGAAGCTGTCCTTGGCACAGGCTTTGTTCAAATCTATGTAATCAATACAGAGACGCTACTTTCCGTTGGCCTTTTTCACGAGCACGACATTATCTATCCACTTTGGATAGTATATCTCTGTTATGAATTTAGCCTTGAGGAGTTTGCCAACTTCCTCTTCAATTATTGCATATCTTTCAGGGTCAAGAGGACTTCTTTTCTGTCGAATTGGCCTGTAGGTCTGATCAATGTTGAGTCGGTGCGTCATGACCGAGGGATCGATCCCTGGCATATCTTCATGGCTCCATACGAATACGTCAGCGTACCGTCGAAGCAGGGCGATCAGATTTTCTTTGAGAGGTAACTTTAGAGATAAGCCGATTTGTACTACTTTCGACTCATCTATCTCGGTAAATGGTTCCGAGACAAGTTCTTCCATCGGCTGCCCTCGTTCGTGGGATCCAACTCGAGGGTCCAGCGACTCGATCATTGATATTTTTGTTGGGGCTTTTACTGCTGTTGCATAGCAGCGTCGGGCATCTTACTGATCTCCTTTTACGATTCTTATTCCCGACTCGGTCAGAAATTTCATGGAAAGGTGGTATGTAGATACCACAGCTTGAAGGAGGCTTAGATATGGTCGACCGAGTATGGCATTGTAAACTGATGCTTGGTCGACGATCAGAAAATCGACCATTGTAGTTGTCTGATGGGGTGGACTTCCGGCGGTGAGTGGTAGTGAAGCGATTCCCTCGGGAAGCACCTGTCCGCCTGAAAATCCTATGAGCGGGGTTCGGACTGGACGTAAAGCCGATCGTCCAATGCCCATTTAATCGAAGGCCTGAGTGAACAATACGTCCGCAGACGTTCCAGTATCCACAAGTATGCGGAACACTTTTCTGTGGGCAATAGTGAGAGTAACGACCAGCGCATCATCATGGGGATAATGAATTCCTCGGGCATCCTCTTCAGTGAATGAAATGTAATACTTTTCTCACTTTTTTTCTTTTGAAGGTCGAGATAGCAGGAGAATCTCAGATTCCGGACGATTGATGCTTCTGGCGTGATTCTTTCGAACGTTATTGGAATCTCCACCGCCTTGATGCCCTCCAACAATTGTTCGGATCTCTTCTGTGGGCCGATTTTCACTCGGGCCTTCTACTGTGCCAGATCCTTCCACATGTTCTCTGAGTCGGCCTTCTTTAATGAGTCGCTCAATTTCATCTTTCAAATGATAACAGTCACTCATGTTGTGACCATGGTCATGATGATAATGACAGTACTTGTTTTTACTCCGTCGATTCGAATTTTCTCGGAGCTTTCCGGGCTAGTTGACAAAGCCTTTATTCTTGATTTCCATCAACACATGCTCCTAAGATTTATTCAGAGGGGTGTATGTGGAAAACCTTCTGTCGGGTCATTTACCTGACCTACCATCATCTCGCGCCTGATCCTCTTTTCGCTTCTTTCCTCCAGCTAAGTTGGCTTCTTTCTTGACTGACTCTTTAGCCGAGGATTTTGCATTCTAGACCTTCTCGCACAGGAGGCGGGTTTCTTTTGCATCTGCATATTTATCTGAGTGAGCCATAAACTCGCCCAGAGTCTCCGAGGAGTTTTTGTCAAGGGATGCCAGAAAGGGCTTATCTTTGACCCCTTGCATGAGTACGTTGAGTGTTGTCTCCTCCGAGTGTTTTCGAACCTGAAGAGATTCGAAGTTGAAACGCTTGATGTAATCTTTTAGTAATTCTCCTTCCTTCTAAACTATATTGTTCAGGTGTGTGGGTGGCTTTAGTTTCTTCTTCCCATCGATGAAGTTCGTAAGGAAGACGTCTCTAAGTTCTGCGAAAGAACTGATCGACTTTGGTTTCAACTGTTTGAACCAAAGTTGAGCCACATCAGTTAACGTGAGGGAGAAGGCTCTACACATAACAGCGTCCGAGGCATCGTGTAACTCCATATAAGTTCTGAAGCATTCAATATGCTCTGTACGATAGATTTTTCCAGAAAAGGGAGTAATCTGGGGTAGACAAAACCTTTTCGGTAACTGAGCCTGCATTACTTCATCCACAAATGGAGAAACTTTTGCCTCAGACTTGGTTGGGCATGTATTCCGACTATGCTTCATGTCTTCCATCTCTCTCACCATCTCTTCCCGAACTTCTTTTTTGAAGTCCTGGATATCAGTTCTCCAAGGTTCCGCGCTTTTTGCTGTTTCTTCCACAGGAATTCGACTTCGCCTCCTTTGATCTATTCTGTGTCGTAAATCGGAAGGAGGTAATACGGCTGTTGCCGAGCGAACCGGTGCTGGTTGACTCGGCCGTTGCTGTTGAAGCGACCACGGGACAGCAGGTTGAGCATCAGATGCTGGCGGAGGAACCTGTGCTGTTTCATGATGTGTCTGCATCTGTTGACTATATAACTGTTCCAACATGTGCTTCATGACGTTCATTTCGGAACGCATCTCGTGAACCTCTCGATCTAATTGCGCATTCTCTCGGTTCTGCTGACTAGTGTTTGCAGCAGATGCCGCAGGTGGAGCTGTTGGCGGGACCGCTGGCGGAGCTGCTTGAGCTACGCTGGCAACGGCTTCTCCTGCTTCATCTTGATCCACTCGTCTTGTTCTTGCCATCAGAACTTGCTTTTTAGCTTTTAAGATAGAGTGTAAGAAATAGTTTTTTGCACGTTTTCCACAGACGGTGCCAAACTGTTGGTGTATTTTTCTATAAGTGGATCGTTTACTCACTCAGCCCGTCCTTCGCCTGCACAATAATTAATACAAAGGTGACCCTGGCTTGAACCGGGGAACCTCCGATGCTTAAGTCAGTTTTGGAAACAATGGCAAAGGGTTTTAAGGTTTTTCTGTTGCTTACCTTCTATCGTGAAGGAGATGACCATTTTATAGACTTGGGAGAATCCTATCGTATGAGGATTCTCTTCCCTTATTTTGAAAGATTTGATCCTCTTAACAGATTTCACCGCTCCCGAGATCTTCGGGATTGGACATCTGTACTTTTGTTTTTCGAGACAGTATTTGTATTCACACCGTCTTTCCTTGGCTCGGCTTGGCCGTTACCGACTCTAAAAGAGTCTCGGCTGGCTTATGAGAGTAAGTTTTCTGCCTTCTACCGAGAGAAATAGTCTCGGTATTTATCCGTTATATTTTCTTACTCTGTGGCCGACGAAACCAACTCATTAGGTCGGTTTATTCTAATGGTCGGGCGACTTCTAACTTATTTAGCCTTTTGTGGGCTTACGCGAACGTTGTTAACTCTCCAACCGAGTAACTTAAGTCGTCTTATGCTTTTGCCTCTTGGCCATATGCTATTCTCTCGGTTCAACTATAGACTCGGACTTCTCAGGCAGTGTCAGCAGAGCCGACCTACTCCATATCCTAGTCTCCAGACTTGACATATTTTTTCCCAACAAATTGTAATTTCATCTTTTATTATCAATCAAATTATTTCAAATTTATTAGAAATAGTTTCTACTTTTATGTAATGTGAATTTGAGTTGGGACCAAGATCAAATCTCTTATGTCTAATATGGACGTAATCATTTCCCACACTCATAAGAAAGCTAATGTGGTGGCAGATGTGCTAACTTGAAGGGAGAAGTAACAACCAAGCTCACCGTTTCTTCAATCACCACGGGGAGCTCCCAAAGCCAATCAATGGCCACCTTTTTCCGGATAGAGTTAGCTTAGGTTGTCTGAGGGAGGGAAATTAGCTGTCATTCTTAATTCCCGTTGCTTTCATATGATAGGTGGGCCCTTCCCCTTTTTGTCTCTGGGCCTGCCCGTAATCCCGTCATGTACATCTTTCTCATTATATGAATCTTCTTTTTTAGGATAATAATAATAATAATAACTGCGGAAGTTTTCTAGGAGTACATAGAGCTCGGTATACTTGGAGTAGTTATTCCTTGAGAAAGACGGTGATCATGGACTGCATCACGCCCTTCCCTGCATCGAGTTCACACCACAAGAAATAGCCAAAATCGAGACATCCACTGTTGGTACCTTCCTAGAGCCGACCATGTCGTTTATATACCATCCAAACTGTTCATCCTGATAGAGAACTTCCGTGGCTCCACAAAGTTTCCAATGGTAAGCATTGAATCCCCGCCGTTTTTTGTGATGTGGCCCACATGAGTTTTGGCACGGGAATCTCTGTTCGCACCACATAGCTTCCCCACAGGAACTTTTCAGGCAACTGGCCTCATTTTTCTTGTGGCGATAAAGCATCCAGTGAAAACAGGAGAGATTTTATCAAGCTCTCACTCTCATATATGTGCAGCGCACATGTATAAGATCTGATCAATTCATCTGTTAGGCCCAGCCGCTGATTGAAAGATTCGTGAGGATTACATAGTAAAGGTCCAGTCGATGGTCACATTTAATGAGGCACAACAAATCTACTGCAAGTATAAATATCGAGTAGTTGAGAACTAAGTAGCTAGATGCTGACGGTTGGCACCATATCCGTTCCCTTCGTTTGAGGGAGGTAGATCAGGTGCAATCAGCGTATAGGAGAGCCAACTGCACACAGTACAAGCCAGAGGGTTATAAATCAATCCGGTCCGTCCATCTAGTGGCCCCTGCTTTGTAAGAATAGTTTTTATTATTTTATTTCTTTCAGTAACACGAACATGCTATTTCTTACTAAAGGGTGGAACGCCTTCAAAATGGTGTGGGATGAAGAATGTTGAGGGCGGAACGTAAAATCCTTAGTTGATGTGCTCCCATATATAGGTAGGTGTATCTATCTATTTTTTAAACGACTATCCCGGGTGGCTCTTAGAAAGAAAAGGAAGTTAATGCCAAACATTCACGAAGATGATTAATGACCAAAATTCACCAAGGAATTTGGAGAAATGTGATTGCAAGGATTATCTAATTAGTGTGATTTCTAAAATATAAGATATCCATGATGGTGTCCGCTAGATGGATGGCTCTGATTGATACATATCCCTGCCACGTGTACCGTGGAGAAATAGCTTTTGTCATACTCTTTTTTTTTTTCCCTGCCCTATCATCCTATTTAATCAATCATACCTGGATATTGAACAGTCGAGACAATGTAATTGTGTGGAAAGCCTCGGGGAGAGGACCCCTGCCGGCAGATAGCTCCTGCGACAGGTGCCGCATGGTGGGCCGAGACTGAGGATTGGCATGTAAGCATGCAAGTGCCAACATCGCTGCACGTACTACATCCTTCATGTCTTTAGGTGTGGGAGGGGGGAGGCGTTGATCTAACACATCCATCAACAATATATCTTGGCCACCTGATGATGCCAAGGAGGAGATGAGATCCCGAGGATGCTTTCCCATTATGAGTTCAAGTGATAAAACCCCAAAGCTATATACATCGCATTTCTCAGTCACCCTCGCTGTGTAAGCAAGCTCTGCACACCAAAAAATATAAACGAAAAAAGAATGAAAAGCTATAATACAATGCATTGTATGTTAATCTTAACCTATAAATCTTTACAGTAGATCTGGTCTCATTAATTTTTCTATTCCCTTAATTAATGGAACAACCGTTGTATGAAAAGAGCGTAGGGTTAGCAAATGGAAACTCGTTGAGATCCTAAGACCCATACGAAGTGCATTCACCTAAATAGAACAAGAGTAAGAAATTAAGGTTTTATGATTTGATCTTAGCTCTCTCCTCTTCCATTTTCTGGCTACCAAGAATAGAGGAAATTCAGTGTAGATGAGATAGAATGATATTACATGCATTTGGTTGAATTATAAAAACAATATTAATCAAATTGTTCCTTATATGCAACCTTCTGTTGTTGTTGTTGGAATTGCAAACCAAAAACCATTTACTGCAACTGCCTAACTGTTCATCTTCCAATACATAGCAACACTTCCCATGAAGCTGCTTTTGGAAGATGAAAAGCTTGTATAGTTTATAGGAATTTTAATGTTGGAAGCTCCTAATAGGGATAGTTTTGTCTTTTCACGTTACAGTCAAATGCCTATAAATGGGCATCTTGTGTATCCGGTTGTAGCAAGCAACTGAATAGCAAGCAAAGCAGCAAGTGTGAGAAGTGCAGCAGCAGCGAAACAGTTTAAGAAATAAAAAACTTCTGTTTGGTTTTCTTCTCTCTCTCTTACTTCTACATCATCAGATTTTCTGAGTTGTGCTAAGGCTTTGTAAAGCTAAGAAAAATCTGTTATCTTGAAGCAAAGAGAAAATCTGGCTTATACAGCCAACAAACTAGTATCAGAGCCAAGTTCTTTCTTTAGAAGAAGTTTCCAGCATTTTTTTTCAGCGAGTACAGATTTTTCTGAAGGAAAAAAAAAACTCAAGTTTTTTTTTTTTTTTTTTCGGTTCCCTGGTTGAAGTTGCTAGCAGTTTTTTCAGCCAAGAAAAGAAAAATCTATTAGAAAAATTCAGATTTCAGCAGTTTTTCAGCCAAAAAAAAAAAACAGATTTTCTATTCCATCCCTCTGTCCCTTCATTTTCAAAAATTCGGCCCTTCTTCAAAAAATCAGATTGTTTGAGTCATCTAAAGGCTTAGTAAAACCAAGTCATCTAACCCATAAAGCTTGTTCTCGTGTAAAAATGGTCACGACAATCCAGTCGATGGTTCCTAAGTTGTCAAAGGACAACTATGAAAAGTGGTGTATCTAAATGAAGGCGTTGTTCAAGTCTATTAGAGATCATCACCGATGGGTATGTAAAACCCATTATGGAGGAAGAAGCCGCTTTCACCAATGAAGAAAAGACCACTCTAAAAAATCAAAGGAAGAGAGACAACAAAGCTTTGTTCCCTCCTCTATCAAGGGTTGGATGAATTAACTTTTGAAAAGATTGCCAAAGCAACATCAAGCAAGTAAGCTTGGGATACCCTTGGCACCATCTTAAAGGGTGTTGATCGAGTGGAGCGGGTTCGCTTTCAAACAATAAGAGCCGAGTTCGAAACGGCGCATATGAAGGAAGGTGAAAGTATTTCTGATTACTTCTCACGTCTAATTGTTATTATTAACAATTTAAAAAGAAATAGTAAAAAAATTGAAGACATACGCGTCATGGAAAAGAAACTGCAATCTCTCACAACTAAGTTTGAGCATGTGGTTATGGCGATCAAAGAATCAAAGGACTTGGAAAAACTGTCCATTGAAGAGTTGATGGGATCGTTACAAGTGCATGAGCAACGAATGCAAAAGAATGCAGAAACTATGCTTGAACATGCTTTAGAATATAAGCTGACTCTAAATGAACAAAGAGGTAGCCATACACATCATGGGAACCGTGGCACTAACAATCGTGCGAGAGGAAGAGGACGTGGATATAATCCAAGCAATCCATAAAATCAATAAAAATTTACCAATTCCCATGGTAGAGGAAATGGTAAAGGCCGATCCGCACGTGATCGCGAAAATATGAAAAATATTCAATGCTGGAATTGCAACAAATTCGGCCATTATGCCTCGGATTGTAGGAGCAAGCCGGTGGATCATGATGAACGATCCAACTATGTTGAAGCATCAAGTCATGACCAGGAAGACTCCACAGTGCTCCTTGCACAAGTGAAAGGCTATGATCGACCAAATGTATGGTATCTCAACACAGGTACAAGCAATCACATGTGTGGGAACAAAAGCCTATTTGAGGTACTCACAAAAGGAGTTCATGGTGATGTGACATTCGGTGATTTGTCAAAAACGTCGGTGAAAGGTAAAAGAAAAATAAAAATCTTCTAGAAGAATGGTGTTCCAAACTATATCTCCAATGTGTACTACGTGCCCAACATGAAAATTTATATACTGAGTCTCGGACAACTCCTCGAAAAAGGGTATGTCATACTGTAACATCCCGAAAATCGGGGGTCGGGTAGAAACCCAACTCCCAAGTTTCAGAACATCACTTATGCAACATAAATGCTTATGATTGGATGTTGTCTATGTTGGTGTATTAAACATGAGTGGGATAAAGCCAAAACAGGATATCATACTCCAGAGATAGTTAAATTAGCAAACGGAGGACTGTAATAAATACATAAAATATATAATTGATTGTAAGTCTCTAGAGTGTGAACATGTTACCAGGTTAATCATATACATGTATACTCCAAAAATGGAAAGAAAAGAATATACATGAGTTCTCCAAAAATATAAAATGACAAGTGTCCAGACATCTACTCAACCTCCCTGCAATCCCGTCGATCAGAACACAGAGGAGAAGTCCTCCTCATCATCATACAAGTCCAGCTCCGCTTCTCAAGTAGCGCCATCATTTGCAACTAAAATAGGGACTGGTGGGTGTCCGGAACACCGTCCCGTAACGTGGGAGTGAGTGTTCAACTCAGTGGGAGAATAGAGCAAAGATTAACATGTTATCAAATCAGTCACGCGTTAATAGTAAAGCAAACAATCAACCATTCCTAGATACTGTTATTAATGCATGCATGAAATGACATTATGGATGCCCTCACCGACATACTCCCTCATACGGCACCATCTTACGCCCGCGGTATGCTTACGTTCCTCAGTGCTCCATATCTTCCAGGCACATGCAATGCGATATGGATAATGATTACCGAGTTGTTATTAGTCCTTTTCATACAGCAGGATTGGGAAACTAGGGTACCTTGCTTATATCAATCCCAACATAAATCCTGTCTAGGGTCGTCACTCCTAGTAATCTCATACGATGTTATATTTGTAGGTTGCTGCAAGGGTTGTCAGGGCTGTTGCTTGCACTCGTTGCACCTTTTTCCCATCACCTTATCAATACAGGCCTAGTTATATCCTTAAGACTGCATCAGGACTCGTCGCCCCCATGCGGTGTCAAGATAAACTCAAGGTCACTACAAAGGGCTCATCACTTGATCAGTGTAGGCCGACAGCAAGAATATAGTGTCCCATACCACTATAATCTGCTCAGAGTAGGGTGCTCACTGGTCACTACGGGGAGATTGTGGCCCCAACGTAAGCCGACAGCTCGACCACGGTGTCCCATACCACCATGCCCGGCTCATGAATCTTTATGAATCAAGGTACCATGGTTAACAGGGTTTCCAATGGTAAGTTCAGTACCCTAGGTTCAAGCAGTTATGACTCATACATGGTGAACATACAAAGGCCAGTCGGGTTACTTGACGGGCTCGACTAGTATGAGTGCATCTCAAGCTGAACGACATGAAGTGCATGAAACACTTCGTGTGGCCTAACCACTGTCGCCAACCCAAAACACGACTCGCGTTCATCGACACGTCCTTTGTGGTACATAGAAATCGACCACAAATTCTATCCATTACCGACTGCCATGACTAGGTCATAGCCCCAAGCATGTGTACACAACATCAGTGATCATATGAGGGTGACAGAAATGAATATAAACAATACCCGCATGTTGACACATGTTATAACATATGACGTAAGCAAATCGACCAACACATGCATTCCATATATATAATGAAATCAATTCATGTAGCCAACATGGTGGAAATCATATACCTCAGCATATTAATTGAGAATTCAATATCAAAACCAATTCCCAACACCATTTACTCAATACATACTAATACAAACATTTATACAAACACTTAGTCTACACACTTTAGTCCACATTGCGTATGTCGACTCAAAGTGCGCATTAGGGCGAATCTCTTCGCCAAACCGATCATACACGTATTTCTAATATCATAACACAATAAATTTACATGTCAAGCATTTTAGCAAAATACGGACGTATACAGTATTTTCTATAAATGCCTAAAATACCCTAAATCTCATATTTACCGTACATTTACGAAACGGAAAACGGACAGCATGTTGTACATGTCAAACGGCATTGCCGTCAATAATCTACTATTAAACGACATTGAACGCTTTGAAATCAGTCAATCTAAGCATCTAAAATCCTCACCTTTTGCCTTAGACGTGTATCATTTCGAATAGAACGTCTACACTTCGTCAACGACGTAAATGCGACCTAATGCACAAGATACATAAGCTATTTCGATATTTGAATCGAAAGAATCCTAAAACAACAAGTAGTTAGGGTTTTTCTTACCTAAGAGTGCGTTGGAATCGCCGAAAAAGTGATTGGAGTGCAGTGCTTTGGCACGTGCAAAAGCTGCAGCAAGTGGCGGGAATTCTCTCCCACTACTCTCTCAAAATCTCTCACTTTCTCTCTCTCTCTCTCTCTCTCTCTCTCTCTCTCTCTATCTAGGGTTTGTTGCAAATTTGGATGGGAGGGTTGTGAGAGGGTTTAAAGCCCTTATATAGGCTAAAACATAACCTAAATAGACTTGGGAACAAAGTATACTTATTTTATGTCCAAATACGGACTGTTCCGTCTCAACGAAGCATTTCTGGAGGTCCCCTGGCCGAATGCGGTCGGATTTAAGCTCATGGATACTGGATCCTGCTCACATTAAGTTTTCAGTCCGGTAGTGTTCCCAGATCGCACGTGGCGGACCAGTTTCAGTTCAACGGCTACCGGTACTCGATCAGGGCCACAAGTGCGTTGACATGTAAGGGCTACCTATCCTGATCCGAGGGTAAATTTTGATCGAATTCTGACGGTCAGAACGCTTAGAAAATGTCGCGCAAGCGACACGTGCCAGATTTCATAAATTTTATTAATTTCTAACATTTCTCACACTCTTCACTCTGGACTCAAGGAAATCGTCGTGGGATATCATTTGGACTTGATTTTCGAGATGATTGTCAAGTCCAACTAGGCGGTCAGGATTGTCTAAGTTCGGGATAATCGGACTTTCGATGTGTGGTCCAGAGCCGATACAAAGCTTCAAGGTGCTCCCGAGAGCAATCGGGAATAGAGTTCGATCCTAGGTTTTACGGTATTATAGCGTCACCTATCCTAAACGTTTTGACTCTAGCAGATCGTATTGAAAGCGATTGGTGAGAATTTCACAGGTCATCTAGTGCAGTGCTAGTTGATTCTCGTTGGATTTCTAAAGGAAGTAGCCTTTATTGGTTTTTTTTTTAAGATGAGATTTGAAGGGTGGAGCGAGGGTATTTGAAAACGGAAGAAGGAAGAGTTTGGAGGGATGGTTTTTGTCAAAAATCAGATGTTTTGGTGAGAAAGGAGAGCTTGGAGAGTCACTTTGTGAAGGAAGTACCTAATCGGGGAGGTTTTAACGGACGGGCAACATACCAGGGGGCTACCCTAGCCCCCAAACACCTCTGGCCCGAAGGCCGGACCCAACTGAGCATTTTGACCAGCGATGCATCGCCGATGAAAATCATTTTCGGCGAGGCCGGTCATATGGGTTGGGTTCCCCCTGCCCTAGGACCCCAAATATATGTGGGGCCCACCTTGGATCATTGTGGATTAGCGTGGGTGGGCCCACGACTCTGTTCGAGGCATTTCGGGGTTAGTTTACAAATCGGAATGAATTTCTGTGGCGTATAGCATATGATTTTGGGGTAGGAGACACTAATCTATCCAACTAACCTATCTATTTTATTAGATTCCAAAAGGTTAAGGGTCGAAACCCATTTTACCCATTTATTTACTATTCACGGTAATTTTTAACTTCGGTATTGTTCTTCATCATTAATACCCTAGGATTGGTGTTCCCTACTATTTAAACTTGAGGAGTTGTGTCTAATATGAAAGTACTTGGTGAAATTTGAAGAATGAGGTAGTGAATGGTGAGTTTTGAAGGAAATGGATTGAAAAGCGATTTCTTTGGGATTGGGATTGGGATTGAGCTCTGAAAGTATTATGGTTGACCCATTACCTAAGGACGTTTAACTCCAGGTTGGCAAAATCCGGGGTGTTACACATACACATGGAGAACTCTTCTCTTTCTATAAGAGATATGCATGGACGTTTGATTGTTAAAGTCTAGATGGCGAAGAATCATATGTTTCTTCTCCATATAAACACAATACTCGAGAAGTGTTTTTATGGAAAAGAAAAGAATGATTCTTGGATGTGGCATCTTCGCTTTAGCCATCTAAATTTTAGTGGCTTGAAACTTTTTTTTTTGTTTTTGAAGATTAAAATTTCATTGATATCAACCGCCAAGAAACAAAAACATCAATGGTTCGGGCGCACCCGGGCAAACAAAAGGGAACCCAGACCGCCTATCATGAGGCTATACAATGAATGGGAACGGATATGGACAGGGCTATGATTTCTGCAGCGCACCTAGGCCTACTTTGTCGAGAAAACAGAGCCCCCTAATGAGCCTAGGGATAGCAGGCATCGTGATAGCCCAAAAAGGGGCCTGATTGGCAGCACTTAAACGAGCGAGCCCATCCGTCGGCCCGTTGATTTCACGGGGAATCAGCGAGATGAGGAAGTTACCTTTAGCTTTGAGATTATTAATTCTAGATATCCAGTAGTCCCATTTCCAATGGAGGTGGGACAAACCCTTGAACGCGTTAACCACAAAAGAGGAGTCCGATTCTAACAACACTTCATGTAGCCCTTGCGAAATGCAGATATGCAGTGCATTGTGAAGTACACAGAGCTCCACCCTGTTGTTAGAGGCTCGACCGCAGCCCCGGTAGAAAGCGAAAACCAGCTGGCCATCAGTGTTTCTGCAAATTCCGCCACCCCCGGATGGCCCGAGGTTTCCAGTAGCAGCCCCGTCAATATTAACTTTTACCGTTCCTATTGGGGGTCTGGTCCATTTAACGTGCTGGTAGGCTGTAGACTGACGGAGGCTGAGGGAGCAATCTGGCTGAAGGGCGAGCGGGATGAGAGTTTGGGCACTGTTTAACAGCTTCCCAAGGAACCATTTCACCTTTCTCACGATCCTGCTGCTGTCAGGACTAATCCCGTCATATTTGGCCGCGGTCTTTGCTTTCCATATCTCCCATACTATGAGGCATGGAGTTAAGCAGTGAACGAGAGGGAGAGCTCTACCTGGTCGCTCATGGTTCCACCAGCGAGAAAAAGTGCCGACAGTAGAGGGGGAGTGGGAAGGCTGCATACCACAAATATTGCCAAGCTCGACCCATACAGAAGATGCTAGCTTCCTCCTGCAGAAAAGATGATCCAGCGTCTCCACGTGTGGAGATGAGAGCTACCCACTGTCGCAACAAAAACACCTGGAGGCCATGGATATCCCTCTAGATTGGACCCTGTCATCCGTAGGGACAACCCGATGGTAAAGACGCCAAACAAAGATGGAGATCTTAACGGGGAGTTGACGGTGCCAAAAGCACTGGGCCCAGTCCACCACCTGCCCTGTAGACATGCATACCTTCCATCCAGTTTTGACCAAGAAGCAACATGACCATTCCAGGGACCAAATGCGGCGGTCGGGCTGATCCAAAGTGCAAAAACTCGAATGTATAATGTGATCTATCACCCCCGCTGGGAGCAGAGCTGCCGCAGTAGAATGAGGATTGAAACCTTCCGTGGAGAGAAGATCGCTAACAGACAAATGAAGCATGGAACTTTGCAGGGGCTGATCAATGAGATCCAATAACCTCCCCAGCCCAGTCCAATTATCCCGCCACAAGTTGATGGAGCCGCGACCAATCTTCCAAATGACGTGACTGTCAACAACAGGAGCAAGCGACAGTAAGTGTTTCCACAAGGGGGAGATGGATGAGGAGGTGGCGCCAACGTTTGCACCCTCAAGAGGCCGGTATCTTGACACAACATATTTCACCCATAAGCTTTTGTGGACGCAAACTTTCACTGACCATGCCAGCTTCAGCCTAAGAGCCGTCATGACATCTTTGAGTTTCCTAATTCCCAAACCACCTTCCTCTTTCGGCCTCGATATTTTGTCCCAGTTGATCCAGTGACATTTGCAATTTCCTTGGTGCCAACCCCACAGAAAATTAGAAAAGGACGATTCCATTCTTCGAAAAATATGGGACGGAATCAACGCAGCTGACATAGTGTAGATAGGAATGCCGCAAAGGACATGATTGAGGAGAGTGCACCTGCCCGCCTGAGATAAAATTTGAGCCTTCCATCCATGAATTTTCCTTTCGATTTTTACCAGAATGGGGAAAAATAGGGAGATTCTTGCCCTACCTTTGAATAAGGGTACCCCAAGGTAAGTGAAGGACGAGGAGGAGCAGGAGGTACCTATGCGGCGCTAAATACTCCTGACCCTGTTCACCGGCATAGAAGATGCAACATAAGTGCAGCTTTTCTAAAAATTTATCCGTTGTCCCAAAGCCGCTTGATAAGAAGCGAGGAATTCTATCACTGCTTTGATAGAAAAACTTCCTCCGTTAAAGAAAAGGATCGTATCATCCACGTATAGCAAGTGAGAAATCTGTTTGCATCCATGTTTGAGCCTGAATGGGACATATTTCTGATTGAGGATGAGATTTGCAAATCCTCTACTGAGAACTTCAGCCGCCAGGATGAACAAAGACGGGGACAAAGGGTCCCCTTGGTGAAGGCCCTCTAGACGACTTGAAGAAACCACAAGCGGAGCCGTTGATAAGAACTGAGAACCAATTGTTCGACAAACACTGTTCGATCAGTTGAATCTAACTTTGAGAGAAGCCAAATCGCCTGAGCACCTTGAGAAGGAAATTCCACTCCAAGCGGTCATATGCCTTTTCCATATCAAGCTTTAGGATGACATTAACCCCTCTGACTTTCCTTACGATCTCACGAACCATTTTCTGCACCAAAGCCACACTCCCGCTATTGACTGCCCTCTAACAAAAGCGCCTTGCTCTTGAGAAACAATGTTAGGGAGGATGTGCGCTAATCTATTAGCAATAACTTTTGCAAAAATTTTATAAACACAATTGCATAGACTGATAGGGCGGAAGTCCGCAAAGACTCTTCGGGCGGTTTTTTTTGGAATCAAACATATGAGCGAAGCCATGAACGCTCTGGACAGACTCCCTCCAAGGAAAACTGTGTCACTGCTTTGTGAAGATCGAGACCAACAATGTCCCAACAGGAGGTAAAGAAAACACAAAAAAAACCATCAGGACCGGGGGCGTTGTCCCAAGGAATGGATAAAACTGCATTCTTAACTTCGTCTAGGGAGGGGAATCTGGTCAAAAACTCCATTTCATCAGTTGAAATTACTTGCGAAATCGATTCGAGAAGGCTGTCTTGGATATCAGTTGGTTCCTCTGTGAACAACTTGGAGAAATAGCGGATGGCTTCTTCTTTTATCAACACAGGGTCAGATGTGGAGACACCTGTCTCCAGGTGAATTTTGTCAATGCTGGATCGTCTGATCCTATCTATCGCTGATATGTGGAAATATTTCGTATTTCAGTCTCCTTCAGTCAGCCAGTTGTTGCGCGATTTTTTCTTCCAAAAGATCGCTTCAGCCAGCTCCAGGTGTTCCAGCTGTTTTCTGGTTGCATGAAGATCCCCCGGCTGATCGGCTGCCCCATTTGGCTATGATTTTCCATCCTGTTGATGTGTTGTTCGACTGATTTGATCTGCTGGAAAATATTTCCAAAAACTGATGCATTCCATACTTTTAAACTGCCTTTCACCTTTCGCAATTTCAGCATGAGGTTCGTTATGGGCTGGTCTGAAAGGTCCTCCCTCAATACCTGCAGGATAAGCTTTAGGAACTCCGGATGCATGGTCCACATGCACTGAAAACGGAAGGATTTGTGAGGGGCCTGCATGACTGGAGGAAACAAAAGCAGCATCGGGCAGTGATCGGAGTTAACTCGAGGGAGGTGCTTCACTTGAAACCGGGGGAAAGCATTGATCCAGCTGCCGTTACAAAGAACCCTGTCTAAACAAGCCCAGACCCAGGATGATCCTTCTTAATTATTGCTCCAGGTGAACCTGCATCGCTCAAACCAGCAAAGTCCATAGCATCTGTGAACTCCGTATTGTGACCCGAATCCTGAGCTCTGTGGCTGACCCTTTCAGCTGTGGAGAGAACAGCATTGAAGTCTCCATCCACTGCCTAAGGGCCCGGGATGCGCGCAGCGATGGAAATAAGGTCCGCCCACAGCTCTCTTCTCTGCGCGCTAGAGCACTTTGCATACACAATAGATAAATGGAAAGAAAAGTTTAAATTAATTATCTGACATTGAAAAGTTATCACCTGGTTTGTGCGGTGCGATACCGAGATAATGAGGTTGTTGTTATGGAAGAACCATATCTTTCCACCCGCCTCAACATTTGAAATTGAATGATGAAACCCCAACTTGAGGCCCACTAATATTCTTTTGGATTCTCTTGCCATAGGTTCCAAAATCGCCACACATAGAGGTTTATATTTTCTTACGATTCTGACCGATGATCTGAGTGTTGTAGCATTACCTACACCACGCGCGTTCCAAATAATTGCATTATCCATCAACAACTTTTCCTGAACCGATGGCCCTCCTCTTTATTCATCTAAGTCTGATACCCCACTCTTCCTGCCTTACTCCTGTACCCTGCTTTGAAGATTTCCTGTTCACTTCCTGGGATGCAGTGCTTTCCGTTTCATTGTTCTCTTGACCATCTTAAGACATGATGAAGTCATCTACCGAGCCTACTCTATCATCATTGTCGTGAGTATAACACTTTCTTGCCTGAAACTTGTAGGGAGAGAAATCCACTGCCAATTCCAGGGGTTGAAGGTCTTCGCAGCTGTCCAATGAAACAACGGGGCAGGCTGGTGCTGCTTTCAGCTCGAGTTCATGTAGCCTGAACGAGTTTGGGAGACTGTAGCCTTGGCATCTAGGCTTGTGAGCGACCAGGGGAAGGCTGAAATTAATCGGCGAGCTTCCTACCGAGCAAGAGCAGTTGAGCCGATTCGCGTTATCCGGCAGAATGATGTCCAGAGGAGGACGGCCTGTCTGCTTTTCAGTCGGGAAGACCTCTGTTTCATGTCTGAGATTTTGGATGAAAGCAGGGGTCCTGTTCTCAGCTGATCGTCCTACTGAGTTTGAAAGGTTGTTCTCCTTATTAGGGTCCTGCATTGGCTCATTATCTTCATGATCCTGAACATGGCTTGAGGACTTTTGGATTGCCAGATTGATATCTACAGAGTCTGCAATTTCACCAATCATCAGAATGTCATTCACCCCTTCAGGTTGCAGCATCTGCTGTGGCACCGGTAGTTCCGCATGATCGACAGGAGGTATGGTATGGGACTGTCCCAAAGGAAGCTGAAATTGCATAGGGGCATCAGCTGTGGATCCCGGGTTATGGGTTGTAGGTCCTATAGGGTGGGGAATGGAATTTGGAGTACTTGGGAAGGCCTGTTGATTAAATGGGGACTGACAGGTGGGATAGGAGGTTTGCGAGGGATTGGAGGCATGGTGCATGACTTGCCTTCTATTGAAGCTTTAGAACATGTGTGAGGTGTGCACACTTGGAAAATAACAAAGGAACTCCTTTCCAAGTGGAGTATCCTAAAGAGCAAGAGAACCATTACAGTTGGTTCACACTGACATCTGTGGACCATTGGAGCCAATCTCTCTTAAAGGTAATAAATACTTTATTACTTTCATTGACGATTTCAGTAGAAAATTATTGGTATATGTAATCAAAGAGAAGTCTATTGCTTTTACTATTTTTAAAAATTTTAAGGCCCTTTTTGAAAAATAAAGTGGTCTTAAAATCAAAACCCTTAAATCTAATAGAGGTGGAGAGTACACCTCAAATGTTTTTCGAGAATATTATAGGGAATATAACATTAATCAATAACACACTGCAATTGGTTCACACTGACATCTGTAGACCATTGGAGTCAATCTCTCTTGGAGGTAATAAATACTTTATTACCTTCATTGACGATTTCAGTAGAAAATTGTGAGTATATGTAATCAAAGAGAAGTCTACTGCTTTTACTAATTTTAAAAATTTTAAGGCCCTTGTTGAAAAAGAATTAAAGTGGTCTTAAAATCAAAATCCTTAGATTTGATGAGGTGGAGAGTACACCTCAAATGTTTTTGGAGAATATTATAGGGAATATGGCATTAAGTAACTATACACTGTAGCATACACGCCACAACAAAATGGAATTGCGGAACCGAAGAACCGTACCATCCTTGACATGATGAGGACCATGCTGAAGAGAAAAGTCTACTAAAGAATTTCTAGGAAGAGGCAGTGCATGTACTGCCTATCTGCTCAATAAGTGTTCGACCAAGAGTGTCAGGCTCATGACACCATAGGAAGTATGGAGTGGATACAAGCCGAGCGTGGCACACCTTAAGATCTTTGGGTGTGTCGCCTACGCTCAAGTTCTAGAAGTGAGAAGGATAAAATCTTGATGATCATGGAGATAAGTACGTCTTCATCGGCTACAGTGAAGAATCAAAGGCGTACAAGCTCTATAACCCATTAACCAATAAGGTGGTGGTAAGTAGAGATGTAGCATTCTGCGAGGAAGAATCTTGAAAGCGAAACCAGGAAGATTCGGCCAAAGAAAATCAGGTCGAGGTCGAAGAATATGTAGAAGAGAGGCATGTGAATCAAGAGCAGACACCCACATCACCCCCTTCGGGTCGCAGAAGTCCAGGAGTACATTCCATCTCCCCTCGAAGTACTTCATCAAATCAGAATTCAGCCAGCACATCTTCATCCAATTCTCCTTCACCCTTAGCTGCCATCAAAATGAGAAGCCTCAACAAGATCTACGTAGAAACTGTGGAAGTGAATTTACTCTGCCTGTATACAAAACCATGAGCCTCTTACATTCGAGGAGGCTGTGAATGAAGAATGTTGGAGAAAGGTTGTGGAAGAAGAGATTCATGTCATCGAGAATAATCGAACATGGGAGCTGACCTCACTCCCTAAAGGCCAAAGGACCATTGGTCTCAAATGGGTATATAAAATTTAGTGGAATGCCAATGGTAAGATCGAACGATATAAGGCAAGGCTCGTAGAAAAAGGCTACAAACAGAAATATAAGGTAGACTATGAAGAAGTTTTCGCCCCAATTACTCGCCTTGACACTGTGAGAATGATTATCTTCCTTGTAGCTCATCACAGTTGAATGATCTACCAACTGGATGTGAAATCTGCATTCTTAAATGGAGTACTCAAAGAAGAAGTATACGTTGACTAGCCTAAAGGCTTTGTCATGCAAGGGGAAGAACACAGTATATCGGCTGAGGAAAGCCCTGTATGGGTTGAAGCAAGCTCTTTGTGCTTAGAATGCATGGATCGACGGCTATCTTTAAAAGAATGGTTTCATCAAATGTGCGTATGAGCATGCCGTCTACATAAAGAAGAATGCTCATGGTGACATCCTCATAGCATGCCTATATGTTGATGATATGTTGTTCACAGGAAACAGCCAAGCGATGTTTAAAAAATTCAAGCAGGCTATGTTCAATGAGTTCGAGATGACTGACGGTGGATTGATGTCCTTCTTCTTAGGCATCGAAGTGAAACAACAAGTCGGCGACATCTATATATCACAGAAGAAATAGGCAAAAGAACTCTTTGAGAAGTTTCAGATGATCAACTGTAAAGCCGTGAATACACCTGTTGCAACAGGCCTAAAGCTCACAAAAGATGGCGAATGAAGAAATGTTGACTCAACTTTATTCAAGAGCCTAATCGGAAGCGTAAGGTACCTTACAATCACTAGGGCAGATATAGTCTATAGTGTTGAGCTTCTAAGCCAGTATATAGAAGCATCAAAAGAGTCACACTGTTTAGTTACGAAAAAAATTCTAAGCTATATCAAAGGGACTATTGAATTCGGCTTCTTTTATCCATACGATGATGAGGCGATTTTGTATGGATACTCTGATAGTGATTGGGGTGGTGACAAAGACGAAAGAAAGAGTACGACAGGCTATGCTTTCTATCTTGGATCGATAACATTCACATAGAACTCAAAGAAGCAGAGTACTGTAGCACTGTCCACATGTGAAGCCGCATATGTAGTAGCTTCATCCACTGTATGTGAGGCGATATGGCTAAGGAATATGCTAAAGGAGCTGAAGCATCCGCAAGAAGAATGTACTGTCATATACGTGGACAGCAAGTCGGCAATTTAGCTTGCCAAAAATCCAGTGCAGCATAGGAGCAAGCACATTGATACAAGATATCATTTCCTAAGAGATCAAGTGAAGCAAGAATATTGTCATACCACTAAGTAAGTGGCGAACATCTTCACCAAAGCATTGCCAACTGATATATTCAAGAAACTTAGATCGATGCTTAGAATGAAACATGTTTTGGTTTGGAGGAGAGTGTTGGAATTGCAAACCAAAAACCATTTACTGCGACTGCCTGACTGTTCATCTTCTCATGCACAGCAACACTTCCTGTGAAGTTGCTTTTGGAAGATGAAAAGTTTGCGTAGTTTTTAGGAATTTTAATGTTGGAAGCTCCTAGAAGGGATGGTTTTGTCCTTTCACCTTACATTCAAATGCCTATAAATGGGCATCTTGTGTATCCTGTTGTAGCAAGCAAAGCGACAAGTTTGAGAAGTGCAGCACCAGCAAAACAGTTCAAGAAACAAAAAAACTTCTGTTTGGTTTTCTTCTCTCTTTCTTCCTTCTATATCATCAAATTTTCTGAGTTGTGCTAAGGCTTTGTAAAGCTAAGAAAAATCTGTTATCTTGAAGCAAAGAGAAAATCTGTCTTATACAGCCAACAGCCAACAGTAGTAAATTTTGTTTTGAATAGATGATCCTACAATTCTTAAACAAAACAAAGAAACTATAATACAAATACAGATGAAGCTAAATTTTTTCACAAGTTTTCTAAATTTGCTTTAATATAGGTCATTGAATTTATTAACAGGAAGTCCTTTTACCATTTATGAAATTAAAATTGAAGTTGACATATCTTTGCTTGAAATGAGAAATAAAAGTGGAAATTGAATTTAAAATTTTCAAATAAGATGTGAGTTAAAAACATTTTCTCCACGGATGAGTAGGAAAATGATGAATATTAAACAATTTAAGTAACAATCGAAACAAAAGTAACTTTTTCAGTGATCTTTAACAATTACAAGTATGCATTTAGACATTCCACATTCCACGATATTATCTGTTATGATTAGAACTTTTAAGCAACATTGGGAAAAAGGATGGAAAGAAAGAAAATTAGGTTCAATGTACTACTACCAACTATTTACCATACCTGGAGCTACATATCCACAAGTGCCAGCAAGTGCGGACCAGTTGGAGGAATCAGGTTTTATGAGTCTAGCAGTGCCAAAGTCAGAGACACGAGCTTCGAATTCCGAATCCAACAAAATGTTGTTGCTTGATAAGTCACGGTGAACTATAGGAGGGGTGAGATCGTGGTGCATGTATGATAAGGCGTGGGCTACTCCTCTGTTAACCTTCATCCTCTTCACCCAATCCAATTCTACAGCTCCTTCCTTACTGCTGCTTAGGATGTTAGCCAAGCTTCCCCTTTCCACGTACTCGTACACTAGAAAGGAGCACTGAGCATGAGAACAGAACCCATAGAGCTTCACAATGTTGCGATGTCGAATTTCTGTTAGTGCTCGTATCTCATTTATAAAGCTACTTTGATCAGCTTGCTCGCCACCCAGTGATGAGTAAAATTTTTTCACAGCTACTACCTGACCTGTGGGCAGATCTGCTTTATAAACACTCCCGTGGCCTCCCACCCCAACTGAATATTTGTCGTTGAAATCCTCTGTTGCCCTGATGATGTCTTCATAGGCAATCTTTCCATCAAAATTGAATACTTCAAATAGATTTCTATTGTTCACTTCTACTTCCCTTTTCTCTGCATTTCTTGTTCTCCTAAGGAAAACGGAGCAAATGATGTAAAATACAACTAGAAGAAATAATGCTGCCACGATAGGAACAATGATGATGATCACAAGCTTGTGGTCTTTCTTGCCGCCAACAGGGTTTATCGACGAGGAATTACATGGTAGCATACCTTTCACTTCACCGCATAGACCTTTGTTTCCAACAAATGCCACAAATGGAGCCTGACGGAAGGCTTTGCCATCAGGGAGAGGGCCCTCCAAATCATTGTATGAAAAGTCGATGGAAGATAAACTGATCATCTCTTTGAAAGACGAGGGGATGGAACCTGAGAGTGAATTGTGGGAGAGATTTAGCTTTTCCAACATTTGCAGTTTCCCGAGTTGTTGGGTTATCTCTCCCGAAAGTAAGTTACAGCTGAGATCCAAGGTAATCTGTAGGCGTATTAGATTACCAATCTGAAACGGAATGCTTCCATTCAAATAATTCTCACTCATGCTCAAATACCGCAATTTGGAGCAGTCCCCCAGTTGCTGTGGTATCAGCCCACTCAGCTCGTTCTTTGATAGGTCAAGAATCTCCAAATTGGATAGTTTTCCAATTTCACCCGGTACCCAACCAGATAGTCGGTTATTTTGTAAACTCAAGTTGTAAAGCATGGACAAACTCCCCAGGCTACTAGGAATATTTCCTTGTAGGTTGTTTGAAGACAGGTCGAGTTGCTGCAGCTGACTTAGCTGCCATATCTGAGGCGGAATTCTACCAGTGAGATTGTTATCAGAGATTTTTAGCAGCGTCAGGTTTTGACATTGTCCCCATTTTGGTGACAGCTCACCATGCAATTTATTATAACTCAGATCGATGTAATATAAACTAGGATATACTCCAAAAACTTGGGATATATTTCCTGTGAGCTGATTATGGTCGAGCCGGACTCTTGTTAAGGCAGTGCAGTTTCTCAGGCTTTCAGGGATGGGACCCGTGAAATGGTTATTAAACGCACTGAAGCGTGTGAGTGATCTACCTTGGCATACTTGGGGTAGTTCGCCAGAGAAGTTGTTGTCACCCAAAACGAGAAACTCCAAACGTGTTAGATTTGAGATTTCTGGAGGTACTGAACCAGATAATGGATTATCATAGAGACCGAGTCTAGTTAGGCTGCTCAAATTACCAATATGTGGAGGGATTGGACCAATGAGTTTGTTTGAGATTAATCTTAGATAAACTAACTTCTTGAGATTTACTATCTGCGGAGGAATCAAGCCATGGAGGTGATTTTCATGGAGGTATAAGATGGAAAGCTCAGTTAGATTTCCTAAAGTGTAAGGTAAGGAACCAGTTAGAAGGTTTTCGGACAGGTTTAATTCTTTCAGTTTCTTAAGTTTTCCTAACTCTTGAGGGATTGGCCCTGAAATACTATTACTACAGAGGTGCAAGTAATTCAGCTGGGTCAAGTTTCCTAAAGTGGAAGGGATGGAACCGTTTAGACGGTTATGGCAGATGAGCAGTTCTTTCAGATTCCTCATATTTCCTATCTCCCGAGGGATACGACCCGAAATTATGTTTTCATGGAGGTGAAGATGCGTCAGCTGGCTCAAATTACCCAGAAATGGAGGGATGACACCCATGAGATTGTTTCCGTGCAATCTTAGGGTGAGGAGATCTTTAAGCGTTCCTATTTCTGGAGGTATCAAGCCAACCATCTGATTTTGAGAGAGGTCCAAATGGTGGAGATTTCTCAGCAGGCCAATTTTTGATGGAACTTGTCCAGTGAGTTTATTGGTATGGAGTTGAAGGGAGATGAGTCTGGACCAATTGGCGAAGAAACGAGGGGACATTTCACCAGTTATCATGTTATGAGAAAGATCGAGCTCCAGAATGCGAGTAAGATTAGCTAGTGTAAGAGGCAAGGCACTTGACAGTTGATTGGTGGACAAATCAAGGAAGATGAGTTTTGAAAGAGAACCGATCTGGGTTGGAATGGTTCCACGGAGTGAGTTTTGGCTGAGAATGAGGCGGACAAGGTTGGGAAATGTAGAGAAGCTCAAATTATCAAGCATACCTTGCAAGTTCGTATTCCACAGGTTTATTTCAACTACTCTTCCTGCATGATCGCATGAAATTCCGGTCCACTTACATGGAGAGCTCTCTTGGGTGGCAGAAGTGTTGGCACTGGGGAATAAAGACCATGAACGGAGAGCTTCAGTTTGAGAGAGACTGGCTTTCCATTTGAGGAGAGCTTTTGCTTCCTCAGATGCTGATGATGCTGCTTCACAGGAAGAAGCTAGTAGTAAGAAGAGGAGAGAGAGAAGGGATTTCATAGGGACCATGTTTGAACTTGGTTGCTGGGGCTGAGGGTTTTTTATAGCCTCCATTTTATAGTGGGATGGACCTCGCCACTGTTACGTACATCTCCAAGTCCTTCCTCTTGTCCCACTTCTAGCTTGCTGACGTAGGGATGAACATGATGAGGTTGATCACTGTATTACACAAGGATAATTATTCCAAATTCATCGAGTTTCTCTAGACTCCTCACAGAGACTTCCTAAATCCACAAGAAAAGAAAGCAAGAAAAATATAAATAAATTTGTAATTTGATTGATGAATAAAATAAATGAGTTCACAACCCTTTAAATAGGAATATCAAGCAATGAGAGAAATTTCAGAATCATGCTATAACTAAAACTCTTAGAATTCGCAACTTACTATAAATAGTAAGCTTATTATTTATAGACGGCTGTCGACTAGTGTACAAGGATTTTGGCCAAAAATAGTATCCTATTGGGCTTCACCAAGCTATTCTCCTAATTATTCTAAGCACTTCTCGCGTTGGGCACAACTCCAACAGCCTAACGGATGAAGAGTATAATCAAACTAAAACTTATTATTTATAGTAAAAATGGAATTAAAATAGGAAATAACTGTCGATCTAATGGTATTCCACAAATCTGAATTGTGAGATACCCCAAAATCATATATTTTACGCTCGACAACTCATTTCGAACTGCGAGATACAACCGATTTAAGGTGTAATGGTCCAGATCACTTCTGTCATCAATCGGACCTTTTCTGATCCATCTTGGCCATGATACTATCCACGACCTGGTCTACATCACTTGCTTAAAAATCTAAGAGTATTAAAGGCCTCTTCACATACAACAAACGAAAGTGTATGTCTCTTATCTACACTGTCCATCCATTTTCTCAGCTCATTTTATAACTTGAAGCAAAAAACGGAAGCATATCCCAAGCTCAAGTGGACCACCCCACAGGAAATTATGAATTGAACTCCGATTGTTGAAAACTTATTGAGGGCCACTGAGGTTTTGGTTTAAGCTGATATTTGTGTTTTCCCTCCATTCATGGATTCATAACCTTATGAGCAAATTGGATGACAAATAAACATAACTGTAGCCCCTTGGAAGGATTCAACTATGGACATCCTTAATTCCTTATCCCCTCCTTGTTTCTTGTGGTGTGTTCCGCTTGAGCTTTTTGGATATGCTTTCATTTTAGCCTCACCCTAAAATGACACGGAGAAACAGATATATGGCATGAATAAGACACATACATCCATAGTAGGCATTTCAGAGTTTCACATTTTAGTCCCTTTAACCTTGGTTAACATATGACGTTACATTAAACTACCTGAGTATCCCAGGGAAGGAAGAAGAATTTTATTTTGTTCTTAATACAAAGATTTGACAAAGATTTTAACTTTTGACTTGGCGTAGCATCTAGAAACTATTAATAAATTGCATACCCGACATATATGTAATTCAAATTAAATATCCAAATTATGCTTCTCAATTTAAATGACGTGAACCAATTAGCATAGTTTAATTTATGGTCTGTCTATTGGCTTGGTGGATATTTATTGTACAATTAACAATGAAAAACCTTAAACGGTCAACAAACAAGCTCCCACATGAATCAGAGTTTAGGATTATCCAATCAATCTGATTTTGTGATATGAGTTAGCATTGATGAATTTGGCAATTTACTCCCTTTAACCTGACTTAAGCTATATCCGTGTAAAAATTTTGAGTGCCTTCGTATCAAGGGGCATGCACTGCGTGAATATCTCATAACTACTCTTTGATAAATGTGGGTTGCCTTTAGAAAAATCAAAGAAAGAGTGCGTAATGCCTGCTGAAGACAGCCAATTCCTCTTATCAGTCCATCTCACTGGTCATGACATAAGATGAGCTAAGGAGAAAATATAAAAATATGTATGCATTTAGAGTTTTTATGAATATGCCCTGCTGCATATTCACCTTCTTAGCCCCACCACCATAATACTTATTTGCCATACAACCTGTTCATAAGGTCTTTTATAGAGAGAAAATACAAATATCAACTTGATACAAAGCTTTTATAGCATCATGCTTCCTGTGGTAGGCATTCAAACCCCACTGGTTTATGGTCCACTTATACTTTTTTATTTTTGGTCCACTTAAACTTTGGATATCTTTCAATTTTGTGATTAGAGCTCAAAATGACTTGGCAAAACATACGAATGGCATGGATCAAACATATACACCACCGTGGGTCCTTACACCATGTGCCCACGTTGGGTTCCACAAAGTCCTTACACGACCAATGCGGAAAACTCAGTTTGGCTGGGACCAACACCAGCCAACTAGCTAGTGTAAAAGATTTATGGACGGCGCCATGATGCATGTGTTTTATCCACTCTGGCAATCCATTTTTCCAACTCATTTTTTCTTTCCTTCGTTCAGGTTAATTTATGTGACCTAATCAACAGGTTGGATTGCAAATAGATATTATAGTGAGCCTTGGGCAGTTTTTACTAATAGAAAATCAATCACCTCTGCTTTCGGCTGGTGTGGTTTACTTGACATTTAGATCTGCCTAATTTTTAGGTTTATACCTTAAATAAGTTGTCAAAATAGATGGTCAGCATGAATGAAACACACATATCATGGCAGGGCCCACAAAGATTTGACAGCAGCTAACTGGCTGGTGTTGCCAAACCGCATCCAAAATGGATGATGGCACCGGAAGCGGATTGGCTGGTGTACCTCGCGCTAGCTTCAGCTTTATAGCTGCTGTATCGATGTCAGCAAGCTCTGTGGGTTTGATTATGAGGTATATGTTACATTCAAATCATACATTTATTTGGTGAGCACGTCTTAAGGCTTGAGACTAAAAATAAGATAGATCTAACTATCATGTGGACCACACTGCAAAAAGCAGTGGGGGATTAAATGTCTACCATTGAAATCCTTTTTGAGGTCATAAAAGTTTTGAATCAATATAAAATTTGTTTTTTCTCTTCATTCAGGTCTTTGTGACATGATGAATAGATTTGATGTAAAATAAATGTTATGGTGGGCCCTATGAATTGCTTAAGGGTGAAAATCATTATCTCTGCTGCTATTTGTGGTGTAGTCTAGATGATCTTTGGATTTCATATTTTGGGCAATGCTCTGAAAGGATCTCTAAAAATAGATGAACCGTGTAGATATAATAAATACATCACTGTAGGGCCATGTAACTTTGATCTCCTTTGAACCGTTTGTACAACTCGGAGCTCGAGGAGCATACCTACAGCAGCTATATAGCTGGTGTGTGGTACACCAGCCAATCCGTTTCCTGATAGCACCCAAGCCGATTCTAAAGAAAGAAGAACAGCATAATGTTTTGAAGTGTGAAACTTCAGTGGGCCCCACCATAGTGTCTATGTTAGATCCGCATCGTCCATCCATTTTTTAGATCATTTTAGGCCTTCCAAAAACCAAGTAGATGCGCTCAAGTGGACAACACCACAGTAAACAGTGGCAATTAAACATCTATTATTGAAACCACCTGGGGCCAAAGAAGGCTGGGATCAAGCTGATATTTTGGATTTTTTTTTCATCCACTTGATCTGTATTGTGGGCCACTTGAGCTTTGCATTAGCCTCGTTTTGGGGCCTAATTCCCTACAATGGTGGAGGAAAATTGGATGGTTGGTATGGTATATTTCCAAAAACGAAGCATTAATTGCGAGAAGAGAAACCGTTTAACAAAGCGAGAAAATACGTAAATGTACATATTGAAAAGTCCTTGTGTATTTTCATCTTTTTCCTTTTTAGTTTTTTCTCTTATGTCAGCTGATGTGTGGACCAATAAAAAGGGAAGGCACACAAATCCCCTGTGACTTCAACACGGACGATCCGCATGCAAATCGCATCCATCATAGGTTTCTTTTTCTTTTCTTTTTTTAAAAAAAAAAAGAAAAGAAAAGAAAAGAAAAAAGGAATCGGATTAATCCGGGGTAGATAAAAATCATTATCATAGTTTGAAATAAAGGGATCGGATTATTTGGGGCAGATAAAAATCATTATCATACTTTGAAATCAAGGGATCGGATTATTTGGGGTAGATAAAAATCATTATCATACTTTGAAATCAAGGGATCGGATTATTTGGGGTAGATAAAAATCATTATCATAGTTTTAAATAAGGGGATTGGATTACCTAGATGTGGGGCAAATAAAATCACTATCATAGTTTAAAGGGAATTTTAAAAATTATAGTGCCTCATTTAATATGGTATTTACATCTCACGCCTTCTAAATTCGATTTTCACAGAGTATCTCATTTAATATCGTATGATTTTTCCTAAAAGATATAAAAATGCCCAAAAGCAAAAAGAAAAAAAAAATAATAAAAATTAATAGTTTTCTTTGGACGTGGCTTGCAACAAATCGGTACTACGTGGACCCACCATGATGTATGTGTCTTATCGCTGTTCATCCAATTTGTCACATCAATATTTTAAGTAATGAGCCCTAAAATAAGGCAGATCCAAATCTCAGGTGGACCACACTGCAGGAAACCGTGGTGATTGAATGGCGTCACACTATTAAAAACTTCCCAAGATCCACTGTAATGTTTGTTTATAGTGGGCCCTAATTGAAATTGTATGCTCACTCATACAGTAACTCAAATTGTTGAAATCATTGTAGCTAGCTATGGCATAATCCTAAAATCAAATTGAGAACAGAAGGAAAATTTTCCCTATTAGCTGTCCAATGTCCAACAGTCTCGTAATTAGATTATCAAACAAATGTTAAGTTTTACTTCCTGATATATACATCTAAAATGAGCTCTTAATTTGGTCAATTCAGTTTAAATTATTTACATGCTATGTGTTGGGGAAAAATATTTTAAGTACGGAGACTCGGATTTCAAGTAGGTCGGTTCCGCTGGCACTGTTCGAAAAGTCCGAGACAATGGTTAGAGCCGAGGGAATGATGAAAAGGCCAAGAGGCATAAGCATGAGACGAGTAAAGTTACTCGGTCGGAGAGTTAACTGCGTTTGCATAAGCTTACAGAAGGCCAAGTAAGTTAAGAGTCATCCGACCGAGAGAGAAAGCCGACATGGTATGTTCCGTCGGCCACGGAATAAGGAAGGGTGGTAAACACCGAGACTATTCCACCCATAAGGAGGCAGAACACTTACTCGCTTAAGCCGATCGAGACTCTTTCAGAATCGGCGACGGTCGAGCCGAGACATGGAAAAGCGATGTGAATACCAATGCCGCCCTGAAAATCTGAAAATACGGGTATCTGATCCCGAGATTCTCGGAATCGAGCGAAATCAATTGAGAGGATTAAATCTCCGGATAACTATGAGAAGAATCTTCATACGATGAAGATTCTTAAGATCTATAAATATCTAAGCTCTTTACAGAAGTAGATACGAAATACAGAACTCAAGAAACCCTTTGTCATTGATCAAAAGACTGACTTAAGCATCAGAGGTTCCCCGGCTTTAGCCAGGATCCCCTTTGTGTTGTCGATTGTGCAGGTGAGAGACGATCCGACCCGGGGAGCCGTCCCATAAAAATACACCAACAGTTTGGCGCCGTCTGTGAGAAACGGGCAAAAAGTCATTTTCTACAATCTGTTGAATGGCAAGGACTAGGAGGACGAACCAGGATGAAGCGGGGGAGGCCGCTGCCAGCACAGCTCAGGGAGCTCCCCCAATAGTACCTCCGATAGCACCGCCTGCGACTACCAGCCAGCCAAACGGAGGGAACGCGCACTTGGATCAAGAAGTCCAAGAGATGCGTTCCGAGATGGCTGTTATGAAATACATGTTGGAACAACTGTGTAATCAGCAGATGCAACAACGTCATGAGTCAGCGCAGGTTCTCCCGCCAGCATCTGTGGCACAGCCTGCTGCTCCACAGCCGCCTCAAGAGCCGAGTCAGCCAGCGCCAACTCGCTCTACAACGGCCGTTTTGCCTCCCTCTGATTTGCGGCATAGAATAGATTAGATGAGGTGAAGTCAGCTTCCTGTAGAAGAAACGGTGGAGAGTGCGGAACCTTGGAAAGCCGATATACAAGATTTCAAAAATGAGGTCTAAGAAAAGATGGAAAGAGAGATGGCAGACATGAAGCACAGTTGGAACACAAACCCGACCAAATCTAAGGAAAAAGCTTCTCCATTTGTGGACGAAGTAATGCAGGCGCGGTTACCGGAGAGGTTCCGCTTACCTCAGATAACTCTCTTCTCTGAAAAAATCGATCCGACAGAGCATATTGAATGCTTTAGAACCTATATAGAGTTGCATGATGCCTCGGATGCTGTTATGTGTCGAGCCTTCTCTCTCACACTAACTGACGTAGCCCGGCTTTGGTTCAAGCAATTAAAACCGAAGTCAATTAAGTCATTTGCAGAACTCAGTGATGTTTTCCTCAACAACTTTATCGGCGGAAAGAAAAAGTTAAAGTCACCCGCACATTTAAATAATATAGTTCAGAAGGAAGGAGAGCTGTTGAAAGATTACATCAAACGTTTCAACTTCGAATCTCTGAAGGTTCGAAGACACTCGGAGGAGACGGCTCTTAACGCTCTCATGCAAGGGGTGAGAGATAAACCCTTTTTGGCATCCCTGGATAAGAATCTGCCTGAGACTTTGGATGAATTTATGGTTTGTTCGAACAAATACACCGACGTTGAAGAGACCCGACTCTTGCCCGAGAAGGTCCAGAACGCAAAATCCTCAGCTAAAGAGTCGGCCAAGAAAGAAGCCGATTCAGTTGGAGGAAAGAAGCGAAAAGATGATCGGGCACGAGATGAAGGCAGGTCGATCAAACAACCCGACAGAAGATTTTTCACATACACCCCTTTGAACAAATCTCAGGAACAGGTGTTGATGGAAATTAAGAACGAGGGTTTCGTCAACTGGCCCGGAAAACTCCAAGGGAACCCAAATCGACGGAACAAGAATAAGTACTGCCACTATCATCGTGATCACGGTCACAACACGAGTGATTGTTATCACTTGAAAGATGAAATCGAACGGCTAATTAAAGAAGGCCGGCTCAGAGAACATATGGAAGGATCTAGTGCTCCAGCAGGACTGAGCGAAGATTGACCCACAGAAGAAATCTGGACGATTATCGGAGGGCATCAGGGCGGTGGAGATTCCAACAATGCACGAAAGAATCACGCCAGAAGCATCAATCGTCCAAAGTCCGAAGTTCTTCTGCTGTCCCAACCTTCCAAAGAAAAGAAAAGAGATAAATATTGCATCTCATTCACTGAAGAAGACACTCGAGGCATTCATCATCCTCATGATGATGCGCTCGTAATCGCCCTCACTATCGCCAATAGAAAAGTGTTCCGAATATTAGTGGACACAGGGTCATCGATGGATGTGTTGTTCACCCAAGCATTCGACAAAATGGGCATAGGACGATCGGCCTTACGACCGGTACGAACCCCACTCATAGGATTCTCTGGTGGACAGGTACTTCCCGAGGGAATTGCTTCGCTACCACTCACTGCCGGAACCGCACCTCACTAGACAACTGCGATGGTCGACTTCCTGATTGTGGACCAATCATCGGTGTACAATGCTATACTCGGTCGACCATCCCTAAGCCTCCTTCAAGCCGTGGTATCTACATACCACCTTTTCATGAAATTTTCGACTGAGTCGGGAGTAGGAATTGTAAAAGGAGATCAACAAGACTCCAGGAGATGCTGTACGACCGCAGTCAAAGCGCCGACGGAAGTATCGACGATCGAATCGCTGGACCCTTGAATCGGATCTCATGAACGGGGGCATCCAATGGAAGAAATCATCTCAGATCCCTTAACCGAGACAGATGAGTAGAAAGTAGTGCAAATCGGCTCATCTCTGAGTTCACCTCTTAAAGAGGAACTGATCGCCTTGCTTCGGCGGTATACCGATATATTCGCTTGGAGCCATGAAGATATGCCCGGGATTGATCCTTCAATCATAACGCATCGGCTCAACATCGACTCGACTTATAGGCCAATCCGACAGAAGAGACGTCCTTTCGGCCCAGAAAGGTACGCGATCATTGAAGAGGAAGTCGGCAAGCTCCTTAAGGCCAAATTCATTGAACAGATATACTATCCAGAGTGGATAGGTAATGTTGTGCTCATGAAAAAAGCCAACGGGAAGTGGCATCTCTGTATAGATTATACAGATTTGAACAAAGCCTGCCCAAAGGTGTAGCACCTTGAATTTTTGCCAACCTGGGGTTAGACGTCCTTAGGCAATGGGTCAACCTTAACACTCTCAAAGCTCAATCCCAAAGTCAAAGAAATCACTTTTCAATCCATTTCCTTCAAAACTCACCTTTCACCACCTCATTCTTCAAATTTCTCCAAGTACTTTCATATTAGACATGACTCCTCAAGTTTAAATAGTACACCAATCCTAGGGTATTAATGATGAAGAACAATACCGAAGCTAAAAATTACCGTGAATAGTAAATAAATGAGTAAAATAGATTTCAACCCTTAAACTTTTGGAATCTAACAAAATAGATGGGTTAGTTGGATGGATTAGCCTCTCTTACCCCAAAATCATATGTCACATGATGCATAAACTCATTCTAGTTTACAAATTGGCCCCAAAACGTCTCAAATGGAGTCTTGGGCCTATCCAAGCCCAAATACAATGAACCAGGGTGGGTCCCACATATATTTGGGGTCCCTAGGGCAGGGAGAACCTAGCCCTTGAGGGCGGACTTGCCGGATCTCACCTTCACAGGCGAGGGCTCGCTGTACGGCGGGCCCCACTAGGGCTGATCTTCGGGCCGACGCCCTTAAATGGCTAGGGCACCTCCCCCATACATGGGATCTCCCTCAAAATAGCCCCAATCTACCATCTCCTTCACAAAGTGACCCCCCATGCTCTCCTTTCTCACCAAAATGCCTGACTTTTGAAAAAAACCACCCTTACAAACTCTTCCTTTTTCCATTTCCAAACACCCTCGCTCCACCCTTCAAATCTCATCTCAAACAAAAATCAATAAAGGCTACTTCCTTTAGAAATCCAACGAGAATCAACTAGCGCTGCACTAGATGACCTATGAAATTCTGCTAGAGTCAAAACGTATAGGATAGGTGACGCTACAATACCGTAAAATTTAGGATCAAACTCTATTCCCGATTGCTCTCAAGAGCACCTTGAAAGTTTGTATCGGCTCTGGACCGCACGTCGGAAGTCCGATTATCCCAAACTTAGACGAATATGACCGCCTAGTTGGACTTGACAATCACCTCAAAAATCAAGTCAAAATGATATCCCATGACGATTTTCTTGAGTCCAGAGTGAAGAGTGTGAGAAATGTTAGAAATTAATATAATTTATGAAATCTGGCACGTGTCGCTTGCGTGACATTTTCTAAGTGTTCTGACCGTCCGAATTCGATCAAATTTTACCCTCGGATCAGGATAGGTGGCTCTTACATGTCAACGCACTTGTGACCCTGATCGAGTACTGGTAGCCGTTGAACTGAAACTGGTCCGCCACGTGCGATCCGGGAACACTACCGGACTGAAAACTTAATGTGAGTAGGATCCAGTATCCATGAACTTAAATCCGACCGCATTCAGCTAGGGGGCCTCCAGAAATTCTCCGTTGAGACGGAACAGTCCATATTTGGACATAAAATAAGTATACTTTGGCCCCAAGTCTATTTTCGTCACTTTTGGACTTATAAAAAGGGCTTAAACCCTTACTCTTTCATTCCATACGAATTTGGAGAGAGAAGAGAGAAAAGAGAGGGAGAAAGAGAGAGAAAGGGAGGGAAATTTAGAGCTCTCTCATGGGATTCTTCCCTGCTACTCCATGTTCCATAGCCGCCGCTTCTTCACCGCCATTCCGATGTTTTTAGCTCCATTCTTAGGTAAGAAATCCTAACCCTAACCTGATTTGAAGCTTAGAATAGTTGTAGTGTTGGTATAGTTAACCTGTTTCATGCCATAGGTAGCGTACCCGCCGTTGACAAAGACTTATCGTCTGAATCAACTCAGTTTCACAATTTCTGGTTTAAGGTGAGGATTTTAGACGCTTAGATTACCTGTTTTCAAAGCTTTCAATGCCGTTTCATGGTAGATTGCTGATGAGGATGCTATTTGACATGTACAACATGCTGTCCGTTTTTCATTCCGTATACGTACGAAGAATATGAGATTTAGGGTATTTTAGGTATTTGTAGGAAATACTGTATACGTACGTATTTTGCCGATATGATTGCCATGGGTATTTTCCATGTATTTATACTAGTTATGGATATATGATCTGTTTGGCGAAGAGATTCGCTCTAATGCACATATTGGCCAACATATGCTATGTAGCCTAATGTGTGTAGACTACGTGTTTGTTGAAATGCCTAAATCAATATGATTTATACCTGCCATATGTTTTGAATGTAAGAACATGATTGTGTGTACTAGACAACTCCTTGATATAAGGATCTGTTATATTATATGTTGAAATCAACATACGTCAAGTACGTTGGAATTGTGTGGACTAAGTGTTTGTATAAATGTCTGTATTAGTAAGTATTGAGTAAGTGGGGTTGTAGATTAGCGTTGAGAATGGATTCTCAACCAATTTAATAATGCACATGATTTTCTCCATACTTGTTGTATTTGAATTGGTTACCTTATGTGTGAAATACTCATGTTTGGTTAACTGCTTATGATGTATGTTACAACATGCTGATAACATGCTGGAATTTCTTATATTTCAATTGTGCCTCTCTCATCTGATTACTGTTTCACATTACATGTGCTTAGGGCTATACTCTAGTCCAGGCAGTCGGTACCTGTAAGCCCCGTATCCTAGACCGTATCGTTCTATAGACTTCCGCTGTCTTACCGATCGAATTCCGGCAACCTTCGACCCTTAACCAATATTTGCGTGTGACCCTGATTCGTATGTCGTCAACCCATATCGACTCAACCTAAGACCTTTACCATAGTGACTGCGCCATCGCTGCGGTTCCGATGCCGCGACTTGCGCGCCGAGGCGATACCCTGGTCAAGAGATGTGAGCCAACGTTCAGTGCGAAGAAAATGCCGCGCGTTGAGAAACCCAAGAGAATCTCTACGATGTGTCACATCAATCCATCAATCCATCAATCCATCACATGTCAAGTACATGTCAAGTACACATAACCTTTCACCCATTCCCAAGCAACTACAAAAGTCAAGAATCTCTTACAAGCTCATACCTCTCTTACACCAAAAGCCCTCAAAGTCAAAAAGTTCTTACACCACCCATGCTTTTCTTACACAAATGGCCACAAAAGTCAAGATTTTCTTACACCCATCACTCACCACATCCATCACCCATCTCTCTCTCCCTTTACAACTCTCTCTCTCTCTCTTTCTCATTTTCAAACTCAAAAAAATCTAAGGAGAGAAATTCCATACGTATAAGAATTCTCCAAGCCTCTCCCTCTCTTTCAAAACTTCAAGTATGGCCCACTTTTCTACCCCATGATCTCTCATCCTAACCATCCATTCCCCATCTCCTCCATTGGAATCAAAGCTAAGGTGCTAAGGAACTCATAGGAACAAGAAGATTGAACGATGGGTGCTCCTCTAGATGTAAAAAATTTGATTTCTATAGCCTAGATATTTTCTTTCTTTAATGAGGGAAGTGTAGGACCCACCAATCAATGGTGGAGATCCCACACAATCCCATGGTTGTGGCCTAATGGCCTACCTTATGCATGCATGATCCATGCATGGGGCCTTTCACTATGGGCCCCATCATGGTAGTTTTATTTCATATCATATTATGTTTGGATCATCTAGACCTTATAACCATGGTGGGGATGGCATCCTCACCATGCATTTTAATTATAGGCCATGCATGTGCAAGATCCATGTTGTAAATGTAGATTTAGGTATGATGTGCGAGTGTGATTGATCTTGGGAGCGCTCAATAGTGGCGGAGCCCCTTTGCTTATAGCCGGATTGTCCTTCTATCTCTCTTTTTCCTCATTTTATTTCCTGATGTGTGTGGCCCATTAATGTATTTCCTTTTTTATTTAACTTATATAATAAATTTTATCTAAGTACATGTTGCTGTCCAGAATTTTCTGGACAATTTCTGGTTATTTTTGGACTAGATTTTGGGACTGTTTAGGGGACTATTCATACCTATTAAATATAATTTTCTAAAAGGTGAGGATCTCATCTTAATGTCCCCCAAATTTCAGCCCCAACTGACCTTCATTGGGGTCCCAAAGGTGTGGTCCAAGTGAGGTGGACGGTCTATATTTTATGCACTGTTCCAGCAACATTCCACCATGGACAGTTGGATTTTTGAAATTTATTAAATTACCTATGGGTGTTTAAAAATTATAAAAATTTTCAGAGGGTGGCCTACTTATGGTAGGACCCACCTACAAAATTTTGGGGCTAATGGACGCCTGTACACACCATGGTGATGGCAGGACCGGCCCATTATAATTTGGTGTCTAGATCAGTCCGATTTTCAGGACAGATTGATTTATGTAAATGAATTAAAATATTTACAGATGTCCAAAAATTCTAAAATTTTTTAGGAGTATGGTCCACTTATGTTACAACCCACCTACCAAATTTTAAGGTCAATGGATCCCTATACACACCGTGGTGAGGGCCGGACTAGCCCACCACGTTGAGACGTCCAGGTCTGTCCAATTTTTCTGGACAGTCTGTTTTGTTTAAATTAATTAAAATATTTAGAGATATCTAAAAATTTTGAAATTTTGTGGGGGTGTGGCCCACCTATGGAAGTATCACTCTGTGAAATTTTAGACTCAAGTGACCCCGTTTAGGTATCCAAAAGAATGGACCAAGATGGTTGGACTCTCAGATTTTTCTGCTGTGCAGTGCAACAATATGCCTTGATAAAAAACCATAATTCAAAAATATTTCTTCTGATGGTGGGCCACCTTTTTGGGTTTTCTCTCAAAGTATACATGATGAGGGACCTTGACCCTCAATTTTCAGAGTGTTAGAGGCCTTGGACCCACTCCAATGGAGTGCCCAAATTTAGGACAGCAACATGTTATAATTATGCTGGCCTTGGGCTGAAATTTTGAGGAGTGGGGCCCACCATATTATAAAGATCTTAGAGGAAATGATTTATACCTTTAGTTCCTTAAATGTTGGGCTTAATGAATGCACTTTAGAGGCCCACCACAGTTGAATTTAATTGGGTCCATGAATGCAGCTAGTTGTTGAACTATTTAAGGCTCATAGAGTGGACCCATTTGATGTGTTCCAAGGCCCATGGGATTAGGCCCATTTGATGTAATTTAAGGCCCATAGAGTGGACCCATTTGATGTGTTCCAAGGTCCATGGGATTGGACCTATTTGATGTATTTTAAAGCCCATGGGATTAGGCCCATTTGATGTAATTTAAGGCCCATAGAGTGGACCCATTTGATGTGTTCCAAGGTCCATGGGATTGGACCCATTTGATGTATTTTAAAGCCCATGGGATTAGGCCCATTTAATATGTATAAGGCCCATGGGTCAAGAACCATTTAATGTAATTTAAGGCCCACGGGTTATGACCCATTGCAATGCACATAAGGCCATTGGTGCGGCCCATTGATGTGGCCCATTTGATGAGTAAAAGGCCCATATGACATGGCCCATTTGATGTATTTAAGACTCAATGGGGTGTACCTAAGGTCCATTGTAATATGTGATCCCAACCTGATTTACGTAATGTTATTCACTACGGGCTACACCTTGGGAGCAATGTTAGTTTGACGTCCACATTGGGAGTATAATGTTGGTTAAATGTCCGCATTGCGACTCTCCCTAGGGCCCATTGGTAGGCCCATACTTGTTGTAAGCAAGCCGTCTAGGCCAGCTGCGTTGTAAGGATAGGGCATTACTTTATAACATGCTTAGTATAACTCCATGACGCACAGCCCATTTGTATCAGTCCATTTGATCGGCCTGCTTGTATCGGCTATTTGATTGATTTAGCCCATGTGATTGGTTAAGCCCATCTTGATATATTTGTGGCCTGTTGCTAAGGCCATATATAAGGCCCGTTGTTGAGGCCCACCTTGATGTGTATGAGGCCCATTGTTGAGGCCCACCTTAAATATATATGAGGCCTATGTTGCAAGGCCCATTGTGATGTATGCAAGGCCCATGGGTCATGGCCCATTGCAATGTATGTAAGGCCCAATTGGTGCGGCCTATTCGATATATTTATGGGGTCCATGTCATTAGGCCCATCCTGTTGTATTAGTGACCCGTCCATTGAGGCTCACTCGTGGTATATATTTGAGGCGCATGTGTAGGGCCCACCTATTGTGTATTTAAAGCCCATGGGTTGTGGCCATAGTGATGTATATTAGGCCTATGTGATATAGCCCATACTGATGTGTATTAGACCCAGGTATGTGACTCACCTGCAGAAGTATATTTGAGGCCCATTGTGATATATCTGAGGCCCATGGGTGCGACCCATCCAGATGTATTTGAGGCCTATGGGCAAGGCCCATTGTGATATGTGTTAGGCCCATGACCAGGGCCCACCTGTTTCGTATATTTGGCCCTTGTGTGAGGCCATGTGCCCATTATATATTTGATTCTATGTGGCCTATTCCTTGGGGGCAATGTTGGTTAAAAGTCCACATTGTCGACGCCGGTTATTGATACCGTTTATGAGTATGTGACATCATAACATCATGATACATGCCCATTCGCATCATCTGCATGTTTGTTATGAGATGTGATTGACCATTGCATATGTCATTGGGTAGGATGATGTGAGACTCCCTGATAGGTGGAGATTACCTCACATGAGCGCATGACATGGGTAGGATTGATGCATGATTGGATTGTATGACTCATGCATCTTGCATTGTATTGTGATTACTGTACGCCCTAGTGACATCAGGGTCGTAGCCTCCACAGGCATATCGTGGATGGCCAGATGGGACACCAAAAATCTGTTCGAGCATCGGACCGCCATAGATGGCCCTGGGTGAAAATCCCTAAACACCCTCTTGATTCCAGAGGATGCTCCAACGTCTAGACCGAGTGGGTAGAAGAGCGTTGAGTGTCGATTACCAGATGGCTGCGCTCTCCACTGTGTCGTGGTCGGTTGGAAGGGGGTGTGGCCTTACCCGCCCGAGGGAGTAGGCATGGCTAGGCTGAGTTTGACCAGCTCGAGGAATGGGTCCGCTATCGGTGAGTCGGGTAGGTATTGGCATACTACTGACAGGCGGATAGTGAGGTCTTTTCCACTTACCCAGTTGTGCGCTTGATTGGGGCGACAGGTGGTGTGAAGTGTAATAGACCCCGGTGATTTCTCCAGAGAGGAACCGTACTGATATGAGGACTGACATGATATTATGACACCCCGTCACTGTTGTGCATGTGAGCGGGCGCACGTGGGCAGACGCTGATGTGGGCGGGTGTGATGTGGGCGGGGCTGAGGTCTGGGCGAGCTACCACACTGGGCGAGCTACCAGCGGTTGGTAGGCTACTGTGCTGACAGGCTACTGAGTAGGAGTTGCATACTCATTCATTCATCCATTCACTATCCACTCGGACTAGTGGTGCGCAACTAATTATTGTGTATCTTCGTTATGGCAAGGATTTCGGTTTGGCGTGCGACTAATCTGATATCAGGAGTTTACCACGTTGAGTCAGACTATCCAAATTTAGGTATGGGACTAGTTTGGATAGAGGTTCCTTGTGGTGGACCCCGTAGCCTATGATATTACGTACTATCATTCGGACATCACACTCCAGCATGGTCATTCCATTAGCACCATATACTGCATATTCCATTACATCTTCGGCGTGTGACATTGTGGGTTGTTATGTTTTTGTATTCCTGTGACTTAGATGAGAGTGATGATATTTGTTAACTCTTTCGAATTGTGTATTACATTATATCCTTGTCATTCGACATTTGATTATTTATGACTCATCATTTGCATAGTTGTCCTATATTACGTATTCTGATATTGATTAACTTATGGACTTGTTCATACTTCCGCTTATTCTGTTATCGCATGATTATAATCTTGTCAGTATTTCTGTTTACGTTGATAATTCCTGCTCTTATCAGTGTTTTCTGCTTATTCAGTCATTGTATGGTTTATGGATTAATAGCTTTCCGGTATTGTATGATTATGATATTGTATTGAATACTTGGCACTTATCTTGTGCACACACTTACACCACCCTCTAAGCTTTCTATAAGCTTATGCACGATAGATGCGTGCAGGTGATGTTAGGTTGCAGTAGCATTGAGCTTGGAGCATACAGCTGTTTTCTGGAGCTTTGATTTTGACATATATATTTCCCTTTCAGCATTGTATTCAAATGATTGTATTAATGGATATGTGATGATGATGTTACCTTTATGATTTGGGTAAACTTGTGGTTATGCTTATTACTAGTTAAATCTACAAAAAAAAATCTTCTTTGTAGGATCATAGGATCGAAAATCTGGCATATGAATGGTAGGAGCCGAGAATGGGGTACTACGGAGGCTGTCGGCACCGGATTTAGCGATTGAGATTCCTGTGAATCCGATTTTTGGGTTTGGGGCGTGACAGTAACAGTTTAGAATTCGTGGTTGGATTCTATTCGCCACGAAGGATGTGTATGATGAACTCGAGTCGTACTAGAGTTGTCGGCAGTGGTCAGGCCACACGAAGTGCTTGTGCACTTCATGTCGGTCGATTCAACGTGCGATCGTACTAGTCGGACTCACCAAGTAACCCAACTGACTATTGTATGTTCACCTTGTATTTGTCATAACTGATTGAACCTAGGGTACTGAACTTACCATTAAAAACCCTGTTAACCATGATACCTTTATCCATAAAGACTCATGAGTCAGCCATAGTGGTATGGGACACCGTGGTCGAGCTGTCGGCCACAAACCTCCCCGTAGTGACCAGTGAGCACCCTACTCTGAGCAGATTATGGTGGTATGGGACACTATATTCTTGATGTCGGCCTACATTGATTGGTGACAAGCCCTTTGTAGTGACCTTGAGTTTATCCTGATACCGCATGGGGGCGACGAGTCCTGATGTACTCTTAAGGATATAATAGGCCTGTATTGATAAGGTGATGGGGGAGAGGAGCAACAAGTGCGTGCAACGACCCTGGCAGCCCTTGCAGCGACCTACAAATATAACGTCGTATGAGATTACTGATGAGGGTTGAATATTGCATATCAAACCCCGATAAATACCTAATTTGACGTATATAATAATGTTTAATGTCGTATTTTAAATGTGTTTTTGTCGCAGGTAGTAACCAGGAACGTGGACTGAAAAAGAGATTAAAAGCATAGATCTAATGCTCCGAAGTCACCAGAGTAAGGGACGGACTCAAGAGGACCAAGATTGACAGATTTATATGCCAGGGACCCGAGGAAATCAAGTCATTCACTTTAAAAAGGCCCGAAAATGGTCCAAAACGCAAGATCACAGGGTTCCCACCATCCGATTGACCTGAAACTTCATACATGGGATGAGGGCCATAAATTAACCGTACACGTAAAATTTCATCCATTGGATCACTATAGAAGTGCCCCAACTGACAAATCAGCCCACAAACCATTGATTCTGGGCCCACCTGAATCTGGAACTGCCTCAACTTTGGTTTCAATGGTTAAAATAGTTTGATAAAAGAAATGGATGGATTGGATTTCATAAAAACATCACAGTGGACCCCACACGAATGGAGTGTGCATAGTGCACAAGTGCACTACACGTGCATGGCAAACGGCAGAGACGGTTGACCGTCTCTGACCGAAAAAGAAAAAGAAAAGGGAAGTTGTCGTTTTCGGCTGCGTAACGCATAGCCGCTGGCCGTTTTCCGTTCGAATTTGGGCCCCACACATGCCCCGTACGGCCAATCCGTACCGTCCATCTTGTAGAGGGCTGCGAATACTATAAAACCTAGTTGATAGTTTTCAGCCATGCGTGCACACGTGTGAGATACAGAGGCCACAAAAGGGCTGCCCTGCAACGTTCAAAACTGATCCTTTTGTGATTTCTTCTCTGGGCCACGTCAATAGACGTTCAAAACCACCCATTCTTGACTGAAATTTCGTTCTGAATCTAATGGACGGGGTGAATTTTTTAGAAAATGCTTCTGTAGGGCCCACCGATCACAACAGCGAAATGGTGCGAAAGGTTTCGCACATCCGTGAAAATCGACTTTTCTAGGCGGTTTTGGCCCACCATCTCTGATCATATGGCAGATCTGAACCGTCTATCATTTAGAGGACCCAATAAAGTCATAAGGGACCGTGTTTTTTTGGAATTTGAGCGAGGAAAGTGGCGTGTTTCGAAGAACCGAACTTGGCTGTGAAAAAGCTTTAGTTGGGTATGCATAGCTTTCCAAATCCGATTTTCACCACTCCAGCAGCTATATAAGGAGGTTTTGGACGTGGGGAGCATTCATTGAGAGCTAGGAAGGAAGATCCACAGCCAAGGAGAAGAAAGAGAAGAGAGAGAGAAGAAGGAAGAAGAGAGATAAGGGAGATGTTTTTAATATTTTTATATTATATTTCTTTTTTCCTAATTAATTTTATGGATAGCTAATTCTTCTTAGCTAGGGCTGAGATGAAGCTCCTAATTTGATTGACTCTTGTTTATGTTGAATTTATTTTAATTGGATTGATTTGTTTCTTTTTCTAGTGTGCTTTCCTGAGATTTCCGTACTTCTCCATTATATGAGCTCGACTAAAGTCTAGATATGGATGTTGTTTGGAATATTATTATAGGTGCTTGTGTCTGACCATGAACAGGTTTTCTATAGAGGAAGAAACAGGATTTACATCTCTTCATGTCTGACCATGGATGGAAAGATGTGATCCATATGCTTTAAAAGATTATACATTCTGTGTGCCCGACCAAGGACATAGGATGTGCTTTGTTTATTAAATTTATATCAATCTGAATTAGAATAAATCAATAGGTAAAACAAGGGTTAGGATAATTAGGAGTGGATTCGAAAGTCTTAATCTTCTCCTGGATTGAATTTTTCTCATAGTTCTCAGTTATTTTTCATAGATTTATGTTAGTTTACTTATTAGTTTGCTAAAATATTTGTTGGATTAGTTAAGAAGAGTCTTAAATTTCGAATTGCGACAACCAGTCCTCGTGGGAACGATCTCGTAATACGTACCATATTTACATCTGATTCGTATACTTGCGAGTTAAAATCATTTAAATCAAATTGGTTTAAATTAAAACATCAATTACTAGGAGTGACGACCCTAGACAGGATCTGTGTTGGGATTGATATAAGGAAGGTACCCTAGTTTCTCAATCCTGCTGTATGAAAAGGACTAATAACAACTTGGTAATCATTATCCATATCGCATTGCGTGTGTCTAGAAGATGTGGAGCACTGCGGGAAGAAAGCATGCCACGGGTGTAAGATGGTATCATATGAGGGAGTATGTCGGTGAGAGCATCCATCATGTCATTTCATGCATACATTAACAACAGTATGTAGGAATGTTTGATTGATTGCTTTACTATTATCGCGTGATCGATTTGATAACATGCTAATCTTTGATCTATTATTCCACTGAGTTGATCATTCACTCCCATGTTACGGGACGGTGTTTCCGGATACCCACCAGACCCTGTTGTAGTTACAGATGATGGCGTTGCTTGTGAGGCGGAGCCGGACTTGTATGATGATGAGAAGGACTTCTCCTCCGTGTTCTGATCAACGGGATTACAGGGAGGTTGATTAGACGCCTTGACACTTGTCATTTTATATTTTTGGAGTACTCATGTATATTCTTTTCTTTCCATTTTTGGAGTATACATGTATTTAATTAACCTAGTAACATGTTCACACTCTGGAGACTTACAATTATATATTTTATGTATTTATCATAGTCTTCTGCTTGCTAATTTAACTGTCTGTGGAGTATGATATACTGTTTTGGCTTAGTCTCAATCTTGTTTAATGTCATTCTACAGACAACATGCATTTATCATTATCTATGTTGCATAAGTGACGTTCTGAAACTCGGGAGTTGGGTTTCTACCCGACCCCCGATTTTCAGGGTGTTACAAAAGGACAGCTTCCCTCTTCCCCACATTGATCAGTTGGTGGACAGTACTGCAGAACATGAGTTGCTTAGTTTTATGAATGCCTATTCAGGCTACAATCAAATTGTAATGCATGAAACTGATAAATCAAAAACCACCTTTGTCACTGATAAAGGCCTTTACTGTTACCGAGTGATGCCATTTGGTTTGAAGAACGCCGGAGCAACGTATCAAAGGTTAGTAAACAAAATGTTCGCTCAGTAGATCGGCCGAACTATGGAAGTATATATAGATGATATGCTTGTCAAAAGTATACATGCAGCAGACCATGTGGCAGACCTAGAAGAAATGTTCCTAACTTTACGTAAGTACAAAATGAAGTTGAATCCTAGCAAATGTACTTTTAGTGTAAGCTCGAAAAAATTCCTCGATTTTCTCGTCAGTCAGCGAGGAATCGAAGCAAATCCCGAGAAAATCAAAGCTTTGCTCGATATGGAGTCTCCAAAAATAATTAAGGACATTCAAAGGCTAACAGGGAAAGTAGCTGCGCTTAATCGCTTCTTGTCCCGAGCCACAGATAAGTGCCTCCCATTCTTCAAGCAATTGAAGGGACGACAGACGATAGAATGGACGGAACAGTGTGAAAAAGCATTTCAAGAACTGAAGTCTTATCTCGGGTCTCCACCCCTATTGTCTAAGCCCGAGCCAGGAGAAGCTTTATTGTTATATTTGGCTGTATCCGATGCAGCTGTCATCTCGGCCTTAATACGGGAGAATGAAGGGAGGCAATTACCAGTGTACTATGTCAGCAAAGCCTTACTACCGGTGGAAACAAGGTATCCTCAACTCGAGAAAGTAGCCTTAACCCTGGTAGTATCCTCGCGACGACTCCGGTCATACTTTCAAGCTCACACCATCATCGTTGTGACTGAATTACCTTTGCGCCAGATTCTTTAAAAGTCAAAGGCTTCCGGCCGACTTACAAAGTGAGCTGTCGAATTGAGAGAATTCGACATACAGTATAGGCCGAGGATAGCTATAAAAGGACAAGCTATCACCGATTTCCTTGTTGAAGTGACCTCCAAACATAACATAATGCCTGATGCTGAAGATGTTACTTCGTCTTCTCTCGGTCAATTACCCGACCCGGCTCCTTTGAAGTTATTCGTCGACGGCCCATCTAACTCTAAGGCAAGCGGGGCCGGGGTAGTATTGAAAATTCCTGATCAAACTTGTATGCAGTATGCCTTGCGACTTGGATTCCAAGCGTTGAACAATACAGCAGAATACAAGGCCTTGTTACTCGGCCTTCGACTCACCGCAAGTTTAGGTGCAATTCATCTCAATGTTTTCAGTGACTCGTAACTGGTCATTAACCAAGTCTCTGGTGTTTATCAAACTCGGAAAGAGCAACTGAAGGCATACATGGAAAAGGCTAAAGAATTAATCAGTGGATTCCAGAAATGTGAAATAATTCGGATACCCAGGACTGACAATGTCAAAGCTGACTTGTTAGCAAAGCTCGCCTCAGCCGATGAAGACGACATATCTCAGTCGGTTCCAATCGAATATGTAGCTAAACCGAGTATAAATGAGCCGATAGACTCGGCTATACTTCCTATCGACTTGGAACCTACTTGGTTCGATCCAATCGTTCGTTATCTCAACAATGGAGAACTACCGGAAGATCATACCGAGGCGCGACGGTTAAAGGTTCGAGCATCGCATTACACCATTTTAAATGGGGTATTATACAAGAAAGGGTTTTACGCTCCCTTACTAAGATGTGTGGATTCCTGTGAAGCCGATTATGTTTTATGGGAGATACACGAAGGAATATGTAGGAACCACTTAGGAGAACGTTCGCTTACCAAAAAAGTGTTACGGCAGGGGTATTACTAGCTGACTATACAGCATGATACTAAGAAGTTCGTCCAAAGGTGCGACAAGTGTCAGTGATTTACGGTTATCCCGACGCAACCCCCCGAGGAACTGACTCCTATGTCTGGGCCATGGCCGTTTGCACAGTGGGGGACATCATCGGACCTTCCTCTGGGGAAGGGTCAGACCAAATTTGTTGTGGTTGCAGTAGATTATTTCACGAAGTGGGCCGAAGCCAAACCATTAACAAAGGTTACCGAGCAAAAAATCACAGGCTTTGTTTAGAAAAATTCATCTGTCGGTTCGAGATACCTCGGATTATTATACCGATAACGGAAAGCAGTTCGATAACAAATAATTCCGCGAGATGTGCAGCAATCTCGGGATTCGAAACGTATACACCTTGCCTCATCATCCTCAGACGAATGGACAGGTCGAGGCCGTTAACAAAATTATAAAACAGCATCTCCAAATGAAACTCAATGAAGCAAAGGGAGCATGGGTCGAGAAACTTCCAATATATTGTGGGCCTATCGAACGACAGCTCGGACTGCCACAGGAGAAACTCCCTTCTCCCTTTGTTATGGCTCAGAAGCAGTTGTCCCAGTTGAGATCGGTATTAGCTCGGCCCGAGTCAATACGTTCAGTGAACAAGAAAATGATGAACTCCTATCACTCAGGTTCGATTTGCTGAAAGAGAGAAGAGAAAGAGCTCGAATACGAATGATGGCTTGACAGAGGCAAGTGTCTCGGTTTTACAACAGCCGAGTCAAAATCAGACGATTCTGAGCCGGGGATATGGTCCTCCGAAAGACGTTCCCAAACACAAAGGAAGTTGGGGCGGGCACATTGGGACCCAATTGGGAAGGTCCCTATGTTGTCTCGAGCACCATCCGCCCAGGAACGTATCGGCTGGAAGACCTAAATGGGCAATTGTTGCCTCACCTTTGGAACGCCGAACATCTCAAGATCTATTACCCGTAAGGTAAGATAGAAAGTGCTAAAGAATAATGGAAGAAATATGTAATTGAAGTCAATACAATAAAACTAAAAGTTTCATTTTTTCCAAGTATTTAGCGTCGGATTACAGCCTATGGTAAAGATACAAGAAAGAAGGATGACAGAATTCTCGACAGAATGAATGACCACTCTCGGTCAGGGACCACTCCCTAGACTGAGCCAGGAGGACCAGCCTAGTCGACAACAGCGTCCGTGGCAGGAGCTTCTCTATCGGCAGCATCAACGCCAACAGCCTCAGCCCCCCGATTATCGGCTTCAAATGTGGAGAAATCAAGGTCGGGGAAGGCGGCTCTCATCTCCAAGACGCAGGCCCTGTAACCACCTTAATAAAGGCGGTCCATTTTCTCTTCGAACTCTGAGGATTCAAGGAAGGCGTCCACGGCTCGTTCTTGTGCCTCCTTAGCTCGGCGCGCCTCCTCTTGAGCTTCCTGGATAAGGGCTGCAGCATCGGCCCTCGCCCGAGCGAGAGTGCTCTCGCACGTGATGTAAACTTGAAGAAGACGCTGATGCCTTTCCTCAGCCTCCTTTAGGAGTGAGGTCAAATGGGCATCATCAGATTTGGCTCCTTCAAGAACCACCCTTGCGTCCTCGGCCGCTTTCTTGGCATCCTCGGCTGCCTTCCGGACGATTGATAAGTCGTCAGTCATAATGCCGATGCGGCCCTCGGCGATCTCTCTGCAACCCTCTGCCTCGACCGGAATCCTCTTCGCCGTCTCAGTCTCGGCCGCGAGTTTTTGAGCTGCGGTCAGCTCCGAGCAGGCTTTAACAATGCAGGGGGCCAACCGCGAATGGGAGATAATAAGTCATAATCAAGGACTTGGTCGAAAGTAACGGAGAAGTAAAAAGAAAGGATTTTACCTCGAAGAGCATCCTCGCCGTATGCCCGAGAGTCTGCATAGTCGGGGCATTGTAGAAGCTGGCGAAGTCCTTCTCGCCTCCGTGAGCGATGGCCCAAGGGATCATCCCCGAGATGACCTTGGAGAAGGGAGACAACTCATGTTGAGTCATCTCCCCTCTCGAGGATTCCCCGCTCAGTGCCTCTCTCGGCCTCGGGACCTCTTCTACTACGGGTCCCGGCTCGAGAGCCGACTGAGAGACCGAAAGGTTCGGCTCCGCTTCTTCAACCCTCTCATTAGGGTCAGAAAGCATGACTACTTGTGGGGTGGCAGAGACAGGAGCAGACGAGGCGACTGGCTCCTTGGCCTTTACGGCGGTCTTCTGTTGCTTTGAAGGCCGAGACCCCGGCAAAAGAGTCGACCTCGGAGGGGCTTTGACCTTAGAGATAGGCTTTAGAGACGGGCGAGACTCGGCCATGCTATCAGAAGCCGACTTGAGATATGGGCGAGCCTCGGGAAGATCTGAAAAGAAAAATGGAGATGGGTTAGACAGGAAACTAAGAGAATGAAATAGAGCGGGATGAATTGCCTGAGACAAATGAGTCTAAACCCGCGAGATGAAGGTGCTCGGGTTGCAGCAGCAATTTTTAAGACCGGTCCTCTGCACTCAACTTCCTCAGCTCTCTGATCCGAGCTAGAGTGCCGGACCCGAGCTTCCCCCTTTTCTTCAAGATATCTGCAAGGCATCATGAGGTTAGGATTAGCACGAGACATTGAGGAAGAATAAAGATTATCGGCCCGAGTCACCAAGTCACCTGCTTTTCGGAACGAGCGAGAGACTCGAGGTTCGTACGGCCATGTATCGGCCGACTCCCATTGTCTGCACACCCAAAACCACTTCTCCTTCCAGTATTTGTTAAAAGTGGGTAGGTCGGTTATCAGAGACCCACCTTTGCCTTTCCATGCACTCAGGAAGTATAGACCAGAAAAATTTGAGTTTGGTCTAACTTGATAAAGGTAGAGAAACTCGTCGACTGTTAGCGAAGGCTGCTCTAACTCGGCCCACAGCACGGCACACCCAAACAAATTCCTCCACACATTTGGAACAATCTGATCGGAAGCGAGTTTGACTCGGGACAAGAAATCAAGAGCAATGGGCTGAAGTGGCAAGCGCAGGCCACATTACATCGCGACTTGAAAAATCGCGACCATCCCTGCAGGGGGATGGTCGGGCAAATCATCCGAACGAGGAAGACAAAAAATGACCGAGTCAGGGACATGGAATCCAGTCCAGATTCAATTTAAGTCGGACTCAGTCAAAACCGAGGCGACCAGACCGCTCGGATCATATTCGGCTCCTTCTCCCTTGGAAGAGGATTTAGAAGCTTCTACAGTTGGGTTTACAGGATCTGGAACATCCACCCCCTCAGCTATAATTATTTCATCTTCTCCCTCTTCCTCCTCCAACTGATCCATCCCAAGATTAGGTCTCCCTGGACGGGTTACCAGAGACACTCTACCACTGAAAGGACCAGCTTGGGCCGGGCGCTCAGCCGATGAGTCATCAGCCCCCCTTACGAGCCGGAATGCGACATCCGCGTCAACGCGAACTCCGTCAGTAAAGAGGGTGGTTCCGTAACATTCCAGAGATGTTGGGACACACCCTCATCTCCAGACATCCCCTCCCGAGGGCTCTGGGAGCCGCGCGTAGCCATTAATGTCTATAGGAATGGGAGGAAAGAACTCACCGGGAAAGATAGCAAAAGATGCAAAAGGAGTTGACGGAGGAGGAATGACAGCGGAGGAAAGGAGGAGGAAAAGCCAAGAAAAGTTGGAAGAAGATACAGAGCTGAGAGGAAGGAAGGCGAAAATAAAATTTGCACATTCCTCCCGCCCGGCCTTTTTATAGCCGTGCCACGTGGCAGAAATAATTAATGAAAAACTGAAACGGCGTTCGTCTTGACTCCCCCGCTCGACACGTGGCGCACGCCGACTGACAGTGGTAACGTCATCGTCACGCGTCCAAATCCCATAAGCGGACGAAACGACCTGACGGCTGGCCGCACGTGCAGCCTCGGGAGATGCACCATCACACGTTAGGGACGACGCAAAGGGCATTAAATGTCTCATCATGACCTCGGACTCTACTAAGAACCGACCTAAAAACTCATTACCCCTTAATGCCGTGAATGACACAAGGAGTAAGGGGGGATTACTGTTGGGGAAAAATATGTTAAGTCTGGAGACTCCGATTTTAAGTAGGTCGGCTCCGCTGGCACTGCTCGAAGAGTCCGAGACAAAGGTCAGAGCCGAGGGAATAATGAAAAGGCCAAGAGGCATAAGCATGAGACGACTAAAGTTACTCGGTCGGAGAGTTAACTGCGTCCGCATAAGCCTACAGAAGGCCAAGTAAGTTAAAAGTCATCCGACCGAGAGAGAAAGCCGACATGGTATGTTCCGTCGACCACGGAATAAGGAAGGGTGGTAAACACTGAGACTATTCCACCCGTAAGGAGGCAGAAAACTTACTCGCTTAAGCCGACCGAGACTCTTTCAGAGTCGGCGACGGTCGAGCAGAGACAGAGAAAAGCAGTGTGAATATAAATGCCGCCCCGAAAATCTGAAAATACGGGTGTCCGATCCCGAGATTCTCGGGATCGGGCGAAATCAGTTGAGAGGATTAAATCTCTGGATAATCAGGAAAAGAATCCTCATACGATGAAGATTCTTAAGATCTATAAATATCTAAGCTCTTTACAGAAGCAAGTACGAAATACATAACTCAAGAAACCCTTTGCCATTGATCAAAAGACTGACTTAAGCATCGGAGCTTCCCCGGATTTAGCTAGGATCCCCTTTGTGTTGTCGATTGTGCAGGTGAGAGACGATCCGATCCGGGGAGCCGTCCCATAAAAATACACGAACAATATGTATGCAATTTTTAAGTAATGTCAAAGTGCCTGCATATCATCTATTGCAGCCTGTGTCAAATTATCAAAGTTCAACTGGCAGACTGAATGGAGATACCTCGTTTCAGCACTTGAAGTCTTGGCATCGATCCCTAATGGGGGTGGCTAACATGGAGTGTGTGTACTGAGATGGGTGTGTACTAATTAACAAGCTAACCCAAAATAAATAAATAAATAAAATAAAAATAAAAATAAAAATAAAAATAAAAAGAAGAAGAAGATTATCAAAGGTCTCCCTTTGGCAGAATTATTTTTTTTTACTTTGATAGTTTGTAGCTACGTACACAAGTATTTTACAATTGTACGCCCGGTATATAGTTAACTACTGAAATTAAACCGTCCAATTAGTGGCCCCACTTTAAATAGGGTATTGATGGATTTCCAGTGGACAATAAAAATTAAAAATATTGAATCGCTTATTTGAAGAAACAAATGTCAAACTCAACTAGCCTAATCTTGGGGCCCGCACCTGCCTTTAATGAGTCCCTTGATTTGTAAAATTAAACTTAAATTAGGTACATGACACGTGTATTGTTATCCAATTCATGCTTGTGAATTATGATACTCCGTCAGACCATCAAAGTAACCATTGCTTTGGACACCAGGGAAGTCAAGAGTCAAGGTGAGAGAGATTTGCCGGGTCTTTTGGATGTGGTCCAGACTCTAGACCCCCAACAATGAAAGCGTCACTCACGTCAAGGTCAAGGTGTTGTAGACTGGAATCTTGATCTACAACTCCCAAGGCGCAAAACACCCCCAGCTCTATGAGCCTATCATGTTGCATATGTAAAATTCCCTCCGTCCATCGAGCAAAAATCGATACATACAAAAGCTAAACCTTATTAATAACTCATATGGACCACACTAATGGAAATAATGTGAAAGTTCTGCCAAAACCACTGAATTCAGATTGTGGTGGGAAACGGATTGGCTACTCCCCCTGACACCAGCTCTGTGGCTGGTGGTCAGTGCTCCGTGGGCCCCATCATGATGTATGTGTTTCATCCATTCCGTTCATCTATTTTTACAGATCATTTTATTTCTTGATCCCAAAGATGAGAGGGATATAAATCTCAGGTGGACCACACCACATGAAAAAAAATAGTGATAGGATATCAACCATTAAAATCCTCCTAAGGTACACTATACTGTCTATATGACATCCAATCTGTTGATTAGGTCATAAAGACCCAGATGAAGAGAAAAAATAAATATCAGCTTCATCCAAAACTTTTATGGCCCCTAAATTGTTTTTAATGGTCGACCCTCATTCAACACTGTTTCCTGTAATGTGGTCCACTTGAGATCTGGATATACCTCATTTTTAGATTCATATTGTAAAATGATATGTAAAAACAGATGGATAGCATGGATACATAGCTCCGACCACCAGCCATTGGCTGGTGTCAGGGGGAGTAGCCAATCCGTTTCCATTGTGGTGCCACCTGAATATTGTATATCATGCCTTTTCTTCTTCTTCTTTTTTTTTAGTCTTCCCTTTGTCTTGGTGGGTTACGCCCGGTTAATGGGTTCAATAACAGATGCACACCATGGTGGCCTCACCCACAAACCTATGGTTGGCCCATTGTTCCATTTGGTGTGGCCCACCCACAAACCTATGGTTGGCCCATTGTTCCATGTGGTGTGGCCTATCTAAGTTGTGGATCTTAACTGATCTTAGACCTGCGAACTTAAAATTGAGGATTGAACGTCATAGACCGAATGGATTTTACAAATCCAACATGGTTGGCCTCACGGTGGTGTTGTAGAGGATTCCATCCGTCCTCATACTTCCCATTTGACGCGACATCAAAACCGGGGGTAGAGACGAGGTTGTATCATTTATTGGCAATTGCCATACTTTAGAACTTGTTGGGACTAACCTGATTATTGTATGCAATGAACGACAGTCATTAGACATTGTTGAGACTGACCCGGTGATAACATGAAATAGACGTCGACTGATTTTTGAGGAAACGACCACCAGGGTATTGTTGCAAAATATTGATTTATAAAAATATATTTTAAAAAATAAAATATTATATATAATAATAATAAGTTTTGAAAAAATACATTTTCATGGATTTTTTAGAAATAGTCCCACATAAGAAAGGGAGAAGAAAATTTTGTGGTTTAAATGAAAACAGGAGAGTACCTTAATATTTGCTCACATAGTGCTAGGACCATGGGACTTGCGTATTCCAGTGTTACCCCGCGCGCGCTCGGGCTCGGTCACGGGCTCAGTGCGAGGGCGTGGGCATGTAAGGCAGTGTGGTTGTAGAGGCGCAAGTGGCGAACTTTTCACTTCACCACGTGCGCATCGTGTTGCAAAGGGTCGCTCCCTTCGCGAACGGGTGCGACAAAGTGGCTAAGGCAGATGGGTGGCTGGACGAAAATTAGAGAACTGAATAAGAGTCCCTCTAATTATATAGTGGCTGAAAATATAGTTGTTACACAAATGTGTAACAACTATAGACTTAATTACAAGAAACTGTTGCCAACAATCATAAAACGACTAGCTCCACAATTATAAAACAACTAGTCAGCTCTCTCACAAAAGCTATAAAACGGCTAGTTTCCAACAGTCATATAACGGCTAGTGGGATTTATGTCCCTGAACCATAACTCCCAGTCATCTGAGCCTATAAAATGAGTGCCTGGATGGGTTTTCAATCCATCTCACAACTAATCCAGCACTGCTATACGAACTAAGACAGCCTACTACTTCTCTCTCTATACTCCAATAATTTCAGCAAAATAGCAACAGTTAAACCTTTGCAAAAAGAACAGACCAACGGTGCGATTTAGAACGGTTCAACTGAACCAGTGGCTGAAGACCTGACTAGTGTAGTGGTCAAAATCACATTTTCACTTCCTTTTTCTTCTTTTGAGATTTTTCTCTTATATTGTAATTCTTCCAGAAATTGTATAATAGAGTTCCATTTAGTGAGCTTTCGTGTTTGCTGAAAGCAGACCCACATCAGGCTCGTCGTATCCTAAAAGCGGTTTTCCTGTAACCTATCAGCATACTTAATTCACTTGAGTAGGGGTAAATAATTTTAAGAACAAGGTTTCAGACGTGCTTCAGCCTGTCCAAATTTCAAATTTATTTGTAATTTTCGGTTTCCACATTATACAAAAATTATATTAATCTGTATAAATTCCCAACAGGTATCATTTGCAATCGACATACATAATGGACGATATAGTATCTAGCACATTAATCAACATTCCCCTCTGCATACGCATATGTACGGTGTAATCAAGCAAGTGAGAGTGACACATGCATTTGAATGCAGACACCCATGTATGTGTGTGGCCCACCTGATGCATGTGCATGACGGACTCTTTAGCTCGAGAGCTTTCACCATGTGGACCAAGACTAAGACAATTTGAAAACCACCCAAAATTAGAGCTGTACACAAACCGAGTTAGTCTAGTTAACTCACTCTACTCGACTTGAAAAAGTTCAATTCGACTCGGTTTGAAACTGAGTTTGAGCTGAGTTGAGCTGATTTTTGGAGCTCAAAAAAATTTTGAGGGTTCGAGCTCGAATCGACTCGGATCGAACCTCAACTCGAATTGAACTTGGATCGAATCAGTTCACTGACTCAGTTATTTTGATATTGTTGCTCACCAAGTGTTTGATGAAATGACTAAATGAAGTGTTGTTCTAGGTGCATACATTCTCCGCAGGATTGACTGATGGCAAGGAAGGTATGGATACGAAACAAATCACTACAAAAAAACTTTACATGATAAATTACCTTCGTACGTTGATTTTGATATTGGCTACCGAGTGTTTGATGGAATACCTGTAAACTACTACTACTGTTTTGCATACAGTGAGAAATTGAATGTACATATCCATGTGCTTGAGAAAATGTCGCACAACTCGAACTCAGCTTGAACTGGCCCAAGCTGCTGACTGAAACGGGCCAAGCTGGCAAGTCAAGCTCAAGGACCGAGCCGAGCCGAGTTCGAGCTAGGGTCAGCTACTAGCCAAGCTGAGTCGAGTTGTGCCAAGCTCGACTCAGTTGGACTTATGTACAACTCTACCCATATTAAAAGATGATACACTTTTATCATTAGATTATTTTCCTTTATTAGTTGAGTTCTAAATTGTTGATCATGCAATCAGGATCAATTTTTGAAAATTAGATATATGGGACCCTTGATATGGGATGCAGCTTCAATGGATCCCTGATTGCAGGGCCCACAGTAATGTGTGTACCTTATATGCACGGGGTCCATCTACTTTGACAAATCATTTTAGTGCACAATCCAAATAATGAAGTAGATCTAAACTCAGGTAGACCACACCACGCCAAATAGTAGAAATAGAATACCCACCATTAAAAACTTGTTCATCCCACCAGAATGTTTGTTTGCCATCCAACTTGTTGATAAGGTCACATAGACCTAGATGAGGGACCACACAAATATCAACTTAATTCAAAACTTTTGTGGCCCTCAAGAAGTTTTTAATGGTCAATCACCACTATTTCATGTTGTGTGGCTCACCTGAGATTTCGATATGTTGCATTTTGGTCTCATGCCCTAAAATGAACCGGTGAAATGAATGGACAGCATGTATATAAGATATGCATATCGTGTAGCCCCACAGTCAAGGATCCACCAACCTCGGTGCACCAAAGCCACGTCCCTTGACATGTAGAGGCACCATATTCAACTTGGGCTCAGTAATTCCCGCATCCCTTAGTATGTACCTCTCACTACTTGCAACTTGCATCAGGTCATTCAGCGTCCCTTGATATGTAGTCATCGGTCTTTGCACGACAAAAAATAATACCATTATAGGCACATTATAAGATTTTGATTAAGCCTATTTTAAGAATTTCAACTTTTTAAAACATTAAAAAATACAGGCTAAAAATTGAAAATAATAATAATAATAATGATAATGATAATAATAATAATAATAATAATAATAATAATAATAATAACCTCACTTCAGGATTGCTTGGCATCTTTCTCTAACTTAACAGGAGCTTTTTAGATGAGAGGTATTTTAATAAGTTATTTTTATTTTAGATATTGTTTTACATTAAACTCGTTTTGCAAAATCACTTTTTCAAAAAAAAAAAAAAAAAAAAAAAAAAAAAAAAACTCTTATTTGAAATAAATATATTTAGTAAACATTTAACTAAGATTTTTTTTTTAATGGGTAGTTAATGTTTAAAAGTTCTTATAACTCCATTATAAAAATATTTCAAATGGTTGCTTTGATGGATCTTACCATAGATGGATTATGCCCCAAATGGCAAAAAATTGAATGGTTACAATATTTATATTTTAAGATATTTGGGTTGTCCATCAAGTCAAACATTGAATGTTAATTACCTATTATATGGAGTCATGTTACACCATGTTTTCAATACCTAGGTATTGAAAATTCTCAAGTGTTACCATTAAAATCCAAGTAATATACACGTGTAGGAATTCATAAGCCTGCACCTAAACTTTTTTTAGATATGTTAGACACTTGTATATATAAATGGAGTCTTAAACACGTTCATTTTCTTGTTATAGTGAACTCAGGGCCTTCATATATCCTAAAATACTCAAGAGTTTATCAAGCCAACCGTCAAATCAACCATTCATAGCTAGATGAAGATATTTGACCGTCCATTTTGAATTTGGACAATCCGATCATGATAAATTAATCACCATATTTCTATATCCTCTCATTCATATAGCAAATTAAAATTATGATCCACTTATCTTGTTTGTCACCTATAAGTATACTTAACCAACCGTTAAATCGATAATTTAAATAATTAATATACATGAACAAGTCACTTCAATCTAACGGTATATATTTTTAATATAGACCATGTCCAAAAATTACTTTATACGTATTCTTTTACAAAACAGACCATATAATAACTCGTATACATGATTAAATTCATAACCATCCAATTACTTTAATTTTATCAATTCATTTAATCATCTATCATAATTATATCCGTCAAATGAACTACCTAAATATTGAAATAAACTATTCATTCAAAAGACTATCAGGCATATATCAAAACTACCGGTTAATTTTCATATAGGACATTAATACTCATTATTTTAAATTATGACTAAACATAATCCATTAAAATAACATTTTGGTCAAACTAATATTGTATTCTTTTTTCATCCATTTATGTGTGACCTCATGAACATGTTTCGTTGAGAAATAAACACCAATGTGGGCCCTAAGAATGTTTCAACAAAGACATCGTTATCCTCACTATTTCATTTGCTGTGGTTCATTGAGCTATATATATATATATATATATATATATATATATATATATATATATATATATATATATATATATATATATATATAATGGTGTGGGTAAGAAACATACACCGCAGTGAGACCACAAAATTGACTCGGTACTATTGAGTTACTCAGTAGGCAATCTGCTTCCCTCCATGGCCCAGTATTTATGTATTGGCAGGCTTTTTAGTTAGGGAACTTTATTTTTTGTATTATTAATTTTTAAGAAGAGTTATTAAATACTCTAAGTGTGCAATGTTTGAAGTGCAGGCACTCTGGAATTGTATGCTTAGTCATACAGTAACTCAAATTGTTGAAATCACTGTAGCTAGCTATGACATAATCCTAAAATCAGATTGAGGAGAGATGGAAAATTTCCTTACTAGCTGTCCAATGTCCAACAGTCTCATAATCAGATTATCAAATAAATGTTAAGTTTTAGTTCACGATACATTTAAAATGGGATCCTTAATTTGGATAATTCAATTTAAATTATTTACTTGCTATGTATGCAATTTTTAAGTAACATCCAAGTGCCTACAGATCATCTATTGCACCCCATGCTAGTGACGCAGGGGAGGATGCGTTGAGGTCGAGTACCATCTTCCTCAAGGGATAACTATTTTATATTCATTGAACTTTTCCGAACTCCATACAGAGATACCTTGAATCCATGGGAAAAATAAGCAAAAAGAATAATTTTTAAAATTTCGTAATAAATTGATTAAATTGATTGATAATTAAAACGAGTTTACAACCTTCTTAAATAATGACACGAAACTTAAAAGAAGTTTCGAAATTAAAATACAACTGAAATTGTAAGAAATCGTGACTTACTATAAATAGTAAACTTACTATTTATAGACCGTTGTGATTCCTACTAGACATCACGGTTTTTTGTCAAAAATAGTGTCCTATTTTGCCCAAGAATACTATTCTCTTAATTATTTTAAGCATTTTTCATGTTGAACACAATAAATGAAAAGTTATAAACAAACTGAAACTTACTATAAATAGTAAAATTGAAATACAATGGAAATTCGACCAACGATATGATGGAATCTTACAAATTTGGTGTGAGCAACTAGGTGTGGCGGGATTGGTTTGCTAAAGTAGCTCATCCTACCCAAAAATCATATAGCACGATGCATAATTCATTCTGATTTGTGACATATGCCTGTTTTAAGGTTTTGATGATACAAATTACTTTCGCATTTGATGAGGCCTTTTTTCTCCCATCTTAGCCATGAAACTGTATGCGACCTGCTCTACATCAGCCAAATAATCAAAGTTATACCTTTGACAGAATATTTTTTACTTTGTCAGAGTTGATGGTTTGTAGATTCGTGCACATGTATTTTACAATTGTATCTGCCGGTATATAGGCAACTGAAATTAAACCGTCCAATTAGTGGGCCGCACTATAAATAGGGAATAGATGGATTTCTAATGGACGATAAAAATTAAAAATATTGAATAGCCTAAATGGAAGAAACAAATATCAACTTGACTGGTCTGAATTTGAGGCCAGCACCTGCCTCTAATGACTCCCCTGATTTGTATAGTCAAACTTAATTTAGATATATGACACGTGTGTTGTTTTCCAATTCGTACTTATGAGTTATGATACACCGTCAGACCATCAAAGTAATTAACCATTACGTTATGGGCGTTTGATTTTCCAAATTGCATGTAAAGGCACGGTAAATAGGTAATAATTATTTCCTTACCGTGCTGATCAATGCTAGTTTTGACCTACTTTTTTAATCTTAAAAAGGAAGGCATTGCCAAATATATGTGGGGCCATCATAATGTATGTAGCTTATCCACACCGTCCATCCATTATTCTAGATGAATTTAGGGCATATACAAAAAAATGAAAAATATTCAAACCTCAAGTGGACCACACCACAGGAAAAACGGAATCGAACACTTACCATTAAAAACTTCTTGGAGCCACTATTTCCTTTAGCGTGGGTCAGTTGAGTGTTGGATTTGCCTCATTTTTCTTATCATGACTCAAAATATTCTACTAAAGCAGATGGACAGAGCAGATATATCATATATATCACGGTGGGGCCCACGCAAGGCCCACGCATTTAAATAAATTCGTTTGAACCGATTTTCAAAGTAGAAATACAAGTTTTTTTTAATGCAGGAAGTTAGGGCCTGTTTGGGCGGTGGGATTAGAAGGGATTAGGTGAGATGGGATTCAAAAAACATATTTATCACCCATGGCAGGTATTGTCCCTTGTTGCCGGATAAGATTAATGTCATGCTTTGTTGGTAATACGGTGATACATTGAATGGATATACCTACTATCATTTGAAATTACTTAGAATAACATACATGTGTTATATCTAAACCGTTCAATTGTTTTGTAACCTCATTTTATGGCATGGGCTTAAAAATAAGGTAGATCTAAAACTTATACGGCCCCAAAGAAGTTTTCAACGGTAAGTATTCAATCCCCATTGCTTTCTATGGTGGGGTCCACTTGAGCTTTAGATTTACTTGATTTTTTAGCCTTTGCTCTAAATTAATCACAAAAAATGGGTGGACGGTGTGGATATAGCCCACACATCATGGTGGGACCTGCACAACTTGCTAACATTGAGTAAAATTGGCACGGACCACTGCGCTGCAATTCCATCTAATCTAATCCCAAGCTTTTCCATTCTTCCCAAATATGGAGTGGAATTGGCACACGACCTGATGAATCCCATCCCACCTAATCCCACTGCCCAAACACGCCCTTATTTATCAGGAATTTGAAAAATCAAATGGAGGACTCGAGGAAAGTCGGGAGTCAAGGTGAGAAAGATTTACCGGTTCTTTGGGATGTAGTCCAGACTCCACCGCCGGCAATGAAAGCATCACTCACGATCAAGGTCAACGTCTGGTAGAGTGGAATCACGATCTACATCTCCCAAGGCACAAAACACCCCAGCTCCATGGGCCTACCATGTTGCATAGGTAAAATTCTCTCCGTCCATCAAGTGAAAATCGTTACATACAAAAACTAAACCTTATTAACAACTCATATGGTCTACACTAGCGGAAATAATGTAAAGTTCTGCCAAAACCACTGAATTTAGATTATGTTGCCGCCAGGGTTTTGTATCATGCCTTTTTATTCTTATTATTTTTAAGTCTTCCCTTCGTCCGGTTGAGTTACACCTAGTTATTGGGTTTGACAACATATGCACACCATGGTGGTCCCAACCACAAACCTAAGGTTGGCCCATTGTTCCATGTGGTGTGGCCCATCTGAGTTGTGGATCTTAGCTCATCTTATACCTACGAGACAAACAATAACACTGAGGATTAATTGAACGTGATGGACTGAGTGGATTTTACATATCTAACATGGTTGGCCTCACAACGGTGTTGTAGAGGATTCCACTCCGTCCTAATACTTCCCACTTGACGCGACATCAAAACCAGGGCTAGAGATGAGGTTGTATCATTTATGGGCAATTACGATGACTACCAACTTTAGTCGGGCCCACTTTAGAACTTGTTGGGACTAACCCAATGATTCCGTGCAATGAACGACAGTCATTAGACATTGTTGGGACTGACCCGATGATAACGTGAAATAGATGTCGACTGATTTTTGAGAAAACGACCATCAGGTATCATCTGCAGTCGACATACACAATGGCCGATATGTTCAAATGGGCCCTGGACATTTGGTATGGATGTTAAAGCAGACATTTGCATAGTATCTAGCACATTAATCAATATTCCCCTCTGCATATGCATACAAGCAGTGTATTACTCATCAAGCAAGTGAGAGTGACACATGCATTTGAATGCAGGCACACATGTATGTGTGTGGCCTACCTGATGCATGCGCATGATAGACTCTTTAGCTCAGGAGCTTTTACTATGTGAACCAAGACTAAGACAATTTGAAAACCACCCAGAATTAGAGCTGTACACAAACCAAGTTAGCTCAGTTAACTTACTCCACTCGACTCGGAAAAGTTCAATTCGACTCGATTTGAAACTGAGTTCGAGCTGAGTCGAGCTGAATTTTGGAGCTCAAAATAATTTCGAGCCGAGTTTGAGCTTGTCTGAGTTTGAATTGACTCGGATCAAACCTCAGCTCGAATTGAACTTGGATCAAATCAGTTCGGTGACTGGATCATTTTGATATTGATGTTACTCACCAAGTGCTTGATGAAATGACTCAATGAAGTGTTGTTCTGGGTGAATATATTCTCCGCAGGATTGACTGATGGCAAGGAAGGTATGGATACGTAACAAATCACTACGAAAAAAACTTTATATGATAAATTACCTTCGTACATTGATTTTGATGTTGCCTACTGAGTGTTTGATGAAATACCTGTATACTGCTACTACTATTTTGCATTCTGTGAGAAATTGAAGGCACATATCCATGTGTTTGAGAAAATGTCGCACAGCTCGAATTCAGCTCGAACTGGCCTGAGAAAATGTCGCACAGCTTGAATTCAGCTCGAATTGGCCCAAGCTACTGACCGAAATGAGCCGAGCTAGCCAGTCAAGCTCAAGGACAGAGCCGAGCCGAGTTTGAGGTAGGGTTAGCCACTGGCCAAGCCTCAATATTATACTAGTGTACAACTCTACCCATATTAGAAGCTTATGCACTTTGATCATTAGTTTATTTTCCTTTGATATTTTCCCTTCATCAGTTGAGTTCTAAATTGTTGATCATGCAATTAGGATCAATTTCTGAAAATTAGATATATGGGACCCTTGATATGGGATGCAGCTTCAATGGATCCCTGATTGTAGGGCCCACCGTAATGCATGTACCTTATATGCATGCAGTCCATCAGCTTTGACAAATTAATCATTTTAGTGCACGATCCAAATGATGAAGTAGATCTAAATCTCACGTGGACCACACCACCAAACAGTGGAAATAGAATACCCACCATTAAAAACTTGTTCATGCCACCAGAATGTTTATTTGTCATCCAACCTGTTGATAAGGTCACAAGGACGTAGATGAGGGACCACATAAATATTGGCCTGATTCAAAATTTTTGTGGCCCACAAAAAGTTTTCAGTGGTCAATCACCACTAATTACTGTTGTGTGGCTCACCTGTGATTTGGATCTGCTGCATTTTGATCTCATGTTCTAAAATGAACCCACAAAATCAATGGACAGCACGGCTATAAGATACACATATCGTATAACCCCACAGTCAACGATCCACCAACCTCGGTACACCAAAGCCACGTCCCTTGATATGTAGTTGCTTTACATTCAACTTGCGCCGGGTCATTATCGCATCCCTTACGGGGCGTTTGCGCATGATATTAGATGGGATTAGGCCGGATGGAATTGCATCGGGTCCGTGCCAATTTCATTCAATGTTAGCAAGTTGTGTAGGTCCCACCATGATGTGTGGGCTATATCCACAACGTCCATCCATTTTTCGAGATCATTTTAGAGCATGGGCCAAAAAATCAGGTAGATCTAAAGCTCAAGTGGACCCCACCATAGAAAGCAATGGGGATTGAATACCTATCACTGAAAACTTCTTTGGGGCTACATAAATTTTGGATCTGCCTCATTTTTAAGCCCATGCCATAAAATGAGGTTACAAAATAGATGAATAATTTGGATATAATACATATATATTATTCTCAATAGTTTCAAATAATGGTGGGTATCTCCATTCAATGTACCACTGTATTACAAACATATCAAGGAATTAAGCTTATCACACGGTAATAGCCAATAGGGGACAATTCCTGCTACATGTAATAATTACATTGTTTTAATCCCATCCTACCTGAACCTTCCCAATACCATGCGCCAAACACCCCCAGTTAGTAGCTTTTAGTATACTTGTAACTTGCATGGAGTCACTCCGTGTCCGTTGACATGTAGCTATCAGTCCTTGCATGGCAAAAAATAATATCATTATAGACACATTATGAGATTTTGATTAAGCCTATTTTAAGAATTTCAACTTTTCTAGGCATTAAAAAATACAAGCTCAAAATTAAATAACAATGATAAAACCTCACTTTAGGAGTTGCTGGGCATCTCTACTTGAGTTTTTTAGATGAGAGGCACTTTAATAAGTTATTTTTATTTTAGATATTGTTTTACACTAAATTCGTTTTGTAAAATCACTTTTTTCAAAAAAAAAAAAAAAACTTTTCTTTTGAAATAAACATATTTAGTAAACATTTAACTAAGATTTTTTTTAGGTAGTTAATGTTATTTTAAAAAATTACAATAACTCAATTATAAAAATATTCCAAATGATTACTTTGATGGATCTTATCAACGATGGATTATGCCCCAAATGGCAAAAGAATGAATGATTACAATATTTATGTTTTAAGATATTTGGGCTGTCCAGGGTGTCAAAAATTAGATGTAAATTAACTATCATATAGAGCTAATATAACACCGGATCCTTTCAATACCATGGTACTGAAAATTCTTGAGTGTTACCATTACAATTCAAATAATACACACATGTATAGGAATTCATATACCTGCACTTCAACTTTTTTTTAGATATGCTACACACTTGCAGGTACAAGTGGACTCACAAGCGCACACTTGGTACATTTTCTCTTCATAGTGAACTCAAGGGCTTCATATATCCTAAAATACTAGAGAGTTCATTAAACCAACCATTAAATCAACCATTCACAGTTAGATAAAGATATTTAACCATCCATTTTGAATTCGGACCACCCAATCATAGTAAATTAACCACTAGATCTCTATATCTACTTGTTCATATATCAAATTAAAATTATGATCTGCTAATCTTATATGTCACCTATAAATATGCTTAACCAATTGTTAAATCTACCATTTAAGTAGTTTTCATATATAAACTAGTCACTTGAGTCTAAAGGTGTATATTCTTAACGTAAACCAAATTCAAAAACCACTTTGCATGTATCTATTTACAAAATTGACTGTACAATAACTTGTATACATGATTAAATCCCTAACAATATATACTTTAGTTTTAGTCATTCATATGATTGTCTATCTTAATTGAATCCGCCAAACAAGCCACCTTCGTTTGAAAGATCTAAATTATACATCAAAGGTTAGTTTTCACATAGGATGTTGATAAATGTTGTTTTGAATTACGACTAAACATAATCTAAGTATAAAATGACATTTTAGTCAATCCTTTAGTGATTATGGCCCAAATTGTATCTGTTAATTGAGCATGTAAAATGGGTACATGCTAAAGTTTTGTCACAAAAGGACAATAGGAATGGGCTATATTGACATTTGAAAATTTTTATATAAAGTAAGGGAAACGAGAGATTCTAGTCTCTTACCCCGGGACATTGAGAGATTTAAATTGATTTTAAATTTTGGAATCAACAAACATTCCTGACTTATCAATGTGTGAACACTTGAGATTCGGATTTGCTTCTTATTTGGGCCCATAGCCCAACGTAATATGGCAAAGTTCACCATTGGTGTTGGGGATCTTGCGTAAGCATCTTTGTGGGCCCAATGTAACGTTATTAAAAAGAAAAAGAAACAATGTCAAGCTTGAGTACATGACAAGTAGATTACTCTTACTCTTACCTCTTTTCCTTCCACTCTGCAGAGGTAGGACGTCAACCCACCGAACCCACCATTGGCATGGGCCATCCATCAAGGGGCCCACTCACTGATTTAAGTCATTCATCCAGACTCCATAGAGGTTTTCAACAATAGGTTTTCCTTGCATGGAGATCACCTAATGCGGACCACCTACATTTAGGATTTGCTCCATTTTAATAATTTTTATTTATTTATTTATTTATTTTGTAGTGATTTGTTTCATATCCATATTTTCCTTACCACCAGCTGATATTGCAGAGAATCTATACACCTGAAACAACACTTCATAGAGTCATTTCATCAAACACTTGATGAGTAACGTGAATGTCAAAATAATGAAGTTACCAAACTGATACAATTTGAGTTCGATTTGAGTTGAGGTTCATTTGGAGCCAATTCGAGCTTGGACAAGCTTAAACTTGGCTCAAAAGTTTTTCTAGCTCCAAAAATCAACTTGACAAGGCTCAAAATTTTTTCGAGCTCTACAATTCAACTCTAATTCACTCAAACTCAGTTTTGAACCCAGTCGAATCAAGCTTTGTCGAATCAAGCTTTCTTAAGTCGTGACCGGCGAGTTAACCGAGGTGTACACCTCTATTAATGATGAGGTGTTATTTTGTAAAATTCCCCCGAAAAAGAAAATTTAAAAATGTCCTTTTTACCTTCTGCCCTCACAGAATAAAACAAAATGAGCTTCGGTCGTTGATCAAGAACAGTATTTCAATCCACCACAAAATGCCCTCTTCTGGATGAATGGCTACAAGTGACATCCGCGTGAGGCTCACTGAGACGTCCACGTGAAATCCACTTCGTCCATCAGTTTCACCAGCTTAATTTTCGATGAAAATCCAAAACATGAGTAAGATACAGACCCAAGTGGGCCACACCAAAGGAAACAGTGGGAAAGGAAGCAAACACTGGACATTGGAACCTTACTGAGGCTTACCGTTATGCTTATATGCCATCCAACCACTTCATAAGCTGATTCCCACCATCATGAAAGGAAACCACATATATCGGTTCTGTGTGCCCCAATAAGGTTTCAATGGTGGGTAGTCAGTCCCCACTGATGCTTGTGGTGTGGCTCACTTGAGTGTTGAATTTAGTTGATTTTTGTTTCATGCAGTAACATGATCTGGCGACGCTGATGGACGGAGTGGATTCCACACGGATAACTCGGTGGCCCCACAGGGCTTTTCTGTTGCAGCCTATATAGCGCAGGGATTTGCGAAGCACGGAGAATCTGTTGGAATGGTTGATTTGTGTCGTTTTCGGCAGTCTGAAGACAATGCTTGCAAGGAGTTTGGCGATTTCTGAGCTGCCGCCTGTCTCTGATACCATCAAATCCAAAACATCACAAAAATGTTATGAGATAGGTGATCGTGTCATTATCCCTTTTAATCTTCCTAAACGTTATTTTCTTTGATATTTCGATTTTTTTTCCTTGATATTTCGGCTGTTTTTCGTTGGGCTCTGTTTGCCCTTGTATATATCAGGCCGTATGATTGATTAGATGCCTCCAACCTACAGAATCATTCTTTCCATTTTGTCTTCAATAACTGATTTGAAAATAAATATTTAATTATTTTGCGAAATTTTGTTTAAGAAAAAAAAAAAAGACAAACAAAACTCCATGTTGCATTCAGCCAAGGGTCCAATAGTACCTGTACTCGGTCTAAGCCGAGTTCATGTATTGCCGGATTTGGGTCCTTCCCGCCCGGGTCTAGTTCTTAAAGGTCCGGACCCAAATTCGCTCAGGTTCAGGTGCTCATTGAGTGTTTGGATCTGGGCTTTAAGTTGAGTTTATCACAAATAAGAGCATTTATACATAATTGTGCCTACTGAAGGATGGATTAGAGATCGCACAAAGGTGCCACTTTGATATGCGCATGTTATGTAAATGGTCTCTCCAACATGTGTGTGGAATAGGAAACCTCATTTATTTTGCTAGAATAATCAATATATATATATATATATATATATATATTAAATATATGTAATTTATCTATTAAAACTAAATAGACCTGAGCCGGACCAACTAGCCTGACTTCAAATGGGTCGTGACCCAAATTTCCAAAAGATGGAGGGATTAGACCATTGAGGTTGTTTGTGGACGAACTTAGATCAGCTAGGTTGTTGAGATTTTCTATCCCTAGAGGAATGGAGCCATATATCTGATTTTTAAAGAGCAGTAAACTTGTAAGTTTGGTTAAGTTTCCAACAATGTCAGGAATGAAACCTGTTAGACAATTACCACATATCTGTAGTTGGTACAGATTCTTAAGATTGCCCATTTCTTGAGCCATCGGGCCTGAAATCTGATTCTCACAGAGGTATAAGAAGGAAAGCTCAGTCAAATTTCCTAAAGTAGAAGGCAAGGAAGCAGTTAGAAGGTGCAGGTAGTTGTTTAGATTGTTCAAGGCCATGTGCGTTTCTTCCAAATTCTTCATATTTCCTATTTCCCAAGGGATGGGACCTCAAACTTGTGTTTCACAGACATGCAGATGCATCAGCTGGCTCAAATTACCCAGAGATGGAGTCATGGAACCAATTATCTGATTTTGGAAGAGGTGCAGGTTATGGAGATTTCTCATTGTACCAACTTGGGACGGAATTTCTCCACCGAGTGGATTGGTATGAAATTTAAGGGAGGTGAGTCTGGTCCAATTGGCAAAGAGATGAGATGATATTTTGCTAGTTAGCATCTTACTAGAAATGTGTAGCTCTGAAATGCATAAAGATTAGCTAGTGAAAGAAGTAGGACACCGGAGAGTTTATTGGAAGACAAATGTAGGAATGCAAGTTTGGAGAGCGTGCCAAATGGGATGGAATGGTTCCAAGGAGTGAGTTTATACTAAGATTGAGATGGACGACCAACCATAGAAATGGAGAAAGATTTCATGATCATGGCCTGAGTGATAAAAACGTCATGGTGGTCTTATGAAGTTGTCTTCATTTTTGTAAAGACACGTAATCTTACTCAGCTCAATATCAATATTCACACATGTGATTGAAGGAATGCTAAATATATTTGGACTTTCTTTTTTCTTGAAAGGTGAGAGCATACCACCTACAAATTTATTAAAAGTAAAATAAGAAAATACTAATATGAGGAAACATAAGTAAAGACCACAACTAAAAGGAAAAAACCCAAACAAAAGAAAATAAAGTGGACCAAAGCATAACAATATAAGCCGCGATTACAAGCTAGAAGGCCCTGTTTTATTCCACGAAACCACATGCTTCACTTGAACCAGGAGTTGCCATCCCTTCTCAAAAATCGAATCCTGTGTAGAGCACAAAAATATATTTGGACTTGATTAATAAATTTTGAAGTAAACACGTGACTCATACTTTAATAATTTGGTGTAGCGTTTGTTGAATTATCAGTGCTAGTCGTTGATATCTAAGTCATTTATCAAGCACTCAAATCTTTGTACATATGATATATATGTTTGAGATTCACACCATTCATCTGCCCCAATCATGGATCCATTGTACCCCAAAAATCCAAGATCCTAGCTGTTCCATGAAAGATTTATGAGACTTCCTAGAAGAAATTAAGTCCTATCATTGGTCTGTATTGAATAGGCAGAACTCCAATCAGCAGCTCGGATTATCTTACCCATGTGAATTTCGGGATTACGACCCATTCATGGAGGATCTAACAGATGAACGGATTAAATTTATAGCGCTCAAGCCCACAGAGAGGACGTGGTAACAAACTTAGATGGTAGGGTTTTCCCACACATGCTAATATGGAAATCAGGACGTGTACACGGTTAGCAATGCATAGAGTAGATGGAATTTTTTTTCAACCATTCTTATGTTCGGTGCATATTATCAGCCGTTCTTATGTTCTGTAAATCATATACATATTTGCCCACTTGAGTTCTAGGACAAAAGATCCGAACAGTGTCGCCCACCTGATGGAAGGTCGGATCTCACATGCCTGTTCCATATTGGCATGGGTACCTGACACGTGTACACCGTTAGCAAACCTTTTATGTCTGCGCATCTAACAGTTGACCCAGCGTAATCGTGTGGAAATCACCAAGAAGCGGTGCCTTGCCAGTGGATAGCTCGTGAGACACGTGGCGCATGGATGGCCGAGATTGAGGGTTGGTATGTAAGCATGCGAGTGCCAAAGTGGCTGTAGCAACCAAACCCTTCATGTTTTCAAGCGTGGGAGGAGGGAGGCGTTGGTCCAATACATCCATCAGCAGTATATCTTGGCCACCAGACGTTGCCAAAGATGAGAGGAGATCTCCAGGATGCCTTCCCATTATCACTTCAAATGCTACAACACCAAAGCTATATACGTCGCATTTCTCAGTAACTCTCATTGTGTAAGCAAACTCTGCACAAAACATAAAAATAAGATGTTTCAAAACCTACATCCATTGGTACTTGATGCCATATATGCCTACTTCTGCTCAGACCTGAGTCTGGTGAGACACCCATTGTATGCAGCGCTTAAACCACTCAAGATCATTTTATGTGTACATCCATCAGGTGGGCCTTCTTGTATTCACAGTATAGCCCAAAAATGAACCTGATTCAAATGTCAAGTGCTCCATACCAAGAAGAACCAAACCACTCCTAAAACCTCGATTTACATGCGCTGTGTTCCAACTGAGTTTTGAATCAGGCTTATTTTTGGAGTGTATGTTCATCCTGACGAGGCACACCTGATGAATGGGTTGGGGGAAATATACACAAACTTATGGTTGCATATGAGATATGCTAATGTTACATGTATCAATCATCATATCGAGACATACATGCCAAGCTGGAACACATGTCAACTATCTGAGCTGTACATCATGTGGGCCATGCAATGTAGATGACCCGGACTGGCCTGATCTTTAGGGCGTGGCTTCTAAATGGTGGGACCCACTTGACGTATGGTCAGCATCTAGCAACATGTTCTCCATGTAGAGGGATTGGGATCTACACGTGTGGATAACTCGTGAAACCTGGTAGATTTGTTTATGGGTGAGTGGAACTTTGTTTACGAGGGTGGTTTTGTGGGTTGCTCTTATGGGAGAGTTTGATTTGAATAGGTGAGAAGTGTACATAAAACCCTTATTTCCTTCTTTTTCTTGTGTGTGTGTGTGTGTGTATTTGGCATTCTGTATATCCATTTTTTTGGGCCGGGCTTGGCTTGGTCATTTTAGCTTGACCTATCTTGTCCCAGTAGGCTGCACATGCATCTTACATATAGAACATGGTTTTCATTTTTCTAGATGTGTGGCCCACCTAATCAAGGGATGGATTAGGAACACTCACCATGGAGATAGGGTTTTGATCAATCTGGGGAGGAACAGGCCCAAGCCCAACCAATTTTTTCAGGCTTGGCCCTTGGGCCTTATAGAATCTAGCCTGAAAAAGATGCGACTTTAAATTAGTTTCTCTACAGACAAGTAAGAAATTCTTGGAAATGTGATGATAATTAAGCATTTCAAGGAACAATTGAAATAGAAGCAACTTTTTGAAGTCATGTTCATCACTACATTTAGACATTCCATGTTCCATGAAATTATCTAACATAAACAAGTAGAAGAAAATTCAAGCAACATTACCATAAGCGCATACCTGGAGCTATGTATCCATAAGTGCCTGCGAGTGTGGACCAATTCGATGAATCTGGCTTTATGAGTCTTGCGGTGCCAAAGTCAGAGACACAGGCCTCAAATTCTAAATCCAACAAAATGTTTTTACTTGATAAGTCCCGGTGAATTATAGGAGTGCGATCATGGTGCATGTATGATAAAGCATCGGCTACTCCTCTGATAACTTTCATCCTCTTCACCCAATCCAATTCTACAGCTCCTTCTTTATTGCCGCCGAGGATGCTAGCTAAGCTTCCCCTTTCCATGTACTCGTACACCAAAAATGAACACCGAGCATGCGAACAAAACCCATAGAGCTTCACGATGTTGCGATGTCGAATTTCTGTTAATGCTTGTATCTCTTTTTCAAAGCTTCTTTGATCACCTTGTTCGCCACCTTGTGATGAGTCAAGTTTTTTCACAGCTACCACCTGACCCATCTGTAGATCTGCTTTATAAACCTTTCCATATCCTCCAGCCCCAATGCAATATTTGTAATTGAAATCCTCTGTTGCCCTGATGATGTCTTCATATGCCATCTTTCCATCGAAATTACATATTGCAAATAGATTTCCATTTTTCACTTCCAAGTCCCGTTTCTCTGCATTTCTTGTTCTGCAGGATCTTTGTAGGAAAATGTAAAAAATGGTGGCAAACACAAGTAGAAGAAATAAGGCTGCGATTATAGGAATAATGATCACAACCTTGTGGTCTTTCTTCCCATCGCGAGGCTTTATCGAAGAGGAATTACAAGGTTGCATGCCTTTTGCTTCACTGCATAAACCTTTGTTATGGATGAATGCCCCTGACGGAGCCAGACGGAAAGCTTTGCCGTCAGGGAGAGGGCCCTCCAAATCGTTGTAAGAAAAATCGATAGAAGATAAACTGATCATTTCTTTGAAAGATGAGGGTATGGACCCTGAGAGTAAATTGTGGGAGAGATTTAGCTTTTCGAGCATTTGCAGTTTCCCAATTTGTTGGGTTATCTCTCCCGAAAGGAAGTTACAGCTGAGATCCAAGGTAATTTGTAGGTGTATTAGATTACCAATCTGAAACGGAATGCTTCCATTCAAATAATTCTCACTCATGCTCAAATACTGCAATTTGGAGCAGTCCCCCAGTTGCTGTGGTATCGGCCCACTCAGCTTGTTCTTTGATAGGTCAAGAATTGCCAAATTGGATAGTTTTCCAATTTCACCCGGTACCCAACCAGATAATCGGTTATTTTGCAAACTCAAGTTGTAAAGCATGGACAAACTCCCCAGGCTACTAGGAATCTTTCCTTGTAGGTTGTTCGAAGACAGGTCGATTTTTTGCAGGTGACTTAGCTGCCCAATCTGCGGCGGAATTCTACCAGTGAGATTGTTATCAGAGATTTTTAGCAGCGTCAGGTTTTGACATTGTCCCCATTTTGGTGACAGCTCACCATGCAATTTATTATAACTCAGATCGATGTACTCTAAACTAGGATATACTCCGAAAACTTGGGATATATTTCCCGTGAGCCGATTATGCTCGAGCCGGACTCTTATTAAGGTAGTGCAGTTTCTCAGGCTTTCAGGGATGGGACCAGTGAAATGGTTGTTATGGGCAGTGAAGTGTGTTAATGATCTGCTTTGGCATACATGAGGTAGGTGACCCGAGAAGTTGTTGTAACCAAAATATAGCCTCTCCAAACGTGTTAGATTTGAGATTTCTCGGGGTACTGAACCAGATAACAGATTATCAAAGAGAACAAGTGTAGTTAGGCTTGTCAGATTTCCAAGAGATGAAGGGATTGGACCAGTGAGCTGATTTTGAAATAGGGAGAGATAGGTTAGGTGACGCAAATTTCCCAGAGATGGAGGAATTGGACCAGTGAGGTTGTTATCAAACAATCTTAGATTAGCTAAGTGGTAGAGATTTCCTATCTGTGGAGGAATTGAGCCATGGAAGTGATTTTCAAAGAGCAGCAAGCTATTGAGTGTGGTCATGTTTCCTAGATTAGCAGGAATGGATCCTGTTAGACCGTTATTGCACACGTGAAACTGCATCAGTTTTTTAAGGTTGGCTATTTCACTTGGGATGGGGCCAGAAATTTTGTTGTTGTGGAGGACTAACAAGCGAAGGTTGGTCATGTTTCCGAGAGTGGCAGGCAGGGAACCATTTAGCAGGTTAGTGGATGCGTCTAGCTGATCCAGAATTTTGAGATTTCCTACTTGTTGAGGAATTGAACCAGATATCTGATTATCAGATATGATTAAGTTAACAAGCTTAGTCAAGTTTCCTAAAGATGATGGGATAGAACCTGTTATATGGTTATTTGACAAGTTTACCATCGTCAGCTTCTTCAACTCTCCTATCTCTTTAGGAATTGAACCAGAAAGCTGATTGGAAGAAAGCTCAAGGGTGATTAATTCAGAAAGAGTGCCAATTTGAGTTGGGATGGTTCCAAAGAGTGCATTGTGGTCAAGAAAGACATGGACCAGGTTGGGGAAGGAGGAGAAGCTCAAGTTATCAAGCTTACCTTGCAAACCTGCATATTGTAGGCCTATTTCTGTTACTCTTCCGGCGACATTGCATGAGATTCCAGTCCAGTTGCATGGAGAGTTATCTTGGTTGGTAGAAGCATTGGCGTTGGGGTGTAACGACCATGAACTGAGTGCTTCTCTTTGCAATAGGCTGGCTTTCCACCTGAGTAGAGCTTCCGCTTCAGCTTGGGATTCCAAGGAAGCCGCAGCATCGATGGAAGAAACTGACGTTGCCCATACAAGCAGCAAAACAAGGGACAGAGATTTCTTTATGGTCATGTTAGCTGTCTATGCAGTGGTGCAAGCTATCGATCGTGTTAAAAGGCATTATATAGGGAAAGTAGAAAAAGGAAAAAAAGAAAAAAGAAAACTCATTATCTTTCTCAAGAAATGCTCTCAGAGCACCATAAGTTATAGTTCTTCAGGTTGTATTTAGTTGCACTGGGCACTTGGACTGTCCAATCCATTGATCTAGACTGTTCATTAGGTCCAAAGCACATTTCATAGGCAAGCATGCAAGCATCACACCAATACTTAATGGACAGCTCAGATCTATTAATTGAACTGTCTAAAAAAACACAGGCAACTAAGAGCACTGGACCATTTCTCGTGTTTCTCATTGGCTGTCCACTTTCTTCGTCACAGCAGATGAGTATTGGTTGATTGCATTAAATGGAGGGTTGAAGTAAAGTAGTACCAAGTACAAATTCCAAAGGAAAAAACAGAAGGTAAACTACCACGCTCCAATGTAGTTTTTACACGCTCCATCTACCACTATATCAATGATTCACATGGGGATAAGACTCGGATTTCCTGCCACCTCTAAAAGTAAAATAAATAAATAAAATTTTACAATCTTGCTATGGTTCAATGAAAAAGCACTGTATACACTTGTTGAAAACGTATTCTATAACCCCAGCATTATAGGCTCATAGTCATATTTATGCAATACCGGATCACTCATTTTAAGATATGAGGGAGATTCAAAATTAAAGTGAGCCACACCATGAGAAACAGTGGGGATGGAAATACCCATTGTTGAAACCTTTATGGGCCCAACCATGATGTTTATATGCTGTCTGATTCATTCAAAAAGTGATTCACACATGGTTGGGAAAACACAAATGTCGTTGTGATCCAAAACTTCTGTGGCCCCTAAGATGATTCAATGGTAGGTGTTCAATTCCTAGTATTTCTTGCAGTGTGGCCCACTTGAGTTTTTGATCATTCCAGTTTTGCCATGTCCTAAAATGACCTAGCAAAAGGAATCCATCCACTGGATATGACACAAACATAATAGTGGCCCTACTATGCTTGGGTTAAAATTGTCATTTGATGCAAGGAAATCTTTGATTTTCACTTCAACGTCCACATCTAACAGGGGGCTTTTTCAGTAGACCCGTCAGGGTTGCAGGAGTCCATTGCAGGTGTTGTGACCATCCGGATTGCATTGGAACTATGCCATGTGAATGTTCTTAAACAGATGGGAAAGGAATAATAAAATTGTCTTTCTCGTACGCCTGTTTTCTCTCTCATATCATTGTGTTTATGGTTGCATTGTCTTCTATCAGTTGTGCAGGTCAAAGCATTCATACCAAGGGGGCACCAAAAGCGACCTATGTTTTACAGCTTCGCTCCATAGCACTATGACCGGCAAGTCTCCGCATTTAACAGTACCTGGAAAAAGCACGTGGTGCAAGTAAAGGCTATGTGAGGCCTCCGTGATGTGTGTAAGTTGCTAGCCCAAACTTCAAAACTTTCTGGACCCACCCTCATATATTACACCCAACCACTTAATTAGTTGAGTTCATCCAGATTGAAGGAAAAAAACAAATTCCAGCCTAATCAATGGTGTACATCCCATCTTAACTGTTACCCACGGTGCAGTGCATTGGGTTTTTGATCCGCATGATTTCTGGGTCACCGTGCAAAATGAGCCAGAACAAATGATGAACGGATCAGATCTCACATGCACATCTCACAGTGAAACATACGGAGATTTTGTTGAGTGTATGTCCCATGGGAACGCAAGTGGAGCAATGAGCCAATGAGGGAATTACCGGTGGCAATGGGCTGAGCTAAGGCCAAGACAAGATCAGCCGGTCCTAAGACCTGCTGCAGCCTATGATAGACTAAATAGGCCCCCCCGCCAGCCCTCTAGAGGCCGGGCTAGGGCAGAGCTAGGTCTAGCAACAAGGCTATGTCTCACCCTTGAGAGACCATTTGGATACCACCAAATAAGTTATCATGTAACTTAAATTGCATAGTTAAGTTACTTTTTTCACTTAAGTTAATTTTGATAAATATAAATGTAAATGTAATTTATATGCCAAAAGCTATTTATCTTAATAAGTAAATTTTTTTTAGCCTTTAACCTATATGAATTTTCTACATTCTACTTCTCTCTCACGGTACATGTTAAAGAGGTTTGGCCATACGGTGCATATCAAAGCAGGCCCCACGTGGTGGACTATCCATATTGAAGGTGGGGCTCATATGGTGAACAGTCCACATAAAAGCTGGGACCCACATAATGGATGACCCCATATTAATGTGGGCCCATATATGGTTGGTCCACATCAAAGGCTCTACATGATGGACAGTGGACAATAAAGCTGGGCCCCATGTGATGGATGGTCGACATCAAACGTTGGCCTCTAATGATGAATGACCCACATGATGATAGTCCACATCAAAGCTGGGCTCCACATGATGGAAAATTAACAATGACAGGCCCCACATAATGATCCATATCAAGGTAGGCCCCACATGATGGACTGTCCACATCAAAGGCCGGCCCTAATGATGAGTGACCCATATCCAATGTGGGCCTGCATGATGGACGATCACATCAAAGGTGGGGTCCACATGATGAACGGTCCACATCAAAGGTGGGCTCCACATTATGGGTAGTGGATATTGATGGTGGGCTTCAATTGATGGATGACTAATAGTAAAGGTCAGCCCTACATAATGAATTGTGCACATTAAAGATCGTGCCATAATGATGAATGGGCCACATCAAGGTGGGCCTCACATCCCAAGGTCTCCTCTTCATATGGGCTACATGTAGAGAAGAGAAGTGATGCCATGCCCACTACAATATTAGAAAAGAAAAGAAAAGAAAAGAAAAGAAAAAAGGTGAAGCGGGTTTAATCTAAGCAATCCCTTGTGTGGCAAAATCTCAACCATTCTTGTCCACTAGGTACATTTTTATGACAAATATCTTTCAATGTCCTGAAGACTAATTGGGACGGCAAAAATGTCCAAAGCTATTGGCTTCATATATTGTATATGCTCAGTAAAGGACAAACAACGTGTTTCTCGAACTGGAATCATCTACAGCCCCGTATTAGGAAGCACATAAAGCAATCAAGCTCTCTGGGCCCACCATGTTTTATTTGTCAAATCCACTCTCCCCATCCATCAAGCTGCTTTTGTCAATGTTAGATCCTTGCGAAAAGACTCAGACAGATTCACAACTCACGGACCACACTAAAGAGAACAATGGGGATGGGATGCGCCCACCATTTGGTTTGTGTAGACTAGCATGCTTGAGCCACATTTCAAAACTCATATTGGTTTACATGCAGAGATTCTTCGTCCATGGGACCACATGGGCATGTGGATGACATAACATCCAAAACTCTAGGAAATATTGAAAACCCATATGTGGAATTGCTGTGCTCAGAATAGGATGCAAGTAAAATCTACTGACAAAAGTATGCCGAAAGACCTGCAATTTGGTAACGACTTAAAAATGAGTTCATCTCACTTTAGTTAAATAGTAATTATGTATTAGATATTATATAAATTGTTGGTTATGAGGATTACTTCCCCCCCCCCCCCAACAAAAAAATATAATAATAATAATAATAATTTAAAAAGAGTAATATCTTTAATACATAATTACAATGAACTAAAATGAGATAACTCATTTTTTAAGTGCCTGCCAAACAGGCCCTAAGATGGTCTTCTTATGGTTTCTGGGAACAAATTAAATGAGATGGTTCTATTTCTGAATTTGGTCCATGAATCTAAAAGATAGGTGAGGATTCTTGATCTCTCAATTCAAGATCGAGGAGTTGGTCACTACAGTTCAAGTGACATGTACTTTCAAACCTCTTTGTCCATTAGAGAAGGTCTCAAGTTCAGGCGGTCAGGTCACTAGTTATGGTCCACCCAATAGATAACTTCTAAATTATCAGGTGAAGGTGACACCCACCCCTTCCAGTAGGTTGGGCCCATCATTCACGTAGTGAAAAATCAGCCCAATCTGATCATCAGGTGGACGCACCATAGAAAACAATATATATATCCATCGATGAATGGAAAAATGCAGGTGTGGCCCACTCAATGAGCAGAAGCTGATTTTTACACAATGTGATCTTCATGATGTGGGCCAACCCATATGATGGGTTGGACGTCACAGGAACATGAAAGATTGAAAGTTATCCGCTTGGCGAACGGTACCTTAATTATTGTCCAACTGGCTGGACTTGAAACACTTTCTTATAACAAGAGGAAATATCTGTGTGTGTGTAAGGGAGAGAGAGAGAATCTCAATAAAAGCAACAAAAAAAAAAATCAAACGAAATAATAATATACGGTCATTAAATAAAATATTATTCATCTTTTATTCTTTCATTCTGTCGAGTTAGGAAATTGAAAGGATAATTCCTAGTTGACCGAGTTTCTGAACAACGATGTTAACACCAGTGTGAAGTCTTCTATATTCTCCAATTGAAGTCCAAAAATCTAGCTTATAAATAACAACTGTTCGATGTAATGCAAATGTAAATAATAGAAAGGTCTGTCACTAATTTATATTTATTTAAGAAGCTATAACCATTCTTCTCTTGTAACAGTTGTTTTAAATCAAGTATGTTATTGAGCCTGTCGATGCGATCGACGGATTGTTTGATGTCACTATCGATGGCATCGAACAGTGCTCGATCCTATCGGTATTTTCTGAATTTTCTCTAGTTGGTCGCTGGATTAATTGGGCATCTTTTCGATGCCATTAGTAGTTGTTCGATGTCATCGAAGATCTGTTTGATACCATCAAACATGGCTTAATGCAATTGGAGAAAATTGAATTTCATGTCATGTCTCTGGATAGTTTAGGTGTTAGTTCGATACCATCGACATGGCTTCGGCGCAAATTTATGCAAAGTTGCATATTTGCGGGATTTTGTTTGCTATTTTGATTGTGCTTCCTCTAAAGGCTATATATTAGAGTGCAATCGAAATTGGGAGAGTATCCGCGAGTTCTAGGGTTCCAAATCGTCCAAAGGTTTCAAAGGGGGTGTAATAAGGGTAAGATTCAAGATTTTTTGAATCGAGTGAGCTTTATAACTTTGTAATTCTTCTTTCATAGTGATCATCTGTCGTTTTGTGCCTTGATTTTTTTATGAATGGGTTTTTTTCTCGTTAAAATCTATATGTTCTTCACGTTAAAATTTATATTTTCTTCTCGTTTTTGCTTGGTGCTTTTGGATTGATATCCTTGATCTGTCACTTTGTAATGTGTATAAACGTAGTTTAGTTCGGCTTCACTTTCTTGATTGTGTAATATCTTTTTAAAATGGCTGAAATGGTATATTAAATATTTGGAGTACTTGGAGTTGCCAAAAAAAAAAAAAAAAGATTTAAGAATATGGTTGGTTAGGGCTCTAGAATTACCTAGAAGATGAGAATTAATAAGATTTCTCGAATCGAGTGACTTCTTTGATGGTCTACACCATAGATTTTGAGTAAGGAAATCGGTTATATAAAATGAAGGGGTTAGAAATCTTTTACTCTATGGAGTTGCACAATTTCTTAGGGGATTTAAGGGAACTTCCAATGTTATTGAATTAAGCCATACTATGTTAAGCTTCATAACTTGATAGCCAAAATAAATAAAAGTAGAAAAAATAATAGAATTGTGTATGTGTAGAAGTAGTTGATGTTCAAGGTATGTATGGAGCAGAATGCAGTTTGATTTAAGACATGAGAACAAAAATGAAAATTAGACCATTTTCGATTAAAATGAATGACCACATGTGTCGAATTCTAAACATACTCGTTGACTTAGGTATATTTCTAACCATGACTTGATGAGGCAAAGTAACTTGCCGGGTGAGTGCTTCAGAGAGAACAAAGGGTCATGCATATGTTATTATAAGAGTGGACAGTATCTGTCACTGTCAAAGCATATTTTGGCGTAACCTCACTCTTGCAACCGAACTCTCTGGCAACATCAATCCTTAATTAGTCTAAGGAACTCCTTGCGGCTAAAGTCATGTTGGGCACTATGCTAAAATGGTGAGAAAACCACACAAAATTGCTTGGTGTTATGGTGCTAAAACACTTTAAAATTTTGCGATGGATCATGTTCATTGCAAAAGCTTGAAAAGGTTCGTTGCTAAATAATTGACTATAGGAATGTCGTAAATTGTTATTTTTCGTTGTAAATTTTGCGACGGACATAATTCGTCAAAAATCAACTTCTTTCAGCGGACGATATCCATCAAAAAATTCTGCCCAACTTCCTACATTTAAACATTCAGCGACAAGCTCTTCAGTATTGTGTGACGGATCATGATCCATCACAAATCTTGCCAAATTTCTACAAGATGTGTAATATTTACAACACTTTGATAGTGCATAACTTATGCCCAAACCTCAATATTATTAAAATTTTTTATTGATTTGATGGAAAGTTATGCTTTTTTAATAAAAGAATTGATTTTTAATAGAATTAGTAACTTTTCTCCAAACCCCAATAGGAATTATTTTTGCTATGAATTGATTGAATGTATTGATTTTTGTCGTTTGTATCAATTGAGTGGAATTTAATATTAGTTTTGCATGAAGTTTGATTTTTAATTGCCTGGAAATATCACAAGAAAAGCGTCGTAGTTTATGAAAAAAAAAAAGAGAGATTTATTTTTTAAAAAAGGAAGTAAATGTTAAAATAAAAAATAAAAAAAAATAGAAATTTGACAAAAAATTGGCATCTTGAAAAAGAAAATTCGAAAGTTTAGTAAAATTATGATTTTGAAACAAAATGCTGAGAAGTTTGAGAAAAATTGAGAATTTGTAAAAAGTTTTGATTCAATAAAAATTGGGATTTTGAAATAAAAATTGATATTTTCAAAAAAAATATTGAAGTTTGAATAAAGTTGATAAATTTGAAAAAAAAAAATATTTTGGTAAAAATGTAAGTTTATAAAAAAATTGTGATTTTGAAAAAACAAAGTTTAAAAGTTTAAACAAAATTAACAATATTAGAGAAATTTTGTGATTTTGAAAAGAATTTATATTTAAAAAATAAATGAGATGTTGAAAAAAATTGACCATTGAAAAGAAAATGGCACTTCTGTAAAAGAAAATTTTATAAGTCGAAAAAGAAGTGTGATTTTGAAAAAAAAAAACATGGCATCATTAAAAATTGAGTAGTTTGAATAAATTGAGAAGTTTGAAAACAAATAGTTTTGAGAAAAAATCAATTTTTTAAAAATGAAATTGAGATATTACATTTTTACAAAAAATAAAAATAAAAATCGAAATGATTGATAACAAAAATAAGATTTTGAAAAAAATAAATAGAATTTGAATTTTCTTTTGGAGAAGTTCGAAAAAAAATATTTTAAAAAAGAAAATTGAGAAATTCAAGAAAAATAAAAATTTTAAAGAAAAATTGAGATTAAAAAAATTGAGATTTTGACAAAAACGTGACATTTTAAAAAGGAAAATTAAGAAGTTTAAAAAGAAATTGTGATTTTGAAAAACAAAATGGCAATGTTTGAGAAAAAAATGAGATCTTGAAAATAAAAAATAAAAATTGAGATCTTAAAAAACACCGACATTTTGACAAAAATTGTCATTTTGAAAAAGAAAATTCAGAAGTTAAAAAAAAATAAATTGTAATTTTGAAAAAAAAAATTGGCATCTTAAAAAATTTGAGAAGTTTAAATATATTGAGTTTGAAAAAAAATTTTGATTTTGGAAAAATATTGAGATTTTGTATTTTGAAAAGTTTGATAACGAAAATTGGATTTTGAAAAAAAAAAATTTGAAAAGTTTGGTAAAAAAACATTTTGAAAAAGAAAATGGAGAAGTTCCAAGAAAATAGAAAATTTGATGAAAAAAAAAGACGAGATCTTAAAAAAAAAAAAAAATGACATTTTGAAAGGAAATGGAGATTTGGAAAAAAATAATAATTGAGATGTTGTATTTTGGAAAAATCTTGAGAAGTTTAATTAAAAAACTGAGATTTAGGGAAAAATTGAGATATAAACAAAAATACGGAAGTTTGATATAAAATGATTGACATTTATTGGACAGTGTAAATTATTGGGGACATCCACTAATCGAACGACCAACCAGCTATGCATACACACAAGTTCACGTATACAAAAAAATGATGGCACGAGTATAATGAAATATAATTGCAAGAATAACTTATAATGATGTGATTGATCAAAGTCTATGATCATGTCTTCCTACCGTTGATTTGAATGGTCAGATATGTTCGAGCATGCTAATTAAGATATAGAACAAATTTCAGTCCAATATAACTTGAAAAGAATCTAATCCATCCAAAATACTTTTTAAATGGGCATAATCAATTTTACTAGGTCTAGACAGATTTTAGGCAATCTGATCAGTCCAGGCTGAAGAGTAAATGACTTTAGATGTTTATATTAAATTTCACTCAAATCTGACCGTTGGATTGCAAGATATGTCCCATCATGTCATTAATCAATTTTGTCTGCCCAATATCTTTCTCCTTTGAAACCTGGTCGAGGTGAGTGATCAGTCAAATCTAAGATCTTGATGAGTAGAATAGGGTGAATCGATCATATTTCCAAATTGGACCAGTTTTTTAGGTTAAAATTGTACTACAACTTGTTGACCTCATGAAAATTCAAGAAATGTGCAGGCATTGGACCCCAAACTCTAATCCAACCATTGAGCATTGTGTCGTGAAATGATATTAAAGAATAGATGGATGAGATGAATATACATTAAATACATCAACTTAACGGGGAGTCTGGGACACCGATTGGCTAGTGACCCCGCAACTAGCCAGTGACTAGTGGTCATGTAGTACTCTATGAACCCCGCCACGATGTATGTGATTCATCCACGCCGTTCATACATTTTTTCTAGTTCATTTTACGGTGTAAGTGCAAAAATGAGGTGAATCCAAGTCTCAAGTGGATCACATCACAGGAAACATCGTTAATTGATTGGCCACCATTAAAAACTTCTTGGGGCCATGGAAGTATTGGATCAAGCTGATATATTTTTTTTTCTATTCATCCAGGTGTGTATGACTTACTCAATGGGTTAGATGCCAAATGAACATTATAGTGTGCCTTAGGGTGTTTTTAACGATGGACATTCAATCACTGCTATTTCCCATAGTGTGGTTTACCTGAGATTTAGATATGCCTCAGTTTTTTGGATCAAGCACTAAAATGATGTTTAAGAATGAATGGACGGCGTGGATAAAACAAATACATCATAGCAGGGCCCATAAAGCATGTGGCAGCGTCACTAGGCAAACCCCATTGGAAGCTATGTTTTGGGTGGAAAATGCACACTGCGCGGAATTAAAATAAAACTTTATTTTCAAAGAGGTCTTTGCAAAACCTTCAAAGAGGTCTTTGCAAAACCCTTCTCCCCCTCTTTCGAACTCTCTTCTCGCCCTGATCCTCTCCATCCCCTCGCCCACCCAGACGCCCAAATCCTCTCTCTCTCTCTCTCTCTCTCTCTCTCTCTCTCTCTCTCTCTCTCTCTCTCTCTCCTTCCCCCTCCTCCTTCAAGACAAACAGCGATTCTCAAGCCTTGGATCTAATCGAGCTTCCGACATTTGTATTTTGCAGGTTTGGAGCAGCTCGAGGTCTAATCTGGATCGTATTTTGAGGGATTTTTCAGTTTTATGGTTTTTTTAAAGGATCGAAAGTGGTTTTTGGAGTTGGATTTAGGGATTTTAGGGCATAAACGGAGCATTATCCACTCTTTGCGGCTGATATTCCTCTTCTTTCAAGGTCACTTTCTGTGGCATTATCTATCTCTCATGCCTTCTCTGCCCAAGTGAACAGCTATACGTGATTCAGATATGCTTTCTTGCCTTCATATTATGATTTTGATGTGTATAGATATTCTATGACTTTTTGCAATCCACGCATTTGAATGATCATATATGCTTATGATTTTGATGCTCCAAAAACCACCAATGCAATCTCAGCCCTGCAAATGAAACAGGGACTTGATAGTTGTCCAATCGTGTGATTCTCAACCAAATAGCCCATCCGCACTATCATACTAGATCAGCAGCCCCTGATTATGGAAAATGGTAGCAGTCCTTGCTTTCAAATAGGTTTGGGCCACCCATTAGTTGGTGCAAAGGATATCACTTGCTCTGTCCATAACGTTTTATCCTCAATGTTAGGCCCTAAGGACAAATATAAGCTAGATCAACAACTCGAATGGGTCACACAACATGAAACATGGGAATATGATATTGACCATATGTTTTTGTGTGGAGCCACTATGATCTGTATCTTTAATCAAACCCATTAATCAGGTACACCTCATCAGGCTTGAGCAATTTTGGTCTAGTCCAGATGAGTGTTTAATCAAAGTTATCCTTTGTGCGTGTGGTTCTAATGATGGTTATAGAACACGAATACCTGATGATGAATTGGATTCAGGTATACAACATGGTAAACCCCACAGACCAAAATGCACTGATGCATGCCAATACAGTTTTGGCCTCTGGTAAGTCATACTTTGAAACTAATCCATTTTAGGAACTGTCATTGAATGGTTGGGGTGCAATGTGCAATATCATGCTCGAGTTCTAGTCAATGCTGAGTTGGGCGTATATTCAGAGAAAATGATCATTCAGGGCAATAATCATTCAACAAGCGATGATAGAATGAGACAAAAAGCAAAGTGCTAGAACTGTAATGAGTCATATTCTTCAGGCCAATAATCACACAGAAGGACAAGTGTTTTTGTATAGTTTTCTTATGTGGCAGGTTAGAGACCTACCAGAATCTGAATCTAATAGAATTCTGGATTTCTTGCTGCCCAAACATAGCCCCAATACAAACTCATTGTTCTTTTTTTTTTTCTTTCTATGTCAAGAGGTTCTGGTCTGGCTGAAACTTCTTATTGCATAACAGAAAAGAAAGCATTGTAATAGCCAAAAGAGAGCAAATGTCTCTGTGCTGTCTTCTGATTTGCAGTTTTCTTAGAAGAGTTTGTGTAATGGTTGATACGTGGGCTTAGTGACTTTCAAGTCATGATAGTACAAAAATAGCGTAGATGTTTGTCGAACATGTTTGTTGAACGTAGATTGCGTTCTACCCTACCCATCTCCAGCTGGGAACAGGCAGGAGCTTTGAGTGGCCACCGTGATGTATGGGTCTTATCCACACCGTCCATCCGTTTTTTTGTATCATTTTAGGGTATGAGCCCAAAAATGAGGCACATCAAATTTTCTGGATCATTCTATAGCATGATTTATGTGTTAGATCCACACCGCCCAACAAATTCCCTAACCATTCATTTCCTTTTACGTGTGTGGCCCACCTTTTGAATGGACTAGCCACACTTTTTCTTTTTCTTTTTCCTGTTTCTGATTCTTGTGTCTTGGGACAAAGTGGCCTTAGTTAGGATCCTGAACAAGAGGGGGCCCTGATAAAGTGATCCATGATGTTGGTTCGATTGCCCCATGGATAGGAGATGACCCTAAATTCAAATGGATTAGAAGGTCCTAATTCCTTCGTTGGACTTAAAATCAGTGGTTCAAAGTATGACAAACTATACTAGAAGGTATGGATAACATGGCTTGGTTTTATGTAAAAGTAGAGCCCATGGTTCAGTTTTCCAGATGATTGGTTTGATTACATTCTCCCTGTCTTGACTATGCCCCCCAAAATCCATTACATTGAAATAACGTGACTTGTTGATTTGTTTTTCTTCTGAGTGAGGATGGGATCATCCCTCTCATTTTTAGTACATGGTGTATGAACAGTGGGGCCCAAGAAGACTGATGATCTAGAATATTGAACAATGCCAAGGCTAGTAAGCCGGAGTATATATTCTCTACCTTGGTGCCACAGATTCCATGATTCCTTCAGACAATATAAAGGTGCATCTTACAAGCCTTATTTTAAACTTGTGTATAATGGATTCTAAAATACCATGTGGTCGTCCACCTGAAGGGAGAGTAGGTTTGGCAAGTGCAGATGCCCTTTTGGTTCCTTAGCTAAGTTTCACTAATTCAAAACTCTAAGGCTTTTATTTAGATGTTTATTAAAGACATGCGATTGGTCACCATGATTCGATCAATCCAGAAGGTCGACTTGATGTGTCTCCCCGATTTGGGATGGAGTAATATTCAAGCGAGAATTTCCTGGTGACTTAGGCTTAAAATCTTGTCACGTCTAGTTGACCAAGCTAAGCAGCTTTAAGACGGTCATCAAGTTTGAGAACCATGCTTAATATCTGCATTGTAAATTTTTTTACATTCAAAATAATTTTTATCACATACCAACCATAGCAATGGCGAAAGATTTCATGATCATGGCCTGAGTGACAAAAACGTCATGGTAGTCATACGAATTTGTCTTCATTTTTGTAAAAACACTACTTCCATGAGCATTAGGAAAGACAATCTTACTCGGCTCAATATCAATATTTACACATGTACCACTGTATCTATGACATGATTAAAGGTGCTAAATATATTTGAACTTTCTTTTTTTCCTGAAAGGTGAGAGCATACCACCTATAGATTAAGAAAATACAAATATGAGGAAACATAAGCAAAGACCACAACTAAAAGGTAAAATCCCAAACAAAAGAAAATAAAGTGGACCAAAGCATAACAATGTAAGCTACGATTACGAAGCTAGAGGGCCCTGTTTTATTCCACGAAATTACCACATGCTTCACTTGAACCAGGAGTTGCCATCCCTCTTCAAAAATCAAATCCTGTGTAGAGCACAGAAATCAAATTTTGAAGTAAACACGTGACTCATACTTTAATAATGCCATGTAGTGTTTGTTGAATTGTCAGTGCTAGTCATTGATATTCAAGTCATTTATCAAGCACTCAAGTCTTTGTACCTATGGTATACCTGTATGAGATTCACACCATTCATCTGCCCTAATCATGGATCCATCGTACCCCAAAAATCCAAGATCCTAGCTAGCTGTTCCATGAAAGATTAATGAGACATCTTGGAAGAAACTAAGTCCTATCATCGGTCTGTTTTTAATAGGCAGAACTCCAATCAGCAGCTTGGATTATCTTACCCATGTGAATTTCGGGATTATGATCCATTCATGAAGGATCTAACAGATGAACGGATTGAATTTATAGCGCTCAAGCCCACGGAGAGCACGTGGTAACAAACATAGATGGTAGAGTTTTCCTTTTATTGACCACACATGCCAATATGGAAATCAGGACGTTTCCCTCTTCAAGGTGGACCACAATGCACAGCGTAGATGGAATTTTGTTTCAACCATTCTTATGTTCGGTGCATTATATCAGTCGTTCTTATGTTCTGTAAATCATATACATATTTGCCCACTTGAGTTCTAGGACAAAAGATCCGAGCAGTGTGGCCCACCTGATGGAAGGTCGGATCTGACATGCCTGTTCCATATTGGCATGGGTACCTGACACGCGTACACGGTTAGCAAACCTTTTATGTCTGTGCATCTAACAGTTGACCCAACGTAATCGCGTGGAAAGCACCAAGGAGCGGGGCCTTGATAGTGGATAGCTCCTGAGACACATGGCACATGGATGGCCGAGATTGAGGGTTGGTGTGTAAGCATGCAAGTGCCAACGTGGCTGTAGAAACCAAACCCTTCATGTTTTCAAGCGTGGGAGGAGGGAGGCGTTGATCCAATACATCCATCAGCAGTATATCTTGGCCACCAGACGCTGCCAACGATGAGAGGAGATCTCCAGGATGCCTTCCCATTATCACTTCAAATGCTACAACACGAAAGCTATATACGTCGCATTTCTCAGTAACTCTCATTGTGTAAGCAAACTCTGCATAAAACATAAAATTAAGATCATGTTTCAAAACCTACATCCATCGGTACTTGATGCTGTATATGCCTACTTCTGCTCAGACCTGAGTCTGGTGAGACACCCATTGTATGCAGCGCTTAAACCACTCACGAACATTTTATGTGTTTGACATCCACTGCGTCCATTAGGTGGGCCTTCTTGTATTCACAGTATAGCCCAAAAATGAACCCGATTCAAATGTCAAGTGGGCCATACCAAGAAGAACCAAACCACTCCTAAAACCTCGATTTACATGCGTTGTGTTCCAACTGAGTTTTGAATCAGGCTTATTTTTGGAGTGTATGTTGATCCCGATGAGGCACACCTGATGAATGGGTTGGGGGAAATATACACACCATGGTGGGCCACCACACAAACTCATGGTTGCATTTGAGAGTATGCTAATGTTACGTGTATCATTCATCATATCGAGACATACATGCCAATCTGGAACACATGTCAACTATCTGACTGTCCATCATGTGGGCCATGCAATGTAGATGACCTGGACTGGCCTGATCTTTAGGCTGTGGCTTCTAAATGGTGGCATCCACTTGACAGATGGGCAGCATTTAGCACCGTTTTCTCCATGTAGAGGGGTTGGGATCTACACGTGTGGATAACTCGTGAAACCTGGTAGATATGTTTATGGGTGAGCGGAACTTTGTTCATGAGGGTGGTTTTGTGGGTTGCTCTTATGGGAGAGTTTGATTTGAATAGGTGAGAAATGTACATAATACCCTTCTTTTCTTCTTCTTCTTTATATATATATATATATATATATATATATATATATATATATATATATATATATATATATATGGGAAAAGGTACTATGCGCTCGACCTCAAGATAAGCTCCCGTGAGGTCGAGCTGTGTGGGCCCCACCATGATGCGTGTCGACCATCAACACCGTGCATTTGATGGGTCCCCTTTAAATTACGAGATATCCCAAAAATCAGCCGTATACGGAACTCAGGTGGGCCATACCATCTAAAATCATGTGAAGACACCGTTAAAACATGTAAAAGCACTTGGTGGGGACCACCTGAGTTTTGAATGCTGCTGAAACCTGGTATGACCCCTCATCCTAGTGGGACACACATAATGGATGGGCTGGATTTGCAAACCACATCTCGGTGGGCCATTAAATTGATTATGAATGTTTTAATGGTGCACGGCCCCTCTCCACTTCTGTATGTGGTGTGGCCCATACAAATCACGGATTGACTTGATTTTTGAGACCGAGGCCCACGATGGAATGGTGCATCTGACTGATGGGGTAGATGTTCGAAACACATCACGGTGGGGCCCACACAGCTCGACCTCATGAGACGGACTCGTGAGGTCGAGCGCATATATATTTGGCATTTTGTACATCCATTTTTTGGGGCGGGGCTTGGCTTGGTCATTTTGGCCTGACCTATCTTGTTCCAATAGGCTGCACATGCATCTTACATATAGAACATGGTTTTCATTTTTCTAAATGTGTGGCCCACCTAATAAAGAGATGGATTAGGAACATTCACCGTGGAGATAGGGTTTTGATCAATCTGGGGAGGAACAAGCCGAAGCCCAACCAATTTTTCAGGCCCAGGCCGAAGCCCAACCAAGTTTCAGGCTTGGGCCTTGGGCCTTATAGAATGTAGCCTGGCCATTCCATTTTCACCACTAAATGATATATATATATATATATATATATATATATATATATATATATATATATGGAAAAATGGATGGATGAGGTAGATTCCTCAAAAACATCATGGTGGGCCCCACCTAGGTTTCCAGCACGCTCAGAAAAGCGGATTTTATACTAAAGCCTTTCACATGGAGTTCCTGGTCTGAAAACCTAAGTGGGACCCGCCGTGATGTTTTTTGAGAAATCCAATCCATCCATCCATTTTATGAGATCATTTTAGGACTTGCATACAAAAATGAGCCAAATCCAATACTTAAGTGAGCCAAAAAAGTGAAGATTAAACTTACACGGTTGAAATATTCGTAGGTCACATAAGTTTTGAATCATGATAATATTTGTATTCTCAGCTAACATTAGTAGGAAGGACGTTATGAATGGTATAGACGGCATGTAAAGATCACTGTAGACCCAAGGAGGTTTCGACAGTAGGAATTTCTCTATCCTTTTCCTTTGGTACGACTCAATTGAGAAGAGTATGCTGCTCACTTTTGGTCTTAAGTCTTAAAATGAGCTAAAAAAACAGATGAACATGATAGATTTCTCACAAACATCATAATGGGTCCCACCTAGATTTAGATTTCGAGCGAACTTAGCAAATTCACTGGACGTGGATTGGATATGAAGAAGGTTGAGTAGCTAACGATAGCTGACGAGGATTGGGTAATGAAAGAGGTTAGCGAGACTCGCTACTGAAGTGACGTCACCAAGTTCCATGGGCCTTACTATGATGTATGTGTTGTATTATAAGACCCGTATCCTTGCCCGTATCGTTCCGTATACCTTCGCGGTCCTCCCGGTCGAATTTCGACGACCTACGATCTGTTATCGACGTTAGCGCGCAATCTGGAGTCGTGTCTCGCATTCCAGATTCGGCTCAACTCGAGACTTGTACCCTTACGACCGCGCCGTCGCCGCGGTTCCAACGCCGCGTCTCGCTCGCCGAGGCAATACCCGTGCCAGGATATGTGGGCCCGCATTCAGTTCGAGAAAAACACCGCGCATCACAATTCCCAAGAGAATCTCTACCCTAGGTATCACATCGATCCATTAATGAGAGTCAAGTACACAACCTTACGTATCCATTCCTTTTTCACCAACAAGGAATGTCACACATTACTCTTTTCACCCAAAAGTCAACAAAAACCATCACCCATCACACCCATTCCTATCTTTTCCCATCATCTCTCTCTCTCTCTCTCTCTCTCTCTCTCTCTCTCTCTCTCTCTCTCTCTCTCTCTCTCTCTCTCTCATTTTTCCTCCAAAGAAACCCACGTCCATGTGAGCTCCATGAGAAAAACCTTGAGTGGCCCACTTTGTACCTCTCTATTCCACCATCCAAAGAACATCTTGATCGTTAAAATCATCTCCTTGGTGCTCTAGATCGTATTGGCAGATGAAGGAAGAAGAAATCAAAGGTGGGTGCTTCTCTTTTCCCTCTTTCCTTCTCTTTTTTTTTCCTTGATTTGTGGCCCACCTGATGATGTATGTAACATCTAGACCGTCCATCCAATGGGATCGGTCCACCTTGCTACCCATCATCTAGCAGCCCTATTGTCTGATTTTTGGGCCGGTCTGGCTAGGGAAAATCACTAATATCGGCTTAATCCGTGGGGTGGCCCACCCTTCTGTGGACTCCACCATGCATACATGCTATCCATGCTGTCCGTTCATGGACTGGACCCCACCATGCTGACGTCCAACAACATGGTTACTGCCTGGACCGCCTGGAGCAGGCCCTGAGGGAAGGAACACAACGATCAGTTTGATCGAAAGTGGGGTGGCCCACTCACGTGTACCCCACCATGATGTATCGTATCCATGCCGTTCACCCGTTTGATCCAGACCGTCCAGCCATCTAGACGTGTTCATGGACCCCACCTTTAATGAACGTGTTCTTTTTTCCGTCCATCCTCCCGCCTTTGGAAGCCACCGTGACGTATTTGTTTATACAAGTCGTCCAGCGTCCCTGGACGCTGGACTGGCAGCGTTAACACGCTGTTTAAAAAAAAAAAAGGAATGGGAAAGGGTATTTTTGGGAGGGCTGCCTATGTAGGCCCCACCTTGATGTATGTATTCAATCCACGCCGTCTATTCCATTTCCAAGTTCATTTTAGGCGTTGAACCAAAGAATGAGGTCAATCCGATGATCAGACGGGCCATACCATAGAAAACAGTATTTTTACCCTTCAAAGGCTATTAGGGCCCATCTTGTTGTTTCTACACGCCAAATAAATGCCAAACATTGGATTTTTACGGCATGTTTGGGCCCTAGAATCTAGTGGGCAGAGCGAATTTCCTAGGAGTGGGCCCCACATGTGCTCTTTTTCAAACAAAAAAAAAAAGGAAACAAAAAAAGAGAGGACGCTGCAGCAGGCGCTGCAGCTGTCAGCGCTGCCAGCGCTAAGCGGATGGACCAGCCACTCACAGCTGTTGCCGTGGGCCCCACCATGATGTATATGTATCATCCACGCCGCTCATTTGGTGGGCCGCTCCCTGATGCGGGTCCCCTCCAAAAATGAGGCCGATATGACTCGCGAGTGGCCCACACTGTAGGAAACAGTGGGATTGAACCTCTACCATTAAGACCCTTTTGTGGGCCCCAGAAGTTTTGGATCAAGGTGAAATTTGTGCTTTCCTTTCATTCAGGTCCGTGCGACCTTATCAACAGGTTGGATGGAAAAGGAACATTACGGTGGGCCCCACGTGGGACCCACTGATGTATGTGACTTATTCGCACCGTCCACTGCCGTGGATGGTGGAACCCACCATGCTATATATGTTATATCCTCACCGTCTAATATCTGGACGGTGGGATTTTTCATGATGTATGTGTTTTATACCTGCCATTCAAGGCGATGGGGCCCTGACACTCACGTGTGGCATCTGCACCGTCCATCTGACGATGTGGGATCCACCATGATCTAAGTATTTTATCCATTTGTTTATGGATGTGAGACCCACCGTGATGTATGCCTCCATCCACACCGTCCACTGTGTGGGACGGTGTGACCCACTATGATACGTGTCTCACTGGACGGTGCACACCACCATGATGTATGGCTCTATGCACCGTCCAGACTATACGGTGGAAACCACCTTGATGTATCTATATCTACACCGTCCCAGCCCTGGATGGTGGTACCAACTTGATGCAATGCTGCATCCAGCACGTGGACCTCATCGACATGTATGTATTACATCTACACCGTCCATCTATCTTTCTAGATCATTTTATGGCCAGCGGCTATGGGGCCCACATGCCACGTACATAATATCCAGACCGTCTGTCCTACCTGGACGTTGGAAGGAAGACACAAAAACCAGCTTTATTTAACAGGTGGCCAGACGCGTGGACTCACCTGACGAATGGGTTTCGTCCAGCCGTCCAGCTGAGACAGTGGATCCAACGTGATATTTTTTCATCCTCACCGTCTGGACCCATTTCGACGGTGCAGGGCGCTCCACCGTGATGTACGTACCTTATACTCGGCCGTCCATCTGCTGGATGCCCAGCAGCTTCAGCTGTTACAGATGACGCTAACAAGCTCTGTTGGGTTTGATCATGGGGCGTGTGTTATATCCAAAACGTCCATTCGTTTTGCCAGATCACGGGCCCACGCTGAATTATATGTGAATTTTATACACCGTCCATGGTGTATGGGTTTTATTCTGACCACCCATCTGTGTGGATCCCACGCATGAGGTATGTGTTATATCCACACCATCCAGACAATGCTGGACAGTGCTGGAATCATTTGAACGATGCTATGGGGCCCTGCCTTTATCTATGTATTTTGACCCACATCGTCCATGTGTTTCGACGGTGTTGGACAATGTTTGGGTAGTGCTATGAGTCTCATAATGTTGTATGTATTGCATCCACGCCATCCAGTAGCTTAGGATGGCGTTGGACCATGTTGCACGGTGCTGATCTTCACAGGCAATGTTTGGGCACAATGTGATGAATTTAAGGCCCATTTACTGCGTATATGAGGCCCACTTGCTATGTATATTAGGCCCATGTGATAGGGCCCACCTGATGTGTATTAGGCCCATATCATGCGACCCATTGTGGTATGTATTAGGCCCATGTCGCGTGGCCCATTCGATGCATATGAGGCACATGTGCAAGGCCCACCTGTGATGAATATAGGCCCAGGTGCAAGGCCCACCTGTTGTGTATTTGAGGCCCATGTGATGAGGGGCTAATGTGATGTATTTGAGGCCCAGGTGCAGGGCCCACCTATTGTATAATCAAGGCCTGTTGAGATATGTGATTTTGCCATGATGTATGTAATGATGTTTATGTGGGTCACTCCTTAGGAGGAATGTTGGTTGGATGTCCACATTGATAGGCAATGATGGTTAGATGTCGTCATTGTACCTTTCCTTAAGCCCTGTTAGGCCCATTCTTACCGATTTACCGATTCTACTTATCGATCGATTCTGATTATCATGACCGAATGTCGATTCCGATTGACGTGATCGATTTACCGATTCTAATTATCGATCGATTCCGATTGTCATGACCGATTGACCGATTACTGATCGTGGCCGATTATCGTGAACGATTACCAATCGTGGCCGATTATCGATTGACGTGGCCGATTGCCGACTCAATGTGTCGTGGCCGATTGACCGATTACCGATCGAGGCCGATTCTCGAGACTGATTACCGATCATGGCCGATTGTCGATTGACGTGGTCGATTGCCAATTCCGCTTGTCATGGCCGATTGACCGATTCTGATTATCGAGGCCGATTACCGATCCAGGCCAATTATCGTGACCGATTGTCGATTTCGATTGTCATGGCTGATCGCCGATTTCGATTGTCGAGGCCCAATGTGATGTATATGCTGCCCGTTGTGATGTGTATCCAGCCCGTGTTTAAGGCCCAATGTGATGTATATGAGGCCTATGTGATGAGGCCCACTGTGATGCATTTGAGGGCTAGGCAATGGAACCCATTATAATATATGTTAGGCCATGTGAAAGGCCCATCGTGATGTATATTAAACTCTTGAGTGAGGCCCATGGTGTTGTATATTTGACCCTCGTGTGCGGCTATGAGTCCACTATATGTTAGGCTTTATGTGGGCCGTTCCTTGGGAGACAATGTTGGTTAAAAGTTCACGTTGTCGATGTCGATTGTCAATGCTTGCTATTGATACTGATTATGAGTATGTGATTGCATAGCATCATGATACATGCCCATACGCATCATCTGCATGTCTGTTATGAGATATGATTGACCATTACATATGTCATAGTGCTGGTTGTTATGAGACTCCCTGATAAGTGGAGATTGTCTCACATGAGTACACGATATGCGCAGGATTGATGCATGATTGAATTGTATGACTCATGCATTTTGTATTGTGTGTTGTGATTACTATATGCCCTAGCGACATCAGGGTCGTAGCCTCTACAGACATATCGTGGATGGCCAGATGGGATACCGAAAATCTGTTCTACATGGGGTGCTATAAATACCCTTGGGTAAAAGTCCCAGAACCCTCTTAGTTCCAGAGGTTGCTCCAACGTTTAGACCGAGTGGGTAGATGAGCGTCGAGTGTCGATTACCAGATGGCTACGCTTTCTACTGTGTCGTGGTCGGTTGAAAGGGGGTGCGGCCTTACCTGCCTGAGAGGAGGGGGCAATGCTAGGCTAAGTCTGACCAGCTCGAGGAATGGGTCCGCTATTGACGAGCCGAACCCGATATTGGCAGACAGATAGTGAGGTCTCTTCCACTTACCTTGTTGCGCACGACGGGGCGGCAATCTGGTTTGGAGTGTAATAGACCCTGGTGATTCCCCAGAGAGGAACCATACTGACAAGTGGACTTATCGAGTAGGAGTTGCATGCTCATTCATTCATTCATTCACTATCCACTCGGGCTAGTGGTGCGCAACTAATTGTTGTATACCTTCGTTATGGTAAGGATTTCGGTTGGGCGCGCGACTAACCTGAGATTAAGAGTTTACAACGTTGAGTCTGACTATCCAAATTTAGGTATGAAACTGGTTTGGATATAAGTCCATTGTGGCGGACCCCGTAGCCTGCAATATTACGTACTATCATCCCGACTTCACACTCCAAGTATGGTCATTTCATTCGCATCGCATATTGCATTACATCCGCAGGCATATGACATTTTGGGTTGCTATGTTTCTGCACTTATATGGCCTAGATAGACTTAACAAAATTTGTATATTGCATTGCATCATCAGCATCTGATATTTAGCTCTTTATGATTCTTTATTACATAACTGTTCTATATTGCGTATCCTGATATTTATTGACTTATGGACTTGTCAGTATTTCTGCTTATTCCGATGATGTACGAATTATGAATTACCAGTATTTTCGGTATTATATGATTATGACATTGTATTGAATACTTGACACTTACCTTGTGCACACACTTACACCACCCTCTAAGCTTTCTATAAGCTTATGCACGATAGATGCGTGCAGGTGATGTTGGGTTGCAGCAGTGTTGAGCTTGGATCGTGCGGTGGTATTCTGGAGCTTGATTCTCTATTTATGTATTTTCCATTCAGTATTGTATTCAAATGATTATATTAGTGGATATATGATGATGATGTTGCCATTGTGAATTGGTTAATCTTGTGGTTATGCTTATTACTAGTTAAATGTACATTTAAAAAAAAAATCCTCTTTATAGGATCCCAGGATCGGAATCTGGCATATGAATGCTAGAAGCCGAAAATGGGGTATTACGGAGGCTATCAGCACCAGATTCGACGATCAGGATTCCTATGAATCCGATTTTCGGATTTGGGGCGTGACATGTATCTCCACCGTCCATACATTTGAAGAGATCATTTTACGATATGGTCCAAAGAACAAGGTAGATCCAAGGCTGGGGTGGACCCCGCCACAGAAAACAATGGTGAGAGTGACGCCCACCGTTGAAACCTTCAAAAGGTCCACTGTGATTTTTATTTGAGATCCAATCTATTCATGTGTTAACGCATACATGAAAGAAGGGAAAACACAAATATTAGTTTGATTGAAAACTTTTATAACCCTTAGAACTTTTTAACGGTGGGCGTCACTCTCCCCACTATTTTCTGTGGTGGGGTCCTTTAGATCTTTGGATCTGACTCATTCTTTGGATCATACCCTAATATGATCTCTCTAAATGGATGGGCAGTGCAGATATAAATCATACATCATGGTGTGGCCCACAGAACTTGGTGACGTAACTTTCTTGGGGAGCGTGATTCAACGGACGTGGATTTCAATGCTATAGGCTTTCGCAAAAACTTCCTCATGTGCTGGTAACCTATCTAGCGTCTACCATGATGTTTTTGATAAATCTATCACATCCATCCATTTTTCAATCTCATTTAAAAATAAAGGCCAAAAATGATCCGGATCTAAGACTCAAGTGGGCCCAAAAGGGGAGAATTGAAAGTCAGTTGAAATATTCTTGGGGCGACATAAGTTTTGAATCGGGCTAATATTTTTGTTTTCAGTTCATCCTAGTAGGAATGACGTTATGAACGGTATGGATGGCATGTAAGCATCACCGTCGACCTTAGGAAGGTTTCAACGGTAGGAATTTCCCTGCTCACCTTTTCCTTTACTTCGGCCCACTCAAGTCTTGGATCCGGATCATTTTTGGCCTCTTGTCTTAAAATCATCTCAAAAAGAAAATGAACGTTGCGGATTTATCAAAAACATCATGATGGCCCGCATAGGTTCCCAGGGCAGGAAGTTACTGCGAAAGCCTTTAGCCGGAAATCCGCGTCCTTACTCAACCCACCCGTAGCTAATCGCGACCGTCCCTGTGGAGGTGAGGGATGCATGTTGCGTCCTACCTCCGCCATCTCTAGAAACATGTGGGAGCTTTGAGTGGCTACCGTGATGTTTTCTATAGTCTTATCCACACCGTCCATCCATTTCTTCATCATTTTAAGTTATTAGCCCAAAAATGTGGTAGATCCAGGATAGATGTGGGCTACACAGTGGGGATTAGACCCTTGCCATTAAAAAATTTATGGGGCCCAAAGAAGTTTTGGATGGAGCTAATATTTGTGTTTTCTCTTCACTCAGATCTATGTAAATTTATGAATAAGTTGGATAGCAAATATAAATCACAGTGGGTCCTAGAAAATTTTCAACGATGAGAATTATTATCACCGCTGCTTCCTATGGTGTGGCCCACTTGAGATTCTGATCTACCTCAGTTTTGGGTTCATACCATAAACTTATTTTTTAAAATGTATGGACAGCGTGGATTTATCACTAACATCTTGATGGGACCCACTTAACATCCTAGCGGAAGAATTTCATGTTTTCTTTCTCTTGAAGGGGTGAAAAGGCGTGCGAGAGAAGAAAACTCGCTTTTTCAAGCCCGCACTACAGGCACCTTCATCCATACCATCAGCCTTATCATATGGTTGATAGGAAGGGTTCGCAGCTGAGCGTTCCTCTCTCTCTCTCTCTCTCTCTCTCTCTCTCTCTCTCTCTCTCTCTATATATATATATATATATATATATATATATATATGAAAAAGCTTTAAATAAGATGCGATTAGTTTCTCTACAGACAAGTAAGAAATTCATGGAAATGTGATGATAATTAAGCATTTCAAGGAACAATTGAAATGGAAGCAACTTTTTGAAGTCATGTTTATCACTACATTTAGACATTCCATGTTCCATGAAATTATCTAACATAAACAAGTAGAAGAGAATTCAAGAAACATTACCATAAGTGCATACCTGGAGCTATGTATCCATAAGTGCCTGCGAGTGTGGACCAATTCGATGAATCTGGCTTTATGAGTCTTGCGGTCCCAAAGTCAGAGACACAGGCCTCAAATTCTAAATCCAACAAAATGTTTTTACTTGATAAGTCCCGATGAACTATAGGAGGAGTGCGATCATGGTGCATGTATGATAAAGCATCGGCTACTCCTCTGATAACTTTCATCCTCTTCACCCAATCCAATTCTACAGCTCCTTCTTTATTGCCGCTGAGGATGCTAGCTAAGCTTCCCCTTTCCATGTACTCGTACACCAAAAATGAACACCGAGCATGCGAACAATACCCATAGAGCTTCACGATGTTGCGATGTCGAATTTCTGTTAATGCTTGTATCTCTTTTTCAAAGCTTCTTTGATCAGATGAGTCAAGTTTTTTCACAGCTACCACCTGACCCATCTGTAGATCTGCTTTATAAACCTTTCCATATCCTCCAGCCCCAATGCAATATTTGTAATTGAAATCCTCTGTTGCCCTGATGATGTCTTCATATGCCATCTTTCCATCGAAATTACATATTGCAAATAGATTTCCATTTTTCACTTCCAAGTCCCGTTTCTCTGCATTTCTTGTTCTGCAGGATCTTTGTAGGAAAATGTAAAAAATGGTGGCAAACACAAGTAGAAGAAATAAGGCTGCGATTATAGGAATAATGATCACAACCTTGTGGTCTTTCTTCCCATCGCGAGGCTTTATCGAAGAGGAATTACAAGGTTGCATGCCTTTTGCTTCACTGCATAAACCTTTGTTATGGATGAATGCCCCTGACGGAGCCAGACGGAAAGCTTTGCCGTCAGGGAGAGGGCCCTCCAAATCGTTGTAAGAAAAATCGATAGAAGATAAACTGATCATTTCTTTGAAAGATGAGGGTATGGACCCTGAGAGGAAATTGTGGGAGAGATTTAGCTTTTCGAGCATTTGCAGTTTCCCAATTTGTTGGGTTATCTCTCCCGAAAGGAAGTTACAGCTGAGATCCAAGGTAATTTGTAGGTGAATTAGATTACCAATCTGAAACGGAATGCTTCCATTCAAATAATTCTCACTCATGCTCAAATACTGCAATTTGGAGCAGTCCCCCAGTTGCTGTGGTATCGGTCCACTCAGCTTGTTCTTTGATAGGTCAAGAATTGCCAAATTGGATAGTTTTCCAATTTCACCCGGTACCCAATCAGATAGACGGTTATTTTGCAAACTCAAGTTGTAAAGCATGGACAAACTCCCAAGGCTATTAGGAATATTTCCATGTAGGTTGTTTGAAGACAGGTCGAGTTGCTGCAGCTGACTTAGCTGCCCAATCTGCGGTGGAATTCTACCAGTAAGATTGTTCTCGGAGATTTTTAGCAGCGTCAGGTTTTGACATTGTCCCCATTTTGGTGACAGCTCACCATGAAATCTATTATTACTCAGATCAATGTAGTCTAAAGCAGGATATACTCCATAAACTTGGGATATATTTCCTGTGATCTGATTATGCTCAAGCCGGAGTCTCCTTAAGGTTCTGCAGTTTCTCAGGCTTTCCGGGATGGGACCAGTGAAATGGTTGCAAATTGCAATGAAGCGTCTGAGTGATCCACCTAGGCATACTTGAGGTTGGTGGCCAGAGAAGTTGTTCATACCCAAACCAAGAATCTCCAATCGTGTTAGATTTGAGATTTCTGGAGGCACTGAACCAGTGAGGTTGTTCTCAAACAATCTTAGATCAGCTAAGTGGTAGAGATTTCCTATCTGTGGAGGAATTGAGCCATGGAAGTGATTTTCAAAGAGCAGCAAGCTATTGAGTGTGGTCATGTTTCCTAGATTAGGAGGAATGGAACCTGTTAGACTGTTATTGCACACGTGAAACTGCATCAGTTTTTTAAGGTTGGCTATTTCACTTGGGATGGGGCCCGAAATTTTATTGTTGCGGAGGACTAACAAGCGAAGGTTGGTCATGTTTCCAAGAGTGGAAGGAAGAGAACCATTTAGCAGGTTAGTGGATGCGTCTAGCTGATCCAGAATTTTGAGATTTCCTACTTGTTGAGGAATTGAACCAGATATCTGATTATTAGATATGATTAAGTTAACGAGCTTGGTCAAGTTACCTAAAGATGATGGGATAGAACCTGTTATATGGTTATTTGACAAGTTTACCATCGTCAGCTTCTTCAACTCTCCTATCTCTTTAGGAATTGAACCAGAAAAAGCTCTAGGGTGATTAATTCAGAAAGAGTGCCAATTTGAGTTGGGATGGTTCCAAAGAGTGCATTGTGGTCAAGAACGACATGGACCAGGTTGGGGAAGGAGGAGAAGCTCAAGTTATCAAGCTTACCTTGCAAACCTTCATATTGTAGGCTTATTTCTGTTACTCTTCCGGCGACATTGCATGAGATTCCAATCCAGTTGCATGGAGAGCTATCTTGGTTGGTAGAAGCATTGGCGTTGGGATGTAACGACCATGAACTGAGTGCTTCTCTTTGCAATAGACTGGCTTTCCACCTGAGTAGAGCTTCCGCTTCAGCTTGGGATTCCAAGGAAGCAGCAGCATCGATGGAAGAAACCGACGTTGCCCTTACAAGCAGCAAAACAAGGGATAGAGATTTCTTTATGGTCATGTTAGCTGTCTATGCAGTGGTGCAAGCTATCGATCGTGTTAGAAGGCATTATATAGGGAAAAAAAGAAAAAGAAAAAGAAAAAGAAAAAAAGAAAACTCGTTATCTTTCTCAAGAAATGCTCTCAGAGCACCATAAGTTCTTCAGGTTGTATTTAGTTGCACTGGGCACTTGGATGTCCAATCCAGGTCCAAAGCACATTTCATAGGCAAGCATGCAAGCATCACACCAATCCTTAATGGACAGCTCAGATCTATTAATTGAACTGTCTAATTAAACACAGGCAACTAAGCGCACTGGACCATTTCTCGTGTTTCTCATTGACTGTCCACTTTCTTCGTCACAGTAGATGAGTATTGGTTGATTGCATTAAATGGAGGGTTGAAGTAAAGTAGTACCAGTACAAATTCCAAAGGAAAAAACAGAAGGTAAACTACCATGCTCCAATGTAGTTTTTACACGCTCCATCTACCACTATATCAATGATTCACATGGGGATAAGACTCGGATTTCCTGCCACCTCTAAAAGTAAAATAAATAAATAAAATTTTACAATCTTGCTATGGTTCAATGAAAAAGCACTGTATACACTTGTTGAAAACGTATTCTATAACCCCAGCATTATAGGCTCATAGTCATATTTATGCAATACCGGATCACTCATTTTAAGATATGAGGGAGATTCAAAATTAAAGTGAGCCACACCATGAGAAACAGTGGGGATGGAAATACCCATTGTTGAAACCTTTATGGGCCCAACCATGATGTTTATATGCTGTCTGATTCGTTCAAAAAGTGATTCACACATGGATGGGAAAACACAAATGTCGTTGTGATCCAAAACTTCTGTGGCCCCCAAGATGATTCAATGGTGGGTGTTCAATTACTAGTATTTCTTGCAGTGTGGCCCACTTGAGTTTTTGATATCATTCCAGTTTTTCCATGTCCTAAAATGACCTAACAAAAGGAATCCATCCACTGGATATGACACAAACATCATAGTGGACCAACTATGCTTGGGTTAAAATTGTTACTTGATGCAAGGAAATCTTTGATTTTCACTTCAAGGCCCACATCTAACAGGGGGCTTTTTCAGTAGACCCGTCGGGTCGCACGAGTTCATTGCAGGTGTTGTGACCATCCGGATTGCCTTGCGACTATATATGCCTTGTGAATCTTCTTAAACAGATGGGAAACGAATAATAAAATTGTCTTTCTCGTATACGCCTGTTTTCTCTCTCATATCATCGTGTTTATGGTTGCATTGTCTTCTATCAGTTGTGCATGTCAATGCATTCACACCAATGGGGCACCAAAAGTGACCTATGTTCCATAGCGTTGTGACCGGCAAGTCTCCGCATTTAACAGCACCTAGTGCAAGTAAAAGCCGTGTGAGGCCTCCATGGTATATGTAAGTTGCTAGCCCAAACTTTAAATCTTTCTGGACCCACCATCATATTTTTGGACACGGATTAGGTACTGACAGGTTGAGCAGCGAGTCCCCTAATAATGAGCGACCCATATCCAAGGTGGGCCCTGCATGATGAATAGCCCAAATCAAAGATGGGGCCCACATGATGGACGGTCCACATCAAAGGTGGGCTCCACATTATGGGTAGTGGATATTGATGGTGGGCTTCAATTGATGGATGACTAATATTAAAGGTGGGCCCTACATAATGAATGGTGCACATTAAAGATCGGGCCATAATGATGAATGGGCCACATCCAAAGTGGGCCCCACATCCCAAGGTCTCCTCTTCATATGAGCTACACGTAGAGAAGAGAAGTGATGCCATGCTGGCTACAATATTAGAAATGAAAAGAAAAAAGGTGAAGTGGATTTAATCTAAGCAATTCCTTGTGAGGCAAAATCTCAACCATTCTTGTCCACTAGGTACATTTTTATGACTAATTGGGAGGGCAAAAATGTCCAAAGCTATTGGCTTTATATATTGTAGTCTGTAGATGCTCAGTAAAGGACAAACAACGTGTTTCTCCAACTGGAATCATCTACAGCCCCGTATTAGGGAGCACATAAAGCACTCAAGCTCTCTGAGCCCACCATGTTTTATTCGTCAAATCCACTCTCCCCATCCATCATGCGGCTTTTGTCAATGTTAGATCTTTACGAAAAGACTCAGACAGATTCACAACTCACGGACCACACCAAAGGGAATGCTCCCACCATTGGTTTGTGTAGACTAGCATGCTTGAGCCACATTTCAAAACTCATATTGGTTTACATGCAGAGATTCTTCGTCCATGGGACCACATGGGCATGTGGATGACATAACATCCAAAACTCTAGGAAATATTGAAAACCCATATGTGGAATTGCTGTGCTCAGAATAGGATGCAAATAAAATCTACTGACAAAAGTACGCCGAAAGACCCGTAATTTGGTAGCCACTTAAAAATTAGTTCATCTCATTTTAGTTAAATAGTAATTATGTATTAGATATTATATAAATTGCTGGTTATGAGGATTACTTTTTGGTTCTCTCCCCCCCCCCAATAATATATATATATATATATATATATATATATATATATATATATATATATATATATATATATATATATATATATATATATAAAATAAAATAAAAAAATAAAAAGAGTAATATCTTTAATATATAATTACCATGAACTAAAATGAGATAACTCATTTTTTTTAAGTGCCTGCCAAACAGGCCCTAAGATGGTCATCTTATGTTTTCTGGGAACAAATTAAATGAGATGGTTCTATTTCTGAATTTGGTCTATGAATGTAAAAGATAGGTGAGGATTCATGATCTCTCAATTAAAGATCGAGGAGTTGATCACTACAGTCCAAGTGACATGTACTTTCAAACCTCTTTCTCCATTAGAGAAGGTATCAAGTTCAGGCGGTCAGGTCACTAGTTATGGTCCACCCAATAGATAACTTCTAAATTATCAAGTGAACGTGACAGCCACCCTTTCCAATAGGTTGGGCCCATCATTCACGAAGTGAAAAATCAGCCCAATCTGATCATCGGGTGGACACACCATAGAAAACAATATATATATATCCATTGATAAATGGAAAAATGCAGGTGTGGCCCACTTAATGAGCAGAAGCTGATTTTTGCACAATGTGATCTTCATGATGTGGGCCAACCCATACGATGGGTTGGACGTCTGGGTGGACGGATTGAAAGTTATCCGCTTGGTAAATGGTACCTTAATTATTGTCCAACTGGCTAGACTTGAAACCCTCTCTTATAACAAGCAGAAATGTGTGTGTGTGTGTGTGTGTGAGAGAGAGAGAGAGAGAGAGAGAGAGAGAGAGAGAAAATCTCAATAAAAACATCAAAAAAAAGCAAACAAAATAATAATATACAGTCATTAAATGAAGTCTTATTCATCTTTCATTCTTTCATTCGATCAAGTTAGGAAATTGAAAGTATAACTCCTAGTTGACTGAGTTTCTGAACAACGATGGTAACACCAGTGTGAAGTCCCAATTAAAGTCCAAAATTCTAGCTTATAAATAACAATTGCTTTATGTAATGCAAATGTAAATTATAAAAAGGTTTGTCACTAATTCAAATTTATTCAAGAAGCTATAACCATTCCTTTCTTGGAACAAATGTCTTAAATTAATTATGTTACTGAGCCCATCAATGCAATAGACAGATTGTTCGATGTCAGTGTCGATGGCATCGAACAGTACTTGATCCCATTGATATTTTCTGAAATTTCTCCAGTTGGTTGTTGTACTAACTGGGCATCTTTTCGATGCCATCAGTAATTGTTCGATGTCATCAAAGATTTGTTTGATGCTATCAAACATAGCTCAATGCAATCGAACAAAATTGAATTTTCACATCATGTCTCTAGATAGTTTGAGTGTTAGTTCGATGCCATCAACATGGCTTCGATGCCATTGAAGGATAAGTTTTGATGACATCGAAGTGTGTTCGATGCCATCAAACTGATTGGGGCAAATTTATGCAAATTTACATATTTGCAGAATTTTTTTTTTTATTTTAATTGTGTTTCCTCTAAAGGCTATATATTGGAGTGCAATCGGAATTGGGAGAGTATCCACAAGTTCTAGAGTTTTAAATCGTCTACAGGTTTCAAAGGGGTATAGCAAAGGTGAGATTCAAGGTTATTCGAATTGAGTAAGCTTTATGACTTTGTAATTCTTCTTTTATAATAATAATTTATCGCTTTATGCCATGATTTTTTTCTGTAAGAATTTTTCTATGTTAAAATCTATATGTTCTTCTCATTTTTGCTTGGTGCTTTTGGATTGATATCCTTGATCATTGCTTTGTAAGGTATATAAGATTAGTTTGGTTCAACTTCATTTTCTTGATTGTGTAATATCTTTTTAAAATGGCCAAATTGATATATTAAATATTTGGAGTGCTTGGAATTGCCATGTTAAAAAAAAAAAAAAAAAAAAAAAAATCTGAATATGGTTGGTTAGGGCTCTAGAATTGCTTAGAAGATGAGAATTCATAAGCTTTCTCAACTCTAGTGACTCTTTTAATGGTTTACACCATAGATTCTGAGTAAGTAAATTGGTTATAGAAAATGAAAGGGTTAGAAATCTTTTACTTTATAGGGTTGCACAATTTCTTGGGGATTTAAAAGACCTTCCAATAATATTGAATTAAGCCATATTATGCTAAGTTTCATAACCTGATAGACAAAATAAATAAAAGTAGAAAAATGAATACAAGTTGTGTATGTATGTGTAGAAGTAGTTGATGTTCAAGGTATGTATGGAGCGGAATGCGGTTTGATTTGAGACGTGAGAAGAAAATTGAAAATTAGACCATTTTCAATTAAAATGAATAATTAGATGTTTCTAATTCCAAACATACTTGTTGACTTAAGTATTTTTAAGGCCTTAACTTTGATGAAGCAAAGTAACTTAGCAAGAGAGTGCTTCAGAGAGAACAAAAGGTCATGCATATGTCATTATACGGGAAGGGAGAGTATCTGTTGCTATCAAAGCAGATTTTCGCGCAACCTCTCTTGCAACCGAACTCTCTAGCAACATCAATCCTTTAATTAGGCTCGGAAACTCCTTGTGGCTAAAGCTGTGTTGGGAACTATGATAAAATGGTGAAAAAACCACACAAATTTGCTTGGTGCTTTGGTGTTAAAAAACTTAAAAATATTGCGACGGATCATGTCCATTACAAAAGCTTGAGACGGTCCATCACTACATGGTTAACTATCAGAATGTTGAAAATTGTTATTTTGCATCTTAAATCTTGTGACGGACATAATCCATTGAAAATCAACTTCTTTTGACGGACAATATCCATCAAAAAAATTCCACCTAACTTCTAAATTTAAACATTTAGTGACGAGCTCTTTAGTATTATGCGACGAATCATGATCCATCACAAATCTTGCCAAATTTCTACAAGATGTGTAATATTTACAACACTTCAATGGTGAATTACTTTTGCCCAAACGTCAATAGTATTTTTTTTAATTGATTTGATGGAAAGTTATACTTTTTTAATAAAAGAATTGATTTATGGTAGAATTAGTAACTTTTCCCCAAACCCCAATATGAATGATTTTTGCTATGAATTGATTGAATGCATCGATTTTTGTCATTTGTATCAATTGAGTGGAATTTAATATTAGCTTTGCATGAAAATTGATTTTTAATTGCTTGGAAATATCACATGAAAAGTGTTATAGTTTACGGGAAAAAAAAGAAGAAAGAAAGAGAGAGATTTAAGAAAAATAGAGATTTAAAAAAAGGAAGTAAATGTGAAAAAAAAAAAAAAGAGAGATTAAAAAATAGAAATTTGACAAAAATTTGACATCTTGAAAAAGAAAATTCAAAAGTTTAATAAAATAATGATTTTGAAACAAAATGCTTAGAAGTTAAAAAAATAAAAATAAAAAATTGACCATGTTCGAGAAAAATTGAGAATTTGTAAAAAGTTTTGATTCAATAAAAATTGGGATTCTAAAATAAAAATTGATATTTTCATAAAAATATTGAAGTTTGAATAAAGTTGATAAATTTGAAAAATATATATATAGATTTTGATAAAAATCGACATTTTTGAGAAGTTAATAAAAAAATTGTGATTTTGAAAAAACGAAGTTCAAAAGTTTAAACGAAATTAACAATATTAGAGAAATTTTGTGATTTTGAAAAGAATTGATATTTAAAAATAATTGAGATGTTGAGAAAATTTGACAGTTGAAAAGAAAATGGAACTTCCGAAAAAGAAATGTGATTTATATATATAAACATGCATGGTATCATTAAGAAAGAGACTAGTTTGAATAAATTGACAAGTTTGAAAAAAAAAATAATTTTCAGAAAAAATCAAGTTTTTAAAAATGAAATTGAGATATTGCTTTTTACAAATAATAATAATAATAATAATAAATGAAGTGATTGATAACAAAATTGAGATATATATATATATATATATATAGAGAGAGAGAGAGAGAGAGAGAGAGAGAGAGAGAGAGAGTTTGGAAAAAAAATAGAATTGCGAAGTTCGAAAAAAAATATTTTAAAAAAGAAAATTGAGAAGTTTGAGAAAAATTAAAATTTTAAACTAAAAAATGAGATAAAAAAAATTTGAGATTTTGACAAGTACGTGACATTTTAAAAAGGAAAATTAAGAAGTTTAAAAAGAAATTGTGATTTTGAAAAACAAAATGGCAATGTTTGAGAAAAAAATGAGATTTTGAAAAAAAATAAATTTGAGATCTAAAAATACACCAGCATTTTAACAAAAAGTTGTCATTTTGAAAAAGAAGATTCAGAAGTTGAAAAAATTTGTAATTTTTGAAAGAAAAAAAAAATGGCATCTTAAAAAATTTGAGAAGTTTAAATAAATTGAGTTTGAAAAAAAAAATTGATTTTGGAAAAATATTGAGATTTTGTATTTTGAAAAAAAAATTTGAAAAATTTGATAACAAAAATTAGATTTTGAAAAAAAAAATTGTAAAGTTTGGTACAAAAAACATTTTGAAAAAGAAAATGGAGAAGTTCGAAGAAAATAGAAATTTTGAAGAAAAAAAGGAGATCTTTAAAAAAAAAAGATTTTGAAAAAAAAATGACATTTTGAAAGGAAATGAAAATTTGGAAAAAAAAAAAAAAAATAAAATCTGAGATGTTGTATTTTGGAAAAATCTTGAGAAGTTTAATTAAAAAAACTAAGATTTAGGGAAAAAAATTGAGATATAAACAAACATAGGGAAGTTTGATATAAAATGATTGACATTTATTGGACAGTCTAAATTATTGGGGACATCCACTAATCGAACGGCTAACCATCTATGCATGCACACAAGTACACGTATATAGAAAAAATGATTGCCAAAGTATAATGAAATGTAATTGCAAGAATAACTTATGACGGTGTAATTGATCAAAGTCTATAATCATGTCTTCCTAACGTTGATCTGAATGGTCAGATATGTTCGAGCATGCTAATTAATATATAAAACAAATTTCAGTCCAATATAATTTGAAAAGAATCTAATCCATTCAAAATACTCTTTAAATGGGCATAATCAATTTTACTAGGTCTAGACAGATTTTAGACAATCTAATCAGTCCAGGCTGAAGAGTAAATGACTTTAGATGTTTATATTAAATTTCACTCAAATCTGACAGTTGGATTGCAAGATATGGCCCATTATGTCATTGATCAATTTTGTCCACCCAATATCTTTATCGTCCGAAACCTAGTCGAGGCGAGTGATCAGTCAAATCTAAGATCTTGACTAGTAAAATAGAGTGAAGGGATCATATTTCCAAATTGGACCAGTTTTTTAGGTTAAAATTGTACTACAACTTGTTGACCTCATGAAAATTCAAGAAATGTGTGGGCATAGGACCCCAAACTCTAATCCAACCATTGAGATTCGGATTATTTAAAAAAAAAAAAAAAAATTAATTTATTTTTCTTAGCTTGTTAGCACACCCCACTGTCAGTCGACACTTCACTGTTAGCCACCCCCACTAGGATCGATCCCAAAGACCTCAAAGTGTTGAAACGAGGTATCTTTCAATCAGTCTACCACTTAAGCCATGCATCAGGGTGTGAGGCTTGGATCTTCTTAAGGTTGGGTATTGTGTCGTAAAATGACATCAACTTAACTGGGACACGGATTGGCTAGTTACCCCGCAAGTAGCCAGTGACTAGTGGTCATGTAGTACTCTGTGAACCCCGCCACGATGTATGTGATTAATCCACGCCGTTCAAACATTTTTTCTAGTTCATTTTACGGTACAAGCGCAAAAATGAGGTGAATCCAAATCTCAAGTGGACGGTGTGGATAAAACAAATACATCATATTAGGGCCCATAAAGCACGTGGCAGCGTCACCAGCCAAGCCCCATCGCAAGCTATGTTTTGGGTGGAAAATGCACACTGCGCGGAATTAAAATAAAACTTCATTTTCAAAGAGGTCTTTGCAAAACCCATCTCCCCCTCTTTCGATCTCTCTTCTCGCCCTGATCCTCTCCCTCCCTCTCCCTCTCCTCGCCCGCCCAGACGCCCAAATCCTCTCTCTCTCTCTCTCTCTCTCTCTCTCTCTCTCTCTCTCTCTCTCTCTCTCTCTCTTCAAGACAAACAGCGATTCTCAAGCCTTGTATCTAATCGAGCTTCCGACATTTGTATTTTGCAGGTTTGGAGCAGCTCGAGGTCTAATCTGGACCGTGTTTTGAGGGATTTTTCAGTTTTATGGTTTTTTAAAAGGATCGAAAGTGGTTTTTGGAGTTGGATTTAGGGTTTTAGGGCATAAATGGAGCATTATCCACTCTTGGCGGCTGATATTCCTCTTCTTTCAAGGTCACTTTCTGTGGCATTATCTATTTCTCATGCCTTCTCTGCCCAAGTGAACCGCTACACGTGATTCAGATATACTTTCTTGCCTTCATATTATGATTTTGATGTGTATAGATATTCTATGACTTTTCGCAATCCACGCATTTGAATGATCATATATGCTTATGATTTTGATGCTCCAAAAACCACCAATGCAATCTCAGCCCTGCAAATGAAACAGGGACTTGATAGTTGTCCAATCGTGTGATTCTCAACCAAATAGCCCATCCACACTATCATACTAGATCAGCAGCCCCTGATCATGGAAAATGGTAGCATTCCTTGCTTTCAATTAGGTTTGGCCCACCCATTAGGCCCCAAGGACAAATATAAGCGAGATCAACAACTCGAATGGGTTACACAACATGAAACATGGGAATATGATATTGACCATAAGTTTTTGTGTGGAGCCACTATGATCTGTATCTTTAGTCAAACCCATTAATCAGGTACACCTCATCAGGATGAAGAGAATATGCAAAACCACCAGCCTGAGCAATTTTGGTCAAGTCCAGATGAGTTTTTAATCAAAGTTATCCTTTGTACGTGTGGTTCTAATGATGGTTATAACATGAATACCTGATGATGAATTGGATTTAGTTATACAACATGGTAAACCCCACATACCAAAATTTACTGATGCATGCCAATACAGTTTTGGCCTCTGGCAAGTCATACTTTGAAACTAATCCATTTTAGGAACTGTCATTGAATGGTTGGGGTGCAGTGTGCAATATCATACTCGAGTTCTAGTCAATGCTGAGTTGGGCGTGTATTCAGAGAAAATGATCATTTAAGGCAATAATCATTCAACAAGCGATGATAGAATGAGACAAAAAGCAAAGTGCTAGAACTGTAATGAGTCATATTCTTCGGGCCAATAATCACATAGAAGGACAAGTCTTTTTGTAAAGTTTTCCCATGTGGCAGGTAAGAGACCCACCAGAATCTGAATCTAACAGAATTCTGGACATCTTGCTGCCTAAACATAGCCCTAAGACAAACTCATTGTTCTTTTTTTCTTTCTATGTCGAGTGGTTCTGATCTGGCTGAAACTTCTTATGGCATAACAGAAAAGAAAGCATCGTAATAGCCAAAAGAGAGCAAGTGTCTCTGTGCTGTCTTCTGATTTGTAGTTTGCTTAGAAGAGTTTGTGTAATGGTTGATACGTGGGCTTAGTGACTTTCAAGTCATGATAGAACAAAAATAGCATAGATGTTTGTTGAACGCGGATTGCGTTCTACCCCACCCATCTCTAGCTTGGAACGGGCAGGAGCTTTGAGTGGCCACCGTGATGTATGGGTCTTATCCACACCGTCCATCCATTTTTTCGTCTCGTTTTAGGGTATAAACCCAAAAATGAGGCACAACAAATTTTCTGGATCATTCTATAGCATGATTTATGTGTTAGATCCACACTGCCCAACAAATTTCCTAACCATTCATTTCCTTTTAGGTGTGTGGCCCACCTTTTGAATGGACTAGCCACTCCTTTTTTTTTTCTTTGTTTTTTTTTTTTTTTGCAAAAGCATTCCCTGTTTCTGATTCTTGTGTCTTGGGACAAAGTGTCCTTAGTTAGGATCCTGAACAAGAGGGGGCCCTGATAAAGTGATCCATGATGTTGGTTCGATTGCCCCATGGATAGGAGATGACCCCAAATACAAACGGATTAGAAGGTCCTAATTCCTTGGTTGGACTTAAAATTGGTGGTTCAAAGTATGACAAACTATACTAGAAGTTATGCATAACATGCCTGGGTTTTATGTAAAAGTAGAGCCCGTGGTTCAGTTATCCAGATGATTGGTTTGATTACGCTCTCCCTGTCTTGACGATGCCCCCAAAATCCATTACATTGAAATAACATGAGTTCTTGATTTGTTTTTCTTCTGAACTGGCTATTCTTCTGAGTGAGGAAGGGATCATCCCTCTCATTTTTGGTACATGGTGTATCAACAGTGGAGCCCAACAAGACTGATGATCCAGAATATTGAACAATGCCAAGGCTAGTAAGCCAGAGTATATATTCTCTACCTTAGTGTCACGGATTCCATGATTCCTTCAGACAATATATACGTGCGTCTTACAAGCCTTATTTTAAACTCGTGTATAATGGATTCTAAAATACCATTTGGTCGTCCACCTGAAGGGAGAGTAGGTTTTTTTTTTTTTTTCCCTTAATTTTTAGAAGTAACGGAGAAATTTCATTAGAAACTGAGAAAAGAGAACACTAGAGAAAACAAAAGAAGGGAAGAAAACAAATGCAATTCTGCTGAGATAGCAGAAAGACATTAAGACCCTAAGAAACAAAGATCAACGCCTTGCAATCCCTTGACGTTAACCACCCATTCAATCAGCCACCGCTTAGCTCTAGAGCCAACCTCAGAAGCTGAGGACGAGGTATCGTTGAAGCATCTGTCATTTCTTTCTAACCAGACGGACCACCACACAGCCAAGATTGCCATTCTCCAGACGGTGATCCTGGGTTTTCCAATCCTAGCCCCATGCTAGGAAGTTAAGAAATTGTGGGCCGAGTCAGGGGAGCACCACGAAATGTTGAAATGCTGGCAGAAGTCATTCCAAATAAGAGAAATAAAAGGGCATTGCACGAAAAGATGATCCATTGACTCCGCAGCACGCAGGCAACATAAACAGATATTGACGAACGTCATGTCTCTCTTTCTAAGATTGTCTATGGTCAGAATTCTGTTACAATCCACAAGCCACCCAAAGCAAATAATTTTGGGGGGCACCGGAAGACGCAAGATGAAAGGGGAGGTTGTAGCTGGAGCGTTAGGATGGGGAGAGAGGAACGAATATAAAGATCTGACCGTAAAGGAACTTGATTTGTCTATCCTCCAGATGAGTTTGTCTGATTCAGATTCTTGCGGTATAAAATTAGAGATAGAAGCCAGCAGGTCCAAGAATTCAGGAATTTTGCTATCTTTTAGGTTTCTAACACATCTGATGTCCTAGATAATTTGAGCTGTCGAAGTAGAATAGCAATCCGAGATGAAAATGTCTTTAACCGGGGCCAACCAGAAGATGTTAGGGAATCGAAACTTCAGAGGAGAGTCTTCCACCCAAAGGTCTTCCCAAAAGCGGATAGCTGATCCATTACCCAACTCAAAGGAGATATTTTGGAGCACCAATTGTTTGGACTTTAAAATCCCTTTCCATAAGTGAGAAGCCCTGTAAGACGCAAAGTCCTTGGTCCACCAACCACCCTGCGAAGACCCATATCTCCCTTTGATAATCAAAGACCACAGGGCATTCGGCGCAGTTCCTAACCTCCAAGTCCACTTACCGAGGAGAGCCGTGTTCATGCTTCTCAGATTTTTAACATTAGCACCTCCATGGCTATAGAATGTGCACACTTCCTTCCAATCTAGGAGGTGGACATTGCTCTGGTTTACCTTTCCGAACCACAGAAAGTCCCTTCTTATATTATCAATAGCTTTCAAGACTGTCGCAGGGCATCGGAAAAGAGACATGAAGTTCTGGAATTTGGAGATGATTCTATCCCACATCATTTTGAAGGAGGGCCGGGGAGAGAGGTAGGCCAATGAATGTAGTAGGGAAGGAATCAGCGGAACAGCCTAGAAGATTAGCGAAGCTGCTGAGCTTGTCAGAACTGACGTTAACACTGAATAACTTAGATTTAGCCATGTTGATACGCAAACCAGAGACTGCCTCGAAACAATATAGAGCCATCTAGAGGTTATAGATGTAAGGTGTGGAAGCTTCAGAAAAGATGAGCATGTCATCAGCAAATTGAATATGAGTAATGGGGTTTATCAGCCCAGGCATAGCTATGCCTTTCAAAATTCCTTCTTGTTGACCTTTAGTCAGCATTTTGGATAAGGCTTCAGCAATGATGAGAAACAGAAAGGGAGATATGGGATCCCCTTGCCGCAGCCCTCTTGTACTCTTGAAGAAATCCTTAGGAGAATCATTCAGCAAAACAGAAAAATGAGCTGAGCCAACATAGGCTTCAATCCAACTTCTCCATTTAGACCCGAAACCCATTCGAGCGAGCAGATATTGAAGAAAGCTCCAGTCGACATGGTCGTATGCCTTGGCTATATCCAATTTACAAAAAATATCTTCCATACCAGACTTCTAACAAGAATGCAGAACCTTGTTAGTAATAAGGGCACAGTCCGTTATTTGTCTACCTTTGAGAAATGCGTTCTGGTTAGGAGAGATCAACTTCCTCATAACTTTTGCAAGACACGTCGATAAAACTTTTGCAAGAATCTTATACGGGCCCCCGATTAGACTAATTGGTCTGAAATCAGAAAAGGAGCAAGCGCTAGAAACCTTCAGAATGAGGGTGACGAAAGACGCCCCAATACCCCTAGACAGCCTACCTGTTTGATGAAATTCTTGGATGAAAAGAAACACATCCTTACCAATCTCTTTCCAGAAAGATTGTAAAAAGCTGATGGAAAAGCCATCAGGACCTGGAGATTTGTCGCTACCCAAGGAATCAACTGCTGCCTTCACCTCTTCTTCGGTGAAAACAACATCAAGGAGGTCAACATCGGCTTCCTCGAGTCTGTTAAAACTGACATGCTCGAGGCTAGGCCTGGCCCGATCCTCCGCACTTAACAGGGATTTGAAATGGTTGAGAGCAAATTCTGCAATGACTTGCTTATCCTCGGAGCAGACACCATCCTCCGTGATGCTGACGATCGTCTTGGACTGAGCACGCATAGATGCAAGGTTGTGGAAATATTTCATGTTTTTGTCGCCTTCTGCGATCCACCTCGATCTCAATTTAATTCTCCAAGATGCCTCGTCTTCCAGAGCTCTAGACTAAAGATTCTGAATAATTTGAATACGCTTGCTGAGAATTTCATCCGACAAGGAAGTGCCTTCAACTTCTGCATCCAACCGCTGGAGTTCTGCGAAGAGGAGCTCCGTTTCAGTTTTTCTCTTCCCCAATTCCTCTTGTAACCAGTCCTTGATCTTTTGTTTAAGAAGTCTGAGTTTACATATCAATCTGTGCCCTGCAAAACCTTCTACTTGGAAGCTCTCCCACCACTCAACGATCTTCTGTCTAAGACTCTTCACTTGGAGCCAAGAGGAGTTGAATTTAAAAGGTTTTGGGCCCCAGTCGACTCCCTCCATGAGCGGCATCAGGGGACAATGATCGGAAGTCGACCTAGGGAGAACAATTTGATGAACCGCAGGGAAGGATTCAACCCACTTTGGAGAAACGAGAAATCCGTCGAGCCTCGATGAAATGGGGAGACAACGGCCATTCGTCCAAGTGAATCTGGCACCAGAGAGCAGAAGATCTATGAGCTCTTGGGCTTGGATCCAATCTGAGAAACGAGATGTAGCTGGGGAAACTCTCCTAGTACGGGAATGCTCCTCCGCAAACCGTACGACGTTGAAATCACCCACCACACAGTAGGGACCCGAGAAGCATTGCCTAGCTCGAGTTAGCTCGTCCCAAAGTTCAGGCCTACCAGCATCAACAGAAGGACCGTAAACAATTGAGAGAAGACATTGAAAGTTAGTTGACTTATCTTTAAACATAGCAATCATGGAGAAGGAGCCGAATGAGGAGGCGAGCAGCTCCCAGTTAGATGACTTCCAAGCAATCAAAATACCCCCACAGGACCCGGACGCATCGAGCGTAAGCCTCTTAGCATCAGGGACACTCCAGATGGTGGCCAGAAGGGAGTCCAAAAAGGCCGGAACTTTAATCTCTTGCAGACACAGGAAATCAGGATTTTTTTTCTACTGACAGAGGCTCTAATTAAGCTTCTTTTGTGCTTAGAGCCTAACCCCCTAACATTCCAAGATATTATCTTCATGGAGCAACCGATCTTCCCCGATTACCCTGCCTCCTGTGTTTGGATTTGGGAACAGATTTGAGACGGGATGAAGGATCCAGGGTCTGAATTCTGCTACTGCTTCCGGATTTGGGAGTGTTTTTCAAGGGAGCACGGGGTTCTGAAATGGGGCGTCCTCTCCCTACAATGCATTGAAATAAGGCTATATAGTCCTCTAGCCTATCCCCAAACGATAAACCGAGACAGGGGTTCTGAAGGGAGAGTAGGTTTGGGAAGTGCATACGTTCTTTTGGTTCCGGAGCTAAGTTTCACTAATTAATTCAAAACTTGAAGGCTTTTATTTAGATGTTTATTAATGACATTGTTGACTAACATGTGATTGGTCACCATGAATCGATTGAGTCAAAAGGCCGACTTGATGAGTCTTCCCGATTTGGGATGGAGAAATATTCATGAGAGAATTTCCTGGTGACTTAGGCTTAAAATCTTGTCACGTCTAGTTGACCAAGCTAAGCTGCTTTAAGATGGTCATCAAGTTTTAGAACCATGCTTAATATCTGCATTGTAAATTTTTTTTACATCCAAAAGAATTTTTATCACATACCAACAATAGCAATGGCGAAAGATTTCATGATCATGGCCTGAGTGACAAATGTGTCTTGGTGGTCATATGAAGTTGTCTTTTATTTTTTGTAAAAACACTACTTCCATGAGCATTAGGAAAGAAACATAATCTTACGCAGATCAATATCAATATTTACACATGTAACACAGTATCCATGCCATGATTGAAGGTGCTAAAGATATTTGGACTTTCTTTTTCCTGAAAGGTGAGAGCATACCACCTATAAATTTATTAAAAGTAAAATAAGAAAATACAAATACGAGGAAACATGAGCAAAGACCACAGCTAGAAAGGAAAAAACCCAAACAAAAAGAAAATAAAGTGGACCAAAGCACAACAATATGAGCTGCAATTACAAGCTAGAGGGTCCTGTTTTATTCCACGAAACCGCATGCTTCACTTGAACCAGGAGTTGCCATCCCTCTTCAAAAATCGAATCCTGTGTAGAGCACAAAAAAATATTTGGACTCGATCATAAATTTTGAGGTAAACATGTGACTCATACGTTAATAATTTGGCGGTGTTTTTGAATTATCGGTGCTTGTCATTGATATCCAAGTCATTTATCAAGCACTCAAATATTTGTACATATGGTATACATGTATGAGATTCACACCATTCATCTGCCCCAATCATGGATCCATTGTACCCAAAAATCCAAGATCCTGGCTGTTCCATGAAAGATTTATGAGACTTCTTAGAAGAAATTAAGTCCTATCATTGGTCTGTTTTCAATAGGCAGAACTTCTCCAATCAGCAGCTTGGATTATCTCGCCCATGTGAATTTCGGGATTATGATCCATTCATGGAGGATCTAACAGATGAACGGATTGAATTTATAGTGCTCAAGCTCACGGAGAGCACGTGGTAACAAACTTAGATGGTAGAGTTTTCCTTTTATTGACCACACATGCCAATGTGGAACAGCTGCACCAGATCCGAGCTTTCCATCAGGTGCACAACACTGTTGACATCTTTTGGCCTGAAAATCAGGATATTCCCCTCTTCAAGGTGGACCACAATGCACAGAGTAGATGAAATTTTGTTTCAACTATTCTTATGTTCGGTGCATAATATCTGCTGCTCTAATGTTCTGTAAATAATATACATATTTGCCCACTTGAATTCTAGGACAAAAGATCCAAACAGTGTGGCCCACCTGATGGAAGGTAGGAACTCACATGCCTGTTCCATATTGGCATGGGTACCTGACACACGTGTACACGGTTAGCAAACCTTTTATGTCTGTGCATCTAACAGTTGACCCAACGTAATCGTGTGGAAAGCACCAAGGAGTGGTGCCTTGCTAGTGGATAGCTCGTGAGACACGTGGTGCATGGATGGCCGAGATTGAGGGTTGGCATGTAAGCATGCAAGTGCCAACGTTGCTGTAGAAACCAAACCCTTAATGTTTTCAAGCGTAGGAGGTGGGAGGCGTTGGTCCAATACATCCATCAGCAGTATATCTTGGCCACCAGACGTTGCCAACGATGAGAGGAGGTCTCCGGGATGCCTTCCCATTATCACTTCAAGTGATACAACACCAAAGCTAAATACGTCGCATTTCTCAGTAACTCTCATTGTGTAAGCAAACTCTGCACCAAACATAAAAACAAGATCATGTTTCATAACCTACATCCATCTGTACTTGATGCTATGCCGCCTCCTGTTCAGACCTGAGTCTGGTGAGACACCCATTGTATGCAGCGCTTAAACTACCCAAGAACATTTTATGTGTTTGACATTTACTACGTCCATCAGCTGGGCTTTCTTGTATTCGCCGTATTAGCCAAAAAGGAAACTGATTCAAATGTCAAGTGCGCCTTACCAAGAAGAACCAAACCACTCCTAAGACCTCATTTACATGCATTTGTGTCTCAATTTAGTTTTGAATCAGGGTTATTTTTGGAGTGTATGTTGATCCTGACAAGGTACACCTGATGAATGGGTTGGGGCCCCACTCAAACTAATGGTTGCATATGAGAGAATGCTAATGTTACACGTATCATTCATCATACCGAGACATGCATGCCAAGCTGGAACACGTCAACTGAGGGTGGTTTTGTGGGTTGCTCTTATGGGCGAAAGTTTGATTTGAATAGGTGAGAAATGTACATAAAACCTTTTATTTTATTTTATTTTTTTATTCTGGCATTGTGTATATCAATTTTTTTGGGCCGGGCTTGGCTTGGTCATTTTAGCGTGACCTATATCGGCCCAGTAGACTGCACATGCATCTTACACATGGAACATGGTTTTCATTTTACTAAATGTGTGGCCCACCTAATCAAGGGATTGATTAGGAACATTCACCATGGAGATGAGGATTTGATCAATCTGGGGAGGATCAGGCCCAAGCCTCGAGCATGAAAATCAGGCCCAAGCCCAATCAATTTTTTCACGCGCTCAGGGCTTGGGCCTTATGCTATCTAGCATGGCCATCCCATTTTCTCCACTAAATTATATATATATATATATATATATGAAAAATCTTTAAATAAGATGAGACTTTAAATTAGTTTATCTACAGACAAGTAGGAAATTCATGAAAATGTGATGATATATAATTAAGCATTTCAAGGAACAATTGAAATAGAAGCAACTTCTTGAAGTCATGCTTATCACTTATGACTATACATTTAGACATTCCATGTTCCATGAAATTATCTAACATAAACAAGTAGAAGAAAATTCAAGCAACCTTACCATAAGCGCATACCTGGAGCTATGTATCCATAAGTGCCTGCCAGTGTGGACCAATTTGATGAATCTGGCTTTATGAGTCTTGCGGTGCCAAAGTCAGAGACACAGGCCTCAAATTCTAAATCCAACAAAATGTTTTTACTTGATAAGTCCCGATGAACTATAGGAGGAGTGCGATCATGGTGCATGTATGATAAAGCATCGGCTACTCCTTTGATAACTTTCATCCTCTTCACCCAATCCAATTCTACAGCTCCTTCTTTATTGCCACCGAGGATGCTAGCTAAGCTTCCCCTTTCCATGTACTCATATACCAAAAATGAACACCGAGCATGTGAACAAAACCCATAGAGCTTCACGATGTTGCGATGTCGAATTTCTGTTAATGCTTGTATCTCTTTTTCAAAGCTTTGATCAGCTTGTTCACCACCTTGTGACGAGTCAAGTTTTTTCACAGCTACCACCTGTCCCATCTGTAGATCTGCTTTGTAAACCCGTCCATATCATCCAGCCCCAATGCAATATTTGTAATTGAAATCCTCCGTTGCCCTGATGATGTCTTCATATGCAATCTTTCCATCGAAATTACATATTGCAAATAGATTTCCATTTTTCACTTCCAAGTCCCGTTTCTCTGCATTTCTTGTTCCACGGGATCTTTGTAGGAAAATGGAAAAAATGGTGGCAAATACAAGTAGAAGAAATAAGGCTGACATAATAGGAATAATGATCACAGCCTTGTGGTCTTTCTTCCCATCGCGAGGTTTTATTGAAGAGGAATTACAAGGTTGCATGCCTTTTGCTTCACCGCATAAACCTTTGTTATGGATGAATGCCCCCATATGGAAGGCTTTGCCCTCAGGGAGACGGCCCTCCAAATCATTGTATGAAAAATCAATGGAAGATAAACTGATCATCTCTTTGAAAGATGATGGGATGGAACCTGAGAGTGAATTGTGGGAGAGATTTAGCTTTTCCAACATTTGCAGTTTCCCAAGTTGTTGGGTTATCTCTCCCGAAAGTAAGTTACAGCTGAGATCCAAGGTAATCTGTAGGCCTATTAGATTACCAATCTGAAACGGAATGCTTCCATTCAAATAATTCTCACTCATGCTCAAATACCGCAATTTGGAGCAGTTCCCCAGTTGCTGTGGTATCAAGCCACTCAGCTTGTTCTTTGATAGGTCAAGAATCTCCAAACTGGAAAGTTTTCCAATTTCACCCGGTACCCAACCAGATAGTCTGTTATTTTGTAAACTCAACTTGTAAAGCATGGACAAACTCCCAAGGCTACTAGGAATCTTTCCTTGTAGGTTGTTCGAAGACAGGTCGAGTTCCCGTAGCTGGCTTAGCTGCCCAATCTGAGGCGGAATTCTACCAGTGAGATTGTTATCAGAGATTTTTAGCAGCGTCAGGTTTTGACATTGTCCCCATCTTGGTGACAGCTCACCATGCAATTTATTATAACTCAGATCGATGTACTCTAAACTAGGATATACTCCGAAAACTTGGGATATATTTCCTGTGAGCTGATTATGCTCGAGCCGGACTCTTATTAAGGCAGTGCAGTTTCTCAGGCTTTCAGGGATGGGACCAGTGAAATGGTTGTTAGAGGCGGTGAAGTACGTTAATGATCTGCTTCGACATACTTGAGGTAGGTGACCAGACAAGTAGTTGTTACCCAAAAGTAGCTTGTCCAAACGTGTTAGATTTGAGATTTCTGTGGGTACTGAACCAGATAACGGATTATAGAAGAGAGCAAGTGAAGTTAGGTTTGTCAGATTTCCAAGAGATGGAGGGATTGGACCAGTGAGGTTGTTTGAGGACACTTTTAGATCAACCAAGTGGTAGAGATTTCCTATCTGTGGAGGAATTGAGCCATGGAAGTGATTTTCAAAGAGCAGCAAGCTCTCGAGTGTGGTCACATTTCCTAGATTAGAAGGAATGGAACCTGCTAGAAGGTTTCCGCACACTTGAAACATGGTCAGTATTTTAAGGTTCCCTATTTCACTTGGTATGGGGCCAGAAATTTCATTGTCGCAGAGGAATAGGAAGCCAAGGTTGGTCATGTTTCCTAGAATGGGATGAAGGGAACCATTTAGCAGGTTATTGGCTGCGTCTAGCTGATCCAGAATTTTGAGATTTCCTAGTTGTTGAGGAATTGAACCAGATATCAGATTATTAGATATGAATAAGTTAAAGAGGTTGGTCAAGTTTCCTAAAGAGGATGGGATAGAACCTGTTATATTGTTATGTGACAAGTTTATCATTGTCAGCTTCTTCAACTCCCCTATCTCTTTAGGAATTGAACCAGAAAGCTGATTCGAAGAAAGCTCTAGGGTGATTAGTTCAGAAAGAGTGCCAATTTGAGCTGGGATGGTTCCAAAGAGTGCATTGTGGTCGAGAACGATATGGGCCAGATATGGGAAGGAGGAGAAGCTCAAGTTATCAAGCTTACCTTGCAAACCTGAATGATATAGCCTTATTCCTGTTACTCTTCCAGCACGGTTGCATGAGATTCCGGTCCAGTTGCATGGAGAATTATCTTGGGTGGTAGAAATATTGGCGTTGGGGAGTAACGACCATGAACTGAGTGCCTGTCTTTCTAATAGACTAGCTTTCCATTTGAGTAGAGCTTCCGCTTCAGCTTGGGATTCCAGGGAAGCTGCAGAATTGTTAGGGAAAAGTACCATTGGCCATAGAAGCAGCAAAACAAGGGACAGGGATTTGTCTATTGCCATGTTAGCTATGTATGTGGAGGTGCGAGTTATCCATCATGTGTTAGAAACCATTATATAGGGGTTAAAAAAAATTAAATTAAAACAAAAAAAAAAAAAAAAAAAAAAAAAAAAAAAAAAAAAAACTCCTTATTTTTCTCAAGTTTGCTCTGTGAGTCGAGTTGTATTTAGTTGCATTCGGTCACTCGGACTGTCAAATCATCAGCAACCATGCAAGTATCACACCAATAATCGGACAAATATTGACAATTCAATTCTTGATATGTACAGTCAAAATCATTTACGCAAAGATAGGTCCAATCAATAGCGTGTTTCTCGTAGCAACAAATGAAAGATGGTTAATTGCAGCTCATGACTGTCGATACACATTGTTAATTGTCCATCAGACAGGAGCCATGGGTATCAAACGGGGGCTAAAGTAAAAAGTGAAAAGAGGGAAAAAAATCAGAGGATACTATAGGATTCTCAGTGTCGTTATTTACGCTCTGCTCCATCTGCCACTAGATCAACGGTTCAATGAGGATGGGACTCAGATTGACTGCAACTAAGTTAGAATAGATTCTTACACTACTCCAGCGGTGGCCCATTGAAAAGGCGTCATCTATAGCCATTTCCACAAATCCAAATATAGTGGGCCTATTGTGATGTTTTACTTATATCCACTCTGTCTATCCATTTCAACAGCTCATTTTCAGATATGAGTACAAACATGAGGGATATCTAAAATTGGAGTGGGCCACACCATTAAGAAACACAGGGGATGGAAACACACTCTTCCGTTCTATGTTTATATGCCATCCAACTTGTTGACGATGTGATTCACACATGGACGGGAAAACAAAAATGTCATCCTCATCCAAAATTCAAAAAGGTTTCAATGGTAGGCGTTCAATTTCTAATTTTTGCTATGCTTGGTCCACTTGAGTTTTAGACGTCATTTGATAGTGCCCATGCCCTAAAATGGACTAACAAAGATATAGCATAAACTTCATGGTAGGCCTCACAGTGCTTCAGTTGTATAGGCAGGTAATTCGCGTCCACTATTGGATGTAATGGAAAGGGTTAAATTATTATTTGATACAAGAAAATATTTGATTGTCACTGTAAGGCTACATCTGACACACGACTTTTTCAGTGGACCACATGGAAGCGGATTGCGTGGTGTGCCACACACCAGGGACATCTTTGGTGTGTTGAGGTCATCAAGTTCTGTGGGCTCCACCATAATGTATGTGTTATATATTCATCCATTTGGCAAGATCATACTAGGAATGGGTAAAAAAATTAGGCAAATTCAAAGCTTAAGTGCACCATTCATCGGTTTTGAAAGACCATGATAGGATATGATTATAAAAATCAGGCGTATCCAAAACTCAGGTGGGCCTTACCATCAAAACACTGGAAACAATAACATCTACCATTTAAACGGTAAGAGAAAATATCATCTAATACAAAACTTCTATCACCGTTTCGCCAAAAAAAAAAAAGAAGATAAAGGCACGCTTTGAGCTCAAAAATCAAATTTTAAGAAAAAAATTATTATTTCTAATAATTCCGATTTTTATATTAATATTTTTATTTTAAGAATGTTAGATTTTTAATCATGTAAGACTATTTTAGTACAAGTTTATTTAGAATTTTTATTTTTAGAATTAACGTTTATAAGAGTTTTACTATAATTAGTACTTTTATTAGTGTTATAATTTTATTATTTTTGGTAATTACGAATTTTAGTTTAATTTTTCTTTATTAATGGTGTAACTTAGACATATAAATTGAATAAAATTCTAAATTTTTTATGGTGAATTCGAGAAAATACCTTGTGAATTTAAAGTTTCGATCAATTGAAATAGACGTGTGATCTTTCTTATCATCCCTTTACGGTCTTCCTTGAAATCTTTGATTTTCACTTCAAGGCCCACATCTAACAAGGAGCTTTTTCGGTGGACCCGTCAGGATTGCAGGAGTCCATTGCAGGTGTTGTGACCGTCTGGATTACCTTGCAACTATGCCGTGTGAACGTTCTTAAACAGACGCGGTAGGAATAATAAATTCGTGTTTCTCAAAAGCCTATTATCTCTCTCATGTCATCGTGTTTATGAATGCATTGTCTTTTATAGGTCAATGCATTCACAACAAAGGGCACCAAAAGCGACTTATGTTTTAGCACAGCGATATTACTGGGCGAGTCCCTGCGTTTAACCTGAAAAGCATGTGGTGCAACTAAAGGCTAGGCCACCGTGCTGTGTGTAAGTTGCTCGCCCAAGCTTAAATCTTTCCAGACCGCTGTCATATTTTTATGACACCTAAACACTCAGTAAGTTGAGTTCATCCGGGATGAAGGAGAAAAATAAATTCCAGCCTGATCAATGGTGTACATTCCGTCATAACTGTTATATGTAGTGCAGTGCACTTGAGTTGGGTTTTTGATCCGCATGATTTCTGGGTCACCTTGCAACATGAGCCAACACAATTAATGATGAACGAATCAGATCTCACATGCACATCTCACAGTGAAACGCACGGGGATTTTGTTGCACCGCTGCCTAGTACTCCTTCCTCTTTCCCACCATTTGGGTAAAGTAGTTTTGACGCACCAGATAGACGAGCCTATATCACCAAAAACGCATTTGCTAAGTGTGCTTGGGATGGGAGGCAAGTGGAGCAATGAGCCAGCTCGGGCTGTTGGATACATGGAGTTTGGAAAACTATTTTGATAAATTAAAATAAGAAAATAGAAAATTTATCAGTTTGTAGAAGTCGAGGCGTGACGTGAGTCACTTGGCTTGAAATCGAATTTGCTCTCCTTGGACAACGTTTCAAGTGCAACAGGTTTCCAAAGCAATCGACCTCCAGGATACAACAACTATGACCCGGTTTTAGCAGTGCACTCACTGTACACGGACTCAAACCAGTTGTAGTCTTAACCCGAACTAGAAAAATACTTAAACAAAATTTTTAAAGAGGAAACCAATTTTCTCATCCCATTCAAAAACTTAAAATCAAAAATCTATTTATAGACTTTGTGAAAACACCCTTAAGGGTGTAAAGACACCTTTTCACAAAGGGTTGTGACTATTAGGTTTAAACCCAAGTGGTGTGTCCCTTAGGCTTCAAAAGACAACTTTTCAAAACAAAAATTGAAAGGATATAACCTTTCAGTGAAAAGACACATCCGTAGGGCACATGTCCACCTATAGCCACAACCATGGTTCATCCCAACGGATATTTTGAAACACTAAATTATTTTAAAATAATTTAAAATATAACAATCTCCACATGTTTAAAAATTTTTGACATTTCGGGTTAAGATGGAAGAGTTGTGTAATGGTGTCGATGTCACCATAGACTTGAACTAACATTAGAGTAAGCATGATAGGTCTACAGAAATCAGGTGACACCATAGTCTTGAACCTGATTCCTTTTGATGTAGATCGCAAGTACATGCCACTCACACAACTTTTTCGGTACAAGTGATTCTGCGGTTCGGTGCGTTTCGGTCATGCACCATTACCTAAATTTTATGAGTGCTCTAGAGAATTCGCCTAGATTCTCACAGGAAGCGACCTCCACCTCCACACCTATATAGGTGAATTCAATCATATGTATGCAGCAACTGTATACACCACCAAATATATGACTATGGATTCATTAAGAGTTCTAAAAAACTCATCCTTCTGCGTTGCTGCTCGCACTGTACACTATAGAAAGGGCTCATTTATATTAGTGTAATTGTCTACCTCGTGTCTTGTTGTTTACCCATTGAACTTATCGCATAAGATCTCTACTTGTATAGGTTGGGTTACCAACACTGGTAGCTCAAATATTAAGCTCAACCTCATTCCCTTCAATGTATCATTGACTAATCTTTTAAATAGTCATTCGGTCCGAGGATTTATGGCTCATAGACCTTTTACCTCCACCCATCATTGATCCGTCAGACTTTCACATATTACGAAAAATTTACCATTGTTACCTCTCATACGAGTTTGGCCATGTCTTAGTCTCATGTGGCTAATCATCCTTTTAGATCAACTAGGGATCATTGTATTGGCAAGCTATTGCCTCACCAACTAGCTACTTAGAAACGAGTCTCTGCTTAGGTGGATTCATTCTTTTGCTCCCCAGTCAAGTATTTGGCAGTTACTTGTAACCTCTTTGACTATTCATATCTCAAGTCAAAGCATACCGAACTCATTTCTAATATCACAGAGTCAATAATTACGACTCCATCAAATACTGAGCATTACTTTTATTATGATAGTTGTCGTATCACCGGCTCTAAATATAATCAACTTTCTTAGCCTTGAATGTACTCTTACTATTCAACCAACTTCACTAGCCCACCATTCAACCAACTGGTGGTAAAGTCAATCGAACTTATTGTATCTGCAGTATAAAGAGGCTGAAGTAATCTGTCATGCAAAGACATGTGACAACTAAAATAGAATATAGCTAGCCTTCATATAATCATATTGTAACATTATCATGTTATCATACGTTCCCTAACATATGAAAAGTTAGCCAATTTATCAATTAGTGATTAGAATTCAATACAATCAATAAAATTTTAGTAGCTGAATATGAAGAAAAAGGTCTAAGATCCTAAATAGTTAGGACCAATCAATCTATGACTAAGCATATTTTGTTCATTTAAACATGGCCCCCCCAAAGTGTAGAAGTTTGCTAATCATAAAACTTCATTTATTTATAAGTAAACTTATTGTTGAACACATAAACATCAAACTTGCCTACAATAAGAATAGAGTTCAGCTTGAAAATTCCATTGATCAAATAATCATATATTGAATTTAAACCATTAACCATTTTCTCTAACCATTCATTTAATGGTCACCAATTAGATCATTAAAACATGCAATCAATTTGATTCAAGACACCTTGTCTCCAAGACTCAAACATCTTACATGTGTCATGTAGCATATGTATATAAACTTGTAACATATATCACAAGGTCTTTGACCCCTACATTTTCAAATCTTTATAACTAGTGATGTGATATTTGTCAGATGTTTTCTGTCTAGTGAGGTATCCTAGTTTAATTTAATGCATGCCACATGTACAATTTCTGAGTGTCTATGTACTAAAAGGTATTCACTTTGTGATGTTTCACATTACAATGGACCAACTATAAGATTCAAATAAATCAACTATCGGCCTCACATAAGATGGGTCAAGGGCCACAAGACACATGCAATCAATCTTAACCATTTGTTTTGGGAAGTAAAATAGATTAGTAGAATTGAAGTGTGTGAACGTACTGGTCCATAACTTATACTAGTTCACTTGTCAATGTGTGTACAATACTTATTATTAATTGTACACTACAACCTATTTAATGAGAAAGCAAAGAAGATATTTTGACTCATGACATCACAGATAATTTAGATCTAATGTGTATGGGATAGATTGATATGTGTTTATGACATAAAGATTATCCTTTTTCACATGGAGGTGATCACGTGATGGACATCCTTGTCTAACTTTTGGACAAAGCCTACTATTCAATCTAACTTGGTAGATGGCCAAGATCTCTCACACCACCATGCTAGCATATGTACTCCAAAAAGTCTTCCCAGCATGCCTATACCAGTATGATTTAATGACCACTATATATATATATATATATATATATATATAGGGAAAAGGTACTATGCGCTCAAGCTCACAATAAGCTCCCATGAGGTCAAGCTGTGCGGGCCCCACCATGATGCGTGTCGACCATCAGCACCGTGCATTTGATGGGTCCCCTTTAAATTATGGGATATCCCAAAAATCAGCCGTATACGGAACTCAGGTGGGCCATACCATCTAAAATCATGTGAAGACATGCCAAAAACATATAAAAGCACTTGGTGGGGCCCACCTAAAATTTGCATGCATCTGAAACTTGGTCTGAACCCTCATCCAAGTGGGACACACATAATGGATGGGCTGGATTTGAAAACCACATCTCGGTGGGCCCAAAAAATGATTATGAATGTTTTAATGGGGCATGACCCCTCTCAACTTCTGTATATGGTGTGCCCCACACAAGTAACAGATTGACTTGATTTTTGAGACCTAGGCCCACGATGGAATGGTGCATCTGATTGATGGGGTAGATGTTCGAAACGCATCATGGTGGGGCCCACACAGCTCGACCTCATGGGATGTTCCCATCAGCTCGAGCGCATAGTACCTTTTCCAATATATATATATATATATATATATATATATATATATATATATATATATATATGGGAAAAGGTACTATGCGCTCGAGCTCATAATGACATCCCATGAGGTCGAGCTGTGTGGGCCCCACCGTGATGCATGTCGACCATCAACACCATCAGTCAGAAGTACCATTCCATCGTGGGCCTAGGTCTCAAAAATCAAGTCAATCCATGACTTGTGTGGGCCACACCACATATAGAAGTTGAGAGGGGCTACCCTCCATTAAAACATTCATAATCATTTTTTGGGCCCATCAAGATGTGGTTTGTAAATCCAGCCCATCCATTATGTGTGGCCCACTTGGATGAGGGTTCAGCCCAAGTTTCAGATGCATCCAAATTTCAGGTGTGCCCCACCAAGTGCTTTTATATGTTTTTGGCATGTCTTCACATGATTTTAGATGGTATGGCCCACCTGAGTTCCGTATACGGCTGATTTTTGGGATATCCCATAATTTAAAGGGGACCCATCAAATGCATGGTGTTGATGGTCGACACGCATCATGGTGGGGCCCAAACAGCTCGACCTCATGGGACGTTATTATGAGCTTGAGCGCATAGTACCTTTTCCCTATATATATATATATATATATATATATATATATATATATAGCCTACTTTATTAAAAAGACCAAAACATGTGTTGGGTGACTCCTTAGTGTGCACTTGTGCAGTGTATCATGGTGTTTTCCTAACCATTTTAATTATCTACTTTATCAACATAATTACTCATTTTATGCATATTCGTGTATTAAAGACAAAATCAAAACATAGAACTAAGCAAAATAATGACATGTTCTATACTAATGGAATGACCAAACCATGCACTCATCTGTCGCCCATCATCAATGTCATTAGTCATCTTCGTAGAATCCACAAGATAGACATGTAAGATTGTTCAATGGGAAATATATTGTTGACACACACATCATTAATAATGGGGTACACTTGGAACAATCTTGATTACCAAATGTTGAGTGAGCCCACCTATATAGCTGTGTGATAAGTCACTATTAAAGCATACAATCTTCAAAAGGACCCAATGGACCCATTTCAGGAGGTCGGCCCTACAAAGAATAGGTCATAAATGGTCCCTAAAAAAATGCCTAACATTATGCAACTGTCCACTAATCAAATGGCTAGCATCATTTGTGAATATTCAAACTTTTCTAATGTCCCACTCAATATGGGATTCACATTTGGAATTGTTCCGATCATCCATACTAATGACCCAATTTGCAGACTATGAGCGGACAATAAGAACCAACGGACTGGGTTTCCTACAATGATCCCAACAACAAATGGAAACCACATAATTTGGTAGTAGAACACCCAAGCTTTATGGGATTTAGTAGAAAACTTTCAATGGATCATACCAACCTCCATTAATTGCAAAACCTCTAATAGAATCATGATGACCCGTTTCGACCTTGCACAAGAAAAACTAGATGGCACATGTGAACCTTTGCGTTTTTTATTTGGTGCCATGTATGTGAACAGTTTCTCTGAGTACTTGTGTAACAAGAGTCACAGGCTGCCTCGTTACAACTCAATCATTAAAAGGTATTCTCCTTATTTATTCCAAATAATAAGGGTAAAAAGGTAATATGATTGACCCAAGCGTCATTCTCTCACCAGTATTGGACAATACCATTTCAGCCTAGTTTTCACAAACTAAGAATAGTGGACAACATCATTTATAACTTCTTTTTTAACAGTCAGTTTCAATTCCATTTATTAGATAAAATGGAGGATATATGTGTATTATTTTTTGATATTATCCATTCATTATATATCAAAAACTAGATGGACGGTCGGAGTTGATAAGAAACTTTGCTACTTGTAGAATTCTAGAACACTTGCGTATGAACCATAGTGCTCTGCCAAACACTATATTAAATTGGAATTCTAACCGATTTGACAACGCAGCACTTCATCTCCACGCGTCTCTCTTTCTCATGATATTATAAAAATGAGGGCCCTTTTATCATAATCTCCCCATATTTGTCAATTGAGTTTTAAGTAATGCACGAGAATGGGAGCAAACAAACTTTCTCGGAGTATATAAAGAATGATATCGAAGTCCCATGGTCATGCTCTACTTGATTGTTTTACCCTCTCCCATCATCACCACCACCACTCGCTCATGGTGGAGCGCAGGTAGATGACTTTCTTCACTGGCCTCAACGCCACTCTCACAGACAACAATGACAATCCGATTACATCAATAACAATGATTCCATAATTGTAGTTGGTCCACTATATAATACCATTGTGAAGAGAAAAAGGAGGAGACGACTAGGTGAGGATCATAAAAGATCTCGACATTTTTAGTTTGAAGCGAGTACAAATCCTCAGGAGGAATAATATGAATTTCTATAAGAAGTCAGTTTCTTAATTTGATTCACTTGTTATACACGTTGGTTTGAAGGTCACTCACTCATCTGGTGGCAAGGATTGCTGGATTCATGTAATTCTCAAGAAGCGGTCAATGCACAAAGGAGTCCACTAAAAAGATGGTCAAGAATGAAAGAAATAACAAACATTTGTCACATGGGCCTCATCATGTATTTGTCATGGCTTATAGATTAGATTATTCCAATAATCAAGAGCCACACGTGTATGCCAGCGGGAACCATAGGTTACCTTTTTCACTTATTTTAAACCTATCTTATGAGTGGACCAGTCTTAACTTTATGCCACAGGTAATACAGAGTGACACAACCGCACAGGATTAACAACCCATATCTCATGTACACACCACGATACAACAGTTAGAATGGTTGGTTACATCTACTCTTAGATAATATCACTGATTTAGGACGTGATGCGATGATATAGAAATGTCTCCATGATAAACTCCAAGAAACTTCTTATTTCAATTTGTCATATATGTATCCATATATGTGAAGGCACATGTATGAGCCACTACAACGAATGAAGACAACTATATTCATAAAACATGTGAACATTTCCATACTAAACTTAAGCATGTGTGGTCATGGTGCACTCAATTAGGTTATCATATTTCCAAATAGTTTCGAAAGAAAAAAGCAAATTCGATTTCAAGATTGTTGGATATATAGAGTTTGGAAAACTATTTGGATAAATTAAAATTAAAATTAAAATGAAAAAATAGAAAACTTATCAGTTTGTAGAAGTTGAGGCATGATGTGAGTCACTCGGCTTGAAATCGAATTTGCTCCCCATGGACAACGTCCCAAGTGCAACAGGTTTCTAGAGCATTCGACCTCCAGGATACAACGACTATGACCTAGTCTCAACGGTGCACTCACTGTACACGGGCTCGAACTACTTGTAGTCTTAACCCGAACTAGGAAAATACTTAAACAAAATTTTTAAAGAGAAAACCAATTTTCTAATTCATTTCAAAACTTAAAATCAAAAGTCTATTTATAGACTCTGGGAAAACACTCTTTCACAAAGGGTTGTGACTATTGGATTTAAATCCAAGTGGTGTGTCCCTTAGGCTTCAAAAGACACAACTTTTTAAAACAAAAATTGAAAGGATATAACCTTTCAGTGAAAAGACACATCTGTAAGGTACATGCCCACCTATGGCCACAGGCATGGTCCGTCCCAACGGATATTTTGAAACACCAAATTATTTTAAAATAATTTAAAATACAACAGGGCCAAGACCATATAAGCTGACCCTAGAACCCTAAGACCTGCTCCAGGCCATAATAGACTAAATAGGTCCCCGCCAGCCCTTTAGAGGCCAGACTAGGGCTGGGTTAGGTCCTAGAACAAGGCTAAGTCTGTCCTTGAGGGCCAGTTTAGATACCACCAAATAAATTATCTTTTAACTTATATTAAGTAATTACTTTACTTCTTTCACTTAGGGCCCGTTTGATTTTCCAAATCCAATGTAAATGCAAGTTAATTTTGATAAGCATAATTGTAAAGGTAACTTATGTGTGAAAATCTATTTATCTTAATAAGTAATGTTTTTAGCCTTTTAACTTAGAACTTTTCTATTTCTCTATCATTGTACATGTCAAAGAGTCAGTCTCACGGTCCATATCAAAGAAGGCCCCTATGTGGACAGTCCAAATTGAAGGTGTAGACAATCCAAATTGAAGATGTGGCTCATATGGTGGACAATCCATATCAAAGGTGGAACCACATGATGGATGACCCCATATTAATGTGGGCCCACATATGGTTGGTCCACATCCAAGGCCATAATGATAAAAAGCCCACATCCAAAGTGGGCTGGTATGATGGATGACTCACTTCAAAGGTGGGGCCTACATGATGGACGGTCAACATCAAAAGTGGGCTTCAACATGATGGGCGATGGACATTGAGGTGGCCCCACATGATGGATGACTGATATTGAGGTGGCCCCACATGATGGATAGTCCACATCAAAGGTCGGCCTCTAATGATGAATGACTTACATCCAAGGTGAGCCTTGCATGACAGGCAACCCACATTGAAGGTGGGGCCCGTATGATGGATAGTCCATACCAAAGGTTGGCTTCACATGATGGAAAATTAATAATGGTGGGCTCCACAAGATGATTCATATCAAGGTAGGCCCTACATAATGGACAGGCCACATCAAAGGTCATCCCTAATGATGAGTAGCCCATATCCAATGTGGGCCCTGCATGATGGATGACACGCATGATGGATGGCCCACATCAAAGGTGGGCTCAACATGATGGATAGTTGATATTGATGATGAGCCCCACTTGATGGATGACTAATATCAAAGGTGGGCCCTACATAATAAATGGTACACATTAAAGGTCGGGCCATAATAATGAATGGGCCACATCCAAGGTGGGCCCGGCATGATGGAAAGCCCACATCAAAGGTGGGGCCTACACAATGAATGGTCTTCATCAAATGTTGGCCCCACATGATAGATGGTAAATGTGAAGGGGACCAAACAAACTTAAGGGATAATTACTTATGATGTTGGAAACTAAAACATGCTTTTATACTTTTTAGTTGATAAGTTATAAATAAGTTACATATATGGTAGACATATAATTGGTGTGCATACAGTGTGTGCTTGTTTGTGAACTATTATGCTCTTCCAAAGTATTAGAGGTTTATTATTATTATTATTATTTTATTTATTTATTTATTTATTATTATTATTATTTAGCACACTTGTGTTAAATGACATCATTTATTAACCAAGTGCATACGCCACCCAATTATCCACCCGATGCATATACTTTGAGGGGATGAATGAAATGTTCACGGTCTAAGTGAGGTCCGCAATTTGGATTGTTAAGTGACTGCTGATCATCCATCAGTCTCTCTGCCAACATCACTACAAACACAAGTATAACAACTCCATAATCTACACTATTAATACCTATGTATTATAAGGTATACACCAAGGCAATGGATCAGACCAAACCATTCATCATTGGCCTGGCCTAGCATGGTATGGACACCAAGCCTAGAGTTCAAGCTAACCAGCCCTTGGGCCAAGTTTGGTGGCCTAAGTCTACTCCTTCGACAACACCTGTTTTACAGGCTTATTAGGTTATACACTGACGTTAGCTCAAGAGGTAAAAAATTATCAACATCCACAACTGGCCACACCACATGCAGTAGTGGGAATGGGATGCCGACTATAAGTTTGTGTGTGGACCACCAAATATTATATCTTTCATCATACCCGTTAATCAAATCTAACTCACTAGGATGAAGAGAAGATACAAAAATCAGCTTGGTAAAAAACTTAAATGGACCACACCTTGTGAACATAGTGATTTTGGGAGCAATTTTATTTGGTGTATACCATGTGAGTTTTTAATTGGACTTATCTTTTATATGATTCAAATTGGTTTGACGCCACAGAGTATCCCAAGGTCTCTTCTTCATATGGGCTACATGCAGATAAGAGAAGTCATGCCACGCCAGCTACAATATTAGAAAAGAAAAAAGAAAAAGAAACAGAAGGAAAAAAAAAAAAAGTGAAGCGGGTTTAATCTAAGCAATCACTTTTGAGGCAAAATCTCAACTATTCTTGTGCACAAGCTACATTTTTATGACAAATATCCTGAAGACTAATTGGGAGGGAAAAAATATCCAAAGCTATTGGCGTTATATATTGTAGATGCTCAGTAAAGGACAAACAACGTGTTTCTCGAACTGGAATAATCTACCGCCCCGTGTTAAGGAGCACATAAAGCAGCCAAGCTCTCTGGGCCCACCATGTTTTATTTGTTAAATCCACTCTTCCCATCCATCAGCTGCTTTTGTCGATGTTAGATCCTTAGGAAAAGACTCAGACAGATTCACAACTCAGGCGGACCACACCACAGGGAACAATAGGGATGGGGTGCGCCCACCATTGGATTGTGTAGACTAGCGTGCTTGAGCCGCATTTCAAAACTCATATTGATTTACATGCAGAGATGCTTCGTCCATGAAATCACATGTGCATGTGGATGACACAACATCCAAAACTCTAGGAAAGAATGAAAACCCATATGTGGAATTGCTGTGCTGAGAATAGGATGCAAATAAAATATACTGACAAAAGTAGGCCGAAAGACCTGTTTGGTAGCCACTTAAAAATGAGTTCATCTCATTTTATTTAAATAGTAATTATTTATTAGATATTATATAAATTGCTGGTTATGAGGATTACTTTTTAATCCCCACAAACAAAAATGAGGAATATCTTTAATATATAATTACAGTGAACTAAAATAGATGAACTCATTTTTTAAGTGCCTGCCAAACAGGCCCTAAGTTGATCATCTTATGGTTTATGGGAATTAACAAATTAAATGAGATGGTTCTATTTCTGAATTTGGTCTATGAATATAAAATATAGGTGAGGATTCCTGATCTCTCAACTCAAGATCAAGGAGTTGAATTGATCACCCAACCACGGGCGGCACTTTAACAAAATTAAAACCTGACCTTACGTGGACTAGCCGGATTTTGTAAACAGTGTCCCATCTGGTCAGTAGACCAGCCTCATTTTCTAAAAAGTGTCCCATGTGGTAAGTGGACCATCCTAATTTTTCAGGTCAGGCGCATCTAGATCATGGAGCCTAACTGATAGACGGCTTGGATCTCACAGCTTGGTACCAAATGGAATACTCTCCTTTTAAGTGGGTACCTGGGGGAATAGGGAGAGAGTACTTGCGGGGTCGTTGACGAGTTCTAATCTCTGACCGAAAGTCTCATATACTGTAATTGTCTACACTCACTCGTTTTACGTCAGGTCGAGGCATCCAAGTACTGTACAGTCCATATGTTGTATACGTCGTACATACAGAAACAAAGTCTGATTAACATCTCTTATGGCATACGCTAACGGGAACAACCTAAAAATCCTCCAAAACTACTAATTCCAAATAATTCATTGTAACCATTTTTCTTATCTTCTTTTCATCCAAATGAATTACACCCGATTAACGGGTTTGTTGAAAGATACACACTATGGTTGCCCCACCCACAAACCTATGGTTAGCCCAATTTCTGGCCCATCTGAGTATCAGATGACATTTAGCCTAATAGCCTTACATCCATGATTGGATGTGATCGACGGATTGAATTTTACATATACATTATGCATACATCATGTGGGCCCACATACTTGGTGTTTTAGGACCCGATTTCCAGCAAAAGCCTTTTGCTGCGTTCCTACGTTGGGATGATCCCAACGTGGGGCCCACTGTGATGTTTGAGAGAAATCCACTCCATCCATCCGTTATTCCTGATCATTTTAGTATGTGAGACCAGAAATAAGGTGGATCCAACACTTGAGGCACCCATGCGAAAGGAAAAACGGGGGAAAGAGTTGATTACCATTGAAACCTTCTTAGGCTTTACATTGATGTTTATATGCCATCCAAACCGTTTATAAGGTCATTACCAATGGGATGAAGTGAAAACACAAAAAATTAGCTTGATAAGAAACTTTTGTGGCCATACAAATGTTTCAATGGTGGTCACTGAATCTCCATTGTTTCCTTTAGTATGTAAGCCTGAGTTTTTGATCCACCTGATTTTGTTTTATTGTCCTAGAATGATCCGGTAAAATAGATGGACGGAGTGGATTTCTCTCAAACATAACCGTGAGCCTCACTTAGCTTCCCAGCGTGCAGGAACTTTATGCGAAAGCCTTTTGACCGGAAATCCGCGTCGTATTTTACGCCCAGAGCATCAAAGCAACTCTCCTTTTGAGCCGGGAAAGGGAATTGAGAGTCAAGACTGAATTTTCTGAACCTTTGGCGAGGTTTGGTCGTTGGACGACTGCCAGCAATGAAAGCAAGAGTCACGAAGGTCTCCCAGACAACGCGGATTGCGTGCTATCCCGCCCATTCTTCCAGCTGCTGGAACGGTTAGGAAGTCTGAGTGCCCATTATGATGTATGGGTTTTATCCACACCGTCTATCTATTTGGCCCGTGTTATTTTATAAAACAGGACCTAAAGTTAGGCAGATCTAGCATTCAAGTGGACCACACCATAGGAAGCTGCGCTGATAATGATGCTCACCATTGAAACTTTCCCAGGGCCTACCGTGATGTTTATTTGCCAACCAACCTATTCATAAAGTTACATAGAACTAGATGATGGGAAAATAATCAGCTAGATCCAAAACTTATGTGGACCCCAAGAAGTTTTCAATGGTAAGAGTTTAATCCCCTTTGTGTGGTCCAACAGTGTCTTGGATCTGCCTCGGTTTCGGGCATATATTCTGGAAATGACATGAAAAAATGGATGGACGGTGTGGATAAAACTCATCCATCACGGTGACCACTCAGAGTCCCTGCACGTTCCCAGCTGGATGCGGACGGGGTAGGCGGCAATCCGCGTTCCTCCTAGACCGGAATTGTCTAATGCACATGTATACACGCATGTTGTATATGTAAAATGGCCACCGTAGATGTGGCCAAAATCATTATTTGGACCAAACATTCAAAAGCTAAAGCTCAGTAACAACTCAGACAATCTAGAGTAATAGAAACAACGCGAAACATTTTACAGAACCATTAAGTTCACAGAGTGCGAGCCTGCATTTTGTATCATGATGATTTTTTATCTTTTTTCTTTTATTTTTGACCTTCTCTTCATATTTGTGAGTATACCTGATTGACAGGTTTGATGAAAGATACCATGGTGGCTGCACCCACAAATCCACATGGTTGGCCCAATTTTCCATGTGGTTGCACCCACAAACCCATGGTTAGCCCAATTTTCCACGTGATTTGGGCCATTGTTCCATGTGGTCTGGCCCATCTGAGATGTGGATTAGATGACATTTGGCGTAAGAGCCTAACATTGATGATTTAACCTGGTTGACCGTGTGAGTTTTACATGTACATCATGGTGGGGGGCCACATGGTGTTTCGGGCCTTGAGAATTACAGTAACTCTCCCTTTCAGTGGGAACTTGATGGAATTGAGAGTCAAGGTGAGAGAACTTTTGGGGTCTTTGGTCAGGTCTATATAGGGGTGTACACGAACCGAGCTAGCTCGGTTAGCTCGCTCGACTTGACTCGAAAAAGCTCGATTCGACTCGGTTTGAAGCGGAGTTTGAGCCGAGTCGAGCTGATTTTTTAAGCTCAAAAATGAGTTCGAGCAGACCCTAGCTCGACTCGACTCAGATCGAATCTAGCTCGAATTGAAATCGGATTGAACCAGTTCGGTGACTTGGTTACTTTGCCATTGATGTTGCTCACCAAGTGTTTGATAAAATGACTCAACGAAGTGAGGCTGGTGGCAAGGAAGGTATGTACATGAAATAAATACCCTTTTTTTCTTGGTTTTTCTTGGTTTTTATGTTGCGTAGAAGGTGTTTGATAAAATACTTGTAAAACCATTGTTTTTGTTTTATTTACAAATGGATTTTGAAGGTGCAGTCCAGGTGTTTGTGGAAACACCTCAATGGCGAACTTGGCTCGATCTTAGCTCGAACTCCGCCCAAGCTGGCCCGAGTTACTGAATAAACCAAGTTGAGCTGGCCAGTTAGGCTCGAGGACTAAGCCGAGCCGAGTTCGAGCTAAGGTCAGCCAGTGGCCGAGTCGAGTCAAGCTGAGGCCAGCTCGACTCAATTCGGCTCGATGTACACCCCTAGGTCTATATGTTTGGCAACTACAATAATTAAGGCTAGAGTAACCAAGGTCTCCTAGACTAGAATTGTCTAATGCACAACGTGAATCACGCAAGCTCAGTGGGGCCTGTTATGGGAAGATCCGAGATCACTATTCCGAGCCGACTCAGCACAATTCTGACTAAGGCACAACCCATTTGTGCTGAACTCAGTATCAGCACCACACGAGTCTGAAAGCAGAATTCAGCTCGGAGAGTCACATCCGATCGGACCAATATATACCCTCGACCGTCTACTTGAATTCGGACTTGCCGGAGGATCGCATGCTGATGATCCGGTCGGACTATCCAAGCCGACGCTACGATCAGAGACTCATACCACGATCGATAGGAAAGTTGCCACATTGAGACGTGGCCGAAAACTTCGCCCGCAGATATGCATGATCCACCAGATACGCTGCATACTCAGTGAATTGCGGGCAATATCTCCATGATCCTAGAATCCCTCTGATCGTGCCGAGATTTTCGGACTTAGACCACCTTCCAGGCTGGTATAAATAGGACGCATCACCATGTCTACAGGTACGCAAAATCGAGCTCTCCTCTACGATCTACTCAGACCCTGATTCTCTTGTCCTGACTTAGGCATCGAAGGGTCCCCCGGCTTAGCCAGGGTCACCTTTGCCTGCTTTTCTGGTGCAGGTTCCAGGGATTATACGTGGTGATTGACGTGGAAGGAGGGCCGACCAGATTTTGGCATCAACATTTTTTGGCGCCGTCTGTGGAAACCTGAAACTAGAAGTCAGGTTCTCATTTACCCAAGCAATGGCAAGGAAGAAGAAAGCTACAGTGGTACAACTACAACCTGATGAGCAGACTCGGTCATCGTCATCGCTTCATACCGAGTCCGCACCGGGGCCATCCCAGCGACCGTGCAATCAGTCGAGCAAGTACCGCGCCATAGAAAGCGAGATCCAAGCCCTGCGCGACGAGATAAACTGAATGAAACAACAGCGGGAGCCAGAACTACACCCGGCTCAAGAACAACCCGTTCTCAAGCCGGTGGGGCTGTTTGTGGAAACTCGCTCCGGGCCGAAGAGTGTGAGACCTGAAGTTTTCCAATGTTCGGGGGTACCGCAGTCGGGTCAAAATCTTCCTACAGCACGTGGCGAGGCATCCGTACGGAATGGGCCCTCTCAGGCTACGACTACCGTTCACTCGGCCACATCTGCCCTGCCTCCCACGGACCTCCGTCATCAATTAGAGCGAAGGAGGGAAAGGAAGACACCAGAGGTCGAGCATGCTCCAGAGGTCATCGTGGAGAATAAAGACCCATGGAAAGTGCAGTTTGCGGAGTTGAAAGATAAGTTCCTGACGTTGAAAAAAAAATAGGAGCAATCGATGGTTCCGGCCACGATCTAGGCGATGATGGAAGAAACTGAGTCTCCCTTCACTCCGGCCATCATGGCCGAAGTAATGCCACAGAGGTTCCGGATGCCTCCCGACATCCAGTATTCAGGATCGAGGGATCCATTCGAGCACTTGGAGTCCTACCGATCCTGGATGCAGATCCAGACAGCAACGGATGCAATGATGTGTAGGGAGTTCTCTATCACCCTCACAGGGTCCGCTCGGATCTGGTATCGCTAGCTGAAGCCTGGTTCCGTGGGTTCATTCGCGGAACTGAGTCGACTATTCCTTACGCAGTCGCAGTTCATAAGTGATAAGAGAAGTCGGAAGCTCAACACTCACCTGCTTACCATTAAGCAGGCACCGAAAGAATCGCTGAAGGATTACGTCGCTCGCTTCAATGAAGAAGCGTTACATGTCGAGGACTACGATGATAAAATGGCCCTCGCAGTCATCCTGAGCGGACTGAAGGAAGGAAAGTTCACCTTCTCCATCGGAAAGAATCCGCCGAAGACACTAGCGGACTTTATGGTGAAAGCTCAAAAGTATACCAACGCCGAGGAGTTCACTAACGCCCGCAGGGTATGCAAGTGTCCGATTCGATGAATAAAGGGAAGAGGCCTTGGAACGAATACTCCCACTCGACCAGCAAAGGGACAGATGACCTCGTTTCCAGTGATCGTCGACCGAGCCACAGGTCGGAGGAAAAATTCCGTTCCTATACCCCGCTCAACACATCGGCCGAACAAATCCTGCTAGATATCCGAGGAGACAGACTGCTCAATTGGCCAGTCTGTATAAGAGCTGATCCCGAGCATTAGGATAAACGGAAATACAGTCGTTTCCACCGGGACCACGGTCATAACACGGACGATTGCGTAGATCTGAAGGACGAGATTGAGTCCCTCATCCGCAAAGGACATTTTCACCGCTATACGAAGAAGGAAAAGTCCGCTCGGAGAGAGGAGCGACCACGGGAGCAGCCGAACAACCCCCAGAGGAACCCGTCGAAATTCGTACTATCTTCGGGGGATCAGCTGGGGGAGGGGACTCAAACAGGGCTCGAAAAGCCCATTCCCGGAGGTCCTAGTTGGAACACCATATCCACTTAGCAGAACGTCCCAGCAAGGAACTCCGAGTCGCTCCGTGCAGCCTGACCTTCATGGAAGAAGATGCGCGTGGGATCCATTATCCACATGATGACGCCCTAGTGGTCACCATGACCATAGCCAATTACAAAGTGTACCGCATCTTAGTCGACACTGGAAGTTCGACTGATGTCATGTACTCCGAAGCATTCGAAAAGATGGAAATTCCACGGTCCAAACTCCGACCTGTGAAGACTCCTTTGCACGGCTTTACTGGAGAGAAAGTTATCTCCGAAGGGGCCATCTCCCTCCCAGTAACAACTGGAGAAGGGCAACATCAAGTCACACTCGTGGTTGACTTTTTAGTTGTCAATGTTCCATCAGTCCATAACGTGATCCTGGGCCGACCCTCCCTCAACGCAATGAGGGCGATCGTCTCGACTTACCATCTGATGATGAAGTTTCCGGTTGAAGGCTGGATTGGTTATCTCCGAGGCGATCAACGCGAGGCCCGGAGATGTTATGCGATAGCCGTGAGAAAAGGGGTCGCTAAACAAACGCTCGTAGTCGACGCCTTGGACCCTTACGGAGCGAAGGAGAATCCCCTCATCGAAGATCTAGCAAGAATACCGCTCGATGAATCAAACCCGAGCAAAACTGTTCAGCTCGGAGCATCCTTGAATCCCGAACAGAGAGACGAGTTACTGGCCTTCTTGAGGCAACACCGGGACATCTTCGCGTGGTCGCATGCAGACATGTCGGGGATCTCGCCCGACGTGCTAGTTCACATGCTGAACGTGAACCCAGACCACCAGCCAATGAAGCAAAAAAGAAGACCGTTCGATGCCGAGCGATATGAAGCCATTGCCGAGAAGGTCTCAGTCCTGCTTGACGCGGGTTTCATAGAAGAAATGTACTATCCTGATTGGATAGCAAATGTTGTACTCGTCAGGAAGTCCAATGGGAAGTGACAGGTCTGTGTAGACTATTCCGATCTGAACAAGGCATGTCCTAAAGACAGCTTCCCACTACCTCGGATCGATCAACTGGTGGACACACAGCCGGGCATGAGCTACTCTCGTTCCTGGACTCTTATTCCGGATACAACCAGATCGTAATGTATCCCCCAGACAGACAGAAGACGACCTTTGTCACGGACAGATGACTCTATTGCTACCGGGTCATGCCGTTCGGCCTGAAAAATACTGGGGCAATATATCAGAGGTTGGTGAATCAGATGTTCGCCAAACAGATTGGACACAGCATGGAGGTGTATGTGGACGACATGCTGGTGAAAAGTGTCAAAGTCTCCGACCACCTCGCTGATCTCGAAGAAACATTCAATGTCCTCCGTGAATATCAAATGAAGCTTAACTCCGCCAAGTGTTTGTTCGGACTTGAGTCAGGGAAGTTCCTAGGCTTCCAGGTCAGTCAGCGAGGGATTGAGGCCAACCCCGACAAAATCAAGGCTCTCCTCGACATGAATTCGCCTCGGACTTTAAAAGAGAGAGTGTCTCACGGGAAGAGTTGCCGCCCTCGGACGCTTCATATCTAGGGCTACAGACAAATGTCTTCCTTTCTTCCAGCAGCTGAAGGGCTACAAGAAGGTGGAGTGGACGCCGGATTGCGAGCAAGCCTTCCAGCAGCTGAAACAGTACTTGGGATCGCCGGCACTCTTGTCCAAGCCAGAAGAAGGAGAGCCCTTGTTCCTCTACCTCGCCGTTTCGACCTCAGCCGTCAGCTCGGCTCTAATCAGAGAAGTTGGAGCCAAGCAGTACCCCGTGTAATACGTAAGTAAAGCCATGGTACCGGACGAGACCAGGTACTAGTCCTTGGAGAAGCTGGCACTCTACCTCGTCGTTTCGGCCAGAAGACTCCAGCCATATTTTCAAGCCCATACCATAGTCGTACTGACAGACTCCCCCCTGAGGCAAATCTTCCAAAGATCCGAAGTGTTAGGTCAGATGACCAAATGGGCTGTAAAACTCGGAGAGTTTGACATTCAGTTCTGGCCCAGGACGGCACTCAAGGGACAAGCTGTGTCCGACTTCATCGCCGAATTCACAACTCCGGATGAGGAGCAAGTCAGGAAGGAAGTCGAAACGACACCACTCGTCTCGTTGAGCAATCAAGAGCTCACGTCAGATCCGGGATGGGTCCTTCATGTTGATGGATCTTCCAACATTAAAGGAGTAGGTGCCGGTGTCGTCCTGGTTGCACCCGATTCAATGACGATTCAATACGCCATCAGGCTCGGGTTCAAAGCTTCAAATAACAAGGCCGAATATGAAGCGCTGCTAGCTGGACTCCGGCTGGCAGCGAGCCTGAGTGTTTAGACCTTACAAGTTCGCAACGACTCACAGTTGGTAGTGAACCATATCTCTTCGGAGTATGAAACTAAGGAGGTAAGAATGATTACCTACCTCGAAGAAGTGAATAAATTGATCGAAAAGTTTTGGAGTTGCACCATCCAGCAGATCCCTAGAGCTGAGAATTCATGGGCCGACGCCTTAGCAAGGCTCGCCTTGGCCTCCGAGGGAAAGATCCCACGTTTTATTCCGGTCGAGTTCGTTGAGCATCCAAGCATCGGCCAGTCAGAGGAGGTCAGCCCCGTCTAGTCCATCCCTAGTTGGATGGACCCCATTTTCAATTATCTATCAACCGGCGAAACCCCCTCGGATAAGCTTGAGGCGAGGCGATTCAGGATCCGAGCGGCACGTTACGCCATATTGAACGGAGTACAGTATAAGAAGGGACATTTTCAGCCTTACCTTAGGTGCCTCCAATCGGACGAGGCCGATTACGTGATTCGGGAGATTCATGAGGAAATCTATGAAAATCATTCGGGCAGCCGTGCCTTGGTCATGAAGATACTTTGTCAAGGGTATTTCTGGCCAACTCTCAAGCAAGACTCCAAGAATTTTGTTCGGAAGTGCGACAAGTGTCAGCGTTTCGCTGCCGTGCCGAAGCGATCGACAGAGGAAATGACCCCCATGAGTGGGCCATGGCCTTTCGCCCAATGGGGGATCGACATCATCGACCCCTTGCCCACTGGGAAGGGACATGTCAAGTTTGCTATAGTCGCGGTCGACTACTTCACCAAGTGGGCCGAAGCCGAGGTAGTCGCAAAGATCACAGAGCGGAAAGTGATCGATTTCGTGTGAAAAAATATCATCTGCCGGTTCAGGATTCCGAAAATCATCGTCTCTTATAACGGCCGCCAATTCGACAATGACAAGTTCCGTTGTATGTGTTAAGGACTTGGCATTGTGAACGCTTACTTATCACCCCAGCACCCACAGTCGAATGGACAGGTAGAAGCAGTTAACAAGGTCATTAAGCACCATCTCAAGACAAAGTTGGAAAAAGTAAAGGAAAATTGGGCCGATGAACTCCCCTTCATCCTCTGGGCTTACAGGACTACAGCTCAGACTTCGACAGGCGAAACCCTATTTTCGTTATCCTACGGCTCGGAGGCAATGGTGCCAGAAGAGATTGGGCTCCCTACGGCACGTGTGAGGAGTTTCGAAGAAATTCAAAACTCCGAGCAGATAGCGGCTAATCTGGATTTGCTCGAGGAACTCCGAGAAGTTTTCAAGCTCCTAACAGCGGCTTGGCGCCAGCAGGTAGCGCGCTTCTACAATTTCAAAGTCAAAGTCAGGCGCTTCTGATCAGGGGACTTAGTCCTCCGACGGGTTTTCCAGAACACGACCGAACCCGGGGCGGGAGTGCTCGGACCTAATTGGGAAGGTCCATACCGGGTGGTCAGGTCTGTAAAACCGGGCTCGTACCACCTGAAAGACCTCGAAGGCCGTCATCTCCCTCATCCTTAGAATGCCGAGCACCTGAAGATCTACTACCCTTAAAGGAACTAGCCTTCTAAGGCTCATAATAAAATGTACGCCTCCGAGCGACTAGCCTTTAAGGCTCCCAATAAAAGGTCAATTCTATTTTTGAATGCATCCAACTGTCCTATTCGCACAGGCATGAATTAAACAGTCTGATCCTTTAAGGGATCGGAACCTAACCTCACGAAAGGTCGACAAGGCATCCCTTCAAGAAAAAAAGCCTAAAGATGATCCGACCACCCGATTAAGTGTTCAACTCGGCATACAACAAAACAGAGACGACGAGCCAAGTATCCTAAGGGGTCGGACCCAACTAAGGCTTGGGCTGAGGAGGCTCGGATAATCGACTCCAAAAATTAAATGGCAGCGGACTAAGCCCATCAGCTCAACATCTCAAGCAAATCAACAATGTGACAAGAATATTTTTCATTAAATCTCCTCGGAGGGGCAAAAGTACATATTTACATTGATAGCTAAAAAAAAAGAGAAGAGTCTTTAGGCCGGAGGAGGAGCTTGGGCATCAGGAACCTGAGCGTTGAAAGCTGGTTACAAGCAGACGATGTCAGCCGAGGTATCTTCGGAGTCATCGGGCAGGAGGGAATCGAGATCCAGGTCCGGGTACAAACCTAGAACCGCCTCGAGGCATGCGTCGAAGCAGCGGTTGTAGAACATTGCGGCCTCAGCATCCCTCTCCTTAGAAGTCTTGAAGTTTTTGATTGCAGCAGCAACTGCTGCGGCCAAAGAGGCCTCATCCTTCGCCCTTGGGCCTCCACGGCTTAATTCACGGCTCGTTTTCGCTCCTCAGCCGCCTCGGCCTTGGCACGATTCAGAGCTTCCCCAAGCCGAACTGTCTCCATGGCCAAGGAGTCCGCATGGGCTCTGGCACGGATCAGCTTAGCAGTCGCTGCGTCACCGCTCTTCTTAAAATCATCTGCCTTATCCTGCAGATGTAGCTCCCTGACCTCCAAGTCTACGACGACTCCCTATAGTCGCCTGACCCTAGCCCTCTCACCCGTAATCTGTTGGCGGAGGCCAGTCTCCTCAAATCTCAAGGCCACCACCTCGGCCCGGAGAGCCTCCAACTCTACCTCTGTCTCCTTGCGCTCCCACACTCTCTGACGAATGGAGAGCAGCATTGGGATGGCCTGAACAGAAAACAAAGATCAGTATTTACGGAATGTGTATAACAACATCAAAGAAAGGAGGTCTTCTCGGAGACATACCATGTAACATACGGAGGTGAAGTCGTTCAGGAAGCCTCCCTTCGATCGCTCAAGGATCTGGGCAATGTCTTCCTCCTTGACATGCTTGGTGGCACACGAGGCCAAGCACACCATGTGATAGCCGGGTTCGAACCTCCCCCCGCTCGTGCCCGCTTGGGCCGAGGCCTCAGCCCCCTCGGCTCCTACCCGATTGCCGGCCGAGTTTTGACCCTCGGCGTGGACCTCCCCCTCAACCTTGGGGGGGAAGGCATATTTTCGGCTACCCTGTTGGCTCCCTCTCTCTCAAAGGATGAGGGAATGACGATGGGGGGTTCGGGGGCTGCGGTGGGAACGGTGGCGGGAGGAACGACGACGGAGGGAACCCGAGCAACAGAGCTCGGCATAGTCAGGGTGTCAGCCTCGGTCACTCGGACGACCCCCGGAGAAAGACGTACCACTGGCTGAAGCACTACCAGAGGAGCCGCGGCGGTGCTAGGGTGTCACGCCCCAAACTCGAAAACCGGGCTCACAGAATTTTCGATTGCCGAATCTGGCGCCGACAGCCTCCGTAGAACTCCATTCTCGGCTCCTAGCTCCTATTCGCCAGGTTCCGATCCTGTGATGCTACGAGGAGGATTTTCAATGTCAGTCTGATTCGTAATAAGCATAACCAAAGGCATAACCCACAAACAACAACCAAGAAATCCATTACATTTCCACTATGATCAAAAACTTTACAAGTACAATGGGCATAAAGGGAAATACAATGGTAAATAACAGAAAAACTCCAAAATGATCAGCAACGTGCTCCTGCCTCAACGCTGCTGCAATCCAACGTCACCTGCACGCAACGGTCGTGCATAAGCTTAAAGAAAGCTTAGAGGGTGGTGAAAGTGTGTGCGCAAGGTAGTAATATGAACATGCAAATGACAGAGTGATGTGGAATATACAGGTGAACCATAACATCATGAGCCGTACCAAGGCTATACAATGCAAGACATGAATGGTATCGGCCACCAAAGGCCATGCTATATGCAATGCAACTCAAGCATACAGGTCCTCATCTATGTCCACATATCAGTACAGCTCAAATATGGAATATCACCGGGGTCTAGTACACTCTAAACCAGATTGCCGCCACATCGCGCGCAATAAGGTAAGTGGAAGAGACCTCACTATCCGTCTGCCAATATCGGGCGCGACTCATCGATAGCGGACCCATTTCCCGAGCTGGTCAAACTCAGCCTAGCATTGCCCCCTACACTCGGGCGGGTAAGGCCGCACCCCCTTCCAACCGACCACGACACAGTGGAGAGCGTAACCGTCTGGTAATCGGCACTCAACGCTCATCTACCCACTCGGTCTAGACGTTGGAGCAACCTCTTGGTACCATAAGGGTTTAGGGACTTTCACCCAGGGATATCTATAGTATCCCATGTAGATCAAGATTTTCGGTATCCAATCCTGCCAACCACGATGCGTCTGTGGAGGCTACGGCCCTGATATCGCTAGGGCGTGCAATAACCATGTCACACAAATACGGAATGCATGAATTACGCTATCCAGTCATGCAACCAATCCTGCGCATACCGTACACTCATGTAGGGCAACACCGCCTAACCGGGAGCCCATAAACAACCTGCCCGAAGGCAAATGCTATGATCAGTCAATCCCCATATCAAGCATACATATGATGCGTATGATCATGAGTCATGAAACTATACTAACATGTAAATGAGTGATGAACCATCCTTACCATGCAGATGGGCCTGGACGGTCTATACACAGCAAGTACGGCCTGGTGATGGGCCCTAAGGAGAGTCGTAATGTGGACATCCAACCAGCATTACGCTCGCAATGTGGACATCAAACCAACATTGCTCCCAAGGCACGATCGTTGTAAACATGGTACTTAGCCTATAAGGGATTTACACATTGCAATGGACCTATGTTCCTCCCATTGGGCCTTACATATATATCAAATGGGCCATAGCTTATGGGGCTTTTATTCGTCAGATGGGCCACATAAATGAGCCACACCAATGGGTCTTATGTGCATTGCAATGGGTCAAAATCCGTGAGCCTTAGATTGCATCAATTGGACCTAGTCACATGAGTCTAGTATGTAACAAATGGGCCACACCAATTGGACCCCCAAATGTGTATCCAATGGGCCTCAACCCAGAGGCCTTATATGACTCAAATGGTCCTAAATCCCTAGGCCCTAAACAATTCAAATGGGCCTAATCCATGAGCTTGCATGCATGTCGAAGTGGGCCTAATCCCATGGACTTGCAACACGTTAAATGGGCCTGAGTCCTTGGGCCTTAAATGGATCAAATGGGCCCAGCCCATAAGCATTTTATAAATCAAATGGGCCTAGCCCATTCCTTAAACAACAAGTGAGCCCAAGCCCATAGGCTTTATATGTTAAAGCGGATGGACGGTCCGGATGCATCACATGCATCAAGGTGGGTCCCACTGTCCAGTGGACAATGCGGATATAACACATACCTCACACAGGGCCCCACCGTCCGTGGACGGTGGAGGCAGCACATGCGTCAGATGGGTGCCACCATCCACTGGACGGTGGATTTTTAATATGCACATCATTGTGGGTCCCATGTGGGGCCCACCCTGCAATGTTCTTTCAAAATCCAACCCATTCACAAGGTCCCTTGGGCCTGGATGAAGGGAAAACATAAATTTCAGCTTGATCCAATACTTCTGTGGGCTCCAGGAAAATTTCAATAGCCAACACTCCTTTCTACTGTTTCACGTGGTGTGGGCCACCTGAGTCTTGGATGCAGCTGAAATTCGGAGGGGGGCCACTTCAAGGGGTGGCCCATCCGATGGACGGTTGTATGGCATAAAAACATCAAGGTGGGGCCCACGGCTGGAGGCCGTGGGAGCCAGCCGTCCGCCCGCCTGTTCACGGCTGCACGCAGGCGCGTGCAGCCCTGCTGCTGCTGCAGAGGCTCTGCCTCTTAGTTTGTTTTTTTTTTTTTTTTTTTTTGGAAATTATGTTTTCCCGAGGTTTTTGCCGTGTGGGGTCCACATCATGAAAATCCACATCGCCCATTAGCTGCCCTGGCCCAAGACGAACCCAAAGAGTCCAGAGTTCAAATTTTAAAACGCTTAGAAGGTGAAAAAAATTAAGAATTTAGTGTTTGAATGGTAATGGCGCAATATTAGGCGCTATGGCCCACCAGGTGATTGGATCAGCTCCAAACTTCTACCCAACGGCTAAAACGCCGTGGGTAAAAGGATGGACGGCTTGGATCGGACATCAAGATCAGGGTGGGGCCTATGCAAGGGGGCCACCAAAAAGTCTTCTTTTTCTTTCTTCCCTTTTTTTTTCTTTCCCTTGAAACGTCCAGCGTCCCAGACGCTGGACAGTTTTTCATATTTTTTTTTTTTTGGAAAACGGTGGGCCCTGATGAAGTGGGCCACCACTGATGGGTGCTATTATTTCAATGTCTAAGGTGGGCCCCACTTGAATAAAATGGTTATATTAAGGTGGGATCCATTCAAGTGGGCCACACAATTCCATAGCATAAAATGAAATAAAATAAAATAAAATAAAAGAAATAAAAGAGAGAGAGACATGGAGAGTGGGACATGGCTTGTGATGGAGGGACCCCGTCATTATGGGCCCTCCCTTGCAATGATCATATAATAAATGGATCCCTTTGATCATGGGACCATCAAAAATGTAAATCAACGGTGGAGATCCATCTCCACCGTTATGGACGGTCTAGATGACCTTTTTGTAATGAAATAACCATCATGATGGGGTCCATGGAGAATGGCCTCATCATGGAATGATCATGATGATCCAAGTGGTCCATCGGCCACATTTTAAGGTCCCAAGTGAGATCCACACCATTGATCGGTGGGCCTCACTTGGTCCACCGTAAAAATGAATAAATCTACCCTATAGAGGCACCCACCGTCCGATCTTCTCGCTCCTAGGGGTTCCTTGGCACCTTGTCTTCAACTTCAATGGCTAAGATGAAGAATGGAGGGTTGAGATGGGAGATTTTGGGGTAGGAAGGTGGGCCACTTAGAGCTTAGGAAGGTTGGAAATTTTCATACGTATGGGGCTCTTGGAGTTGCTTGAAAATCTTGAAATGAGAAAGAGAGAAAGAGAGAGTGATGTAAAGGGAGAGAGAGAGAGTGATGTATGGATGGGTGAGTGATGGTGGTGTAAGAAAAACTTGACTTTTTGGCCTTTTGTGTAAGAAAGGTATGGGTTAAGAAGACTTTGTTGGCTTTTTGTGTAAGAGAGGTATGGGTTTGGGAGACTTTTGTGGTTGCTTGGGAAAAGGGATGGAAGTGATGTGTACTTGACATGTGATGGATTGATAGGATTGATGTGATTGATGTGACACATCGTTGAGATTCCCTTGATTTTCGCAACGGGCGGCGTTTTCTCGCACCGAACGTTGGCCCATATCTCTTGATCAGGGTATCACCTCGGCGCGCGAGTCGCGGTATCGGAACCGCAACGACGGCGCGGTCGCTATGGTATTGATCTTGGGTTGAGTCGACTCGGGTTGTCGGCACATGAATCCGGGTCGCGCGTCAATATCGGTCAAGGGTCGAAAGCTGCCGGAATTCGACCGGTAAGACCGCTAAAGTGTACGGAAAGGTACGGACCAAGATACGGGTCTTACATAGGGTGCTTCGGAACAGGCAGCGCGGAGGGAGTGCAGGTGGGCCTCCGTGCCAGACTTGATGGAGTTGGTGCAGCAGGTCCCTCGGTGCCGGACTTGATGGAGTTGGTGCAGCAGAAGACTCTCCCACACGAGGGGGAGCCGGCTTCTTCCGAGTGATCTTCACTCGGGGGGCTTCTTTGAGTAGTTCCGCTGCGCTCGGAGCTGCCTTCCTCTTCCGCGCCCTAGACGCCTTAGCCATGCCTGCGAAAGAAAACTATCAGCTACTAAATAAGTGAAGAAAATATTATTGAAGAAGTCAGGACAGCTCACTTAGAGATGTGGCCAGAGGTGGGGATTTGCAGAGCCCGGACCAGTGAAGGTTGGCCGCAGTTATCAGATCGGCCCAGAAGCGAAGCGACTCCGACCGCGCTCTAGCCTTTGTAACCTGATTCTTCTCGTCCGAGTCTAAGAGCGGCAACCCCTTTGCAAAAACTGTAAAATAAAAAAAATATCACTTCTACGAAAATAGGTGAAAATCAAAATATTGACTCAGATGTAAAATGAAGTCCAACCTGACTTTGTAAAATGGGTTGGAACCCGAGCTGTCGAGGTCCCAAGCTCAGCCGCCGGGGCCTCCCAATCACCTGCCGCCCAGAACCATTTATTCTTCTAGTCCTTGTTGGAAGACGACAGGTGCATCACCAACCCCGACCCCTTGCTCCCCCGAGTCGCGAAATAATACCAGGGATCATTGGCGTCATGCTTGACCAAGTACAGGCTCAACAGCTCTTCGGGGGTCAGCTCGGAGTTCCCAACTTGCTTCCAAATTATGTAAGCTGAGACCATCACCCTCCATGCATTCAGAGCGAACTGTCGAGGGGCCAATCCGAGATAGGTCGCTACCTTCCGGATAAAAGGATGCAGTGGGAGACGGATCCCGCACTGCAGCGCTTAGAGAAAAATTGCCACCTCACCCTTAGCTGGAGCGCCAGCAACGTCCAAAGGGCCAGGAGCCCTTATTTGCACGGAGTCGAGGATTTAGAACTCCGAGCGGATCCATTCCATTTGGGATTCTGACATGACAGAACCCCCAGGGACAACCTCTGCGGTCCTCAGACTCGCAGGCATATCAGTGGCGGTAGGAGTTTCGACTCGGCGTGCTCGGGAGGCAGCCTTCTTGCTGGGTTTCTTTGTCCTAGAACCCAGTGTCTTTTGCTTCTGAGGCGGGAGGTACGGGAGAGTGGCTTCGAAAGGGCCCCCGGAAGACTCGCTCTCTCTCTCCTGGTATTCCCCGGCTCGGAGTGGTCGCCATACTCCCGGACCATCTCTAGATCAGAAGACATTGTGGAAATAAAGATGTAAGTGAGCGGGACTCATCGGATGATGGCCGAAAATCGCCTTTTTGTCGAAAATCTTGAGTTTGGCCGAAATCGCCCCTCGTCGGAAATCGCCTCTCCGGTGTGCTCTCTTAAACCAGGACGTGAACTAACTAACAAACGTCCGGAGCGCCTTATATAGGCAACAAAAGATTTTCGCATTAATGGCCAACCTTGATGGCAGCAGCCGAATCGGCACGAGCCGATCTTCGAGCACACATGGCAGCACCGCATTGGACAAATACCGAACTGTCAGTACGGTACCGACATCGAGTAGTGCACCTCGGTACGCGAAAATATGCCTCAGCAGTCGAAGCCATCATACATACGCCGCCTTAAGCCTGCGTGACAACTTCTCATAGGCTAGGATCGTGGATCGTAACCGTCGCCACGCGTAAGCCGAAGCAACCAGCACGCGCAGTTTGAAACTCGTCATTATTGCGACGAGCGGGAGACTTCCTGTATAATTACTCTCCGAGCTCACAAGCAAGCTCGAAGAGTAGGGGGCTTCTGTTATGGGAAGATCCGAGATCACTATTCCGAGCCGACTCAGCACCATTCCGACTAAGGCGCAACCCATTTGGGCAGAACTCAGTATCAGCACCACACGAGTCTGAAAGCAGAATTCAGCTCGGAGAGGAGTCACATCCGATCGGACCAATATATACCCTCGACCGTCTACTTGAATTCAGACTTGCGAGAGGATCGCATGCTGATGATCCAGTTGGACTATCCAAGCCGAGGCTACGAACAGAGACTCATACCACGATTGATAGGAAAGTTGTCACATTGAGACGTGGCCGGAAACTTCGCCCGCAAATACGCACGATCCGCCAGATACACTGCACACTCGGTGAATTACGGGCAATATCTCCATGATCATAGAATCCCTCTGATCGTGCCGAGATTGTCGGACTCAAACCGCCTCTCAGGCTGGTATAAATAGGACGCATCACCATGTCTACAGGTACACAAAATCGAGCTCTCCTCTACGATCTACTCAGACCATGATTCCCTTATCCTGACTTAGGCATCGGAGGGTCCCCCGGCTTAGCTAGGGTCACCTTTGCCTGCTTTCCTGGTGCAGGTTCTAGGGATTATACGTGGTGATTGACGTGGAGGAAGGGCCGACCAGATTTTGGCATCAACAGGGCCAATCATGTTGTATATGTAAAATCCTTTCCGTCCAAGAGGAAATAATAAGGGGCCAGGCACGTTGTATGCTTAAAAGATCCCTCTATCCATGAGGAAAATAATTTATTATTTAGATCATATATATACAAAGCTAAGCCCAATTAGCAACTCAGATGGTCTACACTAATTAGAACAAGATAAAAATATATTTTAGAACCAAATGTAGTACCTTATTTCTTGCAATTATGAGAAAGTCTATATGAGGGTGACATGTAACATTATATATATGAGAAATAAGTAGTAGGTAAAAATATCTTCAAAAATTTGGAGTGCTTTTTATGGATTTGCAGTTGGTCGCAAATCTTATTCTATACATTAGTGGATGGTTGAAAAAATGTTACGGTCTATATATAAAAAGTGTAATCAAAAAGTGTAATCGACATATATATTTAAGATGTAAAGGCGATCAAGGACAACCAAAACAAAATCTTATCTGACAAAAGTGAAGCAAGCAGTCATGAGGCATTTGGAAGAGGAATGGTTAGGAAGAAAAAACACAACAGAAATAATGATATATAAAGAGATTTTTTGACTACTGTAATCATTGCGATAATGGAAGAGGAATATAAAATAATAACTACAACAAAAATTTATAAATAGCAAAGGAATATAATAGAGAGGAACACAACCTACCCAATCCAACACTACAAACAAACTCATCTATTTATTTACTTTATTTTAGTTATTTTAAGAGTGATAGTAATCAAGTAGTGGTAGATTTCAAACGTCCTTAATATAGAAATAGAAGTTTTATTCATAAGGCCAGGAATCAAGGAATGCCTATGAGGCATGGCGTGCCCTGCATCAACTTTGCTAAAACACAACGCCTACACCAAAACCCCTCATGTGGCTGAATAAGTTTACCGTGAATAAACAAAAATGTTCACATTCACCGAAAAGAGGCTAACCATTCTATACGTGGGATTTTTATTTTGGCAATCGGCCATCTAGGGGCTCATCACATCAACGGTTTAGATCACTGAACCATGGGTGGCACTTTAACAAAATTGAAACCTATCCTTACGTGGACCAGCCCGATTTTGTAAATATAGTGTCACATCTTGTAAGTGGACCAGCCCCATTTTGTAAAATGTGTCCCTGGTGATGAGCGGACCAGCCTCATTTTTCTAAAAGGGTCCCATATGGTAATTAGACCAGCCTGATTTTCCAGGTCAGGCGCAGTCCTTGCTGGGTGGTAGACGAGTTTTCGTCTCTAACCGGTAGAGACCGCAGTAATGAAAGCGAGACTGACGTCAGTCTAATGAGAGACTGCTTGTTTGTTTTTTCAGAGAGAGAGAGAGAGAGAGAGATGATAGAGATGGTAAATATAGGGTAAACGGTAATTTTTCTACTGCGCGCGTTTGAAAATTTATATGAATTCGTGTCTTTAAACTTAGTTTAAAAGAGATAATTTTAATTTTTGAACACCACGATAATGCATGTGATATATCTATTCCGTTTTTCTGTTTTGCTATAATATTTTGAAGCATGAGACAAAAAATAAAGTAGATCCAATATTCAAGTGGCTCACGAAAAAAGAAATAGTGGCCCCACAAATTTTTTAACTGTCAATATTCAACTTCCTTTTTCGTATGATGTGGTCCACTTAATTTTTTGATATGCCTCATTTTTTTACTCATGTTATAAATTCAATTAGAATAATGAATGAATGGTGTGGATAATCAAAATGCATCACAATAGGACTCAAGGATATTTTGTAATATTCTTGATTTTTATATCAAAAAGTAAGCAGTCAAATCAAATATGATATAAATGCATGGGGAAATAATAATTATTTTTTTACACGTTATTTACCACTTCACCCGAAAATCATACAGGGGTTGTAGACGAATTCTCGTCTGTTCCTTGAGATTGATTTTTCATTACTTGTTAGCAGTGAAAGCGAGAATCACATCTGTCTCAGACAGACCGGAATTGTCTACGCCGTTTGTTTTACTCCGGGATTGAAGCACACAAGTACAATAGGGTCCAGATGTTGTATATGTCAAATCCGCTCTGTCCATGAGGCGAGAATCCTTTTTTGGACCGTACATACAGAAGATAAGACTGATTAACAATTCAAGTAGCCCACACTAATGAAAACAATGTAAAAATTCCCCCAAAACTGCTATCATCCTAATATTTCTTGTCTTCTCCTCACCTTCATGATTTACGCCTGATTAACGGGTTTTATGAAAGATATACACCATGGTTGCCCCACCCACAAACCAATGGTTGGCCCAATGTATCATGTGGTGTGGCCCATCTGAGATATAGATTAGATGACATTTGGCCTAAGAGCCTAACATCAATGATAAAATGTGATCCACGGATTTAATTTTACAAATACATCATGGTGGTCCCACATAAATTTGGCATATACATCATGGTGGACCCACATAATTAGGTGTTTTAGGATGCCGATTTCCAGCAAAAGCCTTTTCCCATGAAGTTCGTGGGATGGGATGCTACGTGAGGCCCACCTTGATGCTCGAGAAATCCCCTCTGTCCATCCATTTTGCCAGTTCATCTTAGCACATTAGACTAAAAATAAGGTGGATCGGAAACTCAAGCGGCGATACGAGGGGGAAAACTAAGGAAAGAGTTGCCTATAGTTGAAACTTTCTTAGGCTCCACCTTGATGACTATATGCCATCAAAACCGTTTATAAGGTCTTATCACTGGGATGAAGTGAAAGCACTAAAAACTCAGACTCAAACAAGAAACTTTTGTGGCCATACAAATGTTCCAACGGTGGTCACTAAATCTCCTGTGTTTCCTCTCGTATATGGGCTTGAGTTTCGGATCCACCTAACTTTTAGTATATTGTCCTAAAATTATCCGGAAAAACGGATGGACGGAGTGGATCACACCACAGCAACCTCCTGTGAATGGCTTTAACAGTAAATCCACGTCCAGTGTTTTTAGGCATAGAGTAGAGGATCAAAGTAACTCTCCTTTCTTAGAATTTTCTAAGCCTTTGGCGACGTTTGGACGTTGGACGACTGACAGCAATGAAAGCCTTTTAGACGAACGCGGATTTCGTGCTACCTCCCCGTTGAAACTTTTCTAAGCCTTTTATAGTCGTGGTGAAGTCTTTTAGACGAACGCGGATTTCGTGCTACCTCCCCGTTGAAACTTTTCTAAGCCTTTTATAGTCGTGGTGAAGTCTCTTAGACGAACGCGGATTTCGTGCTACCTCCCCGTTGAAACTTTTCTAAGCCTTTCAGAGTCGTGGTGAAGTCTTTTAGACGAACGTGGATTTCGTGCTGCCTCCCCTTTCCATGGTTGGGAACGGTTAGGAGCTCTGAGTGTCCACCATGATGTATGGGTTATATCTACACCGTCCATCCATTTGGTCGTAGTATTTTATTCAAAAAGACCCAAAGTTTAGCAGATCTAAGGCTCAAGTGAACCACACCTGGGAAAGCAGCGCTGATAATGATGCTCAACGTTGAAACTTTCCTAGGGCCCACCCTGATGTTTATTTGGCATCCAACATATTCATAAAGTTACATAGACGTGGATGATGAAGGGGAAAAAATATCAGCTCGATCCAAAACTTCCGTGGACCCCAAGAAGTTTTCAACGGTAAGGGTTTAATCCCCACTGTGTGGTCCAGCTGTATCTTGGATCTACCTCAGTTTTGGGCCTACTTTCGAAAATGATATGGAAAAATGGATGGATGGTGTGGATAAAACTCATCCATCACGGTGAAAACTTAGAGCCCCTGCACGTTCCCAGCCGGAGAAGGACATGGTAGGCCGCGATCTGGCATTCCTCTTACACCGGAATTGTCTAATGCACGGCGTCAAACACCCATGTTGTATACGTAAAATTCCCTTAGTCCGTGAGGCGAAGATCATTATTTACACCAAACATTCAAAAGCTAACTTCGATAACAACTCAGACTATCTACGGTAATAGGAACAACCCAAAACATTTCAAGGACAAAGATCCGAACAGTATGGCCCACCTGATGGAAGGTCGGATCTCACATGCCTGTTCCGTATTGGCATGTGTACCTGACACACGTGTACACGGTTAGCAAACCTTTTATGTCTGTGCATCTAACAGTTGACCCAACGTAATCGTGTGGAAAGCACGAAGGAGCGGGGCCTTGCTAATGGATAGCTCGTGAGACACATGGCGCATGGATGGCCGAGATTGAGGGTTGGTATGTAAGCATGCAAGTGCCAACGTGTCTGTAGAAACCAAACCCTTCATGTTTTCAAGCGTGGGAGGAGGGAGGCGTTGGTCCAATACATCCATCAGCAGTATATATTGGCCACCAGACGTTGCCAAGGATGAGAGGAGATCTCAAGGTTGTCTTCCCATTATCACTTCAAGTGCTACATTACATTTCTCAGTAACTCTCATTGTGTAAGCAAACTCTACACCAAACATAAAAATAAGATCATATTTTATAACCTACATCCGTTGGTACTTGATGCTATATATGCCTACTTCTGCTCAGACCTGAGTCTGGTGAGAGACCCTTTGTATGCAGCGCTTAAACCACTCAAGAACATTTTATGTGTTTGACATCCACTACGTCCATCAGGTGGGCCTTCTTGTATTCACAGTACAGCCCAAAAATGAACCTGAATCAAATATCAAGTGCGCCATACCAAGAAGAACCAAACCACTCCTAAAACCTCGATTTACATGCTTTGTGTTCCAACTGAGTTTTGAATCAGGCTTATTTTTGGAGTGTACGTTCATCCTGATGAGGCACGCCTGATGAATGGTTTGGGGGAAATATAAACACCATGGTGGGCCCCTACACAAACTTATGGTTGCATACGAGAGTATGCTAATGTTACACGTATCATTTATCATATAGAGACATACATGCCAAGCTAGCACACATGTCAACTATCTGAGCTGTCCATCATGTGGGCCATGCCATGTAGATGACCTGAACTGGCCTGATCTTTCGGCCATGGCTTCTAAATGGTGGGACCCACTTGACGGATGGCCAGCATCTAGCAACATGTTCTCCATGTAGAGGAGTTGGGATCTACACGTGTGGATAACTCGTGAAACCTGGTAGATATGTTTATGGGTGAGTGGAACTTTGTTTACGAGCGTTGTTTTGTGGGTTGCTCTCATGGGTGAAAGTTTGATTTGATTAGATAAGAAATGTAAACAAAACCCTTCTTTCCTCTTCTTCTTCTTCTTCTTCTTCTTCTTCTTCTTTTTAATTTATTTATTTGGCATTATGTATATCAATTTTTTTGGGCCGGGCTGTCTTGGTCATTTTAGCCTGACCTATCTCGGCCCAGCCTGAATGTCTATATTTGAGGGTAGGCTGCACAGGCATCTTACATATAGAACATGGTTTTCATTTTTCTAAATGTGTGGCCCACCTAATCAAGGGATGGAATAGGAACATTCACCATGGAGATAGGGATTTGATCAATCTGGGGAGGATCAAGCCCAAGCCCAACCATTTTTCAGGCTCAGGCCCTGGGCCTTATAGTATCTAGCCTGGCCATCCCATTTTCCCCACTAAATGATGTGTGTGTGTGTGTGTGTGTGTGTGTGTGTGTGTGTGTGTGTGTGTGTGTGTGTGAAAAAGCTTTAAATAAGATGTGACTTAGTTTCTCTACTGACAAGTAGGAAATTCATGGAAATGTATGATCATTAAGCATTTCAAGTAACAATTGAAATAGAAGCAACTTTTTGAAGTCATGTTTATCACTTATGACTATACGTTTAGACATTCCATGTTCCATGAAATTATCTAACATAAACAAGTAGAAGAAAATTCAAGAAACATTACCATAAGTGCATACCTGGAGCTATGTATCCATGAGTGCCTGCGAGTGTGGACCAATTGGATGAATCTCGCTTTAAGAGTCTTGCGGTGCCAAAGTCAGAGACACAGGCCTCAAATTCTAAATCCAACAAAATGTTTTTACTTGATTAAGTCCCGATGAACTATAGGAGGAGTGCGATCATGGTGCATGTATGATAAAGCATCGGTTACTCCTCTTATAACTTTCATCATCTTCACCCAATCCAATTCTACAGCTCCTTTATTGCCGCTGAGGATGCTAGCTAAGCTTACCCTTTCCATGTACTCGTACACCAAAAATGAACACCGAGCATGCGAACAAAACCCATAGAGATTCACGATGCTGTGATGTCGTTTCTGTTAATGCTTGTATCTCTTTTTCAAAGCTTCTTTGATCAACTTGTTCACCACCTTGTGACGAGTCAAGTTTTTTCACAGCTACCACCTGACCCAGCTGTAGATCTGCTTTATAAACCCTTCCATATCCTCCAGCCCCAATGCTATATTTGTAATTGAAATCCTCCATTGCCCTGATGATGCCTTCATATGCAATCTTTCTATCAAAATTACATATTGCAAATAGATTATTTTCCATTTTTCACTTCTAAGTCCTGTTTCTCTGCATTTCTTGTTCTGTGGGATCTTTGTAGGAAAATGGAAAAAATGGTGGCAAATACAAGTATAAGAAATAAGGTTGCCATGATAGGAATAATGATCACAATCTTGTGGTCTTTCTTCCCATTTTGAGGCTTTATAAAAGAGGAATTACAAGGTTGCATGCCTTTTCTTCACCGCATAAACCTTTGTGTCTCAATAAATGCCCCTGACGAAGCCAGATGTAAGGCTTTGCCGTTGGGGAGAGGGCCCTCCAAATCATTGTATGAAAAGTCGATGGAAGATAAACTGATCATCTCTTTGAAAGACGATGGGATGGAACCCGAGAGTGAATTGTGGGAGAGATTTAGCTTTTCCAACATTTGCAGTTTCCCAAGTTGTTGGCTTATCTCTCCAAAGGAAGTTATAGCTGAGATCCAAGGTAATCTGTAGGCCTATTAGATTACCAATCTGAAATGGGATGCTTCCATTCAAATAATTCTCACTTATGCTCAAATACCGCAATTTGGAGCAGTTCCCCAGTTGCTGTGGTATCAGCCCACTCAGCTTGTTCTTTGATAGGTCAAGAATTTCTAAATTGGATAGTTTTCCAATTTCACCTGGTACCCAACCAGATAATCTGTTGTTTTGTAAACTCAAGTTGTAAAGCATGGACAAACTCCCCAGGCTACTAGGAATATTTCCTTGTAGGTTGTTTGAAGACAGGTCGAGTTCATGAAGCTGATTTAGCTGCCCAATCTGCGGCGGAATTCTACTAGTGAGATTGTTCTCAGAGATTTTTAGCAGCGTCAGGTTTTGTCATTGTCCCCATTTTGGTGACAGCTCACCATGAAATTAATTATAACTCAAATTGATGTACTCTAAACTAGGATATACTCCGAAAACTTGGGATATATTTCCTGTGAGCTGATTATCACTACAACAAAATGGTCCTTTACCGGCGGCCAAAACCGCCGGCAAAGATCCAAATAACAGCCGGTACAGATTTTCCCGGCTGTCATACAACAGCCGTAAAAGCCTCGGTCAGTAAAGGGTTTACCAGCGGCCAGCACTTTTACTGACGGTTTTGCGGGCCGCCCCTAAATCATAAGTGTGAGAGGAAAAAGGGAAAAAGCTACGGATAAAATTCGTAGCCTAGAGATGTCTTTTGGATTTAATCCATAGCGATAGAACATATGACGGATTGAATCACTACAATCAATAGTATGATCTAACATACATGTGTGACCCATTTGGTAACTGGACCAAGCTGATTTCTGGGCCAGGCAATCATCACAGCAGGGGTCCATCCATCACGTGGAGCTCCCATATACTATTATTGTGGCACATTCAGACGTGAGCCGGGTTGCATGTGATGTTTCAAATCTTCATCTCTAATACCTCTTTCCAATGTTGTAACTAACGTCTTTCCATGCGACCTTGTTTGTTAACTTTCACATGCAACCCTCCTGATTTCTGCAATTTTATCACTTTAGTGGAACACCGAAACAATGAAGAAGGTGAGCCACACAATGAAAATTACATGGAGTTACACTCTATAGGTGGGCCATAGACATATATTGATTCATCCCATCAGTTGTCCACATGATTTCAAAATCATAGCCTGCCTGATAAATGGACCATGCCAGGTTTTATCCCAGATGATTTTCCAACATGGTCAACCTTTTGGGCTGCTATAATATCTTGAAAGAAAAAACATTGCATGTGAGCATTAATCATCCCATGTGAGCACATCATCACAGCACTTTGGAGACGCACTTTCAACTTCTGTATAAAATCATGTAAAAAGAAACAACATAAGAAAGAACATTAGCAAAGTCCAAACCATCAACACAGCCTTTGGAAAAAGAGCCTGAAATCTACTACTGAGAAAACAACCAGCCACAAAACCTGGCAATACCAACAATTGACTACTATTTACGAGCCAAGGAAAATACCCAAAAAAAAAAAAAAACCAACAACAACAACAACACCCTAACAATCCATAAGCCCACTCCAATATCTTTGATTATGCCCTCCTAAAAGTCTTCAAAGCTGACCGCGTAAGTTGGCAGCAATCTGATAAAAGAAAATTCACATGGTTGACACTCCCTTGCTTTGAATTCAATTTGTTTATTAGAGAAAATTTCAATTGGAAAAAAGAAATTTTCTTTATCACCTTCATGTAGACATCTACGTCGGGATCTGGCTTGATGTTTGCTGCTTTCTCTCTTCTCGACAGCTCCATCAGCATTTCTACAAATTACACAAGAAAAAAAAACTGCTAAACATTCGAACTCATTCAAACGACCTCCATTCAATTTTGCGGTCTGAAACCATTCACTATTACTTACCATAGCGGGTACCAACTCCTTGACATCTGGCCAAGAAAGCCAAGGTTTCTCTCACCGTCATTTCCCCGATATGGAGATCATTCTGACTGATATAAGCGGAAGTCCTCTGAGGGACGAATTCGTCTAATCCGTGGCCATTGTAGGTTATTTTCCCTGTAACATGTTGTTTCCAAGAAACCTATCTCAACCTATATCTTTCGACAAAATGACTCCAAATGGAAAATTAGAAAGAAGAAGATATTTACCTTTATATCCTTATCAAGCTTCCCAGCCAAAGCTAATAGTAAAGTGGACTTCCCAGAGCCTGGAGAGCCTAAAAGCAAAGTCATCCTGAAAAAGGAAAAATAATAATTACAGAGTAATTAAACTTCTATTGATCCAGTAATTTATATGATGAAATGGAATAACAAACCAAGTAAAACCCAATTCACGAATCAATCAAAGCCCTTCTCTTACCTGCAAGGCTTGATGATTCCGCTAACGTCATGGAGAATTGATACAGGTCTCTTTCGACTTGGATGAATGTGGAGATCGTTCAAAAAACTCTGTAAGAATGAAAAAGAAATTGCAAGATTGGTACATGTTATGATTTTTTTATTTTTTATTTTTAAAGATTATAAACACCCAAATACACTTGAATTACCTCAAAAATATTAACTGTGAAGTTGAAGAGTGTTGGTATACCCCTATTCCCAATATAAGCATTTGCATTTATAACAAGAAAAATAGAATAATGTGAATGTACCGTTCCATTCGGTTCCTGAGCTTCAATAGGAACTTCTCATTGTCCTCCTCTGCAAATGCATACAAGTACATAATACAGAATGTAAATATATAAAGTACATAACAAAAGTTTTACACTATGATGCAGGCACACACACACACACAACACGATACCAACAGACAACACACGCACGGGCAGTTGACAGACAACACCACCAGAGTGAAATCAACAACTACCATGCAAGCTACTGCATGGATATTGACCAAGACAATGCAGTCAGATTATAATCACTTCCAAACATCTAATGCAATGGAATATTGAAGGCATACCCTTAAGTTCATGGCATGGTCACTAATGTCCTTTACTTTTCGTGGAGATATTGCAACTGGCATGCATTTGCATGTGCACAGTACTGACAGCAGGATTTAGTATGACATGCCCAAGAAGTGGAAGGTTCACATCCCTGGACAATCTTGCTGTGCCCATGATTGGTTTGAACAAAGCATAGAATCTCATGTGTGCAGTTCATGAGACACTAGGTTAGAGCCATTTTACTCAGGATAGAAACCCGGTAAAAAAATGATAAAATACTATTCCCTAAACACAATTAGGAGTGAACTTGTTCTTTGACTATTTTTAGGCAAAACGGCGGTCCAGTATACAAGCCAATCCAGGAATCTCATACATACCTCACTGATGACTTCATTGACCAATTGTTCTGCAGATTCAATTTGTTCTTTGGTGCCGTCAATCTGTATGGTTCTCTCTGTTGATGTATCGCCAGGAGGGGGATGCAACGGTATCAACTGGACAAAAAATGTAGAAGGAAAAGACACTGGTATCAGTGTATCACAAGCACAGTATAGTATTATAACTCATATGAAACGAATACAATCAAGTGCCGACAAATGGGCTGATACAGATGACTCTCATGATCAAATAATGGACCAGTCATGAAGGAAATTTGCACCTGCTTTTTTTTTAAAAAAAAATTGTTGAGAATGTGGAGCCACATTGGGCCGTCTTCGACCGGTCGTAGGAGGGCTATGACCGGTCGTAGGGGCCTGTTTGACCGGTCGTGGGGGATCCACGACTGGTCGTGGGAGGCGCTCGACCGGTTGTAGGTTCGAGCACTAGCACGACTCAAAGTCCAGCAAGTTGTGCTATTTTTTTCTTCCAGGGCCTAGGACCGGTCGTAGGGGTCTAGGACCGGTCGTAGGGGAGCTAGGACCGGTCGTAGGTTACGCAGTTTGTTCCGCGATTTTGCGCGAAACTACAGATTTGAGTCCTTTCATAAATAGGATGCGGAAGGGAAGTTGCCTAAACTATAAATAGGGGTTCCTAGGACTTTTCTAGGGCATTCTGAGGTATGAGGAATATTGAAAAATATTTCTAAAGGTGTGGGCTAAGAGTTTTCTATATTCTTTCAAGGGAGAGGTTAGTATTTTGCCTTGTAATCTTTGTTTCTTCATAGTGGAAGTTTGCATCCGTGGTTTTTTACCCTAGTTTGGAGTTTTTCCATGTATATCTTGTCTTGTGGTTTGTTTGGATTGCTTTGATTTATTTCTAGTTTATATTTATTTTCGTTTATCGTTTGTGGGTGAGGCCTGAGATTGGATTTCGACCCACTGCGTTGTTGGCGTGCTGCGCAAAAACTGGTATCAGAGCTATTGGTTTAGTTCTATTGGGAGCGATGGCGGAAGATGGAAAAACTAGAATTGAGAAGTTTGATGATTCAAACTTTGCCTTCTGGAAGATGCAGATGGAGGATTATCTGTATCAGAAGGACCTCTACATTTCTCTAAAAGGAAAAGAGAAGAAACCAAAAAAGATGACAGATGATGAATGATTTTTACCGAATAGGAAGGCTTTAGGAACGATCCGACTCTCTTTGTCTAAGAACGTCGCCTTTAATATATCTAAGGTGAAAATGATAAAAGAATTAATGGAAGCCCTAACCACCATCTATGAAAAGCCCTCAGCATCCAACAAGCTTCATCTCATGAAACAACTATTCAACATGAAGATGTCAGATGGTGGGAGCGCGGCTGAACATCTAAACGAGTTCAATACAGTCACAAGACAGTTGGAATTTGTTGGCATCGTTTTTGAGGATAGGTCAGGACACTATTGATCTTATCCAGTCTGTCAAACAATTGGGATGGTTTGGTGATTGCTGTGAGAAATTCCTCAGGGTCGACAAAGATGAATTTTGATGATGTGGCCGGTCTAATTCTCAGCGAAGAATCTAGAAGAAAGGCATCAGGAGTTTCAGGGGATTCAGGGAATGCTCTAAACGTTAAAGGAAGAAGAAGATCGCAAAATAAATGAGGCAATAAACACGGGCGTTCTAAGTCGAGGAAGAAGTCAAAGGGACCGAAAGACAAAGACGGGTGTTGGCATTGCGGCAAGAAGGGTGTCACGCCCCAAACTCGGAAACCGGGCTCACAGAATTCCCGATCGCCGAATCCGGCGCCGACAGCCTCCGTAGTACCCCATTCTCGGCTCCTAGCCTTCATATGCCAGATTCCGATCCTGGGATCCTACAAGGAGGATTTTTTTTTTTGTACATATAACTAATAATAAGCATAACCGCAAGATTACCCAATTCACAAGACAACATCATCATCACATATCCACTAATATAATCGTTTGAGTACAATACTAAAAGGGAAATACATAAATAAAAATCAAGCCCCAGAAGACCACTGCACGCTCCAAGCTCAGCACTGCTACAACCTAACATCACCTGCACGCATCTATCGTGCATAAGCTTATAGAAAGCTTAGAGGGTGGTGTAAGTGTGTGCACAAGGTAAGTGTCAAGTATTCAATACAATGCTATAATCATACAATACCAAAAAAAATTGGCAATCCATAAACCATACAATGTCTAAATAAGCAGAAATACTAACAAGAGCAGGAATTATCAGAGTAAGCGGAAATACTGACAAGATGTAAGTCATACGATAACAGGGTAAGTGGAAGTATGGACAAGTCTATAAGTTAATCAATATCAGAATACGCAATATAGAACAACTATGCGATAAGGAGTCATAAAGAGCTAAATAGCAGATGTCGAGAATGCAATGCAATATACAAATCCTACTAAATCTATCCAGGCCATATAAGTGCAGAAATAACAACTCAAGATGCCATATGCCTGCGGACGTAATGTAATATGCGATGCGAATGAAATAACCATGCTGGAGTGTGAAGTCGGGATGATAGTACGTAGTATCGCAGGCTATGGGGTCCACCACAAGGGACTTCTATCCAAACCAGTCCCATACCTAAATTTGGATAGTCAGACTCATTGTGATAAACTCCTGATCTCAGGCTAGTCGCGCGCCTAACCGAAATCCATGCCATAACGAAGGTACACAATAATTAGTTGCGCACCACCAGCCCGAGTGGATAGTGAATGGATGAATGAATGATCAAGCATCTCCTACTCAATAAGTCCACATATCAGTACGGTTCCTCTCTGGGAAATCACCGGGGTCTATTGCACTCCAAACCAGATTGCCGCCCCATCGCGCGCAACAAGGTGAGTGGAAGAGACCTCACTATCCGCCTGCCAATATCGGGCCCGGCTCGTCAATAGCGGACCCATTCCTCGAGCTGGTCAGACTCAGCCTAGCATTGCCCCCTCCTCTCGGGCAGGTAAGGCCGCACCCCCTTCCAACCGACCACGACACAGTGGAGAGCGCAGCCATCTGGTAATCGGCACTCAACGCTCATCTACCCACTCGGTCTAGACGTTGGAGCAACCTCTGGATCCAAGAGGGTTTAGGGACTTTCACCCAAGGATATCTATAGCACCCCATGTAGAACAGATTTCCGGTGTCCCATCTGGCCATCCACGATATGCCTGTGGAGGCTACGACCCTGATGTCACTAGGGCATACAGTAATCACAACACATAATGCGAGATGCATGAGTCATACAATTCAGTCATGCATCAATCCTGCGCAAACCATGCGCTCATGTGAGATAATATCCGCCTATCAGGGAGTCTCATAACAACTAGCATTATGACATATGCAATGGCCAATCACATCTCATAACAGACATGCAGATGATGCGTATGGGCATGGATCATGATACTATGCAGTCACATACTCATAATCGGTATCAATAACCGGCATCAACAATCGGCCTTGACAATGTGGACATCTAACCAACATTACTCCCAAGGAGTGGCCCACGCAAACGTCATTACCTATACCATGGTGAAATCATACATCACATCGGGCCTTGAATTCACAACAGGTGGGCCCTGCTCATGGGCCTAACATACATCATAATGGGCTCATTTGCTTGATTCTCAAATGAATCACAATGGGCGTCATCACCTAGGCCTCAATATACATCACGTTGGTCCTTAGACACAGGCTGAATACACATCATGTCGGGCCTCAAATACGGGTCACATATTCATCACATTGGGCCTCGACAATCAGAATCGACATTCAGTTATGACAGTTCAAAATCGGTAATTGACCTCAATCAATAATCGGCAATCGGTCACGACAAATCAGAATCAGCAAATCGATCACATCTATCGGAATCAATAAGAATGAGCCTAACAAGGCCTACGGGAAGGTCACAATGTAGACATTAAACCATCATTGCCCATCAATGTGGACATTTAACCACCATTACTCCAAAGGAGTGGCCCACGCAAACGTCATTACCTATACATGGTGAAATCATACATCACATCGGGCCTTGAAAACACAAAAGGTGGGTCCTGCACTTGGGCATTTCATATACATCACGCCGAGCCTCACCATATGGGCCGGGAATACATCACAATGGGCCACGTCATTAGGCCGCACCAATGGGCCTTATATACATCATAATGGGCCTTGGCACATGGGCTATAAATACATCATATCGAGCCTCAATCATGGGTCGCGTATACGTCACAATGTGCCTTACCGAATGGGCTGAAAATAAATCACAATGGGCCTTACCAAATGGGTCATAAATACACAATAGGTGGGCCTTGCACATGGGCTTAATATACAACACGATGGGCCACGGCCCATGAGCCTAATACACACCACATTGGACCTCATCACATAGGTTGCAATTGTGTCAATGTGGGCCTTAACGGATGCGCCACAAATACATCGAGGTGGGCTTCATCAATGGGCCACAATTACATCAATATGGGCCTCAACCCATGGGCCCTATACACATCACAGTGGGCCTCAAACCATGGGCCCCAAATACATCGCAATGGGCCTCGACCCATGGGCCCTATACATCATCATGGGTCTCAAACCATGGGCCAATATACATTATCGAAAGGTCATCTGGATCGCACTAATGAGCCGAATCAAATGGGTCGAATCATATGTGTCAAATCAAATGGGCCAAGCCGAATGGGCCCAAACCAACCACACCATTCATCTATAGATAGAGATCTTTTTAGAGCATTATCAGAAAATGAATCATATCGAAAGGTCATCTGGACCATGCTACAAATAACAGTGGAGAAAATGATTGTCACAGTTAAGACTTCACAAGGCCCACCATCACCTTTATTTTTCATCTAATCTATTCACCAAGGCCTGAATTAAAAGAGAAAAAAAAAAATTTCATATGGATCTAAACCTTCTGCGATCACATACAATTTCATTGGTGGACATTCAATCTCCACTGATCTTTACAGTGTGGTCCACCTGATAAATGGCTGGATATAGCATATACATCACAGCGTGGCCCATCGTCCAACCATTTGGACAGTGTGGGCTACATCATATACATCATGGCATGGCCCACGGAACTTGATGACGTTACTACAGCAGCTATCTGCTGCTCGTCCAACATATGGACAACGTCGATATAAAACAGATGGACGGTCTGGATATCACGTTCAAACCCAGACCATTGGCTGACATAAATACATCATCTGTATTGCTGGTGGGATGCTAACCCACCAGCAGATAGACGGTTAGGATAAAAAAAAAAAAACATACCTTATGACCAGACCCTTGGCACGTGTGGAATGCACACGTGAATGGGCGGTTTGGATAACACAATACCTCGTGGTGGGATCCACCGTCCACGTGGCTGGACGGTGAGGATCTCACATGCCTCTGGCCCACCACGTAGAAATAGATGGACGGTATAAAAAAATATATACATTCAGTTAGGGTCCCAACGTCCGGTCCACTGGATGGGGTAAAATACATTAAGGTGATCCCTGCACAGCACTGTCCAGCAATGGACGGTGCAAATGACACGTATATCATGGTGGCCTGCACACTCAGCACCGTCCAGATGGATGGTGCGGATTACATACATCATGGTGGCCACCCATTGTCCCTAAGAGGGAGATGGACGGGGTGGATAAATACATTAGGGTTGGCCCCACAGTACCGTCCAGATGGATGGTATGGGCATAGGATTTATACATCAAGGTAGGGCCCCGCCTAGATCGGACGTCCTGGATAAAACACAAAAATCAAGGTGGATCCCACGTGGGGCCCACCATCATGTTACCTGCCGTCCAACCTACTCATAAGGTCACGCTGACCTGGACGGAGGAAAAACAAATTTAATATTGATCCAAAACTTCTGTCAACCCAAAAGAGGTTCCAACGGTGGACGTTCAATCAACACTGTTTCCTGCTATGTGGCCACCTAACCGATGGCTGGATGGAGTGGATAGAACACGTACATCATGGTGGGTCCCACCGTCCAATCAGTGGATGGTGCAGATCTAATATGTAATCACGGTGCGGTCCACTGGCCGTTGTCCAGCAGCTGGACGACGTTAGTAAAACACATACATCTACGTGGGCTCCACCGTTCGCCTGGACGGTGGAGCAAAATACATGTATCATTGTGGGTTCCCATGTGGGGCCCACTGTAATGTTTAAACGCCATCCGACCTAATGACAAGGTCACACGAACCAGCGTGAGGGTAAAACACAAATTTCATCTTGATTCAAAACTTCTGTGGGCCTACAAAAGAATTTCAATGGTAGACACTCAATTCGCACTGTTTCTTACGATGTGGGCCACCTGAGCGTTGGATTTTGTTGAAATTTGGAGGGGGCCCACTTCATAGAGAGGCCCACAAAATGAACGGGTTGGATGACAAATGAACATCATGGTGGGGCCCACGGCTGGAGCCGTGGGTCTGCTGCCGTTCGCCCGTCTTCCAGCGCTGCAGGCGCTGCTTGCGCCCTCTGGCAACAGGACCTGCTGCATGTTTTCTTTTCTTTTTTTTCTTTTTTTCCTTTTTTTTTTGAAATCTCATATGTGGGGCCCACTTCTTGAGAATCCACTCCGTCCAATGGATCCTAGGGCTCAAAACATGTCAGAAAAGTGAAATGTTTTGCATTTTTGGTGTGTGGATACAGCGAGGTGGGTCCTAATAGCTTTGAATGGTAGAAAACATAGTTTTCTATGGTATGGCCCGCTTGATTATCCGATTGGCCTCATTTTTTTGGCTCAACGCCTAAAGTGAGTTAAAGAACAGGATGGACGGCATGGATTAAACTCGAATATCAAGGTGGGGCCTACATGGACAGCCCTTCCCAAAACCTTCTTCTTCTTTTTTTTTTTTTTTTCTCTGCTGCTACCATTGGTACGCCCACTGTCAGCTTACCCTTCACTGCCATGCTTGTCCAGCGTCCCCGAATGCTGGACTGCATGATACACAGGCATCGTGGTGGGTCCCATTGGGACGTGGCCCACCATATTTGGATCAGTCTGATATATGTGTTTTTTTTTTTTTTTTTTCCCTACATCCAGGCCCACCAAAAAGGGCGGTCAGCAAGGTGGGCCTTATGGATGGAACGGCATGGATCATACTTCATTGCGGGGTCCACAAGACAAGAGAAAGAGAGAGAAAGAGAAAGAAACACCCACAAATAATACAGATTCACCCACCTTTCTTGCTTCTTCTTGGGTCAATGGCAAGCTAAGCTCCTCGGCTACCATTTTGATGGAGGATGATGGTAATTGGACGGTGGAGATTGAAGATAGGGAGGTGGGCCATACCAAGCTCTCCTCTCTTGGAGATGGCTTGGACGTTGGTTGCTCTCATGGAGCTTAGGAGAGAATGAGAGAGAGAGATATGAGAGAGAGGTGATGTGAGTGATGGAGTGATGGGGAGAGAGATGGGTGAGGTGATGGGAAGGTTGACTTTTGGGGATGGGTAGTTGTACTTAGGGATGGGTGAGTGATGTGTACTTGATTGATGGGATTGATGGGATTGATGGGATGGATTCTCTTGGGTTTTGCAACGTGCGGCCTTTTCTTCGAACTGAACGCGGGCCCACATCTCTTGGCCTGGGTATCGCCTCGGCGCGTGAGACGCGGCATCGGAACCGCGGCGACAGAGCGGTCGCACTGGTACAAGTCTCGGGTCGAACTGACTAAGACCGACAGGATCCGTTTCAGGATTGCGCGCAACGCCGGTTGCAGATCGCGAGTCGGCGGAAATTGATCGGAATGACCGCGAAAGCCTAAGGAACAGTACGAATTAGGATACGGGTTTTACAGCTCTCCCCACCTAATAAAAATTTCGTCCTCGAAATTTAAGAAAATAAACAAGGGGAGAAGAATCACCATCATGTATATAAGTTAAGGCACAATCAATCTAGCAAGGGATGAAGATAGCGCTCTCTAATCTCAACCTCGCCCTCTCAAGATACATCATCAATACTATGGTGACCTTACTAATCTTCGGATCTCGGATCAGAAATGATCGAAAATGAAATACTATATAGCCTCACAATTTCAACGGTAGGGTGCTATATCAGAAAATCTCTAAGTTATTCGAACTCGGGGATCTAACCATTCTAAGTTCTCAACAACCATAGAGTAAATGATAGTTATCAGTAGATATGTGATATTATCTTCAGGTATTCCCAAGTTATGCTCTGATACCAACTTCTGTCACGCCCCAAACTCGGAAACCGGGCTCACAGAATTCCCGATCGCCGAATCCGGCGCCGACAGCCTCCGTAGTACCCCATTCTCGGCTCCTAGCCTTCATATGCCAGATTCCGATCCTGGGATCCTACAAGGAGGATTTTTTTTTTTGTACATATAACTAATAATAAGCATAACCGCAAGATTACCCAATTCACAAGACAACATCATCATCACATATCCACTAATATAATCGTTTGAGTACAATACTAAAAGGGAAATACATAAATAAAAATCAAGCCCCAGAAGACCACTGCACGCTCCAAGCTCAGCACTGCTACAACCTAACATCACCTGCACGCATCTATCGTGCATAAGCTTATAGAAAGCTTAGAGGGTGGTGTAAGTGTGTGCACAAGGTAAGTGTCAAGTATTCAATACAATGCTATAATCATACAATACCAAAAAAAATTGGCAATCCATAAACCATACAATGTCTAAATAAGCAGAAATACTAACAAGAGCAGGAATTATCAGAGTAAGCGGAAATACTGACAAGATGTAAGTCATACGATAACAGGGTAAGTGGAAGTATGGACAAGTCTATAAGTTAATCAATATCAGAATACGCAATATAGAACAACTATGCGATAAGGAGTCATAAAGAGCTAAATAGCAGATGTCGAGAATGCAATGCAATATACAAATCCTACTAAATCTATCCAGGCCATATAAGTGCAGAAATAACAACTCAAGATGCCATATGCCTGCGGACGTAATGTAATATGCGATGCGAATGAAATAACCATGCTGGAGTGTGAAGTCGGGATGATAGTACGTAGTATCGCAGGCTATGGGGTCCACCACAAGGGACTTCTATCCAAACCAGTCCCATACCTAAATTTGGATAGTCAGACTCATTGTGATAAACTCCTGATCTCAGGCTAGTCGCGCGCCTAACCGAAATCCATGCCATAACGAAGGTACACAATAATTAGTTGCGCACCACCAGCCCGAGTGGATAGTGAATGGATGAATGAATGATCAAGCATCTCCTACTCAATAAGTCCACATATCAGTACGGTTCCTCTCTGGGAAATCACCGGGGTCTATTGCACTCCAAACCAGATTGTCGCCCCATCGCGCGCAACAAGGTGAGTGGAAGAGACCTCACTATCCGCCTGCCAATATCGGGCCCGGCTCGTCAATAGCGGACCCATTCCTCGAGCTGGTCAGACTCAGCCTAGCATTGCCCCCTCCTCTCGGGCAGGTAAGGCCGCACCCCCTTCCAACCGACCACGACACAGTGGAGAGCGCAGCCATCTGGTAATCGGCACTCAACGCTCATCTACCCACTCGGTCTAGACGTTGGAGCAACCTCTGGATCCAAGAGGGTTTAGGGACTTTCACCCAAGGATATCTATAGCACCCCATGTAGAACAGATTTCCGGTGTCCCATCTGGCCATCCACGATATGCCTGTGGAGGCTACGACCCTGATGTCACTAGGGCATACAGTAATCACAACACATAATGCGAGATGCATGAGTCATACAATTCAGTCATGCATCAATCCTGCGCAAACCATGCGCTCATGTGAGATAATATCCGCCTATCAGGGAGTCTCATAACAACTAGCATTATGACATATGCAATGGCCAATCACATCTCATAACAGACATGCAGATGATGCGTATGGGCATGGATCATGATACTATGCAGTCACATACTCATAATCGGTATCAATAACCGGCATCAACAATCGGCCTTGACAATGTGGACATCTAACCAACATTACTCCCAAGGAGTGGCCCACGCAAACGTCATTACCTATACCATGGTGAAATCATATATCACATCGGGCCTTGAATTCACAACAGGTGGGCCCTGCTCATGGGCCTAACATACATCATAATGGGCTCATTTGCTTGATTCTCAAATGAATCACAATGGGCGTCATCACCTAGGCCTCAATATACATCACGTTGGTCCTTAGACACAGGCTGAATACACATCATGTCGGGCCTCAAATACGGGTCACATATTCATCACATTGGGCCTCGACAATCAGAATCGACATTCAGTTATGACAGTTCAAAATCGGTAATTGACCTCAATCAATAATCGGCAATCGGTCACGACAAATCAGAATCAGCAAATCGATCACATCTATCGGAATCAATAAGAATGAGCCTAACAAGGCCTACGGGAAGGTCACAATGTAGACATTAAACCATCATTGCCCATCAATGTGGACATTTAACCACCATTACTCCAAAGGAGTGGCCCACGCAAACGTCATTACCTATACATGGTGAAATCATACATCACATCGGGCCTTGAAAACACAAAAGGTGGGTCCTGCACTTGGGCATTTCATATACATCACGCCGAGCCTCACCATATGGGCCGGGAATACATCACAATGGGCCACGTCATTAGGCCGCACCAATGGGCCTTATATACATCATAATGGGCCTTGGCACATGGGCTATAAATACATCATATCGAGCCTCAATCATGGGTCGCGTATACGTCACAATGTGCCTTACCGAATGGGCTGAAAATAAATCACAATGGGCCTTACCAAATGGGTCATAAATACACAATAGGTGGGCCTTGCACATGGGCTTAATATACAACACGATGGGCCACGGCCCATGAGCCTAATACACACCACATTGGACCTCATCACATAGGTTGCAATTGTGTCAATGTGGGCCTTAACGGATGCGCCACAAATACATCGAGGTGGGCTTCATCAATGGGCCACAATTACATCAATATGGGCCTCAACCCATGGGCCCTATACACATCACAGTGGGCCTCAAACCATGGGCCCCAAATACATCGCAATGGGCCTCGACCCATGGGCCCTATACATCATCATGGGTCTCAAACCATGGGCCAATATACATTATCGAAAGGTCATCTGGATCGCACTAATGAGCCGAATCAAATGGGTCGAATCATATGTGTCAAATCAAATGGGCCAAGCCGAATGGGCCCAAACCAACCACACCATTCATCTATAGATAGAGATCTTTTTAGAGCATTATCAGAAAATGAATCATATCGAAAGGTCATCTGGACCATGCTACAAATAACAGTGGAGAAAATGATTGTCACAGTTAAGACTTCACAAGGCCCACCATCACCTTTATTTTTCATCTAATCTATTCACCAAGGCCTGAATTAAAAGAGAAAAAAAAAAAATTTCATATGGATCTAAACCTTCTGCGATCACATACAATTTCATTGGTGGACATTCAATCTCCACTGATCTTTACAGTGTGGTCCACCTGATAAATGGCTGGATATAGCATATACATCACAGCGTGGCCCATCGTCCAACCATTTGGACAGTGTGGGCTACATCATATACATCATGGCATGGCCCACGGAACTTGATGACGTTACTACAGCAGCTATCTGCTGCTCGTCCAACATATGGACAACGTCGATATAAAACAGATGGACGGTCTGGATATCACGTTCAAACCCAGACCATTGGCTGACATAAATACATCATCTGTATTGCTGGTGGGATGCTAACCCACCAGCAGATAGACGGTTAGGATAAAAAAAAAAAAACATACCTTATGACCAGACCCTTGGCACGTGTGGAATGCACACGTGAATGGGCGGTTTGGATAACACAATACCTCGTGGTGGGATCCACCGTCCACGTGGCTGGACGGTGAGGATCTCACATGCCTCTGGCCCACCACGTAGAAATAGATGGACGGTATAAAAAAATATATACATTCAGTTAGGGTCCCAACGTCCGGTCCACTGGATGGGGTAAAATACATTAAGGTGATCCCTGCACAGCACTGTCCAGCAATGGACGGTGCAAATGACACGTATATCATGGTGGCCTGCACACTCAGCACCGTCCAGATGGATGGTGCGGATTACATACATCATGGTGGCCACCCATTGTCCCTAAGAGGGAGATGGACGGGGTGGATAAATACATTAGGGTTGGCCCCACAGTACCGTCCAGATGGATGGTATGGGCATAGGATTTATACATCAAGGTAGGGCCCCGCCTAGATCGGACGTCCTGGATAAAACACAAAAATCAAGGTGGATCCCACGTGGGGCCCACCATCATGTTACCTGCCGTCCAACCTACTCATAAGGTCACGCTGACCTGGACGGAGGAAAAACAAATTTAATATTGATCCAAAACTTCTGTCAACCCAAAAGAGGTTCCAACGGTGGACGTTCAATCAACACTGTTTCCTGCTATGTGGCCACCTAACCGATGGCTGGATGGAGTGGATAGAACACGTACATCATGGTGGGTCCCACCGTCCAATCAGTGGATGGTGCAGATCTAATATGTAATCACGGTGCGGTCCACTGGCCGTTGTCCAGCAGCTGGACGACGTTAGTAAAACACATACATCTACGTGGGCTCCACCGTTCGCCTGGACGGTGGAGCAAAATACATGTATCATTGTGGGTTCCCATGTGGGGCCCACTGTAATGTTTAAACGCCATCCGACCTAATGACAAGGTCACACGAACCAGCGTGAGGGTAAAACACAAATTTCATCTTGATTCAAAACTTCTGTGGGCCTACAAAAGAATTTCAATGGTAGACACTCAATTCGCACTGTTTCTTACGATGTGGGCCACCTGAGCGTTGGATTTTGTTGAAATTTGGAGGGGGCCCACTTCATAGAGAGGCCCACAAAATGAACGGGTTGGATGACAAATGAACATCATGGTGGGGCCCACGGCTGGAGCCGTGGGTCTGCTGCCGTTCGCCCGTCTTCCAGCGCTGCAGGCGCTGCTTGCGCCCTCTGGCAACAGGACCTGCTGCATGTTTTCTTTTCTTTTTTTTCTTTTTTTCCTTTTTTTTTTGAAATCTCATATGTGGGGCCCACTTCTTGAGAATCCACTCCGTCCAATGGATCCTAGGGCTCAAAACATGTCAGAAAAGTGAAATGTTTTGCATTTTTGGTGTGTGGATACAGCGAGGTGGGTCCTAATAGCTTTGAATGGTAGAAAACATAGTTTTCTATGGTATGGCCCGCTTGATTATCCGATTGGCCTCATTTTTTTGGCTCAACGCCTAAAGTGAGTTAAAGAACAGGATGGACGGCATGGATTAAACTCGAATATCAAGGTGGGGCCTACATGGACAGCCCTTCCCAAAACCTTCTTCTTCTTTTTTTTTTTTTTTCTCTGCTGCTACCATTGGTACGCCCACTGTCAGCTTACCCTTCACTGCCATGCTTGTCCAGCGTCCCCGAATGCTGGACTGCATGATACACAGGCATCGTGGTGGGTCCCATTGGGACGTGGCCCACCATATTTGGATCAGTCTGATATATGTGTTTTTTTTTTTTTTTTTCCCTACATCCAGGCCCACCAAAAAGGGCGGTCAGCAAGGTGGGCCTTATGGATGGAACGGCATGGATCATACTTCATTGCGGGGTCCACAAGACAAGAGAAAGAGAGAGAAAGAGAAAGAAACACCCACAAATAATACAGATTCACCCACCTTTCTTGCTTCTTCTTGGGTCAATGGCAAGCTAAGCTCCTCGGCTACCATTTTGATGGAGGATGATGGTAATTGGACGGTGGAGATTGAAGATAGGGAGGTGGGCCATACCAAGCTCTCCTCTCTTGGAGATGGCTTGGACGTTGGTTGCTCTCATGGAGCTTAGGAGAGAATGAGAGAGAGAGATATGAGAGAGAGGTGATGTGAGTGATGGAGTGATGGGGAGAGAGATGGGTGAGGTGATGGGAAGGTTGACTTTTGGGGATGGGTAGTTGTACTTAGGGATGGGTGAGTGATGTGTACTTGATTGATGGGATTGATGGGATTGATGGGATGGATTCTCTTGGGTTTTGCAACGTGCGGCCTTTTCTTCGAACTGAACGCGGGCCCACATCTCTTGGCCTGGGTATCGCCTCGGCGCGTGAGACGCGGCATCGGAACCGCGGCGACAGAGCGGTCGCACTGGTACAAGTCTCGGGTCGAACTGACTAAGACCGACAGGATCCGTTTCAGGATTGCGCGCAACGCCGGTTGCAGATCGCGAGTCGGCGGAAATTGATCGGAATGACCGCGAAAGCCTAAGGAACAGTACGAATTAGGATACGGGTTTTACAAAGGGGCACATGAAACGTGATTGCAGGGCACTCAAAAAATAAGAAGGAAGCTCTCAAGACGGGAAGGATTCAGTGAATCTGTCTAAGGAGAGCGACACAGAGTCGTTGATCTTGTCTCTTGATGCAAGGAATGAGTCATGGGTTATAGACTCGGGTGCTTCGTTTCATGTCACTTCATGTAAGAAAGTTCTGCGTGATTATGTGTTAGGTGACTTTGGGAGAGTCTACCTGGGTGATGATGAGCCGTGTAGTATTGTTGGAAAGGGGGACGTTCAGGTCAATTAGAAAGATGGAACGGTTTTGAAACTGAAGGATGTCAGACATGTACCGAGTTTGAGAAGGAATCTGATCTCAGTGGGGCAGTCGGCTGATACCGGTTATGTGACGACTTTCACCAGTGATTCCTGGAAGATCACAAAAGGTTCCTTGGTGATATCACGAGGTAAAAAGGAAGACACTTTGTACGTGACTTCAGGATCGTATAGTTCACTCTCAGTCGCATCAACTGAAGTGAATAGGCAGTTATGGCATCAAAGGTTGGGACATATGAGTGAGAAAGGGATGAAAGTGTTGTTGTCAAAAGGGAAGCTATCAGGGCTGAAGTCTCTTGACTTGGAATTCTTCGAGGACTGCGTATATGGCAATCAGAAGAGGGTAAGCTTCAAGAAGACAAGACACGCTCGAAAGACGCATCTATTGGAGCTTGTACACACTGACGTGTGGGGACCGTCACACGTATCATCTCTTGGTGCCTCACGTTATTTTGTTTCATTTATTGATGATGCTAGTAGAAAACTGTAGGTTTATTTCTTAAAGTATAAATCTAATGTATTTGATGCGTTTAAGAAGTGGAAAGTTATGGTAGAAAACGAGACAGGTAAAACAGTAAAGTGTCTCAGATCTGATAATGGGGGGGAATATTGTGATAAGAGGTTTAAGGAGTATTATGTAGCAAGTGAAATCAAACATCAGAAAATGATTCCAAGGACACCGCAACAGAATGGTGTGGCTGAGCGCATTAACAGGACCATCCTTGAGCGCGCCAGGAGCATGAGGTTACATGCAGGGTTGTCCAAGACCTTTTGGGCAGATGCTGTGAATACTGCCGTATATCTTATCAATTGAAGTCCCTCAGCACCATTGGATGGTGGGCTACCAGAAGAAACGTAGACTAGGAAATAAGTGAACCTTACACATCTCAGAGTGTTCGGTTGCACTTCATATGTTCACATTGATGTAGAGTACAGAAACAAGCTGGATGCAAAGTCCAGGAGGTGCACGTTTATAGGCTACGGGCAGGATGATTTTGGCTACAGGTTTTGGGATGCAGAAAACAGAAAAATCATCAGAAGCAAGGACGTAGTCTTCAATAAAAAAGTGTTGCATAAGGACAGTGTGCAGGAAAATAAGGCCGAGAAAAAGGAATTCGTAGAGTTGGAAGAGTTACCGAACATGGGTGTTACAGCGCCACAGGATGATCGTGCATAAGAGCATTATGAGGCAGAGCCACAGACACCGGTTGTGAGGAGGTCTACTTGGGATAGGAAACCCACGGTCCGATACTTACCCTCCTTACATTATCTACTGCTGACAGATAATGGTGAGCCAGAATGTTTTGAAGAGGCATTACAGTCAGATACACGGGTTAAGTTGGAGCAGGCTATGGATGAGGAGATGGACTCTCTTGAGTCTAATCGTACATGGGAGCTAGTCACTCTACCCAAGGGTAAGAAAGCTCTTCATAACAAGTGAGTTTACAGACTGAAGGAGGAGCATGATGGTTCGAAATGGTACAAGGCTAGATTGGTTGTGAAAGAGTTTCAACAAAAGGCAGGTATCGATTTTACTGAAATATTTTCACCGGTAATGAAAATGTCTACGATTCGCATGGTCTTAAGTATAGTGGCTACAGAGAACTTACATCTAAAGCGGCTAAATGTTAAAACAGTCTTTCTTCATGGGGACGTTGAAGAAGAAATATATATGCATCAGCCGACAGGATACGTGGCACCAGGTAATGAGAACAAGGTGTGCAGACTAAAGAAAACTCTATATGGCCTGAAACAGGCCCCGAGGCAATGGTACAAGAAGTTCGATAGTTTCATGTCGGGAAACAGTTTTAGGAGATGTCATGCAGACCACTGTTGTTACTTGAAGAAGTTTGATACGTCATACATCATCCTTCTTCTGTATGTTGATGATATGCTTGTTGCCAGTTCAAGCATGAAGGACATCTCAGATCTCAAAAGACAACTGTCTAGAGAATTTACCATGAAGGATTTAGGAGCTGCAAAACAAATCCTAAGGAGGAAGGTGCAAAGACGCAGGAGGAACAGGACTACATGGCCAAAGTCCCATATGCGTCAGTGATTGGGAGTCTCACGTATGATATGGTAAGCACGAGGCCAGACATTACTCAAGCAGTGAGAGTTATTAGCAGGTTCATGAACAACCCCGGGAAGGAACATTGGGAAGCTGTGAAGTGGATCCTCAGATACCTGGTGGGTGCTAAGGATGTAGGGCTATGTTATGGTGGATCGAAAATCAAGCTACAAGGCTACGTGGATTCAGATTTGGCAGGAGATATCGACAGTAGAAGAAGCACTACAGGTTATGTGTTTACTCTGGGTAGTGCTGCAGTTAGTTGGGTCTCTCAGTTATAGAAGATAGTATCTATCAGTACGACAGAAGAAGAATATGTTACGGCTACAGAAGCATGCAAGGAGATGATGTGAATGCAAGGTTTTATGGAAGAGTTAGGTAAGAAGCAAGTAGATTGCAAGCTATATAGTGACATTCAAAGTGCAATACACTTGGCTAAGAATTCAGCCTTTCATTCAAGGACCAAGCATATTGCCATCAGATATCACTTCATACATTCATTACTGGAAGATGGGTTGATTGTTCTAGAGAAGCTTCATACAAGTGAGAATCCTGCAGATATGTTGAGCAAGGCGGTCACAAGGGAGAAGCTAAAGCTCTGTTCAGCTTTGATTGGTCTTCAGGCTTGAAGACGGGGAGGTGGTGCACTCCGGATGAAGAAGACGAAGGTTTATGGCAATGTGTCTCCAAGTGGGAGATTGTTGAGAATGTGGAGCCACATTGGGCCGTCTTCGACCAGTCGTAGGAGGGCTATGACAGGTCGTAGGGGCCTGTTCGACCGGTCGTGGGAGGCGCTCGACCGGTCGTAGGTTCGAGCCCTGACACGACTTAAAGTCCAGCGAGTTGTGCTGTTTTTTTTCTGGGGCCTAGGACCGGTCGTAGGAGAGCTAGGACCGGTCGTAGGGGTCTAGGACCGGTCGTAGGGGAGCTAGGACCGGTCGTAGGTTATGCAGTGTGTTCCGCGATTTTGCACGAAACTGCGGATTTGAGTCCTTTCGCAACTGGGATGCGGAAGGGAAGTTGCTTAAACTATAAATAGGGGTTCCTAGGGCTTTTCTAGGGCATTCTGAGGTATGAGAAATATTGAAAAATATTTCTAAAGGTGTGGGCTAAGGGTTTTCTATATTCTTCCAAGGGAGAGGTTAGTATTTTGCCTTGTAATCTTTGTTTCTTCATAGTGGAAGTTTGCATCCGTGGTTTTTTACCCTATTTTGGAGTTTTTCCACGTATATCTTGTCTTGTGATTTGTTTGGATTGCTTTGATCTGTTTCTAGTTTATATTTCTTTCCGTTTATCGTTTGTGGGTGAGGTCTGAGATTAGATCTCGGCCCACTGCGTTGTTGGCGTGCTGCGCAACAAAATTATACAACTAAGATAAGAAAATTAAATTATACAACCTGTAAAAAACATGCAGACGGAATATCAGCAGACAACAAAAGATCCAAATGCAATCAAAATAAGGATAAGACCACAAAAGTAATCAAGAGTCTCAAATTGCAAACCTATAAACTAGTTTGCGTAGCGTCTACTACTTTCTTGGCGAAGTCCTCACTTTCCAAATTCAACAAACCAACCTATACAAAAAGCAAGGCATGTAAACATACTCATAGATCCTAAAAATGAATCATATCTATATCTAAGGTGTACAACAAAATAAGAAAACAATAATAATTAAATATCCACAAAATAAGATACAAATATCCTCAAGCTAGACAATATCATCCAAACATGAAACACACAAATAAATGCTTGGACACTACTAAGGTGTATTTTGAACATGAATTCTCAATAGACGACTCAAAAGAGAAGAAACTCATGAGCATAATACAAATCCTAAAAATGAGTATCGACCTAACAGAAATATCATGATAAGCATAGTTTCCTACTAAAGTTAACTAAATAAAGAAGTAGCACCATTAACCAACCTGATCAAGTCCTAAAAGTTTCCCACTAAAAGTCAACGGAAATTCAACAATGATTTATAAATATGTTTCAAATTCGGAATTTTGGTTCGCTACGCATAGTCAAACTCTCCCAAGTTCTGAGCTATGAATAATATCTTGAGTCTTGACCAGCTAGAAACCGCATGAAGGAAGCCCACTAGCTTGGGCCAGCAATCATAGAAGCGGATATAAAAGTTAAATCCATCTCTACATTATGTTTAAAGAAAAAGAAAAGAAAAAACAGAATATATTGCTGCATATCTGATATCATGGAGTTAATGGGAAATAGCAGTCTTAGTGATGATTATGGAGACAACTGTTCGTCACAATATATTGCCTGAATGGATACTGTTCGAAGTTTCTCTCAAGCTGTATTCTGATGCAAAATAGTTCTAGTGGCTACTTTTTGCTGATTACATCTGAACGTTGTAATACCCTTTTTGCAATTGTTAATGGATAATGTCTTGCTGCAACAATGCTTGTAATCTTATTGGCTCCATAAGTTGAAGAGTTTCAGTCATTTAACATTATTTCCTTAAATATCACGGTCAACTTGTGGTCATCCAGGTTTGCGATTTTGGTCTGTCCCGTTTAAAAGAGAACACTTTTCTTTCTTCTAAGTCATTGGCTGGGACTATAAGTTTCTCTACAAAAGTCATCCACTATTTTTCTGTTCTTCATTTGGTTGATACCTCCATAAAATATTTTTCCCTTCATTTTGGCCTAACGTTTTTTTCATTAGCCCGAGTGGATGGCACCAGAAGTTCTTCATGATGGGCCATCAAATGAGAAGTCTGATGTGTACAGCTTCGGAGTGATCTTATGGGAGCTTTCGACGTTGCAACAACCTTGGACTAATTTAAATCCATCACAAGTACAGACGATGATCTGCTTAACGAATCTCAAATCTAAATAATAGAGTTGCACTCCATATTTCTCAGGCAATGCTCATTGATTATCATTCGAATGAACAAATATACGAAAGTGTATTGGAATTGAGGACCTCCTTTTGTGTCAGTTGCATAAGGCTGATTTATAGTTGTTCTGTTTCACACCATTATCATTTATAAATAGAAGATAAAAGGGGGAAATACATAAAACTAATCAGATCTGGTGATGCCCAATATCTGTTAATGTGTTAAATGAACAATGTTGGAGAACAACAGAGACTGTAATTTATTTCTAGTCATGAACCTGTGCATGTCTTTGAGCTGTTCACTTGGGAAAATATGGAGATTCTAATGTCTGGCCAATGCTTTTATCTGATTGTGGAGATAGGACTTCAGTGTGTTTGATGCTCTTGGAAGACATGGCTAGATGCAATATTGATGGCATAGGTGTTGTTTCCAAAGTAGGTAGGTGAGGAACATGAATCCAATTGTTCACAACAAACATCAATGTTTGACTGACATGTCTTGATACCTAGCTGCAAGTCTGCCACAATGGACCTTGTTAGTTTTTGTAATGAAGGAATAGTTCACTTGAAGAATTTTGGTTTGGATGTGCGCTACATTGCCGTCTCTTGATATTTGTTTATATCAAGAGACGGCAATGTAGCGCACAGATCATCGTTTATAAATAGAAGATAAAAGGGGGAAATACATAAAACTAATCAGATCTGGTGATGCCCAATATCTGTTAATGTGTTAAATGAACAATGTTGGAGAACAACAGAGACTGTAATTTATTTCTAGTCATGAACCTGTGCATGTCTTTGAGCTGTTCACTTGGGAAAATATGGAGATTCTAATGTCTGGCCAATGCTTTTATCTGATCGTGGAGATAGGACTTCAGTGTGTTTGATGCTCTTGGAAGACATGGCTAGATGCAATATTGATGGCATAGGTGTTGTTTTCAAAGTAGGTAGGTGAGGAACATGAATCCAATTGTTCACAACAAACATCAATGTTTGACTGACATGTCTTGATACCTAGCTGCAAGTCTGCCACAATGGACCTTGTTAGTTTTTGTAATGAAGGAATAGTTCACTTGAAGAATTTTGGTTTGGATGTGCGCTACATTGCCGTCTCTTGATATTTGTTTACACCCTCAAAAGGTGCAGTAGAGCTCTTGTGTACTGTCCCCATGACTTGACTGAACCTAGACAAACGTCACAAAGTCTTTATCTGGTCTAAGTACACCAGAATGATGTCTGTCACAAAGAATTCATGGAAAAGAACTCTTAGAATGAGTAGAGAAGATTTTTCTGTGCACCAAATGCGCTATGGTCTAGATTAAATGTGGTCCTTAGCTAACTCTTGGTGAAAGGTCACATGCATTGAACAATTATGGCACAGTCTTTAAACACACGGATTTGGAGAATGTTTTCCTGTGATTGAGACAACCCAAAGGGGTTGAATATATAGAGATTACAGTTATCTATACAAGGAAAATAATGAAATCAGAATCCTCTACATATGAAAACTAGCTATAAAAGGTATGTCTAACATCCCCCCTCAAACTAATGCTGGTCATCGACAAGTAATAGTTTGCCAACTAGAAATGAGTGACGTGCAGAAGTGAGGGACTTGGTGAGAATGTCTGCAATCTGATCGTGGGATGCAACATGTGGAAGAGAAATGAGCCCAGACTGAAACTTCTCGCGGATAAAGTGACAGTCAACGTCAATATGCTTTGTCCGTTCATGAAAAACTGGGTTGGAGGCAATCTGAATGGCACTGAGATTATCGACATGGAGTGGAGTAGGATTCTGTAGAGGAATGCCCAAGTTTGAAAGAAGTCCACATAACCAGACGAGCTCACTACACGCAGTGGACATTGCCCGATACTCGACTTCTGTACTTGATTTGAAAACAGTGGCCTGCTTCTTATACTTCCAAGAGATGAGAGAAGTGCCAAGAAAAACACAGTAGCCAGTGGTAGATCTTCGTGTGAGAGCGCATCCGGCTCAATCAGCATCCGAATAAGCACGAAGATCCAGAGTTGCCGTGGAGGAGAAGAACATAGATCGATTTAGAGTTCCACGAAGGTATCGTAGGATGCGTAACACCGCAGTCATATGAAGAGTCCGAGGAGCAGAGACAAACTGACTAACGACTTGGACAGCGTAGGCAATATCAGGGCGAGTCATAGTTAAGTAAACCAGACTCCCAACCAAACGGCGGTATAAATCGGGCTGTGGAAGTAGATCACCATCGTCACGGCCATAATGAACGTTAAGTTCTAAGAGAGTCTGAACTATCTTCTGATCTGTCAATGATGCCAAGGCGAGAAGATCCTTGGTATATTTACGCTGGCTTACCAGAATCCCACGGTTGAATCGTGAAATTTCAAGCCCAAGAAAGTATGTCAGATGGCCGAGGTCTTTCATCTTAAAGAAAGATTGTAGAACTTCCTTTAAAGCCGAAATTACAGTAACATCGCTACCAGTCAGTAGGAGGTCATCAACATAGACCAGAACAATGACAATGCCATGAGCAGTGGTGCGCAAAAATAAGGATGGGTCATGAGCACTTTGAGTAAAACCAGCACTCGTAACAACATCGTGAAAGCGTTGGAACCATGCCCGAGGTGCCTGTTTAAGGTCATACAGAGCTTATTTAGGCGACATACCTTATTGTCAGGAATTAAAGAGCCAGGAGGAGGTTTCAAATACACAGTTTCTTGGAGGTCTCCATGAAGAAAGGCATTTTTCACATCCATCTGAGCGAGTGACCATGAGCGAATAGAAGATATAGCCAGAAGAGTACGAACAGTTTTCATTTTGGCCACAGGAGCGAAAATCTCATCGTAATCAATTTCATATTCCTGTTTGTATCCCTGAACAACAAGTCGAGCTTTGTATCGATCCAATGATCCATCAGACTTGAGTTTGACAGAATAAATCCATTTGCTACCAATTAGTTGTTGGTCAGCGGGTCGAGTGACAATGTCCCATGTATGATTAGCATCTAATGCCGCAAGTTCTTCTGTCATAACCTTCTTCCAACAATCATGAGTGACTGCCTGAGAGTATGAAGTAGGAATAGAAACAGCATCCAGAGTAGCATCCATGGCAGACATAAAGCATATCAAGCGATCAGGCGCTCGATGTTCACGAGCGGAACGACGTATCGAGGTAGGTTCAGGATCCGCAACAGGTACAGTAGGTTCGGAGTGAGTAATAGGTGATGGATCTGTACGTGGTCGACGTGAGTAAACCTGTAATGGACGAGGGAGAGTACTTGAGGCAACCGAAATTTCAGGGAAGGTGGTTAGACCTGGAGAGTTTGGAATTTACGGAGGAGGAAGAGATGAATGAAAGGCAATGTATTCAAGAAAAACAACATGTCGTGAAACCCGAACACGACAAGAAACAGGATCATAACATCGAAAACCCTTCTGAGTTTCCCCAAATCCCAAGTACATTCATTTGATCGATTTTGGAGATAGTTTGTTACGTTCAAGTGAAGCCAGGTGAATATAACAGACACAACCAAAAACACGAAACGTGAAATATGCAGGAGGTAAGCCGGTGAGAACAAAGTGGGGAGATTTGTTGTTCAAAACTTTTATTGGCATTCGGTTAATCAAGTAGACTGAATGTAACATTGCTTCAGCCCAGAAAGAACGAGTAACACTCATAGTTGTCATCACGGTGTTGGAAGTTTCTACAATATGACGATTTTTCCGTTCAGCCACCCCATTCTGTTGTGGAGTATCAGAACAGGTGGTCTGATGAATAATCCCATGACCTTGAAGAAATGTACAAATTTCGGTTAAGAGATATTCCCCCCCTGAGTCAGAGCGAAGAGTTTGAACTAGAACACGAAATTGAGTCTCCACCATAGAGTGAAATAACTTGAATTTCTTAAAAACCTGTGACTTTGATTGCAGAAAGCAAATCCAAGTGTAACGTGTGAAATCATCAATGAATATAACATAGCATCGTAACCCAGAGAGAGACATAATTGGTGATGGACCCCAGACATCCATATGCACAAGTTCAAACATAGAAGATGATTTTGTAGTACTTGGAGAAAATGGAATACATTTACTTTTCGAAAGACAACAGAGAGAACAAGAATAATCCAAATCATTTTTATTAAGAGAAATATTCCCTAACATGCCAGAAAAAATTAACTGAAGTAACTAATCAGAATGTGGATGACCCAGGCGAAAGTGCCACAGTTTCCACAATTTATTTGCTAAAGTAATATCTGATGAAGATGGAAAAAAGAAACAACGAGCCGGAGTGACAGATGGATCAAAGTCCAGCACGTACAGACGACCATGCCGCCTACCCATCCCAAGTACCTTCCCTGTTGCCAGATCCTGCACAAAACAACAGTTGGAAAGAAATATGACTAAGCAGTTATTGGATGTAAGTTGACCAACTAAAATTAAATTGGAGGAGAGGTTAGGGACATGAAACACATCACGAAGGGTGAACTGGCGATGAGCAGAAGGAGATAAAGTCAATGATCCAACAGATTGAATAAGTAGTCTAGTGCCATCCGCAATAGAAATAGCCTGATTGCCGGTGTAGGGACGAATGTCATGAAGATGGGATTCAGCACCGGTCATATGATTGGAAGCACCCGAATCGAAGAACCATGTAGAAGATGGGGATATACCTGATATACCGGCTGCAGAAAGGGCCTGAACGATTTGTTGAAGTATCGCAGGAGTCAACGGAGATGAAAGACCTTCAGCAGAAACAGTAGATGCAGAATCACTAACAGATGGCTCAGAAGAAATAGTAGCAGCAGTAGCAGAAAGAACAGGACCACGGCCACCACGCCCACGTCCGAAAGAAGATGCATAGGTACGTGTACGGCATTCCTGAATATCATGACCAGTCCATCGACAATAAGCACACCATTCTTTGCATTGAGCGACAATATGACCCACCTTGTTGCAGCCGCGACAAGTCAAAGGAGTGGAACCCCGTGTTGGTGTAGTGGTGGACACAGCAAGCACCATATCAGATTATCCTGGAGTTGATGAAGGGAGAGAGAGAACTTGCAGTTGTTGTTCCTCAGCCAATAAATCATTAATAACCGAACTCAATGAAGGAGTAGGGCTACGGTTCAATAGAGCAGCCTGACAATGTTCAAATTCAAGACGCAGCTTCATAAGAAACTGTCGAACTTGTGCACTCTCGCGCATAGTTTGGAATATCTTATAGTCATTAGAAAATGTTGGATCCATCATAGTCATCTCAGTCCAAATTGTGACAATTTTGGAGTAAAATGATTGAATACTGTCGTCACCTTGAGTAAGGTTAACAAGATCCTGTTCCAGCCGGTATAACCGAGCCGCATTACTCTGTTGATAAATTGTTTGGAGATGCTCCCACATTGCCTTAGCAGTGAGATGAGGTGTGAGGCCAACAACAATGGTCCGATCGACGGAATCAAGAATCCAGGTAATAATCCCTCCATTATTCATCTCCCAATTAGCTAATTTTTTGGCATCTGTGGAAGTGGAGATAGTAACAGATCCATCAATTAGTCCCCACAAACCACGACCCTTGAGAAAGTTCTGAAAATGGATGGCCCATAGAGAATATTTGGTACCATCAAAACTACAACGTGGGGCCTCTATACGTGATGAGTTCTTGTCTATTGAACTGAAGTAATGTAAAGCACACAAGGAGTTATAGCAGAAGAAGGTCGTAGAAGTACCGTACAGCAGGAGATACCCAACGGATTGTAGTTTCTGGAACTGGCGGAGCTCTAGATCTGGAAAAGAGAGATCTGGATCTGGATCTAGCGGAGCTCTGAATCTGAAAAAGAGAGATTTGGTGGAGCTCCGGATCTGGATTGCAGTTTCTGGATCTGGAGGCAGGCGCCGGATCTGAATCAGATGTAGCAGATGAGTAGGGGCACTGGATCTTGCAGCTGAAGATCAGAACAGGAACCAGAGGAGAACGTGCGCAGGGATCACAGGTGTAGCAGGTGCGCAACGATCGGCCGGACAGCGTAGGGAGGAGCCGGACGTGCGTAGGGAGGAGCCGGACAGCGTGGGAGGAGGAGCCAGATAGCGTGGGAGGAGCCGGATCTGACAGGGGATGGCCGAACGATCGTAGGGACGAGCGTGGGGAGGGCCGAACGATCAATGGAGAAGGCTGCCAGATTCGTGGACTGCCGGAAATCGATGAGGGACCACCAGAATCAAAGGAGAAGCGCCGGTTCAGAAACTTGGCTCTGATACCATGTAAACACACGGATTTGGAGAATGTTTTCCTATGATTGAGACAACCCAAAGGGGTTGAATATATAGAGATTACAGTTATCTATACAAGGAAAATAATGAAATCAGAATCCTCTACATATGGAAACTAGCTATACAAGGTATGTCTAACACAGTCATGGATGGTTTTCATGCGGTGAATACATCCACGCATATTTTGTGGTGGATAGATGCATTGAACAATTATGCACAGTCATTATGGCACAGTCATGGATTTATAAGTGAAGTAGAACACCCAAGATTTTAAGAGACAAGGTGAACAGAACAACAACTGTTCTTAGAAGGCAAGCTTTCTAAGAATATGCAAAACAGTAGTAGGAAGACTGTTAGTTCTGTCCTTCAACTGTTAATTACAGAATTATTATAATCAACTATAGGAAATCTTTATTATAAGACTTGATAGGTCAAAAATAATTTCTCAATATGAAACTTGCAGATGTTGGCATTTTAGGGGGGGGGGGGGGGGGGGGGGGGGGGGGGGACATCCAAACCTCGTTGGGTGATGGCCTATATCCACAGGGATTAGTCTCACTTCAAAAAAGAGGTGGGGACACCCTGTGTCTTCAAATATATATATATTGCATAGAGATATTTGTAGTTAGATAACCATATGAAATCATTGATAAATTTAAACTTATTTTTGTTATAATTGATCAATAAACTAGTAAACAGATGGAAATGGAAGCATGCAAAATGTAGACAACTTAGGCTAACATAAGTAAAAAATTTAAACAACTTCGTTGAACATATATGGTACAATGTAACTATATAGTTTATGCCTATGGTGTTCTATTCTCCAACTGACAACAGTGTAAATCAAGACTGGGAGGAGTTTACCTTGACAGGACAATGGCAGAGAGGAGGAAGTGTGCTAGTGTCACATGTTTGAAGATAAAGCCAGGCATTTGTAAGACAGATAGGAACAATTACCGCATACACACACAAACAAAAAGATTCAAGGTCTGGAAGAAATTTATGGGCATTGACAGGAATGATCAACTCAAAGAATGTTACAGGTATTAGATTTGTTGAATTTATTGAACAATTCTACTAATTTTACAGATATATTGATTATGGTAGTATCACAGGATCTATTAGCATTCATCAAGAAGCAAATGCTGTGGTGTATGACTTGATCATGGCATATCCTTCCAAGTTCTCTTTTATGATTTTTCATTTTCTGTTATTCAATTACAGATTGGTCAAGAAATTGGGTTACTCATTTCTTACCGAGTTCTATTATTTATATGTAAGAAAGCAATGATTTGCAACATTCAAGAAAATCTATATGGCTAAGATAGTGATACTGCTTTGTTTATTTGGGTAATGCATTGATGATTGCTTATTGAAAATGATTAACAGCTTTGATATCATGATATTTGGTACAACTAAATGCACTTCTTTTAACAAATTAAGGATTTGTGTGATTTTGTTGAGCCATAAAATGTCTAAGATAGTGAAACTGTTTCACCTACTGATTTTTTAAAAGTAATGCATTCATGATTACTTATTAGACTATGTTTAACAGCTTTGATATCAGATCTATTCGGGACCAGCTAGGAATATTGTTTGATTCATGTGATTATATGCTCCGTCCACAATTGGGACCTACAATTGGGATGGTCTAGATAGCTATACGTCACTGTCAGATCTTGTGGGTTTGGTGGTATCTTAAGACACCAATATGAAGCTGAAGGACAGTGTCATGAGGCGAAAAAAGAACAATACCATTGTTCCACCCAGCTGCAATCAGGATCGACGCACTCAGCTCCACCAAAAGTTGGTGAAGAGAACTTTATAACCTGATGCAGACATGTGCTTAGACATTTTTGATACATTCAACTCAAAGCTATTTTTTTCAAATAGATGTTTCCCCTGCTCACAGCATGTTCAGTGCACTTATCAGATACCCCAACACTAATAAGTTTTATGTAGAGCTTTTAAATTGGGATAAGATTGCATGGACTTGAATTTGCATATCTGAAAGTATAAGAAAGTTGTTAGGATATGGGCAAGAAAAACCACTAGGGCTCAACCCCATGTAAATAGTTTACTAAGAGATTAGAGGTCTTAGAATCCACGTACCTTGGAGTCTTGGATGCTGATAAGTGTATAGTTACTGGAGACACAGTTACACAGTGCCAAACATGATGGCTTTTAGTCAGATTCATGACATCCATACATTCTTTTCTAATTCGCCTGCCTTATATACTTATACATTACATTCATATATATATATATATAAGAACATGAAGGTGTCAAGAGAGAGGAGAATATATATTATGGAAAAAAAAATAAAAATCTATACTTCTTCCATTACCAATATACTCAATTGGCCTGCCTTTATATTATACAGATCCCCAATCAAAATCACAACAAAAGCTGATAGCTGTGATCATTAGAACCATCAACTATTTTATAGTACATAAAGGAATAATGGTTGTAAATGATTCCAAGATGGAGAAATGGAAACATGAAAGGAAACAGGATGCAAAGAGACTCACCAAATCCATAGCCAAATACCAACCAAAGAAAGTAACCATTTAATATATCCTTCTTATTTGATCTGTCGAATCTGCAGTAACAGCATAAGCCCATCATAAATACAAACGGTTATTTGATTTTATGTATCTGTTTAACAAAAGCCCAGTGCAAATACAAACAGCAAGATGTTGAACAACTACATCATCATATGAGGTTCTGAATGTTCTGATCATCAAAACTTTATATTCGAGTCTAAACCATGATGAACATGGGAATCACAATCTTTACATCAGAATACCAAAAGCAGCTCAAAAGCAAAGCCTGACACCTTAATCATTCTGTCCCAGGCAAAGATAGATCTCAAAACTAACGCGACAATATCCAAACCAATCAGAAATCAATTTGACAATATCATGGAAATCTTACACCGACAGAGATGAAACTCCAGCAGTAAGGTCAAACTCGAATCAGTAGCATGTATACAATGATTAAGACTCCAATGTTTTCTGCCTGGTTTTAGAGGCAAGGAGACTGGTGGTTGTACCATTCATTTTTTTAAAATTTCATACCTATGGGAGTTATGATATGTTTTCAACTGAGTTAACTGAGAATGTCAAGTTGTCAAGCAGTTCCAATTTCTCCTTGTAATCTCCATGCTGATTATTAAAAAAAAAAAAAAAAAAAACATAAAATGCTTTATGGAGGAATGGCCAAATACAGCCACCAGAATGCTCATCATGCTGCTACGTTTTCCCCACCAATGTGTCCTATGAACAGGACATGTGAGCCATGCAAAAGGTAGGAATATCATGGTGATCACCTGGCGCAAAAATCAGGCTGATCCACTCGCCAAATGGACCACACCATTTCATGATTTCTGCACCAGGTGATCGTCATGATTGTTCCTGCCTTCTGCATAACAATGACAGAGTTACAATAGTGCCTGTATGAAAATAAAACCAGCAAACCTAGAACCCCAGTTAAGTAAAATTTCAAAATTTCCTGAACCCTCGACACCTAATAATCTTGATTTCTCCAATTTTCCCAAAACTCTAAAAACCAAAATTTGCAAAGTTCCCGAATTTTCCACCTACCCTAACACCTAATTTCTCAAAATCCCCAAATTCCCTGAACCACATCTCCCAATGTTCCAATATCCTTTATCTAGTCCGTAGCCATCCTTCAACACTTTTCTCATCTAAAACCCTCACTTCAATATCAATCCAAAACACAATTTGAGCCTAAACTTTAAATATGCAATCTGCAAATAGTTTTGGTGTAGGAAAGTGAAGAAAAATGATGGCTAGGAATGTCTAATGTGTGTGATTTTTGAAATACAGAACATTCGTGACATGACCCACAAGAGAGACGGCCCCTTATTGATACATTACCCTGCAATGTGCGCTGTGGAGAGATGGCTCCACCATATTCTGGTTCTACCAGCTCTACCTTACCATTTGGCTTGAAGAAGCACTACAACACCGATAAAATCAGGATGCGATTTCAGGAACTAAGTTTTGACATGCAACACGCTTCCATTGACTAGCAAGAATTACTCAAAAGAAATATCTCCAACAGGAATTACTTTCCAAGAAAATGTTGTTCATCTGATGTAAGGACAGTAAATATTTTCATAGAACAATAGCAGCGGGAGCTCTGCCTTCCCATGAGAGATGTGCTCATCCATGCAGAGCTTTCTTTTTTTGGATGATGTCTCACTTAGCTCATTCCCACTCACTGAAAATTCCACAAAGACATGCCATGATTTGCAAACTATACACAAGCACCTAGAAAGAAACAAAAATATAATATAATGCTCACTGCAGGAAAATACACACACACACACACAAAAAAAAAAAAAAAAAAGACCGCATTATTCTGATCTAGCTGTCTACACAAGTAAATTTGCCTGTAGTGTACTACAGGCTGTCCACTTCTTTAAATGGACCATCTTTTTACTAAATGATATTAATGATATTCCAATCAATAAATATGGGTAAACTAACCACAGTTCAAGATCCATAAACAAACATTTCACAAGTTCCCACAAAACTCAAGCAGAAAACAGAATCCATCTAAATAATCACAACCAACCATTGCATGACTGAATAAAATCAAACAAGTCCAATACATCTATAACCGACGAACCATAATGTATTATAACCATAAAAAAGAGCATGACATGGTAATTCTTAAATGATAATTCATGTCAATTGCATATTCCAGTCTATGACTATTATGAGTTACATATAGTGCATATGTTCTAGCATATTCACCTTCTCTCTAACTCCAATATTCTTTTTTTAAGCAACAGGCCGAACACAAATACATGGCCCAAAACAACGATCAAACAACAAAAGGAAAAAAAAAAAAGAATAAGGAAAAAAAAGGGAGGTCGGGGCCATACACATCTCTATCCCATGGCCACTATTCATGAGCTAGATTGACAAAGCCCTAAATCCAAAAAGCCCCAAATAAAATTAGCCAAAATTGAAAAAATTAGGGAATCGACACTGCAAATCCACAATTAGGGAATCGACACTACAAATCCACAAAGCCCTAAACCCAAAAAGACTTCTGATACATGACTGTCTTCTCTTAGACAACACCTCTACACTAATCCACAATTAGGGAATCGATACTACAAATCCCTAATTAGGGATTCAAAACTCAAATATTCCCAATACACAAATCATTGGACAATGTTACTTAAAGGATTAAACAATGCTAAAAAAATGCCCAAATTGATATGAATAGATAAGGGAGAGAGAGAGAGAGAGAGAGAGAGAGAGAGAGAGAGAGAGAGATACCTGATGTTGCAGCGGAATGCTCCTTGATGTGCGGTAGATTGAGCAGAGAGGGAGATACCTGATGTTACAGCAGAGGGCCGAGGAGATAGAAAGAGAGAGAGTAGGGTTTTGAGAGACAGAGAGAGAGAGAGAGAGAGAGAGAGAGAGAGGGATAGAGAGAGTGAGAGGGAGAGGGAGAGGGAGAGGGAGAGGCAGAGAGAGTGAGAGGGAGAGGGCCGGAGACTGAGAAGGAGAGGTAGAGAGAGGGAGAGGCAGAGCCCGCGAGATGAGGGAGAGGGAGCGGCAGAGAGGGAGGGAGAGGGAGATCGCGAGAGAGAGAGGAAGTGTCGGCGCCGTTTGAGAGGGTTAGGCTAGGGTTTTTATACATATACATATATATATATATATATATATATATATATATATATATATATATATATATATATATATATATATATATAAAATAAAGGGACTTGCCGGTGGCTGTTAAAACTGGCCGCCGACAACGGATAGCCCTATTGGTTAGCTAAGGGCAGTTTTGTTGTAGTGTATGCTCGAGCCGAACTCTTATTAAGGCAGTGCAGTTTCTCAGGCTTTCAGGGATTGGACCAGTGAAAAGGTTGTTACTGGTAGTGAAGTGCGTTAATGATCTGCTTCGACATACTTGAGGTAGGTGACCAGAGAAGTAGTTGTTACCCAAAAGTAGTGTAACATCTTGAATTTTTACTGTTTTGGATTTCCAAAAATCCTTAAATTTTTTTTAATGTAATTAACTTATATTATCACTTACTGACCATTGACGCTCAATGTTAGTTTATGCACGGGTGATACCAGTAAAGAACCTCACATGTCCGATTAATCAACTGTACGAAGCCAACGAATCCGTCCGATTACTTGAACATCAAGTTTAGCCCCATGATTTACTCATGTAGGGCCCAAATCTAACCGACCCATTGCTAACTAATCAAGACAATTGTAACTAAATTAAAGATCTAACCAAAGTCGAGTCAGATAAGGCCCGGATCTTGATTAATAGACCAAATCAACCCCGTTACTCTTTTAGCCTAAAACCGACTGTTTAGAATAAACATGACCAAATCTCCACTTTCACTACTTATAAATAGGTCACACTATGAACATAGTTAATCCAAACCTTAATCATTGCCCATGAGAAATCTCAATACCTAATTTATTCCAGAAATGCCCCGATTTTCCGAACAAGCTCTAAACCGCTCGTTGTTGGGCCACTAGTTCCAAAACTATAGAATAATGCCCGTCTTACTGGGCTTGACATCCATCGCGGGAGTCAGATCTGGGTACTATCCAGAACTGCTCAATTTGAGTCAAATGACAAGTGCATGAGAAGTGCAAATACCCTAAAGGAAGAGGCTAAAACTTAAGTGAATTGGGTCGTCCACTCTTATGCAAAGTTGAGGATTTCGGACCGTCGGTTTACGACCAAACTTCACACGTGGAGTAAGAATATTTCCCTACTTATATCCGTATAGCCGTGGCCCCAATTGACCATTGGTGACCGTTGAACAGACTTCTAACCATATCTGTCTATCGGCGCATCCAAATGGAGGGCCGAACATGTCCATACGTAGATCATCATTAGGGCTAACTATCCTACAGTGTATATCAATATGTACAGCCCGTAGTGGGCCCTAGAGGCTAGAAAAACCCTCTCATAGGGATAGTATAGTAAAAACCCAACCCTTAGGGCCATTTACACCAAATCTAGCACTATATAAAGGCCTTATTTGGGCACCCCCTCCTCCCATACGAATTTCATGCCCTAGAGCAAGAGAAAAAAAGGGAGAAAGGGAGAAGAAAAAGAGGAGAGAGACCTTGGGGTGTGAGTGTTGGTGCACCTCCGCCCTCTCATCCCCTCTTTAGCCCCCTTGTCGTAGCTGGAGTAGTCGTTGGAGCTTTTCCGACAATGGTTGGAGGTAAGTGTTAAATCTCAAATATAATTTAGGGTTTCAATAGTTATTTATCCCAAATCGCATAAGCTTATATGTTTGTTTAGGTCTTTCAACAATTTTTTCTAAAAACTAACCCTAGAAGCTCAAAATCGAAGATTCCTTCTTAAAGGTGCGGACTATTATCCTTAGGTGGCCTAGCACTAATTCTACTATGAGTTTAATGATTATGAATGTTAGGATAATGTGCTTAAAAAATCTATAGAGAGAACCTAGCCAAGACCCTACATGATAGGTCCCCCTAAATTTCATGAAATGATTGAATGTTGTTTATTTGTTTTTCAACATGATCAGGTTTAATTTTCGTGTGGCATGTTCATCCCATATATGATTTTAGTATAACCTTCCTTGTGGCATATTTGATTGTATAAATTCCTTGTTGTATGTTGGTGCTTGTATTAATCCTTGTTGTATGTTTGTGTTATGAATGATGTATAACTCTTGATCTTTTCAGTAACCCATCACAACACATGCACATTAATTTCGTAATAATGTTAGTAGTTGCATTTATAGAGAAACTTGAATTTACATGTTTAATGTATGACTACTTGACATCACTTGTGCTAGATGATAAACCCTAATTTTTTGTAGTGTTATTGAATACCATCAAATCTCTAGTGTAAGACCCGTATCCTAGTTCGTACTGTTCCGTCGACTCCCGAGATCCTTCCGGTCGAATTCGGAAATCCTCGACCACTTTCTGATGTTTGAGCGTGATCCTAAGCTGAGACTTGTATGCTAAAGACGGATAAAATTGAAACCTATACCTTAGTGACCGCGCCGTCGCCGCGGTTCTAACGCCGCAACTCGCACACCGAACCGATACCCAGGCTGGAAGATGACGGTCTGCGTTCATTCCAAAGAAACACCGCGCGTTGCGAATTACGAGGGAATCTCTATGAGATGTCCCATCAATCAATCAATCACTCATGTCAAGTACAAGTCAAGTCACTCCATACCCAAGTACAACAACCCATACCTTTCTCTTACACAAGCAAGCCCAAGGTCAACCCTCACATCACTTCACCTCTCTCCACCCATCCCTTCTTACAACACACCACTCCACCCATCACCCATCACACCACATCACTCCATCACCCTTTTTCACCCATCACTCCCCTCTCTCTCTCATTCATTCTCAAAAAAAATTCCAAGCAAAAGAGCTTCACACGTCCAATCTCTCTCTCCCTCTCCCAAATGCCAAGTGTGGCCCACCTTCCCTACTCCCTCATCTCTCATCTCAACCGTTGATCCATCATCTAACACCGTTAAAAGTCAAGCAAAGGAGCATTGGAGGCCAAGGGAGCAAGGAGGAGGCTTAGAGGTGGGTGATCATTATTCATTTCAATTTTTAAGGGCTCACTTGCTGTGGGACCCACTTGATGTATGTGTTTCAATCATATGAGGGACCCATAGTGGCGGGGTCCCTCCATCTAAGCCGCTTAGTTCTCTCTCTCTCTCTCTCTCTCTCTCTCTCTCTCTCTCTCTCTCTCTCTCTCTCTCTCTCTCTCCCTAGAATGCAGTGGGCCCCACCAAACCATGTTAAATCTACTCCATTCATTAAATGGTGTGGTCCACCACATTTTAGGTGATATGATATATGTATATATATATACATATATATTATTATATTAATATTATATAAATATATATATATATGTATATGTATATGGTGGGCCACGTACATGTGGGACCCACCATGATGATGTGTTCATCCATGCCATCCAGCATCCCTGGACGCTGGACGAGAGGCATGGAAGTGAAGTGGTTAACGTGGAGTGTGTGTACTGTCAGGGGTGTGTACTTACAAGCTTTTAAAAAAAAAAGAAAAGGAAGGGAAATGGTGGGCCACTCCAACATGGCCCTACCTTGATGTATATATACAATCCACGCTGTCCATTCCATTTTTCAAATCATTTTAGGCGTCGAGCCGAAAAATGAGACCGATCCAATCATCTGGCGGGCCGTGGTATTAAGAATGGTAGTATTTTCCGTTGAAACTTGGGAAAAAGATTGCTGGGATCCACCAGAAGCTTGGACCCACCTGAAACTTGTTTTGGACCCCTATTTTTGTGGGACACATGCAATGGACGGGATAAATCTAATTAACGTGGGTCCCACCTAGGATAAAAAGAATATTTTTTTTATTGGCATGACTTAATGCCATGACGTCCAGAGACGTCCACGTTAAGGAAGAGAAATAGTGGGCTGCTTCAACATGGCCCCACCTTGATGTATGTTCTTGATCCAAGCCGTCCATTCTCTTTCTCATATTATTTTAGGCGTTGAGCCAAAATTTGGGATCAATCTGCTTCTTAGGTGGGCCATACCATCTAAAAACATGTGGAGACATGCCTGAACATATAGGGCCTACCTGAAGTTTGGATGCATCCTAAACTTGGACTGAACGGTCCACCACGTGAGACACACACAATATACGGATTGGATCATCTATTCGTGGGCCCCATATAATTAAAAAAATAAAAAGAAAAAAAAGAGGCAGCAGCGTCTGACGCTGCTGCTGCAGACGTCAGGCGGGCGGCCATTTGGGGTTGCCCCACGGGTCCCGGTTGTGGGCCCCACCGTGATGCGTTCTACCATCAGCACCGTGCATTTGAGAAGTCCCCTTTGAATAGGGGTTGTTCCCCAAAATCAGTCGTATACGGTACTCAGGTGGGCCATACCATTTAAAATCATGTGAAGACATGCCTGAAACATATGATAGCACTTGGTGGGGCCTACCTGAGATTTGGACATGGCTGAAACTTGGTCTGGACCCTCAGCTAGGTGGGACACACATAATGAGTGGGTTGGATTGGCGAACCACCCTGCGGTGGGCCCCCAACCGTGGCCTCATGAATTGGTTGAATGACAAATAAACATTATAGTGGGCCCATGCTGCTAGAAACGTGCCAGCGCCCAGCGGTGGCGTGGCCGTGGGCCCCACCCAGATGTATGTATTATGTCCACGCCGTCCATCACGTGGGCCCCTGGCCACGTGACGTTATGAATAGGTTTGGATGGCAATAAATATTATAGTGGGCCCTCCCTGTCCATGTGACCTTATGGATAGATTGTATGGCAAATAAGCATTTTCAGTGGGCCCATGGTCCACTTGACCCTATGAACAGATGGATGAAAAATAAATATTATGGTGGACCCCCCCTGATTATGTGACCTTTTCAACAGATTGGATGTGAAAATAAACATTATGGCAAGCCTCACATGAGGCCCACTTGGATGCATATGGGCTCATATATTTAAGTTCACCTTTGCATGTATATAGGCCCATTGTTGAGGTCCACTCCGGTATATATGGGCCCATTTGAGAGGCCCATCCTAAGGTATTTGCAGTCCATTGTTGAGGCCTACCTTGGTATATGTAAGGCCTATGTGATTAGGCCCATTTGATGTACATAAAGCTCATGTGATTGGGCTCATTTTTAATGAATTCTAAGGCCCATGGGTTAAGACCCATTGCAAAGGACCTAAGGCCCATTGGTGAGGCTCATTAAGGTGATTCATTTGATGAATGTAAGGCCCATATGATACGGCCCAATTGATGTACTTAAGGCCCAATTGAGTACAACTAGGTCCATTGCAATGCGTGATCCCTCCATGGCATATAATGACATTTATAACAAGTAATGCCTTGGGAACAATGATGGTTAGATGTCCACATTGTAAGGATGATGTTGGTTCAAAGTCTGCATTGTCACTCTCCCTACGGACCACTGATAGGCCCATATTGTAGTCTACAGGCCGTTTAGGCCCATCTTCATTTTGAACAAAGCCCACCTATTACGTATATTAGGCCTATGTGCAGGGCCCGCCTATTTTGTATTTAAGGCCCGTGGAAGTAGCCCAATGAGATGCATTTACAGCCCTTGTGCCAAGGCCCATGGCGATGTATATGCAGCCCACGAGTGAGGCCCGATGTGATGTAATTATGACCTATGATGATGTATATTAGACCTTGTATGAGGCCCGTTGTGATGTGTATCCAGCCCGTGGTTAGGGCCAATATGATATTTTTATGGCTCATCTTGATATATTAGTGCGGCCCATTGATGCAGCCCACTTGATGTGAATGAGGCCCATGCGCAAGGCCCACCTATGAAATATATATTACGCCCATGTGAACGGCCCATAATGATGTATTTGCGGCCCAGTTGATAAGGCCCATAGTGATGTATTTGTAACCTGTATACTGAGGCCTGTCATAATGTATATGTAACCCTTATATGAGGCCCATGTGAGAGACCCATCGTGGTGTGTATTAAGCTCTTAAGTGGGACCCATGGTGTTGTATATTTGGCCCTTGTATGAGGCCATGGGTCCACTATATGTTAGGCTCTATGTGGGCCATTGCTTGGGGCAATATTGGTTAAATGTCCACATTGTCGAGGCCGATTGTTGATATTGACTATGAGTATGTGACAGCATAACATCATGATACATGCCCATACGCATCATCTGCATGTTTGTTATGAGATGTGGTTGATCATTGCATATGTCATTGAATATGTTGATATGAGACTCCCTGATAGGCGGAGGTTACCTCACATGAGCGCACGACATGCGCAGGATTGATGCATGACTGGATTGTGTGACTCATGCATCTTGCATTGTGTGTTATACGCCCTAGTGACATCAGGGTCGTAGCCTCCACAGACATATCGTGGATGGCCAAACGGGACATCGAAAATGTTTAGTTCTAGCATACGGGCGCCATAGATGTCCCTGGGTGAAAATTTCTAAACCTCCGTGGCCAGGAGATGACTCCAACGTCGAGACTGAGTGGATATATGAGTGCACGAGGGCCGAATACCAGGAGGCCGCGTCTCCCACTGTGTCGTGGTCGGTTGGAAAGGGGTGTGACCTTACCCGCCTGAGTGAGGGGGCAATGTCTAGGTTGAGTTTGACCAGCTTGAGGAATGGGTTCGCTATCGACGAGCCAGGCCTGATATTGGCAGGCGAATAGTGAGGTCTCTTCCACTTACCCAGTTGTGCGCTTGGATAGGGGCGGCAAGCTGGCGTAGAGTGTAATAGACCCCGGTGATGATCCCCGAGATGAACTGTACTGATATGTGGATTTAGTGAGCAGGAGTTGCATACTCATTCATTCATTCATTCATTCACTATTCACTCGGGCTGGTGGTACGCAACTATTTGTCACGTGTGCCTTCGCAATGGCCATGATTTCGGTTGGGGCGCGCGACTAACCTGAGATCAGGAGTTTACCACATTGAGTCTGACTATCCAAATTTAGGCATGGGACTGGTTTGGATAGAAGTCCCTTATGGTGGATCCTGTAGCTTGTGATATTACGTACTATCATCCCGACTTCACACTCCAGCATGGTCATTCCATTAGCACCACATATTGCATATTGCATTATATCCTCGGCATATGGCATTTTGGGTTCTTATGTTTCTGTATTCCTGTGACTTAGATGAGAGTGATGATATTTGTTAGCTCTTCCGAATCGTATATTGCATTATATCGTTGTCATCCGATATTTGATTATTTATGACTCATCATTTGCATAGCTGTCCTATATTGCGTATTCTGATATTGATGGACTCATGGACATGTCCGTATTTCTGCTTACTCTGTTATCGTATGATTTATGATCTTGTCTGTATTTCGGTTTACTCTGATAATTTATGCTCTTGTCAGTATTTCTGCTTATTCCGACATTGTATGATTTATGGATTATCAGTGTTTCCGGTATTATATGATTAAGGCACTGTATTGAATACTTGACACTTACCTTATGCACACACTTACACCACCCTCTAAGCTTTCTATAAGCTTATGCACGATAGATGCGTGTAGGTAAAGTTAGGTTGCAGCAGCGTCGAGCTTAGAGCGTGCAGTGGTCTTTCGAAGCTTGATTTTGATATATGTATTTCCCTTTCAGTATTGTACTCAAATGATTATATTAGTGGATATGTGATGATGATGTTACCTTTGTGAATTGGGTAATCTTGTGGTTATGCTTATTACGAGTTAATTGTATATAAAAAAAATCCTCCTTATAGGATCCCGGGATCGGAATCTAGCACATGAATGCTAAGAGCCAAGAATGGGGTACTACGGAGGCTGTCGACACTGGATTTGGTGATCGGAATTCCTGTGAATCCGATTTCTAGATTTGGGGCGTGACACCTAGGTTGCTCAGGAAACTGAGGTAAGAGAAGATAGTCCCGTTGGTAGGACTATCCTGAGGCTAGACCAACGGATTTAGGCGGATGCGAACACGCGACAGTAGTTGGACTACATGGGTCGCTTGTACTCGATGTCGTCCATCACGTACTCGCCTAAACTCGCACGGTTTAGTCCACTTACTAACCAACCATGTTTGTTAATCATGTCTGCTCACACCTATATGGAACCTGGAACACCTTTCAACCATTGGAGCCTATTGATAACCATTTGAAATTGATCCACTGACTCGAGAACCGAGCATGGTGGAATGGGACACTGTGTCCGAGCTGTCGGCCTACGCTGGGGTGACGAGCCTCCCCGCAGTAACTGCGAGCGATCCCACATCTCAGCACTCCCCATGTGCTTAAGTCGGGGATGGAAAAATCCAACGGGATCAAGGATCGCGGGATCTTGGCCTCGCATGTTGAGGGGCCTTGGCCTCGCAACCGGTATAGGGCATTGATATCGCAGGGTGTACTAGTTTCCACAATCCGCTGTTTGAATGGACTTAACTAAAATCTCGGCCAACACAATTATGATTGCATCGCACTAGTTAGATTGGCGACTTGGCAGTTGAGGTCGCAATGAGGGTGGTTGATCATACGCGATTATTAGATGGAGTCGCTTGAGGGAGTGTTGTTGTGAGGGCATGCATCATATCATAACTCATGCTCATGCATTAACAAGACTAGTTTGGGATCTGTGAATGTATGTCTTTCATTGAATTCATCATAAAATTCCTGCTTGTTGTAACTTAAGGCTAATAGTAACCACTGAGTTAGCTACTCACTCCCACTCTGGGACGGTGTTTTAAAACACCAAACAAACCCTTTACCAGATGCAGGTGAGGCGGAGCTCGACGAGCCGAACGAGGTGAGCAAGATAAGGAAGAGGAGCTTCCCTGCTTCCAGACTTTCGGCAGATCATTTTAGTTTGAGTTCGGGCTACCACGGGGTATGGACCAGGGCCCTAGTCGCTTTGGGTCATGTATGGATGAGACTATTTCTCTATTTAGATGATTTTGGATTTGTGGTTTGGATATTTTTATATTTAGTAGCAATTGATATTGCTTTATGACGTACTTATGCTTCATGCCTTGCTAAATCCTCCATTATTTATGAGATCATCCAAATGTAATTAAAATATAAAGTCCATTAGGGCACCCATAGCACCTGGGAATTCGGGAGCCGAATTCTTACACGGCCCCTAAAAACCCGGGGTGTTACAAGTAGCCTCTCCAAACGTGTTAGATTTGAGATTTCTGTGGGTACTGAACCAGATAACGGATTATCGAAGAGAACAAGTGTAGTTAAGCTTGTCAGATTTCCAAAAGATGGGAGGGATTGGACCAGTGAGCTGATTTTAAAATAGGGAGAGATCGGTTAGGCGACTCAAATTTCCAAGAGATGGAGGGATTGGACCAGTGAGCTGATTTTGAAATAGGGAGAGATCAGTTAGTTAACTCAAATTTTCAAGAGACGGAGGAATTGGACCAGTGAGGCTGTTCTCAAACAATCCTAAATCAGCCAAGTGGTAGAGATTTCCTATCTGTGGAGGAATTGAGCCATGGAAGTGATTTTCAAAGAGCAGCAAGCTGTAGAGTGTTGTCACGTTTCCAAGATTAGAAGGAATCGAACCTGTTAGAAAGTTAGTACAAACTTGAAACCAAGTCAGCTTTTTAAGGTTAGCTATTTCACTTGGGATGGGGCCAGAAATTTCATTGTGGTAGAGGAATCGGAAGCGAAGTTTGGTCATGTTTCCTAGAGTGGCAGGAAGGGAACCATTTAGCAGGTTAGAAGATGCATCTAGTTGATCCAGAATTTTGAGATTTCCTACTTGTTAGAGGTATTACCAACCAAAATCGTCATTTAGGAACTGTTTAAAACCGTTCCTAAATGAAGCGTCGCAGAAAAACAGGAACGGTTCAGAACCGTTTTGGGTACTGTTTCAAATTTTAGAGACAATTTTAGGAACAGTTTTAAACCTTTCCTAAATGACGATTTTGTTTATTTTACCTCTAGCTCCTATTCAGAAGGAAACAATCAACCACCTCTTTTGGCAGTCCTTTCGCTTTTTTAATAGATTCTTATTACCTTTCGAATAAAATTAAATAAAGAACAAACTTAAAATTCTAATGACCAAGCTGGAAAGCAAAAATGGCGGCAACAATTTTACTAATAGAACTAAAATCTGATGCAATGCAATTTTTGAAAGGATCTATGCCATCTAAGACTTAACATGCCATCTTTCTTCGACCTGTAATTGACATACTTTTTCAATATGTCATCAACATTTGGGTTACGTGTAAGTTTAACAAGCTGCAGAAAAGGATTCTAACATTATAATACATGCTTCAAGCAGTAAGACAACTTATGAACCATAAGAAAATTATGATCTATCATTAAACTCTAAATGGAAGTGAGAAAAGACTACAACAAGATCACATCAGACATTAAAATGCATTAAGCTTTCAAAGCCATTTCAATGAAATATAAAAGCAAAACATTTTAAGATCCAAGAAAAATCTATGACAGATAAGAATAAAAGATGAAGAGACCCAAAAGAGGAACTGATTCAAGGTAGTCATTTATTCCGTTAAATCTAATACACCAAAAATCTTCCCTATTCCACTCTTGTTAAATCTAATAAATACAAACTTAGCATCCTTGTCACAGTGGCACTGCATTAGTGTGCATCAAACAACATAACCATAGAGTTCGAAAAGAAGAAAAGGCATAGTTTCACACATGAACAGAGATGAGGATCTCAAATAACTATTGTAGAGTACTCGGGAATGTAAAAATGACAGGTCCCTAGAAGTAGACTAGTGGAAGATTCCAAACGATGATTTTCACTATAAGAAATGAAAGCAATCAAACTAGCATCAGTCCAAAAATCACAAAACCGACTTTGGATAGAGCCTAGCCTAAAAATCACACGACCCCCAGACCAATTCCCTGAATCCTAGTCTTTCTGTATTCTGGGCTCAAATCCTTGCAAACGCTTATTTTTGTTACAGCTAGCAAATGGACTACATCGAGTAAGAGGCCTCTAGCTGAAGTAAAAATGTGAAGAAAATAAAAATAAAAGAGAAAAGAATGACATCCTAGAGAAAATAATGAGAAAGTATACTCATTATGCAGTTTTATACACTTGTTTAACCCTTCCATGACTCGTTGTCCAAGCATCTTTGCAAAAACACAGCCAACAGACCACATGTCAATAGCAGGGCCATAATGACAAACCTCCTTGGTTTCAAGCAGCAATTCTGGAGGCCTACTCACACCAGTTGAGAAGGGGAATATACAGTTAATGTTCTAGTATGAAAGAAAACAAGCCTCAAAACCTGCATTTCTACATTGAACAATCATAGTTGGTAAAATGACAGGATGCACAACTACATAGGGAAACAAGCCTCAAAACTTGCATTTAACACTAAACAAAATCATGGTTGATAAATTACAGGATGCACAAGCATAGGAAAAGAAGCCTCAAAACCTTCATTTCTAGATTAAACTATCATGGTTGGTACAAATGACAGGATGAACAAACATAGGGAGTCTTCAGTTATAGTACTACTGAAATTCTTACTTGGTATATTGGGTTATATCATCATACAATCCAAAGAAGCAGCTTCCTACTTGATGGATGTGCCTCAAAGAGGATTCTCAATCCTCTCTGCACCAATATCTCTAAACATTTTTAAGAACATAATAAAAAAATCAACGGAGATACCTCTTTTGAAATAATAAGTTCATTCGAACCAGCACGTGCATCTTATATGTGAACATAGGCCGAGTTCCGGTCACTAATGGCAAGCTTAGCTTTGACATCTCTAGGCTTGTAAACCCATTCAATTGTGCCAGGAACAAGTGGTAGATGCATCACAAACATCATATCATAGTTGACAACATCATATATCTTCACAGAACAGTCGTTTGAAACTGTACAACAAAGCAAGCCATCAACACTGACCTCCATGACTGAATCACATCAAGGTTGACAGCTGCTCAAGAAATAAGAAATAATTTTTGTATGTTTGTGCTTTCGTGTGTGTGTGTGTGAGAGAGAGAGAGAGAGAGAGAGAGAGAGAGAGAGAGAGAGAGAGAGAGAGAGAGAGAGAGAGCCAGCTATAAAAGAAGAAGATCATCTCCACCCATATTCCCATATCATAACCAAACCATTTACAATTTTGGTGTAGTGTTCCCTTGAATTTCAGTGTTAATTCGTATGTGTATCCAACACGCTTCTTGTTTCATACCATCACCAAGAATGCCTGCTCAAAGTTCCAGGCTTAAACATCAGTCAAATATCCACTCTAAAAGCAAAAGGCAAACCAAAACTTCCTATATCAGAGTTAAACATCAGTCAATAGACTATGGTTCCTACTGCGTGATGGAATAAGAGTCCTCGTAATCTCCTGTTTAAACAACAATCAGTAAAAGTATTTCACCAATCATTTAGCCAATAAGTCTTGTCAAACCAAAACTTCCTATTTCAGAGTTAAACAAATCCCCAGCAGATATGATCATGAAATTCATTAAACTCATCTTTGAAAGCAACAAGAACTACCTTTCAGGAACCAGCAGCAAAATATGCCAAATACGACAGTAATAAAAAGCACTTAGAAACACAAAGCTTTCGTCATTTTCAGATCCATCAGTGTGCATTAATGAAAAGCACTAATCTTACATAGGGAGTTATTCGATGCTCTAGCTTTGTAAGATGCTTAAAATGGTATATGCGACATGTATTTATTCAAACACCATAGTTGCGTATTTGGTTTTGTAAAAAAAAAAAAAAAGGTATCAGGTTTTCTTGAAATGCAACTGAATAAAAAATATTTGAAAAAACTAAATTTAATATTAATTAACTTAAAGATTTCCATTTAGGTATCACCAAGTATCTAGAAGCAAATATTCAAATCCTATTGCTATGATTACCTTGATCAATAAAGCTGGGCCTAATTTTAGATGGATCACAAGCATTAGATAGAGATACTTGCTATGAACTCAATACAAACTCTTCAATGAATTAATCTTACTCAGAAAACTAGGTGCAATGTTAATTAAAACCTTTTCCTCTTCCCAATCAGCAGAGTCAAAGTAGTCTCCTGGTCTGAATATAAAAATAGAAATCCACAACTGATAAGCATATAAATGTAGTCAGCATCACTGAAAGAAGGGAAAGTTGACATTCACAAGGTTGTGAAGAAATGACAAGAAAAAAGCAACAAAAAGATAACCAAACAAAACAAAGTTGACATTCACAAGTTTTGCAAACTGTTGCCCACATCACCATTGTATCAACCTGATTCTTGTGCTAGGGCATCAATGTAGTGGTGCCATTCTGATGGATGGATTGGATCTCAGACCTATAGTGCAATGCTGGCACATATGTGGCATGTTCATGAGCTTCATTGCACATGTGTGGCTGTAGCAAAGCTCTCAACCAAATGTCAATTTGTGGATACTTGTAAACAGAGCTTATTATTGGGATTACTATGATTTTTTGAAGGCATGAAATGGCCTCTAGATCATGATGCAAGTGTTTGGTTGTAAGCACTTGGAAGCAGCAAAAGACGCTTCCCAAAACAGATTTTTTTTTTTTTTTTTTTCAAGTCCAAATAACCAGATATCCAGGGGTGCTGCCTCCAATGGAGGTCTCCCACTCTAGGTCAATCATGATCATCATTTCAACAACGTGAGGGATAAGATTTTGTTATTTTGGGTTCCATGGCTAAATAATTGCAAGATGAGAACACAGTGGATCCTTCCGGTTCAAATTTGCAGCTTTTGTCAAGGAGGAAGCAATTCAAAACTAAACTGTGCAGATCACCTCACATTTTCTGGTCTTCTATTCACTTGTTCACCTTTCTACATGCATTTTAGCAATTATATAACACTATCACCTTGAATATATATGAACCAATATGCTAATGGTTCCCATCAGCATATTTTCAACATTGAGCACAAACAAGGATTCAGAATGGTGTTTGGATGTCTAGACACATGTTTGTGTCTGAATCCGACTGATTTCTAGTGTGATCCAAAACCAACCATTTATTAATTGGGCCTCAGATATGGAACTGGCTGCAATTAAATCAGATCAACTACTTCAGGTATCTATGGACCCAGGTAGCCATTGGCAGACCTAATCATTTGCACCTAAAAGTGGCCAGAAAATGAGGAACCTAAAAACTACTGTTAATTCTTAAGTAATTCTATACCAGTCCAAATACCAAATGGGTCCACCAATAAACCAAAACAGTCCATCGGAGTGCTCAAGGGCCACTATGGGCTGCATCACAATATTATGCGAATCCACCGCGTCCAACTTATGTGAATCAGTTGGATCATGCCACGGTCAGAAGAAAACAGATTTGATAAACACATGACTGTTAATGAAGGGAAAGTACCATAACTCAAGTCAACAAGTCCTACTAGTTATATGATTGGATCAAAGAAGGCCAATGCATCTCCCATGAATTGAGATGTCATACAATAATAAAGGCTTGGACATAACAATATGCAGTTCTAAGGCATATAGGAAGAGCTGCGGATTGAAACAAAGCATTTTTAAGAAGCTAATCACTGCAAAATACATGCATACTACATAAATATTCATTAAATTATCCTTTCCAAACATATGAATAGGAAAGGCATGAAGATATAGAATTGCTCACAAAATAATATCGTCATCAAGGTGTCCTCTAGCCAAAGCAATTAAGTGTTGAAGATAACTTTTATCATCTCCATATGATCCATATTTATTTTCAATCTGCCCAAGTGATATCTAGTTAGAGATAGCCTGTAATATTGAGATATCAAATCGCTTAGATATCTGTTCAATAGGATTCCTCAACCCTGTAACAGATAACACATATTGGGCAGGAATAACCCTTTCTGTAGTAGCTGATCCACCGATGTAATTGATTCACCTTCAAAATTTTACCCATACAAAAGCCTTGATTTTTAATGAGACCTTGGCTGACCAGAGATTCCCCATATGAAAATGGAATATTCAGGGACTATCTCCTAAGGTTTTGATTAAGAAAATACTCAGCATGATTGGGCGAGTTCGGGAGATATTGCACAGCAGGGATCAAGTCCTAAAGCACTCTGTTCCGTGGATGCCCTAGATTTTTTTATTTTTTATTTTTTAGTCATTACATGTGCCATGATATTTTATTAAGCTCAAAATTTCATGTTAGCAAACTGCAACTTGAAAAAAAGTTTGCATAGGCACATGTACAAACACACAAGCACAAGGAAGGACTATCACCAGATTGTGGTGATGACTAGTGCCGAAAAAAACGCTCGTTGCCGCCTAAGAAGATGTTGTAGAAGAGGGTCGCAGATGCGATGGACCCCACAATGATCGGTGGGGTTATCAGCAGACTCCATCTTCGATATATCATCTCTTCTTCTCTGCTCTCCTCTTCTCCTCTCTTCGGTGGCAAATAAACACCACATTGGGCTCTAGAAAAGTTTCAATGGTGAGAATCATCATCACTGCTTCCTATGGTAAGCTTTGGATCTGCCTCAGGGGGCGTTTGGCACATTGTATTAGATGGGATTGCATTTGGTCGTGCAAATTCCACTCAATGTCTTGGAAGAATGGAAAAAGTTAGATTAGATGGAATTGCATTTCGTCCGTGCCAATTCTACTCAATGTTAGCAAGTTGTGTAGGTCCCACCATAATGTGTGGGCTATATCACACCGTCCACCCATTTTTCGAGATCATTTTAGAGCATGAGCCAAAAAATCAGGTAGATCTTAAAGCTCAAGTAGACCCCATCACAGAAAGTAGCAGGGATTGAACACCTACCATTGAAAACTTCTCTGGGGCCACGTAAGTTTTGTATCTACCTCATTTTTAAGCCCATGCCATAAAATGAGATTACAAAATAGATGAATAGTTTGAATATAACGCATATGTGTTATTCTCAATAGTTTCGAATGGTGATAAGTATATCTATTGAACGTACAGCAAACAGAGTGAATCCCACCTCTCTCTTATTTTTTTTTTTTACTTACTTATCGAATCCGACCTAATTACAAACATAGCCTGAAATTAGGCTTATACCATGGTAAGAGGGAACAATTCCTATCATATATAATAATTATATACATTTTTTTAATCCCATCCCACCTAGTCCTTCCCAATGCCATGAACCAAACACCCCCTCATTTTTTGGGCTTATTCCCTAAAATGATACGTGAAAAAAAAAATAAAAAAAATATAGATGGACGGTGTGAATAAGACCCATGCATCACCGTGGGCACTCAAAGCTCCTGTCCGTTTCCAGCTGGAGACAGGTCCTACCCCCTTATTGCCTCGCAACTATGCCATTTGAGCCAGTAAAAGTTTAAATCACCAACGTTAATTATTACATATATGGATAGAAATAGCAAAATCGTGTTTCTCGCATGCCTTCCTTTTCACTCTCGGCTCGTTGTCTTTTTCGTTGCCCAGCGTCTGCTTGTGACCCTGGCACAGTAATATACCCGTGCCTGTGGATGTATGGGTTACACAGAGATGTAAGTGACAAATCCAGTCTGCCAATCTGTTTTTAAAGACTACAATAGGAGATGGTTTTAAAAATCAGGTAGATCCAATACTCGAGTGGGGCACACCAACCAAATAGTGGGAACAAAAATGTCCACCACTGAAACCTTACTGGAGCTGACTATATATGCCATCCAAACTGTTCATGGGATTATTTAATACTCAGATAAACATTAGGCACAAATATCATCCTAATACAAAACTTCTGTCACCACCAAGCAAACCGTACATGATTTTTGAATCAGCCTGATTTTTATAATGCTGTCCTACCCTTGTCTTACAAAACAGATGGACAGAGAGGATTTGTTAGGACATCTCTGTGGGCCCACACAGCCCCAGGCACACAGGAATAAATTATACAAAAGACAAAGAAGAATGAGGAAGACCGAAGATGACATTAGCATTTCTCAAGTCAACGCACTAACTTTAAGAGATAGAAGCCCACTGTGTTTGCTATCATGCAACACCTATGCATGGACAAGAAAACTTACAACATGCTTTAAATAATGTACACTGACTTTTATGATAGCAGATCTATAAGAAGCCAAGTGATCTTCTCACATATAGTCATAATCTCTCCCAAAGAAGCAACTACAATTGGTTTTCCAGTATCTTGAGAAGAACTGTTCAATATAAAACATGGATCAGTGTATAGTTAATTTATTATTATTATTTTTTAAAGGCCGATAATTAAGGAGGTTGGGATGGTACTTCCAATTTGTGCAGTAATGGAAATTTCAAACATTTTAAAGAACTAAGATTGAAATTTCTAAAACTTGTTACCTGAAAATTGATGAGAATACCTGCCTGGTACTTCAATTTTTTCCTGCTGTACACTTTTTGAGACAGCAGACTATGTCGTATGACGAGATTTGATATTCCATCCCCATTACAGAATCCTCCCTGAATAGTTTGCACCATCTCCTTCACCCCCATCCTTGCAGCTACTAAGATTGGCCACTTCTGTGTAACTGTCAAATTTTCGTAGGTAATGAACCTACAATAACACAAGGAAGCTACAAAAATTACAAAAGTTCATCTATAAAAGCAACAATCTATATGACAGATTATATCCATCTAATGCTGTTCTCATCATAGTTAATAGCCAAGAAGAAACAATCCATGAACATATTCCTTTTGATACCACAAAAATGTCTGTCTTTATGGCCCCAACACAAAAGTAACAGCAAAAGTACAATCCCAAAAGGCATTCCCAACATTAAATAAAAAAAAATAATAATAAATTAAAAAAAAAAAAAAAAAAACAAATACCCAAAACCCCATTCCTCATCTGGTGTTTTTTCAGCAACATGGCCCATCTGCATTGGGTTAAAATAAATGAATGACCCGGATCTTGTACAAGTGCCCCTCGAGTAAGAAGATTGAAGGCTTGATTAACTTAGCTATGAGTGTTTAGCATTGGATCATTCCTCTACATCTAATGCAAAAGCATAACTTTCTTATCTCTTATCTTTTTCAACTGAGCTTCCATAGAAGCCTTCTTTGTGTTCTCCCACGATCCAATCGCCGACAGCTTCTTCTAGGCCTGTTTAAAAGAGTAAGCATGTTCAATACCCCGGCATTGAGGAATGATCAAATCACTTCAACTCAATATACAAAAACACAAACAGGAAAAGCTGGAGAAAAAACTAGAATCTAAACGTTACAGTAATAACTTGGGACTGACTGTTGCAATTGAATTAGGTTTTATCAACATCATGTAAATGCAATTTTCCAACATTTTCAATTTCATCAGCTTAAGGTTTTTAGTAACACAGCCACATGAATGGTCTAAAGCTCAAGCCGAATGTGTAGGAAATGTAGATATTTGAGTGGACTCTCGTAGGTCTTAAAAATTATTCATATACTCCTAGAGCAGATAAATATAAAACATAAGCAACTTAAGAAATGTGTAATAGGAAATGTCCATTTTGATTTTGAACTCGATGACGCGTGATGCTGCAGCCTAGGAGTTGGTTCCACGAAAGCCCAGGAGTGGGCCCCACAAGCTGTTTGATCAGAGATTAGGGGGCCCTACAATAACAATCCAATACAGAGTTGAGTAATTGGTCAGGATTTTTTGTATCAAAAAATCTTATGTGGTTAGACATTTCAAGCAATTGATCAACATTTCAGATAACCAATTTCTACCAAAAAACAAATGAAATTTTTTCTGACTTGAGGTGCTTCCATGAGGTAATGCTTGGGGAAATCAACTTGGAGCTGGTACGATTCTTTGGTGAGAAATAGAGTCCGGTTGAGGAATTTCGTCAAACAGGCAATACATCCATATGCATCAATGCATACCAAAAACCACATTCCTGGATCTGCCCAATACATGTCCTGTGCTGAAATTAAAAAGTGAGTCAAAATGTGGCTGCTTAGGTGGTCAGATCTGACTAACTCATGGCCATTGCAACATTAAATGGGATGGGATCACGGCCTCTAATGAGGTGGATCAATGTTGATTGTTCCCCTCCCATATATCAGGCTAGTCCACTCATGGATGGGCCAAAAAAGTATGAAAGAAACAGAGAGATTAATTGTACAACAGTGGTACATGTCATTGGTTGAAGCATTTCTTCAAACAACTAACATGCAGCTGTCGGCGGCCATGGACAGCCGCGGATATGGCTGTTGCTGCGATAGCTGCTGCCCAAATTTTGATAATCGAAAGGGGAAGTGAGAGAGATCGAGAGAGAGTACCTTCGATTGTCCTTTCTTTCTTCTATTTTCTTCGATTGTTGGAGAGAGATCGAAGAAGGAACAGCACGTCGAAGAAAACGAGAGAAAGAGAGAGTAAGAGAGAGGGAGGAGAGGGAGATCGAGAGGGGGAGGGAGAGACGAGACGGCGGAGATGGAGAGGGAGAGGGAGAGGGAGAGAGACAGTGAGAGGTAAAGAGACCGAGACCGAGAGCGAGAGGGAGAGAGTCGGCGCTAATCAGGGCAATCTTTTTTTCTTTTCTTTTTTAATAATATAGGGATCTTTTGCCCGCAGCCGTCAAAACTGGCCGCCAGCAGAGAGTAGCCCCATCGGTCAGCTAAGGCCGGATTTCTTGTAGTGTCGGATCGGGCAACCATGACCTCAACCCAAGCCTAAACCAAGTTTTATTGGGTTGGTGTTTGTATAGCCCAAGCTTGAGATCGAACCCAATATATCCTGCCCAAGCCCAACCCAATGTCGGGTTGGTCACAGGTCGGTCGGGTTGAACCCGCCCAACTTTCAGCCCTCAATAGACTAGCCTAGATCACTAAAAGCATGTGCTAGGTGTATAAGGTTGTCAATGGGCTAGGTTACAGCCGGGCTGAGCTCTGTTCAAATGCGGCTGCAATTTTGAACCTAAGCCCAAATCTGGCCTAGACCTGTGATGAGCTGAAAAAGTCCAGCCGAGTCCGGGCCCGGGACATTTCCATGCACAAAGCCCTACCCAAGACAGCCCAAGCCCTGAATATCTCTTGGATAAATGATATTTTGGTGTGCCTTGTGTATGAAAGAGGGGGAGAGAATGAAAAAAAATGGAGAAATTTTAAGTTTAGAAAAGATCTATCGGGCGGATTGAATTCATGAGTTTTTGGGTACTAGCCCGAGTCTGGCCCGATCATTCGGGCTCTTGCTTTAAGCCTCCGTTAGGCTTGATACACCACCCCAAACCTGGCCCAATACACACAGAGCCCGAAGGCCCGTTGGGACTATCCAGTCCATTGACAACCCTATAAAGGTATGTCGCATGGGACACAAGTGGAGCAATTAGCCAATGAGAGAATTACTGGTGGCGATGGGCTAAGCTAGAGCCAAGAAGGGATCAACTAGTCCTAGAACCATAAGACTTGCTCCATGCCATAATAGGCTAAATAGGCCCCCACTCACCCTCTATAAGCTGGACTAGGGCTGAGCTAGGTTTAAGAAGAAGGCTAAGTCCGCCCCTAAGTTATAAATAAGTTACATATATGGTACGCATGTGATTGGTGTGCATCCAGTGTGCGCTTGTTTGTGAACTATTATGCTCTTCCTAATGTTGGGTTTTTTTTTATTATTTTCTAGCATGCCTATGTCAAATGACATCATTCATTAACTAAGTGCATGCTCCCAACCAATTATCCACCGGATGCATATACTTGAACGGGGGCATGAATGTAGGATGTATATACTTAAATGAGGGCATGAATGAAATGTCCACAGTCTAAGTGAGGTCCACAATTTGGATTGTTAAACGCCCATTTGAATACTACCAAATAAGTATTGTTTTTAACTTATATAAGTTAATAAGCTACTTTTCTTAATGAAGTTAATTTAGTTAAACAATTTAAATGAGTAGCTTGTTAAATAAAGTAACCTATTTTCATAAGTCATTTTTTATTAAGTAGCTTATGCCATAAGTAGTTACTTTGGATCATAAGCTACTTTAGATAAGCTACTTATGCGTGAGTAGCTTATCTTTGCTTTTACTAATCAGGAGATAAGTATGTTTGGTAAACATCATACTTATCATTCAAAAAGTAGAAAATATATATTTGGTTTCCAACATCATAAATAATTATCCCAAAAGTTTGTTTGTTGCTCCTGATCACATCTATTGTCCATCATGTGGGGCCAACCTTTGACGTGGATTGTTCATTATGTGGGCTCCACCTTTGATGAAGACCATCCATCATGCAAGCCCACCTTGATTGTGGACCATTCATCATTAAGGGCCGACGTTAATTTAATGTGCACAGTTCATTAGGTAGGGCCCACCTTTAATATAAGTCATCCATTATGTGGGGCCCACCATCAATATTACTGTTCATCATGTGGGACCCATCGTTAATATCCATTGCCCATCATGTGAAGCCCACCTTCGATGTGGACCATCCATCATGTGGGCCCACCTTTGATGTAGGTCGTCCATCACTCCTTTGTGTCGACATGGCTAACACAAGGAGTAGGGGGCTTACTGTTGGGGAAAAATATGACAAGTTCGGAGGCTTGGTTGTAAGATGAACCAACTCTTCTGACATTACCCGAGGCAACAGGAAAAGCCGAGTGAAGTAAAGCCCCACGGAGAGAATTAGCTCGGATCTGCAGGATATGAATCTCGAAGCTAAGAGAGTCAAGAGCTATGGGCAAAATATGTAAGACATATGAAGTTGACTCGGTTAAAGAGACAGCAATGTCCAAATGGACCGATTGAAGGCCCTAGAGCTAAAAGCCACCTGACCGACTATAAAACCAACCTATATGAGGTTGGTTGTAGTGTCGGCTATTGGATTAAGAAAGGGCGTCGGTCTTAAACTGATCCTGTTTCGTCCAACAGTTGGCAAACAACCCTATCTTTGTAAGACAGCCGAGACTGTGTAGGCCAAGCCAAGCAAAAAAAAGACGGTGTAATCTTAAATACCGATCCGAGAATCTTATAAAAAGATACCCGACTCCTTAAATCTCTGGATCGGGAAGTATCTATAAACAAGTAGCAACTGAATCAAATCTCTCGAAAATCAGGAGGGAATCCCCTTACGCCGGGACCTCTTGTTCTTATAAAAAGAGGGCTTTCCAGGAACTAAGGTACGCAAGAAAAACTTAAGAAACTTCTCTCCTTGGATCTCTATTGACTTAAGCATCGGCGGTTCCCCGGCTCTAGCCAGGGTTCTCTTTCTCTCTCATTATGGTACAGGTGGAAGTGCAAGGAGAGGTTGACCCAGTTTTTCGCATCAACAATTTTGATTTTTTTTTTCTTTGATATTTCGGCTGTTTTTCGTTGGGCTCTGTTTGCCCTTGTATATATCAGCCGTATGATTGATTACATGCCTCCAACCTACAGAATCATTCTTTCCATTTTGTGTTCAATAACTGATTTGAAAATAAATATTTAATTATTTTGTGAAATTTTGTTTAGTAAAAAAAAATCCTGCCATATATATATTGAGATCCTCTTTTATTCTCCATATTGCATTCAGCCAAGGGTTCAATAGTACCTGTACTCTGTCTAAACCGAGTTCGTGTGTTGCCAGTTTTGGGTCCTTCCTGCCCGGGTCTAGTTCTTGAAGGTCCGGACCCAAATTCGCTCGGGTTTTCATTGGGTGTTTGGATCCGGGCTTTAAGTTGAGTTTCTTGCAAATAAGAGCATTTACATAGTTGTGCCTACTGAAGGATGGATTAGATCGCACAAACGTGCCACTTTGATATGCGCATGTTACGTAAATGGTCTCTCCAATGTGTGCGTGGAATAGGAAACGTCATTTGTTTTTCTAGAATAATCAATATATATTAAATAGATGTAATTTATTTATTAAAACTAACTAGACCTGAGCCGGACCAACTAGCCTGACTTCAACTGGGTCGTGACCCAAATTTCCAAAAGATGGAGGGATTGGACCATTGAGGTTGTTTGCGGACAATCTTAGATCAGCTAGGTTGTTGAGATTTTCTATCCCTGGAGGAATGGAGCCATATATTTGATTTTTAAAGAGCAGTAAACTTGTAAGTTTGGTTAAGTTTCCAACAATGGAAGGAATGAAACCTGTTAGACAATTACCACATGTACATATCTGTAGTTGGTACAGATTCTTAAGATTGCCCATTTCTTGAGCCATCGGGCCTGAAATCTGATTCTCACAGAGGTATAAGAAGGAAAGCTCAGTCAAATTTCCTAAAGTAGAAGGCAAGGAAGCAGTTAGAAGGTTACTGGACAAGTCTAGATGATACAGTTTGAGGTGCAGGTAGTTGTTTAGATTGTTCAAGGCCATGTGCGTTTCTTCCAAATTCTTCATATTTCCTATTTCCCAAGGGATGGGACCTGAAACTTGTGTTTCAAAGACATGCAGATGCATCAGCTGGCTCAAATTACCCAGAGATGGAGGGATAAAACCTGCATGATTGTTTGTTTTGCAATCCTCGGATGAGTAGAGAAACCTTAAACTGCTCCTATTTCTGGAGTTATTGAACCAATTATCTGATTTTGGAAGAGGTGCTAGTGATGGAAATTTCTCATTGTACCAACTTGGGATGGAATTTCTCCACCAAGTTGATTGGTATGAAGTTTAAGGGAGATGAGTCTGGTCCAATTGGCAAAGAGATGAGATGATATTTTGCTACTTAGCATGTTACTAGAAATGTGTAGCGTGGAAATGCATATAGATTAGATAGTGAAAGAAGTAGGTTACAGGAGAGTTTATTGGAAGACGAATCTAGGAATGCAAGTATGGAGAGCGTGCCGAATGGGATGGAATGGTTCCAAGGGGTGAGTTTATACTAAGATTGAGATGACGATCAACCATAGAAATGGAGAAAGATTTCATGATCATGGCCTGAATGACAAAAACCTCATGATGGTCATATGAAGTTGTCTTCATTTTTGTAAAGACACAATCTTACTCAGCTCAATATCAATATTTAAACATGTGATTGAAGGTGCTAAATATATTTGAACTTTCTTTTTTCTTGAAAGGTGAGAACATACCACCTATAAATTTATTAAAAGTAAAATAAGAAAATACAAATAGGAGGAAACATAAGCAAAGACCACAACTAAAAGGGAAAAGACTTGAACAATAGAAAATAAAGTGGACCAAAGCATAACAATGTAAGCTACGATTACAAGCCAGAGGGCCCCGTTTTATTCCACGAAACCACATGCTTCACTTGAACCAGGAGTTGCCATCCCTCCTCAAAAATCGAATCCCTGTATAGAGCACAAAAATATATTTGGACTCGATTAATAAATTTGGAAGTAAACACGTGACTCATACTTTAATAATTTGGGGTAGCGTTTGTTGAATTATCAGTGCTAGTCATTGATATCCAAGTCATTTATCAAGCACTCAAATCTTTGTATATATGGTATATATGTATGAGATTCACACCATTCATCTGCCCCAATCATGGATCCATTGTACCCCAAAAATCCCAGATCCTAGCTGTTCCATGAAAGATTTATGAGACTTCCTAGATGAAATTAAGTCCTATCATTGGTCAGTATTCAATAGGCAGAACTTCTTCAATCAGCAGCTCGGATCATCTTACCCATGTGATTTTCTGGATTATGATCCATTCATGGAGGATCTAACAGATGAACAGATTCATTGAATTCATGGAGAGCACGTGGTAATAAACTTAGATGGTAGAGTTTTCCTTTTATTGACTACACAATCCAATATGGAACAGCTGCACCAGATCCGAGCTTTCCATCAGGTGCACAACACTGTTAACATCTCTTGGCCTGAAAATCAGGACATTCCCCTCTTCAAGGTGGACCACAATGCCCAGAGTAGATGAAATTTTGTTTCAACCATTCTTATGTTCAGTGCATAATATCAGCCATTCTAATGTCCTGTAAATCATATACATATTTGCCCACTTGTGTTCTAGGACATAAGATCCGAACAGTATGACCCACCTGATGGAAGGTTGGATCTCACATGCCTGTTCCATATTGGCATGGGTACCTGACACGTGTACACAGTTAGCAAACCTTTTATGTCTGTGCATCTAACAGTTGACCCAGCGTAATCGTGTGGAAATCACCAAGAAGCGGTGCCTTGCCAGTGGATAGATCGTGAGACACATGGCGCATGGATGGCCGAGATTGAGGGTTGGTATGTAAGCATGCAAGTGCCAACGTGGCTGTAGAAACCAAACCGTTCATGTTTTCAAGCGTGGGAAGAGGGAGGCGTTGGTCCAGTAAATCCATAAGCCGTATATCTTAGCCACCAGACGTTGCCAAGGATGAGAGGAGATCTCCAGGATGCCTTCCCATTATCACTTCAAATGCTACAACACCAAAGCTATATACGTCGCATGTCTCAGTAACTCTCATTGTGTAAGCAAACTCTGCACAAAACATAAAAATAAGATCATGTTTTATAATCTACATTTATTGGTACTTGATGCTATGTATGCCTACTTATGCTCGGACCTGAGCCGGGTGAGACACCCATTGGCCCACCTGATGAATGGGTTGGGGGAAATATACACACCATAGTGGCCCCCACACAAACTTATGGTTGCATATGAGAGTATGCTAATGTTACACGTATCATTCATCATATTGAGACATACATGCCAAGCTGGAACACATGTCAGCAATCTGAGCTGTCCATCATGTGGGCCATGCAATGTAGATGACCGGACTGGCATGATCTTTCGGCTGTGGTTTCTAAATGGTGGGCCCCACTTGACATATGGTCAGCATCAAGCACCATGGTCGCCATGTAGAGGGATTGGGATCTACACGTGTGGATAACTCGTGAAGCCTGTTAGATATGTTTACGTGTAAGTGTAACTTTGTTTATGAGGGTGGTTTTGTGGGTTGCTCTTTTGGGAGAGTTTGATTTGAATAGGTGAGAAATGTACATAAAACCCTTCTTCCCTTTTTTTTTTTTTTTTTTTTATTTTTTTTTATTTTTCTTAAAAAAAAATAAAATAAAAATGGCATTCTGTATATCAATTTTTTTGGGCCGGGCTTGGCTTGGTCATTTTAGCCAGACCTATCTCGGCCCAGTAGGCTGCACATGCATCTTACATATAGAACATGGTTTTCATTTTTATAAATGTGTGGCTCACCTAATCAAGGGATGGATTAGGAACATTCACCATGGAGATAGGGTTTTGATCAATTTGGGGAGGATGAGGCCCAAGCCCAACCAATTTTTTCAGGCTTGGGCCTTGGGCCTTATAGAATCTAGCCTGGCCATCCCATTTTCACCACTATATATATATATATTGAAAATTCTTTAAATAATATGCGACTTTAAATTAGTTTCTCTACGGACAAATAGCTAATTCATGGAAATGTGATGGTCATTAAGCATTTCAAGGAACAATTGAAATAGAAGCAACTTTTTTGAAGTCACTACATTTAGGCATTCCATGTTCCATGAAATTATCTAACGTAAACAAGTAGAAGAAAATTCAAGAAATATTACCGTAAGTGCATACCTGGAGCTATGTATCCATAAGTGCCTGCGAGTGTGGACCAATTCGATGAATCTGGCTTTATGAGTCTTGCGGTGCCAAAGTCAGAGACACAGGCCTCAAATTCTAAATCCAACAAAATGTTTTTACTTGATAAGTCCCGACGAACTATAGGAGGAGTGCGATCATGGTGCATGTATGACAAAGCATCGGCTGCTCCTCTGATAACTTTCATCCTCTTCACCCAATCCAATTCTACAGCTCCTTTATTGCCGCTGAGGATGATAACTAAGCTTCCCCTTTCCATGTACTCGTACACCAAAAATGAACACCGAGCATGCGAACAATACCCATAGAGCTTCACGATGTTGCGATGTCGAATTTCTGTTAATGCTTGTATCTCTTTTTCAAAGCTTCTTTGATCAGCTTGTTCGCCACCTTGTGATGAGTCAAGTTTTTTCACAGCAACCACTGACCCATCTGTAGATCTGCTTTATAAACCCTTCCATATCCTCCAGCCCCAATGCAATATTTGTAATTGAAATCCTCTGTTGCCCTGATGATGTCTTCATATGCCATCTTTCCATCGAAATTACATATTGCAAATAGATTTCTATTTTTCACTTCCAAGTCCCGTTTCTCGGCATTTCTCGTTCTGCGGGATCTTTGTAGAAAAATGTAAAAAATGGTGGCAAATACAAGTAGAAGAAATAAGGCTGCCATTATAGGAATAATGATCACAACCAAGTGGTCTTTCTTCCCATCGCGAGGCTTTATCGAAGAGGAATTACAAGGTTGCATGCCTTTTGCTTCACCGCATAAACCTTTGTTGTGGACGAATGCCCCTGACGGAGCCAGACGGAAAGCTTTGCCGTCAGGGAGAGGGCCCTCCAAATCATTGTAAGAAAAATCAATGGAAGATAAACTGATCATCTCTTTGAAAGACGACGGAATGGAACCTGAGAGTGAATTGTGGGAGAGATTTAGCTTTTCCAACATTTGTAGTTTCCCAAGTTGTTGGGTTCTCTCTCCCGAAAGTAAGTTACAGCTGAGATCTAAGGTAATCTGTAGGCGTATTAGATTACCAATCTGAAATGGAATGCTTCCATTCAAATAATTCTCACTCATGCTCAAATACCGCAATTTGGAGCAGTCCCCCAGTTGCTGTGGTATCAGCCCACTCAGCTTGTACTTTGATAGCTCAAGAATCTCCAAATTGGATAGTTTTCCAATTTCACCCGGTACCCGACCAGATAGACGGTTATTTTGCAAACTCAAGTTGTAAAGCATTGACAAACTCCCAAGGCTAATAGGAATATTTCCTTGTAGGTTGTTTGAAGACAGGTCGAGTTGCTGCAGCTGACTTAGCTGCCCAATCTGGGGCGGAATTCTACCAGTCAGATTGTTCTCAGAGATTTTTAGCAGCGTCAGGTTTTGACATTGTCCCCATTTTGGTGACAGCTCACCATGCAATTTATTATAACTCAGATCGATGTACTCTAAACTAGGATATACTCCGAAAACTTGGGATATATTTCCTGTGAGCTGATTATGCTCAAGCCGGACTCTTATTAAGGCAGTGCAGTTTCTCAGGCTTTCAGGGATGGGACCAGTGAAATGGTTGTTATGGGCAGTGAAGTGCGTTAATGATCTGCTTTGGCATACTTGAGGTAGGTGACCAGAGAAGTAGTTGTTACCCAAAAGTAGCATCTCCAAACGTGTTAGATTTGAGATTTCTAGAGGTACTGAAGCAGATAACTGATTATAAAATAGAGAGAGTGAAGTCAGGCTGCTCAAAATGCCCAAAGATGCAGGGATTGGACCAGTGAGATTATTTTCAGATAGGCTGAGTCGATTTAGGCTTCTCAAATTTCCGAGAGATGGAGGAATCAAGCCATGGAGGTGATTATCAAAGAGCACCAAGCTGTGGAGCCTAGTCATGTTTTCCAGAGTGGAAGGAATGGAACCTGTTAGACTATTAGCACATATCTGCAGCTCCGACATAAGCTTAAGATTGCCAAATATTTCTTGAGAGATCTGTCCAGAAATCTGATTTCCACAAAGGAATAAGAAGCGAAGTTCAGTTAGATTTCGTAAAGTGTAGGGTAAGGAACCAGTTAGAAGGTTATTGGACAGGTCTAGCTGCTCAAAATTCTCAAGTTTTCCTATATCTTGAGGGATTGGACCGTTTAGAAGGTTACGGCCCATGAGCATGTATATCAGATTCCTCAAATTTCCGATTTCCTGAGGGACAGGGCCTGAAACTCTGTTTTCAAAGAGGTACAGAAACTTCAGCTGGCTCAATATTACACAGAGATGGAGGGATGACACCCGTGAGATTGTTTATTTCCAAGCTTAGGGTGAGGAGATATTTAAGTGTTCCAATTTCTGGAGGTATCGAGCCAAGTATCTGATTATTGGAGAGGTCTAAGTAGATGACATTTCTCAGCAGGCTAATTCTTGACGGAACTTGTCCAGTGAGTTGATTTTTATGGATATCAAGGGAGGTGAGTCTGGTCCAATTGGTGAAGAAATGAGGGGATATTACTGCAGTTATCATGTTATCAGAAAGGTGGAGCTCTAGAATGCTAGTAAGGTTAGCTAGTGAAGGAGGCAAGGCACCTGATAGTTGATTGGCAGACAAATCAAGGAGGATGAGTTTTGAAAGAGAACCAATCTGGGTTGGAATGGTTCCACAGAGTAAGTTTCGGTTGAGAATGAGGCTGACGAGGTTGGGAAATGAAGAGAAGCTCAAATTATCAAGAGTACCTTGTAAGCTCGTATTCCGCAGGTTTATACCTACTGCACTTCGTAAGCGATCGCATGTGATTCCGGTCCAGTTGCATGGAGAGCTCTGTCGGGCGGCAGAAGCGTTGGAAATGGGGAATAAGGACCATGAACGGAGAGCCTCTGTTTGAGAGAGACTGGCTTTCCATTTCAGGAGAGCTTTTGCTTCCACAGATGCTGATGATGCTGCTTCCTTGGAAGAAGCTATTAGTAGTAAGAAGAGGAAAGAGATAAGGGATTTCTTTGAGTACATGTTTGGATTTCCGTTGCTAGTGCTGTGGGTTTGTGTTTGGGTTAGGAGAGGATGCTTCCATTTTATAGTGGAATGAACCTCGCCAACTTATGTTTTACGTTGGGGACTCAAGCGTTTTACGTTGGCGACTGGAGTGGGATGAACCTCGCGTTTACATTGGCGAGCTGTCTTGAACCAGAATCCCTTGCAACACCGAATTGTAGTCAGCGGGTAAAACACCCAAGCTCTTTGAGGCCAATCGTTTTGTGCGTTTGCAATCCACTCCGTCCATCATGTGAGCCTTCTAAATTTTCCCCGGACATCCAGAAAAAAATAACCATATACAAGAGGTGTGTCCCGACTGAGAGATGTAGATCTCTTGATTTTTGAACGGTCTATTAGCGTGTTGCATTGGAATACACACCCCCACAGTAAAACCTATGATCCGTGTCACCTGCCCATTGTTCCCTTTTGTGTGGCCCGCATGAGTTGTAGATTCAGATAATTTTTGGTCCCCACAACTAAATTCAAGGGTGCACCTGATGGACGGAGTGGATTTTACACGCAAAATCTGGAGGCCCTGTGAAGCTCGGGTGTTTTAGTACAGCAGGTGTGCTACTGAATTTTGATTCCTTTGTCCTGATCGCTGGCCCAACGAGGAATTATACCATTCTGGGCCTACCATCGGAGAATCGCTACTGAGTTAAACCGTTGATATGATGGACCTAGCTGCTGTAGACAGCGCAGTGCATACACAAAAAATGTTCACAATCACCTGAAAGAGGCTAACCATTCTACACTTAGGATTTTCATTTTGGCAATCCGCCATCTAGGTGGGGCTCAACACATCAATGCTTTCGATCACCCAACCACGGGTGGCACTTTAACGAAAAAGGAGGATACTATAGGGTTCTCAGTGTCGTTATTTACACTCTGCTCCATCTGCCACTACATCAACGGTTCAATGGGGATGGGAGTCAGATTGACTGCAACTAAGTTAGAATGGATTCTTACAATCCAGCGGTGGCCCATTGAAAAGGCATCATCTGTATCCATTGGATGCTCATTCCACAACTCCAAATATGGTGGGCCTATTGTGATGTTTTACTTATGTCTACTCTGTCTATCCATTTCAACAGCTCATTTTAAGACATGAGCCCAAACACGAGGGAGATCTAAAATTGGACTGGGCCACACCATTAAGAAACACGGGACGGGAACACACTCATTTTAAGACATGAGCCCAAACACGATGTGATTCACACATGGATGGGAAAACAAAAATGTCATCCTCATCCAAAATTCAAAAAGGTTTCAAAGGTAGGCGTTCAGTTTCTAATTTCTGTTATGCTGTAGCCCACTCAAGTTTTAGAAATCCTTTGATCGTGTCCATGCCCTAAAATGGACTAGCAAAGATATAGCATAAACTTCATGGTATGCCTCACAGTCCTTGGGTTCTATAGGCAGGTAATTCGTGTCCACTGTTGAATATAATGGAAAGGGTGATTTGATTGTCACTGTAAGGCTACATCTGACACAACTTTTTCAGTGGACCACATGGAAGCGGATTGCGTGGTGTGCCACACACCACGGACATCTTCGGCGTGTTGAGGTCATCAAGTTCTGTGGGCTCCACCCACCATAATGTATGTGTTATATATTCATCCATTTGGCAAGATCATACTAGGAATGGGTCAAAAAATGAGGCAAATTCAAAGCTTAAGTAAGTGTACCTGTTTTGAAAGACCATGATAGGATATGATTATATAAATCTGGCATATCCAAAACTCAGGTGACCCTTACCATCAAAACACTGGAAACAATAACATCTACCATTTAAACTGTAAGAGAAAATATCATCTAATACAAAACTTCTATCACCGTTTCACCCCCCCCCCGCCGCCCCCCCCCCCCCCCCCCCAAAAAAAAAAAAAAAAGAAAAGAAAAAAAAGACACGCTTTGAGCTCAAAAATCAAATTTTAGGAAAAAAATTTATTATTTCTAATAATTCCGATTTTTATATTAATATTTTTATTTTAAGAATGTTAGATTTTTAATCATGTAAGACTATTTTAACAAAAGTTTATTTAAAATTTTTATTTTTAAAATTAACATTTATAAGAGTTTTACTATAATTAGTACTTTTATTAGAGTTATAATTTTATTATTTTTGGTAATTACGAATTTTAATTTAATTTTTTCTTTATTAACGGTGTAACTGAGAGATATACATTCAATCTCCCAGACGAACGCGGAGTGCGTGCTATCCCGCCCCATCCAGTGGCTGGAACGGTTAGGAAGTCTGAGTGTCCATCATGATGTATGGGTTTTATCCACACCATCAATCTATTTCGCCCGTGTTATTTTATGAAACAGGACCAAACGTTAGGCAGATCTAAGTTCAAGTGGACCACACCACAGGAAGCTGCGCTGATAATGATGCTCTTCATTGAAATTTTCCTAGGGCCTACCGTGATGTTTATTTGCCATCCAACCTATTAATGAAGTTACATTGACCTAGATGAAGGGAAAATAATCAGCTCGATCCAAAACTTATGTGGACCCCAAGAAGTTTTCAATGGTAAGAGTTTTAATCCCCATTGTGTGGTCCATCTGTGCATTGGATCTGCCTCAATTTTGGGTATATATTCTGGAAATGATATGAAAAAATGGATGGGCGGTGTGGATAAAACTCACCCATCACGGTGACCAGCTAGACCCCCTGCACGTTCCCAGCCGGATGCGGACGGGGGAGGCGGCAATCCGCGTTCCTCCTAGACTGAAATTGTCTAATGCAGATGTATACACGCATGTTGTATATGTAAAATGCCAACCGTAAATGTGGCCAAAATTATTATTTGGACTAAACATTCAAAAGCTAAAGCTCAAAAACAACTCAGACAATCTACAGTAATAGGAACAACGCAAAACATTTTCCAGAACCATTAAGGTCACAGAGTGCGAGCCTGCATTTTGTATCATGATGATTTTTTTATCTTTTTATCTTTTATTTTTGACCTTCTCTTCATACTTGTGAGTATACCTGATTGACAGGTTCGATGAAAGGTACACACCATGGTGGCTGCACCCACAAACCCACATGGTTGGCCCAATTTTCCATGAGGCTGCACACACGAACCCATGGTTGGCCCAATTTTCCATGTGGTCTGGCCCATATGAGATGTGGATTAGATGACATTTGGCCTAAGAGCCTAACAATGCTGATTTAACCTGATTGATGGAGTGAATTTTACATGTACATGTACCCGATGGAGGGTCGGATCTCACATTTTTGTACTATTTTTTATTTTTAGATTTCTAATTGTGTAGGCCTCTTTTAGTAAAAGTTTACTTAGAACTTTTATTTTTATACTATAATTAGGATTTTTATTAGAGTTAAAATTTTACTATCTTTGGTAATTATAAATTTTAGTTTATTTTTTCTTCATTAATGGTGGAATTGATATATATATATATATATATATATATATATATATATATATATATATATATATATATATATATCAATTTCAGTTTTGCCATGTACTAAAATGACCTAGCAAAATGAATCTACCGAGTAGATACAACACAAACATCATAGTAGGCCCAATGGCGCTTGGGTTAAAATTGTCACCTGATGGAAGCAAATTTTTTATTTTCACTTCAAGGCCCACATCTAACAAGGAGTTTTTTCCGTGGACCTGTCAGGGTTGCAGGAGTCCATTGCAGGTGTTGTGACCATCCGGATTGCCTTGCAACCATGCCATGTGAACGTTCTTAAACAGATGGGGGACAGGCATAATAAAATGGAGATACTCGTATGCCTGTTTTCTCTCTCATATCATCGTATTGATGGTTGTATTGTCTTCCATCGGCTGTGCGTGTCAATGCATTCACAGCAAGGGGCACCAAAAGCGACCTATTTTTACATATTCGCTCCATAGCGCTATGACTGGCGAGTCTCCGTGTTTAACGGTACCTGGAAAGCACGTGGTGCAAAAAGGCTCCGTGAGGGTACCGTGACGTGTATAAATTTCTCGCCCAAACTTAAATCTTTCTGGATCCACCGTCATATTTATATTAGTTGAGTCCATCCAGGTTGAAGTTTCGGATAGGTCTATGAAAGAGCATTTCATCAGCAACCATAAAAGCATCACACCAATAATCTGACAAATATTGACAATTCCATTCTTGTTATGTACCGTCCAAATCATTTACACAGATAGGTCCAACCAATAGCGTGTTTCTCATAGCAACAAATGGCATATGGTTAATTGCAGTTCATAACTGTCTATACACGTTGCTAATTGTCCATCAGACGGGAACTATGGACGATAACAGTCCTTACCATCTGAATTCTGGGTATCAAACGGGGGCTAAAGTAAAACAGTGACAAGTACAAATTATATATGAGGGAAAAATCAGAGTTTACTATCGGGTTCTCAGTGTCGTTATTTGCACTCTTTCCCATCGACCACTAGATCAACGGTTCAGTGGGGATGGGACTCAGATTGCCTGCAACTAAGTTGGAGGAGATTCTTGCAAGCCTGCCATGGCCCATTGCAAAGGCATCATCTGCCACTATTGGATGCTTATTCCACGACTCCAGATATAGTTGGCCCATTGTTGTGTTTTACTTATATCTACTCTGTCTATCCATTTCAACAGTTCATTTTAAGAGATGAGCCAAACATGAGAGAGATCTAAAATCGGAGTGGGCCACACCATTAAGAAACAGTGGGAATGGAAACACACTTCTGAAACCTTTATGAGCCCAACCTATCTATGTTTATATGCCATCCAACTTGTTGACTATGTGATTCGCACATGGGTAGGAAAACAAAAATGTCACCCTCGTCCAGAATTCAAAAGCCATTCATGATTTTGGAATTTTATGAGTAGAAGTTTGTTTCTTTTTTTTTTTACTTTTTTTTTTCCTCTTTCTTTTCCTTGTATCTCAATCTGTAAATTTTTTATCCATTATGTAACCTCTTATTCTCAGGATGCTTGTAAATGGGGCCGGTTGAATGCTAGGATGCGTATAAATGGGGCTGGTTGCAAATGATTTATAGGTTGCATTTGAATACTAATTTAAGCTCGTAAAGGTCTTCTGATCTAGAAGATTCAACCTAGCAGAATTTTTAATTGTTTCTTTTCTTTTCTTTTACAGTGTTAGGCATTGGCCGATATTCACAGAGGTCTTGATTACATACCTTGTTTAGAATTTTAATTTTCAATTTCATAAGGTTTTCTGTAGAATTTTAAATTTCAATTTATAGCTTTTGTTTCTTTGACAGAAGTCTTGATTACATAAATTCAAGAATGATACATAAAAAATGAGAGGTCGTGATTGCTTTTGTTTCTTTATCATGTTTTTTTTTCTCTCTTCTTGATGTATCTTTTATTATTCTTTTCATTGCCTATATCAGGTGGAACACACTGTTACTTACAATGAGCACAGGCTGAGAAAACCTCCCTCAGATTTGCCATCTCTACTTTTACATGGATGGATAGTTTACATTAGTATGCCTGTAAGTGTTTTAAATTTTCATTTGCTTGAGATTTTTTGGCCAAGTCATTCCAGTTGACATTTAACATAGTTGAAATTGATTATGAACGTTTAATTAGTTATGGAAAAATCATTAGTTTCAGGCTTCTAATAATGCTTTGCTTTAAGCAGTTTGCTTTTTCTCTTAAGGATAGTTTCTAATCAGCTACAAATTGGATACCTTTGAATTTATCATGCTTCTTTTTCCCTACGTTGTTGTCATTCATAAGCAGTTAAATACATTTGGAGGTGCATTCTTTTTTTTTTTTTAAGTTGGTAACAGGTGTAACATGTCTCTATCTTAGTGCTAGTAGAAGACATAACTATATTTATGGTAAAAATTTTGGAAGCGGTTTACTATCTTAGAGCGTGTTTGGCCGGCTGGATTAGACGGGCTTAGGTGGGATGGAATTGCATCTGGTCGTGTGTCAATTCCGCCCCATGTTTGGGAAGAGTAGAATTAGGTTACGTGGAATTGTATTGGGTCCTGTGCCGATTTCACTCAATTATAGCAAGTTGTGTAGGTCCCACCATGACGTGTGGGCTATATCCATACCGTCCACTCATTTTTTGAGATCATTTTAGAGCATGGGCCAAAAAATCAGATAGATCTAAAGCACAAGTGGACCCCACCATAGAAAGCAATGGGGATTAAATACTTACCATTGAAAACTTCTTTGGGGCCATATAAGTTTTAGATCTGCCTCATTTTTAAGCACATGCCATAAAATAAGGTTACAAAATAAATAAACAGTTTAGATATAACTTATATGTGTTATTCTCATTGTTTTAACGATGGTGGGTATATTCTTTCAATGCACCACTGCATTATAAATAAAGTAATGAATTAAATTTATCCCATGGTATGAGGGAACAACCCCTGCCATGGATAATAATTATGTTTTGGAATCCCATCCCTCCTAATACTTCCCAATGCAACTGGCCAAACACACCCTTAGTGTTAGTTGTTAATACTTGTAAAATCATGTTGTTGTTGTTTTTTTTTTTTTTTTTAAATTTTTATATTTTAAATTTTTTACTTGTAAAATTATATATACGAAATTTGACATGAAATTGCTTTGGCATGCCTTTTCCAGTATTTTTGTATATCTTTCCCGGTGTTTTAGCAACCTTACACGATGGTCAAAAATACTTGTACCAGCGCTTTGATATGTCTAAACGGCTTTTTATCAGGCATTTACCGGCATTTCTGTATATCTTTTTTCGGTGTTGTGATAACTTTGGCATTTCTGTATATCTTTTTTCGGTGTTGTGATAACTTTCTTAGTGCTTTTTCCACTTTTTACCGGCGCTTTTTATAGCTTTTACCGATGCTTTTTTAATCTCTTACCAGCATTCGTTGAAATTTTTAGCAGCATTTGTTGCAGCTTTTAGCGGCGTTTGTTACCAATTTTACCTACATTTCTCATAGTTTTTAGCGGCGTTTTGTTAGTTTTAGCGGCATTTGTTAGCTTTAGCGGCGTTTTAACAGTTTTTACTTGTGCTTCATACAATTTTTACAGTTTCAACCAACGCTTTTACGGTTTTAACCAGCAGTCGCCGGAAGCGCCGGTAAGGATAATAAATGCCGTTAAAATTTCCTATTTTTTCAGCGGCCATAAAAAACATCGGTAAAAAGGTGCGACCGCTGGTAAAAGATACAACGACGCCTCCCTTTAGCGGCACGTGTCTGATCGCTGGTAATTCTTATACCGGCGGTTTTTGGGACTTTTAGGGGCGGTTTTGGCCGTTGGTAAAGCCTGTTTTTCTTATAGTGTATTCAACTTCTAGCTTTTGTTATGTCATGTTGTATTTGATATCTTTAATCAAGTTTTATATTTCCTTTTCCATTTGGGATGAGATTCTTCATAATTTTCTTTTCCGTTTGAGATGAGATTCTTCCTAATTTTTTCTTCCGTTTGGGATTCTTCCCTAGGCTATATATATGGGTGTAAACAGGATTATAAAATATTCATAGGGGTTTTCAAATTCATCCAAGGGGCTTAAAGGGTGTAGCAAGGGTGAGATTCGAGGTTGTTCGAATTGGATAAGATTTTTCTCTTTATAATTTTACTTTCATAGTGTTCATCTGTTGCTTTGTGTTGTTATTTTTTTCTGCAAGGATTTTTTCCACATTAAAATCTCTGTGTGCTTCTCCCTTTTGCTTGGTCCTATTGCGTTGCCATCCTAGATCCGCCTTTGTGTGCTTCCACAGTCCCTCAACAAGTAGTATTAGAGATAATGTTGGGGTGCAAGCTTGAATATGAAGGATTAATTTCAATGGGAAACGCTAAGTATGATATTGAGAAGTACTTGGGAAAAAATAATTTTCAATTATGAAATGTTAAGATGATTAGCCTATTAACTAAGCAAGGTGAAGATGGGGCTCTTGAAGAGCATCGGCCATTTATGAGTGACGATGATTGGAATACTCTTGATTAGAATGCCTTATCCTCTATTCGATTGAATCTTATGGATGAGGTTTTCTACAATGTCTTGAGGGAGAAAACCGCAACGATTTTATGGGCGAAGTTAGAGGACTTTTATGCTAAAAAGTTCCTTAAAAATTGCTTACACTTGAAGCCACAGTTTTTCAACTTCAGCATGACATAATTGGAGATGTGGAGGCCCACATCAGTAATTTTAACAAGTTAATTTGCAAGTTGCTGGACATGGAGGATGTGATCAAAGATGAAGACCTCTCTGTCGGCCTCATATGAGCAATTCATAGATTCATTGTGCACTAGGAATTCGTCCCTAAATGTAGTCACCGTTATCTCATCCCTTCAAGGTAAGACTATGAGAGTGATAAATGGTACCGTAGGGGGCTCTTCAGATGCACTGATTACGAGGGGTAGAAATTTTGAGCGAGGTACAGGATCTTTAAGGTCAAGATCTAAGTCCATTGGCAATGACAAAGGTAAGTTAAAATGCTGAAATTATGGGATGAGAAGACACATGAAGAAGGATTGTACAAATCTGAAATCTAAGAGAGAAGACTCTGAGGTTTCGTACAAGGAGGCCAACGTTGCCACGTCTAAGAATATTCAAGTGGATGTGAAGGTGATGTCCTATCTGTGTCTACGATCGAACACTTATACGATGATCGTAGGGACAAATGAATTCTAGACAGAGGCATCTTATCACATAACTCATCATCGATGTTGGTTCACCAGTTATAGAGAGTGCAATGGTGGACATGTATTTATACGTAATAACATTGCCTGTAATGTTGTGGTTGTTGGTACGATGCGCATCAAGATGTTTGATGGGACACTGAATACCCTGATTGAGGTGAGACATGTTCCTAACATGAGGAAGAGTCTGATTTCTCTTGGTGCACTTAAGGCAATAGGATGCAAGTTTACCGGATTTGATGGTGCCCTTAAAGTATCCAAGGGAGCACTTATAATCATGAAAGTGCGGAGACTCGAAAACCTTTATAGGTTGATCGGGGGGACTTCTACAGGTGGAGCTGTAATAGCTATAGTGGATTCTACCTTTGTACGTATGTGGCATGTACGCCAAGGTCACATGAGCGAGCAAAGCATGATGTAACACCCCAGACTTTGGCCAACCTGGGATTAAACGTCCTTAGGCAATGGGTCGACTAAAACACCTGGAAAATTGCTCAGAACCCAATTCCATAGCCAAAGAAATCACTTAGGACTAATTCCTTTAGAAACTAAGCATAAGTTAGCTAACGCAACACTAGAGTAGCTGTGAAATGGTCCCTAATCACTTTAAATACGTTATACAAGACCTAAAACTTGTAGAATTAATGGTGCTATAATACTCTAAAACCTCGGATCAAACTCTAAACCGGTTTGTTCTCTGGACCTCTTTGAAACTTTGTATTGGATCTATACTGCGCGTCGAAAGTCCGATACCTACAATCTTAGACCGTTAGAACCGCCTAGCTGGACTTGACAATAATTTCGAAAATCAAGTCCAACCGACATACGCAGGCTATTTCATTGAGCCCGAACCGAAGAGAGTGAGAATAGGGTTAGATTTGGAATTTGAAATTCAAATCTGGCACACGAATTGACGCGTCAGTATTAAACGTTCTGACCATCAGAATTCAGCCAAATTACACCCTCGGATCAAGAAAAATTTCTATTTCATATCATGAGATTTGTAGACCTGATCTACGTGCGGTGACCGCTGAACTGAAACTGGACCGCCACGTGCGATCTGCGAATCCTGTCGGACTGAAAACTTGATGTATGCTAGATCCAGTATGCACGAGCTTAAGTCCGATCGCGTTCGGCCAGGGGATCACCAGAAATGTCCTTTTGGACCAAAACAACCCTGATTTGGATATATCTCAAGTAAACATTGTTCCCGAGCCTATTTCGGGCATGATTGGGCTTATAAAAGGGGTTGAAACCCTTATTCCTCTCCCATCCGAAATTACAAAAAGCCCTAGATTGAGAGAGAGAAAAGGTGAGAGTTTGTGAGAGAGAGTAGGAGAGAATTTTCCTGCCGTCGTGCCACCTGTTGCACGTGCTTTAGCAACACGCTTCAATCACTTGGCCGGTGATTTCTCCGCGTTTCTAGGTAAGAAATGACCCTAACAAGTTGCTGATTTAGTGTTCCTTCATTTCCATAGCGAAATAGCTGATGGATCTTGTGTATTAGGTTTCCTATTCGCCGTAGACGAAGCGTATACGCTCCGTTCGAAACGATACGCTTTTAGGAGATAAGGTGCGGATTTTAGACGCTTTGATTGACTGTTTTCAATGCTTTCAATGTCGTTTAATAGTAGATTATCGACGGCAACGCCATTTGACATGTACAACATGCTGTCGGTTTCCTGTTTCGCAAATAGACGAAGAATATGAGATTTAGGGCATTTTAGTCATTTGTAGGAAATACTGTTTTCATCCATAATTTGTTTATGTGATTGACATAGCTTCTTGTCACATTAGGATACTAGGAATGCGTGCATAATTATTTTGGCGAAGAGATTCGCCTAAATGCGCACTTTGAGTCGATATACTATATGTAGACTTAAGTGTGTAGTTTAAGTGTTCGTATAAAGGCTTGTATTAGTATGTATTGAATTACATGGTGTTATGAATTAATTTGAGATTGATTTCTCAATTAATATGCTGGTGTAAATGGTTTCCTACATACTAGCCATATGCATGATTTCATTATATGTATGAAATGCATGTGCTTGATGATTCACTTAAGTTGTATGTTATAACATATGCTTGATGATTTCATTATGATTTAGTTTGAGAGTGAATCCTCAATTAATATGCTGATGGAAATGATTTCCTATATGTTGGCGATATGCATAATTTCATTATATGTATGAAAGGCATGTGTTAGATGATTTACTTAAGTTGTACGTTATAACATGTGTTAACATGCTCACATGGTTGTATTTCATTTTCATTACTCTCACATAATTACTGATTCACACTACATGTGTTTGGGGCTATACTCTAGTCCAGGCAGTCGGTAACTGAGTAAATTCGTGGTTGGCTTATCTTTATCACGAACGATGCGTCGATGAACGCGAGCCGTGTTTTGGAGTTGGCGGCAGTGGTTAAGCCACACGAGGTGTTCTATGCACTTCATGTCGTTCGGCTTGAGATGCGCTCGTGCTAGTCGAGCCCGTCAAGTAACCCGACTGGCCGTTGTATGTTCACCCTGTATAAGTCATAACTTCTTGAACCTAGGGTACTGAACTTACCATTGTAAACCCTGTCAACCATGGTACCTTGATCCACGAAGACTCATGAGTCGGGCATGGTGGTATGGGACACCGTGGTCGAGCTATCGGCCTACGCTGGGGCCACAAACCTCCCCGTAGTGACTAGTGAGCACCTATGACTCGTGAGTAGATTATGGTGGTATGGGACACTATATTCTTGCTGTCAGCCTACACTGATAAGGTGATGGGAGAGCGATGCAACGAGTGCGAGCAACAGCCCTGACAGCCCTTTGTAGTGACCGCGAGCGTATTCTGAGTCTACGGGAGGCGACGACCCTTCCGTAGCAGTGAGAGTACAGTAGGCCTGTATTGATAAGGTGATGGGAGAGCGGAGCAACGAGTGCGTGCAACAGCCCTGACAGCCCTTGCAGCGACCTACAAAATATACATCGTATGAGATTACTAGGAGTGACGACCCTAGACAGGATCTGTGTTGGGATTGATATAAGGGAAGTACCTTAGTTTCCCAATATTGCTGTATGAAATGGACTAATAATAACTCGGTAATCATAACACCATCACATTGCATGTGCTTGAAAGATGTGGAGCACTGAGCGGGATGCAAGCATGCCGCGGATGAAGATGGTGCCGTATGAGGGAGATCGTCGGTGAGGGCATCCATTATGTCATGTCATATTGCATTAACAACAGTATTAGGATTGTTTGATTTACTGCTTTACTATTATCGCATGATTGATTTGATAACATGCTAATCTCTGCTCTCTTATCCCACTAAGTTATCACTCACTCCCACGTTACGGGATGGTGTTTTCGGACACCCACCAGTCCCCTTTTGTGATTGCAGATGATGGCGCTGCTTGAGAAGCGGAGCTGGACTTGATGATGAGGAGGAGGATCCCTCCTTTATGCATGTTCTGATTGATGGGATTATAGGGAGGTTTATTAGATACCTTGACACTTGTCATTTTATATTTTTAGAGCACTCATGTATATCCTTTTTGTTTACTTTTGGAGTATACATGTATGTATATAACCTGGTAACATGTTCACACTCTGGAGACATACAACAGTTTATATATGTTATACATACTATCACAGTCTTTCGCTTGTAAATTTAACTGTCTCTGGAGTATGATATGCTGTTCTAGCTTGATCTCACTCATGTTTAATACATTAACACAGACAACATTCAATCATACATATCTATGTTACATAATTAACATTTTGGAACTCGGGAGTTGGGTTTTTACTCGACCCCCCGATTTTTGGGATGTTACACATGAAGATTGAGACAGCTACGCAGACAGAAATAAATGAGTAGGTGGAGCAGCCACCTGTGAGAAGAAACTCATCGCGTGATTGCAGGTAACTGGCAAGGTATATGGACGACTCTAATGCCGCATATTCCCTCATTATAGATGAGGGGGAACTATCTACTATTTAGGATGCTCTTGATGAGCCTGATATAAAAAAGTGGAAGGCGGTTATGGATGATGAGATAGACTTGTTGTACAAAAACAACACAAAGAAGCTGGTGGAGTTTCCAGTGGGCCGAAAAATGATCGGATGCATGTGGTTATTTAAAAGGACACAAGATAGATACAAAGTGAAGCTGGTGGCGAAGGGTTATGCTTAAATAAAAGGAATCAACTTCATAGAGATATTTGCGCCGGTGGTTAAGTAGGAATCTATCAGATTCGTGTTGGCACTAGTTGCCCAATACGATCTCGAGTTGTAACCAGTGTTCAAGTTGTCGATATCGCTACAAGTTTCGCTGGTCGGAGATAAAGATATAATATCGTTATCGCCGATAATATCGAAGATAACCGGAAATACGAGGGAAAATGGGGAAACATGGGAAAATTGTATAATTTTTCAGTAAAACTTCAGGACATGTCTAAATACACATATATGGATATTTAGGAATAAAACATTGTAAAAAGAATACATTATATAAAAAGTTTTCATTTAACGGGGACCCAAAAAGCATGCACTGTCGTAAAAAATCACTCCAATAATGACACCTTATCTAAGCAAAGAGATTGTCACGCCCCAAACTCGGAAACCGGGCTCACAAAATTCCCGATCGCCGAATCCGGCACCGACAGCCTCCGTAGAACCCCATTCTCGGCTCCTAGCTCCCATTTGCCAGGTTCCGATCCTGGGATGCTACAAGGAGGATTTTAAATATCAGTTTGATTCGTAATAAGCATAACCAAAGGCATAACCCACAAACAACAACCAAGCACTCCATTACATTTCCACTATGATCAAAAATTTTTACAAGTACAATGAGCATAAAGGGAAATACAATGGTAAATAACAGAAAACTCCAAAATGATCAGCGACGCGCTCCTGCCTCAACGCTGCTGTAGTCCAACGTCACCTGCACGCAACGGTCGTGCATAAGCTTACAGAAAGCTTAGAGGGTGGTGAAAGTGTGTGCGCAAGGTAGTAATATGAATGCAATGTCAGAGTAATGCGGAATATGCAGATGGAACCAAAACGTCATGAGCCGTACCAAGGCTATGCAATGCAAGACATGAATGGTATCGGCCATCCCAAGGCCATGCAATGTACAATGCAACTCAAGCATACAGATACTCATCAATGTCCACATATCAGTACAGCTCAGAGTATGGAATATCACCGGGGTCTAGTACACTCTAAACCAGATTGCCGCCACATCGCGCGCAATAAGGTAAGTGGAAGAGACCTCACTATCCGTCTGCCAATATCGGGCGCGACTCGTCGATAGCGGACCCATTCCTCGAGCTGGTCAGACTCAGCCTAGCATTGCCCCCTACTCTCGGGCGGGTAAGGCCGCACCCCCTTCCAACCGACCACGACACAGTGGAGAGCGTAACCGTCTGGTAATCGGCACTCAACGCTCATCTACCCACTCGGTCTAGACGTTGGAGCAACCTCTTGGTACCATAAGGGTTTAGGGACTTTCACCCAGGGATATCTATAGTACCCCATGTAGAACAAGATTTCCGGTATCCAATCCCGCCAACCACGATGCGTCTGTGGAGGCTACAGCCCTGATGTCGCTAGGGCGTACAACAACCATATCACACAAATGCGGAATGCATGAATCACGCTATCTAGTCATGCAACCAATCCTGCGCATACCGTGCGCTCATGTAGGGCAACACCGCCTAACCGGGAGCCCATAAACAACCTGCCCGAAGGCATATGCCATGATCAGTCAATCCTCATATTAAGCATGCATATGATGCGTATGATCATGGGTCATGAAACTATACTAAACATGTTATAATAAAATGCATTATCTTACAATGCAGATGAGCCTGAACGGCCTAAATACGATAAACATGGTCCAGTAATGGGCCCTAAGGAGAGTCGTAATGTGGACATCCAACCAACATTACACTCGCAATGTGGACATCAAACCAGCATTACTTCCCAGGCACAATCTTCTTAAAACACCGCTACATAATCGGTATTGGGCTTACACATTGCAATGGACCTTATGTTCCTCCCACTGGGCCTTACATATATATCAAATGGGCCATAGCTTATGGGCTCTTATTCATCAGATGGGCCACAGAAATGGGCCAAACCAATGGGCCTTAAGTGCATTACAATGGGTTAAACCCGTGGGCCTTGGATTGCACCAATTGGACCTAGTCACATGAGTCTAATATGTATCAAATGGGCCACACCAATTGGACCCCAAATGTATATCAAATGGGCCTCAACCCAGAGGCCTTATATGAGTCGAATGGGCCTAAATCCTTAGGCCTTAAACAATTCAAATGGGCCTAATCCATGAGCTTGCATGCATATCAAAGTGGGCCTATTCCCATGGACCCTTTTATAATCAAATGGGTGTAGTCCCATGGGTCTTTCAATATAACAATGGGTTCACTTCCATGGGCTTTAAGAATGCAACAAATGGGTCCAATCTTTATGGGCCTTTGAAGTACATCAAAAGGGCCTATACCTATGGGATTGGATCATATCAAATGGGCCTAAGCCCATAGGCTCTTTTTACAGTCCAAAGGGGTTTAACCCAAAGGCCTTATATGTTATAGCGGATGGACGGTCCGGATGCATCACATGCATCAAGGGTGGGGCCCACATGAGGGCCTACCATCATATTTATTACAACAGTAATAATACCTATAATACATATAGTATATATATAAGTATGTATGTATATGTATACATGCACACACCCACACACGCATACACACCCACACAGCACGCACACACACACTGCACGCCCGCTGTGGCGTGCATAGAACACATGCATCAAGAGGGCTCCACCGTCCAGCGGACGGTGGACGCAATACAACCGCAAGATGAGCGCCACCGTCCACTGGACGGTGGTCTTTAAGGTACACATCATGGTGGGTCCCATGTGGGGCCCATTCCGTAATGTTCATCTGGAATCTAACCCGTTCACGAGGTCCCTTGGTCCTGGATGAAGGGGAAACACAAATTTAAGCTGGATCCAACACTGCTGTGGGCCCCTAAAAGGATTTCAATGGTAGATATTTAAGCCCACTGTTTCAAGTGGTGTGGGCCATCTAAGTTTTGGATCTGGACGAAATTAGGAGGGGGCCCACCTGAGGATGGGACCCACCTCACGAACGGATTGAATGGTAAATAAACATTACAGTGGGGCCCACGGCTGGAGCCGTGGGTCCCAAACGGTCATCCGCCGTCCCACGGCTGCACGCTGTTGCGTGCAGCGCTGTTGGCAGCAAGAGGCAGAGGCTTGCCCTGCCATTTGGTTTTTAAGAAAAAAATGAAAAAATTGTTTTCTGGGGTTTTTTGCACGTGGGGCCCACCAAAGTGAAATCCGCCCCGGCCATTACGATCAGTGGCCCGAGGCCGTCCAAATGAGTCCAGAGTTTGAATTTTTTTGATGCTTGGAAGTGAAATAAATTAAGAAAAGGATGTTTGAATGGTGAGGGTGCGATCCTTGACGCTATGGCCCACCAGGTGCTTGGATCAGCTCCAAACTTCTACCCAACGGCTAAAATGCCGTGGGTAAGAGGATGGACGGCTCGGATCGAGCGTATACATTAGGGTGGGGCCTATGCAAGGGGGCCACCCAAGTTCCTTCCTTTTTTTTTTTTTTTCTTTCTTTTTCTCCTTTGCTTGTCCAGCGTCTGGACGGTATTAATTTTGTTTTTTTTTTTTTAAATGGAGGGCCTTGATGAAGTGGGCCCCTCCGATGGGTGGCATGGGAGTAACAGCCAAGGTGGGCCCCACTTGGATAAAATAACTACATCAAAATGGGATCTATTCAAGTGGGCCACACCATCCTATTGCAATAAAATAAAATAAAATAAAATAAAATAAAATAAAATAAAAATAAAAGAGAGAGATATGGAGAGTGGGACACGGCTTGTGATGGAGGGACCCCGTCATTATGGGCCCTCCCTTGCAATGAAACATACAAGAAATGGGTCCCTTGCACATGGGACCGTTAAAAATGTAAATCAACGGTGGAGATCCATTCTCCACCGATATGGACGGTCTAGATGACCTTTTTGCAATGAAACTAACCATCATGATGGGGTCCATGGAGAATGGCCCCATCATGGAACGATCATGATGATCCAAGTGGTCCATCGGCCACATTTAAAGGTCCCAAGTGAGATCCACACCATGGATCGGTGGGCCTCACTTGGTCCACCATAAAATTAAGAAAATCTACCCTATAGAAGCACCCACCGTCCGATCTTCTCGCTCCTAGGGGTTCCTTGGCACCTTGGCTTCAACTTCAACGGTTAGGATGAAGAATGGAGGGTTGAGATGGGAGATTTTGGGGTAGGAAGGTGGGCCACTTGAAGCTTAGAGGGACTTGGGAAATTCCATACGTGGGAGCCCTTTGGAATTTGTTGTTGTTTGGAAATTTTGAAATGAGAAAGAGAGTAAGAGAGAGAGTGATGTAAAGGGAGAGAGAGAGAGTGATGGATGGATGGGTGAGTGATAGTTGTGTAAGAAAGGTATGGGTTAGGGAGACTTTTGTGGCTTTTTGTGTAAGAAAGGTATGGGTTGAGAAGACTTTGGTGGTTGCTTGGGAAAAGGGATGGAAGTGATGTGTACTTGACCTTTGATGGGTTGATGGGTGATTGATTGATGGGATTGATGTGATTGATGTGACACATCGTTGAGATTCCCTTGGTTTTCGCAACGCGCGGCGTTTTCTCGCACCGAACGTTGGCTCATATCTCTTGATCAGGGTATCGCCTTGGCGCGCGAGTCGCGGTATCGGAACCGCAACGACAGCGCGGTCGCTATGGTATTGGTCTCGGGTTGAGTCGACTCGGGTTGTCGGTACATGAATCCAGGTCGCGCGTCGATATTGTTTAAGGGTCGAAAGTTGCCGGAATTCGACCGGTACGACCGCGGAAGTGTACGGAAAGGTACGGACCAAGATACGGGTCTCACAGAGATCATATTAGGTGTGGCCATGGCTTCACCCAATAGGATTTGGCCTTGATCAATGGTTTGTGACACCTTATCAACGGTTTTGATGATCAATAAAATAATATGGTAGACCTTGGCAAGTTTTTTAGAGATAAGAATGTGGGTGGTTATGCGTTGTATATCCATGAAGTTCATCCTTTTTGCCAACTCATTTAAGCGCATAGGCCCAATAATGAAACATATCCAAATCTCAAGTGGACCACACTGTAAGAAAAACATATGTATCAATATCAGTTTGATCTAGAACTTTTATAGTCCTAGGAGGTTTTCAACCGCACGCAGGCAGTCCTCGTTGTTTCTTATGTTGTGCTCCACTTGATCATTTGATCTGTCTCACCAATACTAAGATATAGGTGTTTTATCTACACTGTTCATATGTTTTTAAAGATTAATTTATGGCCTGGGCCAAAAGATAAGACTGATCCACATCTCAATTGGACCACACCATAAGAAACAGTGGTGAACGAAAGCCCACCATTAAATACTTCCCAAAGCCCACTGTAATGTTTATTTTCCATCCATCCCGTTAATAAGCTCATAAAGTCCTAGATGAAAGGAAAAACAAGTATCATGAACTTCATCCAAAACTTTTGTGACCTGCAATTTTATTTTTTTTTTAATGGTGGGCATTCAATCACCATTGATTTCTGTGGTGTGCTCCACATGAGATTTGGATCTGCCTAATTTTTTGTCTCATGTCCTAAAATGATCTGAAAAAATGAATGAATGGCATGGATTAACACAAACATCATGGTGGGTCCCACAAAGCACCGTCCACTAGCTACAGGCTATAAGCGTCAGTAGGCAATACATCCTTCGTGGGAGCGGATTAGATGTTACCCGGATACATGTGGGTGTTATCCTTACCATGTGGGGCCCACTGTAATCCTTTTGGGAAATCCACTCCATTTATCTGTTTCACCATATCATTTTAGGACATAGTCTCAAAAATGAAGTAGATACAAATCTCGAGTGGAACACACCAAGGGAAACAGAACTGATTGAATCTTGCCATTAAAAACTTCTTAAGGCATGTTTGGATTCGTGTATTAGGGTGTATTGTATTATATCCGGGTACTGTTCATGTATATGTTGGATGCTTTTCAGAATACATCCAAATCAATATGCCATTAATCAATGTTTAGATAGGAGGTATTGTTCGGATAAGTATACAAAATCTTCCATGGATCAATGTTTGGATACAACGTATTAGGCCTGCGCATTATAAAATCGTATAACATACAATAGCATTTGTACAGATTGGTTATTTTTACTCTTCCATTTCATAATAGGTGGTGCCCACCGTCATGTGATATGATTAATCCTACCCGTCCAACATGTTTGTGATTGAGTAATCCTTCGTCCATCCATAGGATTCACATTATTAATGGTATGGAGGGCATCTAACGTGGCAATATGTCCTAAAATGAAATCACAGAACCGATGGAGGAGGTTGATCTACGAAGCAACATGATAGTGGGGCCCACCTGGGTTACCAGCATAGGAACGTCCTGCGAGAAACGTCCACAGGAAAATATAGAGCAATTACAATCGAAAGACGTGCATTCATTCCACACCAACTGTGGAACCCACGATGAGGTCAACGCTCATCCATGTCGTCCATTTATTTGAGTTCCCTGACCCAACATGATCTGGGCCACCTTTGTGTCGTACAATATTATCGAAAGAAAGTAACTAGATTACAAGGGGGATAAAACTTTAAAAAAATGTTAAAAAACAACAGAAAATTTCTCAACGACTTAAAATGTATATCTGATCAGAATTTCCACCTAATCTCAAAGTCACTCGAAAAGTCTATGATATAGTATGTTCCCCCCCTCCAAAAAAAAGAAGGAATATCTGATCCTTTCCTATCTACTTTCAAACAGTCTTCCACAACTTAAAAAGAAAATGATTCAAATGAGAATCATTTTCTTTGGACAGTCACGTAAACACGATAAAATAAACTACCTATCAGTCGCATATAATATGAACAGTACAAGTAGCAAACCAACAAGCGGACAATCAATGGCTGGTTCGTTGCCTACACCATCAGCTGCCACTCTTTCACACCTGCTGTCACCGATTACAGTTTGCTCTATGGGTGCAGCTACACACGTCCCAGTGTCCATCGTCGCGGGACGATTTGATGCATGAACAGGCTCACCTTAAGGTGTTTCTTCTGCCGCTCTGTCGATGACGATGGCCTAAATGATATAATAAACAAGGCATAATCTCTGTTAATCCCAATACTAGTAAAATGTAATACTCAATGCTTTAAACATGAAATTTTAAAACGTACGATAATAACAGTGTCAACCAACCTTGTGTTGATTCCATGCAATCATGGCATCTTCATAACTCATGAAGAACTTGTGTTTGCACCCACTGAATCGGTGAACTTGTGCACTGCAATCTTCCCACGTCTCATATATTTCGGGTTTTCTTCCCACAAACACCACGTAAAACTTCTTTTTTATCTTCCCTGCAATTGGTAAACATATAGTTTTTCAGTGCAAAATATCCATGATGTCTAGCAAATATCTTGACAAAATTGAATAAGAAGCAGGCAAAATCAAAGTGTTGGTATGTTAGATTAACGAGGTCAGAAGTATATCACTATAAAACTGATTCAAATAGCTCTGATTCAGTGATATCATGTCAATATTACCTATCGAAAAATTCAATACAACAGTATGTCAGTAATTCGGGGAATCAGAAACAGTATTTCAATAATAACCTGCAAATATTATGCAAACCAACGATTAGTATTAGTAGACAACTGAATCAATTTTATAAATATGAGAACTAAAACTTCCTGAATAGAAGAATTATATCAGTAAAAATCTGAATATAAAACAGTAAGCCAATGTTATCCATGATGAGTCAGCAAGACAAAAGTGCATTAGTATAAAATTGAATCCTATGAAGATTTTCTATAAAAAATTGTCTAAGAAGTAGAAATTAAATGTTATTCCTATGAAGATTATTTGTCAATAAATCCCAAAAGCAAAACTACATCATTCAAAAATTGAAGCAAAAACTGTAATTCAATGTCATCCTATCAGGATTATCCAGGCTAGAAGTGTAGCATCAAGAATTTGAACCTGCAACATTATAACCAAACATTGGAATAGTTCAATGGCAACACACAACTGCCATAAATCTATGAGCCTACATGAAACATGCATGATTTGCATGATCAATTTCCTGTATGAATTGGAACCTGGGGGACACTGTCCACCAGTTCAAGTCAAGCATGAACCAATCGACCTACAAAAAAACCAGCATCATTCTCATTAATAGCATAATCAATATATGCAGGTTAAGATTGTCATAATAGAATTGCTGATCCAACAACAATTTAAACACCCACAGTATTAAAGTTAAATCCCCCAACCGAGCTAAGTAGGGCTCGGGTAAAACGGTAACCACACCCATCTAGCAAAAAAAAAGTTCAAAACATCATTGTCAACATATATAATAAGTGGCCCAATTTCACTCTTGGCCACTGCGAGGAAGGATAACTTTTTATATCCATTCATTTCTCCTTTCATGTCCTATCTTCGTAAAATATCCAGCACTGACTAAATTGGACTACAACACCCTTGCAACCCGAATCTGGTCCTCATTGCTAAGACCATCCATGTCCTCTAGTATCCCCAGCAGCTGTTGCACACACATCATGCTCTTGCCCTGCGCCATAGTTATGGTTAGGGTCTTCACAGCTTCTACCACTTCCCCCATCCTGTCCCCTATCTGTTCGCTCGGCTTACTCTTTATTTAGCGGCTTATGTCACTCGCATCTACGCGACTATGACGAGATCCTGACGTCACCTCCATTGGGCTTTTGTTATATCGCTTAGCCCGATTTATGCATCCATTGCCACCGCGAGTGCGGGGAGTATGCCTCTGATCATCTTCATCATCAGATGAAAGTCGTACAGTATCAGAAACCTTCTCATTAGAGCCATCATCACAATTCATTTCATTATGGCCGCGATGCTTTCTTGAAATTGGAGAAGAGTAAGCCGTGCTTGCAAATGAACCGTGTGCATAGTCATTGCCGAATATAAACACCAAGTCGTCCCATCTATTGATGTGCTTTCCTCGTACTCGTTCAGTATATGGGTGTGACTATACACACAAAGACAATATATTTAACATCATATATTGAAAACCAGAAATTTGATTAGAACTGTAAAGAATTTCACAAATCCTACCGTGATGTATTCATCCCAGACATCGTCGGTAACGATAACCATCTTTTTATCTTCGTCCCACCTAAAATCAGAGGCATTGAGTAGGTCCTTCATTGCCCAATACAACCTCTTTAGGGTCCATAAATGATTAGATATATGACGATTTTCAAGTAAAATGCAACAACTATCATGGATTTCCTTGATCGTTGCCTTGTATGCATTGGGTTTAAACCCGATATCACTCTTAATCTCAAGATTAATTTATTCCACCAAGGCATCTACCAACGAATTATCCATACCGTCGGACCATTATACTCTACTAATTTTACTAGTACCAACTATCTTATGCCTTGGGTTAAATATACTCTTTGGTGAGGGCCCTTTCCTTGAGGGCGTAGCAATTTTATTTTTTTTTAGAGTTTAAAGGGGTTGTGTTGGCGAACTTGGACTTAGGGCTGCATGACCATCCCTATTTGAAGGTGACGATTCGATGTTTTTATTCCTTGGGTCTTTCGTTATGCTCCTCAGGAAATTCATTTGACCTACAACCATAAGATATTAATAGAAATATGACAGGAGCATACAGTTGATGCAGAAAGTAATATTCATAACAGAACATGATAAGATTACACACTATCTAATCATAGTCTCCACAAAAAAAACTAAATATGTGTTAAAGTATTCTTGCTATAAACTTAGCAGATCAGTACATAAACAATGAATAATAAATACGTTGTCTGGTGCGTGGAAGACTGTCATTCCACATTCTCTCAGCTCTCTCGTCTCTTTCCGCGTCCGCTCTTCTCAATTGTGGTCCATCACCCGAGATAAAGCTCGTCCTTCCTCCATCGTAGTTATCTCTAAAGGGGATGACGAAACATCCTCTGTACTGTCTCCACTGTCCTTTACTACCTCAGCTAGTCTGTCATCACCACTAACACGGATGAAATTATGAAAGACACAACAAGCTATAATAATTTTCACTTGAGTTTTAAACTTGAACTGAGGAAGAGTACGTACAATAGAAAAACGGTCCTTTAAAAGTCCAAAAGACCGCTCTATAACATTTCACAATTGGGCGTGGCGATAATTGAAAAGTTCTTTTTTATTGACAAGCTTCCTTCTAGTACGGAACTCATTCAAATGATATCATACACCTTGATAGGGGGCCATAAACCCAGGCGAATGTGCATATTCAGCATCAACGACATAATATTTTCTTACATATTGCAAGATATGTTTTAGTTATGATCATAAATAAACTCCTATAATATAAACAAACACCCCCTATATATGATTACCATGAGTGATAAGAAAATAGTTAGGGTGACAATTAGTGCATTTTGTAATACATGAGTATCTCCCAACTAGCAAGCACGTATACAAATTTTATATCAAAAGTACATGCAGCAAGAATATTTTGTGATAGAAATATTTTTCTATTTTTGAATGTTGAACTCAATTCTTTTGGCAAATAAGTTGGGATATGGGTACCATTTAGGGTACCAATGCAGTTCTACAATCAAACATGTGCCACATAATCAGTTCATTCATTTTACCGAAGCAAAATTTCTACCAATGACATCCAACACTTGTATAATATTACTTGAAAGTATGGACTCTACAAAGGATTGTCAGATATTTCTTTGGGTGTGTGTAATTCAGAAAACTTTACATATTTTGGATATAAACCGATAATAGCATTCAACACCCTACTAAAGTGTCTACTTATAGTCTCACCAGATCTTGTAAATCGATGACCAATCACACGATTACGTACATTGTGTCCGACAGTATGTAAGAACATTACAACCTACTCTTCCATACTACACACCTTGGTATTGGATAGAAGTTTCTAATCTTTCAATAATGAACATAATTCAAAGAAATTGTCCTTACCCATTCTCAACTGAGCAAAACAACATTGTTTTTTCTTATTATGTCATTGACGAATCTATCCCTCTCAATGTGACAATCCTTGGGCTTTGTCTTAATACAGTAATGACGATAATATTCAGCAGCGCCCATTACACATGCAGAGGTTGCAATGACTGTTAATGCAGCAGCTACCTCACTCTCAGTCCAATTACTAGTAGATGACTTTCATCACTATTTTCAGCATTATCGGAAGCCATAAGATTATTGGAGATGAAATTTAGCTGAATGAAAATTGCAATCAATGATATAATTTATATTCATGTATGAAAATGATATGTAACAATCATTACAGAAAAGAAGTCAAAGTATGTTATGCATCTGTTTTTACAAATCCATCATAATCGACATATTTAAAATAAGAATCTCTGATTAGAGTTGAATGAAGCATGAATCTCTGTTTACAGTTATGTAAGTATATATGAATATTTTTTTACAGTTATTTATCCATACATGAATTTCGGTTTACAGTTATTTAAGCATAAATCTCTATTTACAATTTATTCAAGCATGAATATTTGTTTACAGTTATTTAAGCTATCATGTCAATATCTGTTTACAGTTATTTAAGCATATATGAATATCTGTTTACAATTATTTATTCAATCATGAATATTTGTTTACAGTAATTTAAACATACATGAATATCTGTTTACAGTTATTTATCCATACATGAATTTTAATTTTCAGGGTCTTTAAGCATGAATCTCTGTTTACAGTTTATTCAAGCATGAATATTTGTTTATAGTTATTTAAGTTATCATGTCAATATTTGTTTACAGTTATTTAATCATACATGAATATATGTTTACAGTTATTTAAGTATATATGAATATCTGTTTACAGTTATTTAAGCATATATGGATATCTGTTTACAGTTATTTAAGCATAACATCATATCAGTTTATAGTTATTTATCCATACATGAATATACGTTTACAGTTATTTAAACATGAATCTTTATGTACAGTTTACTCAAGCATGACTATCTGTTTACAGTTATTTATTACTGCATGAATAACATGTTACTCTATTACTACCAGCTGATCGTCATCAATTACTTGAAGTAAAGATCTACTGTCTACATGTATCTTTTAAAGTTTCTGATATACATATACTTATTTTGTTTTAATGAAAAGATGTCAATGAAGATCATACATTCTGATAAGCATGGTATCAAAATCAGGAATCACACACCTGTTATCTGAAAAAGAGATTGTAGAGAGATGAAAATTTTGCACAGAGAGCTGCAAGACATCTATTGTGTGCATCGGCGCATGATGAGTTTTAGGGTTTAGGATTTGATTAAGCGATTAGAACATTTGATTAAGGAAATGACAATTAAAAACGGAGCTATCATAGTACGTGTGCCTTGATATACAAATGTAAACAATGGTGAATAAGGAAAACATATTCTCAGAGGTTGATGATCTTAATAATCGCCCTTCCCAATTGAGTGCAGCACAAAAACATATATTGACAAATTAAGAAACAAGTGAGAGATGAGTAATACCTCTACCACTTAGCAACCTGGATGATGCACACCCTTATGAAAACACGCAACTTCCCAAGGGAAAATGATATAGAAGAAGAAGAAGAACATGCGTATCGTAAACATGCAAAGCCTTTAAATTGTCTGAGAATCTCAACCACCCAGACCCTATAGCCTACCTTTAAATAGGCGCATGCAACAGTCATATCCAATCTTCCACACTGACAGGGAGAGTTTGAAAGAACATTGTGATTCGATTTACTGAGATTTACCTGATGGTGACGTCAGTCGGCGGAATAGGGAAACCTGGAAAGAGAATGGGAATTTTTAGGATGGGGGCATATAAACCAACCGTAAACACCCCAGCGCCATGGGACTACATAGTTAGAGCTGGGCATCGGACCGAGTTGAATCGGATTCGGCCTAACTCGACCAGGTCCAAATTCTGCATTGCCTTACCCGAACTCGATCAGATCTGGGACCGAGTCCAGGTCCTCTGACCCAATCCGATCCTAAACCCTGCTGACCTGGATCAATCTGAGTCCGAATCAGTCAAGAAAATCGAGTCGGATCGGGTTGGACAAGGTTCGGATCTACCATTTTTGTCAACGGTGTGAAAATCATTATTCTCACTATTTCTTATGGTGAGATCTACTTGATTATTAGATACAGTTAAAATTTAGCATCAATCCCTCAAATGATTTGAAAAAATTGATGGACGGTGTGGATAAACCAAAAAGAATTTAAGACGGGCCCCACATAATTTACTCAATGTCCAAAATATCTCAGCTTACTGAAGAAGCTTTGTTTGAAGGGCAGCGGATTGCGTACTGAGTAACTCAGTACGGTAAGCGTACTGAGTAAACTTAGTGGGCCCCAGTGGCATTCATGCATTTTATCCACTCCGTCCATCTCTTTTGAAACATAATTTTAGGGCATTATCCCAAAAATGGAATATATCCAAACCTCAAATGGACCACACCATCGGAAACAGTGTGAATTGAACATCTACCGTTGAAAAATTCTTGGTGACAACAGAGGGTTTAGATCAAGCTGATATTTGTGTTTTCCCTTCATCCATGTCTTTCTGATCTCATGAACAGGTTGGATGACAAATAAACATCATTGAAGGCCTTAAAAAATTTTCAATGGTTGAAATTAATGCTTCCACCTTTTCCAGTGGTATGTTCCACTTGAGCTTTGTATATGCATCAATTTTGAGTTGAACCCATAAAATGATCTGGCAAAATGAATGGACGGCATGGATGAACTACATGCATTCACGGTGGGCCCAACTTAGTTTAATGAGTATAAGAAGAGCGTAGTAACTCAATGCGCTCTAAGAATTACTTCTCTTTTTGTCATGTCTTCTTTCATATATACCTGACATATCTTCTTTCCTATATGGCTAACGCCAGCTATATGTACTTGCTTTAGGTACGTGTCGTGTGAAGACAAGCACTGACGCTTCTTGAGCTCCGAGTTGTACGAACGGTCCAAAGGAGATCAAAGTTACATGGCCCCACAGTGATGTATTTATCATATTTATACCGTTCATCTAGTTTTAGGGATCATTTTAGAGCATTATCCAAAAAAATGAATCAGATCCAAAGATCATCTGGACCACACCATAAATTGCAGCGGAGATGATGATTTTCACCGTTAAACAATTTGTAGGGCCACCATCATGTTTCTCTTCCATCCAATCTGTTCTTAAGGTCACAAAGACCTAAATGAAGTGGAAAGAAAAATTTCGTGTTGATCCAGAACTTCTGAGAGCCCAAGAAGGGTTTTAATAGTAGACATTTAATACCTCGCTGCTTTCCGTAGTGTGGTCCACTTAATGGTTAGATCTGTTTTATTTTCATCTCAACCCTTAATATAATATTGCTAAATGGATGGACGGTTTAGATATAACACATACCTCGTGATTAGAGCCACAGAACTTGCTAATCCGCTTCCACCTTTGGGTCTCACCGTTGAGACGAGACGATGCGATGCGCCGACCTTCGCTACCAGTCTCTTTCTCTCCAAAATCCAACGGCTTCTACTCACCTTCATCTTCAACAGAAAGGGAGAAACGGATACAGAGAGAGAGAGAGAGAGAGAGAGAGAGAGAGAGAGAGAGAGAGAGAAATATAGAGAGAGATAGAGAGAGTTCGGGGTTCAACCGTTCAAGTGTATATTGGGCGAATTTTTTTGGCGCCAAACGAATAGCCAAAATACAGGGGTATTTTTTAGAATTGAGGGATATTTACATCCTCGGGTCGGGTCGGGTCGGGTTGGGTTGACCCTTTCGGTCCGGATTTTCGGATTGGTTCTGTCCGGATACACTACTATCTGAACCTGATCCGAAAAATGATCGGATCTGGATGGACAGACTCGATCAGGCCGATCTATGTCATTGGTTCTGTTCGGAACGGTACCGAGTCGGATCGGATTGGGCCGGATCCGCCGGATCGGGTCTAACATGCCTACCTCTATACACAGCACTCCGAACATTGAATCTTCTGATACTTAATGGGTTCAGCTGGTTGAGATTTGAAGTTTTATATTGAGCGCAAAAATACATACCTGGACGATTGGCACACCAGTGTCTGATCTGACTCATTGAACCCCAACGTCGTCCCTTCCAAGAGCTCGAGGAGAGATTCACCTGTAATACGAAGGTCATCTCTCATCCAATGAGATTTGGAGAAGGTTAACGCTCACATGCAATGGAATGGAGATGAAGCAGGGTGATGCTAGTGTAGGTTATCTCCATTCTCCTTAGATATCAAATGTTCGAAGAGATAGGCATGATATCTGGCGAAAATACAACGCATTGAAAACACTGCACTGCATGATGCAGTGCTGTCTGAATTTACTATACCGCCATTTGAAAATTTTGAGATTCTCTTGTATTCGCGCGCTTGCATACAATCGGACGCTAGGTCTTAATCAAACATTGTATATTGTAAAAACCACCCGTTAATACGATATTATACACCCTAATACATGAATCTAAACAGGCCCTTAGGGGCCCATTAAAAGTTTTTAATCAAGCTGATAACTGTGTTTTCACTTCATCCCAATCCGTGTGACCTAAGCAAGAGGTTGGATGGAAAAAAAACATTACAATAGATCTAGGAAGTTTATAATGAGCCCTTCGAAGTTTTTAATGGTGGGCATTTAATCACCATTGTTTCCTTTGGTGTGGTACACCTGAGAAGAGGATTTGGCTCTTTTTTTGGCTCATGCCCTAAAATTATTTCTGGCAAATAAATGGATGGTATTGATAAAATATAACACATCATGATGGGCCCACGGAGCACCAAGCCACCGACTTAAACAAGTCGCATGCCCGTGACCTTGCAGGGAAGTGGGAGTAAATCAATACACTGAGCGTACTTAGTCAACTCTATGGGGTCCACCATGATTTATGTATTTTATCCACTATGTAAATCCATTTTGACAGATAATTTTAGGGCTTGATCCCAAAGATGAAGTATATCCAATGGTCAAGTGAACCACACCATAGGAAACAATGTGAATTAAGCATCTACCATTGAAAAATTCTTAGGGGCCATAAACGTTTTGGATTGGTGTCATTTTTATGTTTTACCTTCATCCATGTACATGTGATCTTGTGAACAATGTGGATGATAAATAAAAATCACTGTGGGCCTTAGTAAGGTTTCAACAATAAGAATCATTGTTCCTATTGCTTTCTATAGTGCGGTCCACTCGAGCTTTAGATCTGCCTATTTTTGGGCTTATTACCTAAAATGATCTGCGTGTATATAACACATACATCATGGTGGGGCCCATGGAACTTAGTGATGTCCAGACGCCACCGAGATTGGCCTGCACACCACACTACCAACTAATCCACTCCTCGTAAAAGACTTTGAGAAGCCATTTCTAAAAACAGAAAACGGTTCCAGAAGGGAACCCTCATAACCCTAAAATCTCAAAAAAAAACTCTCCGAGATCCCTGAGATTTCGTAGATTCTTCGCTAAAACTATCATTCCATTTGAAATTTTTGATCTATTCGAAAAAATGATCAGCAATCCTCTTGTACATGCATGAAATCCAAAAAGTTTCCCCTTTTCCTCCCTTTTTTTTTTTTTTTTTTTTTCTATTTTTGGGTATTTATGCAGTTTCCCGATATTATTGGCATAAAAAAGGGATTGTTTGTGATAGTTATCTCATGGCAAGATAGGTAACTACAACAATTTCTCACTGACAACCGTATTTTTTGTGAAAAAATGATAAAATTATTGAAAATTCGCCGATATTAGGAAGAGAAACGAAAGAAGCGAGTTTCAATGTCGCAACTCTGAAGACACCGATATTATCGGAGATATTATCAATTTCTCGCTGATAAGATGAACACTGGTTGTAACAGATGGACATGAAGACTGCATTCCAGTGCATGGAATTGGAAGTCCAGATTTATATGAAGTAACCAGAGGGCTATAAAGTTAAAGGCGCAGAGAACGAAGTTTGTAGGTTAATGAAGTCGTTATACAGTATGAAACAGTCCCCTATGCAGTGGTATAAAAAATTTAATTCTTTCATGTTGAATCAGAAATTTACTAAGAGTAAATACGATCACTATGTCTATTACAAAACACTGAGTGATGAAAAATTCATCATCCTGGTATTATATGTTGATGATATATTGATCGTCAGTCATGATATATCTGAAATCGATGTACTGAAGACTTAGTTATCAGGGACATTCGAGATGAAAGATCTAGGGGCTGTAAAGAAGGTTCTCGGCATAGATATTGATAAAGACATGAAGATGAGTAAGCTTTGGTTATCACAGATAGAATACCTTGAAAATATGTTGATCAAGTATGGGATGGACCAAGCAAAGACAGTGGTCATTCCCCATGTGGGTCACTTTAAGCTTTTCTCAGAATAATATACCAAAATAGATGAGGAAAAGCAGGATATGTCTCATGTGCCTTATTCAAATGCGATTGGTGGTTTAATGTATACTATGGTCTGTACGAGACTGGATATTTCACAGGCAGTTGATGTTGTGAGTAGTTATATGTCAAACCCCGGAAAGTAACATTGAGAAGCAGTGAAATGATTACATCGATACATTTGAGGTAAAAAACTACGTCTTAACTTTTGAGAAGACAGGACCAAAGTTAGTTGGGTATGTGGATTCAGACTACGCAGGTAGTGTGGATTCCAAAAAGTTGACTTCAGGTTACTCGTTTGTACTAGCGGGTAGAGCAACAAGTTGGATGTCAAAGCTTCAGTCTGTGTTGGCTCTTTTCCAGAACCGAAGCAGAGTATATGATAGTGACGAAAGTGTTTAAAGAAGGTGTTTGGTTAAGAGACATGATAAATCAGTTGGGGCTTTAGCAGGAGACCGTGTCGGTTAACTGCGATAACGAGAGTACTATCAATTTGTTAAAAATTCTATTTATCACTCACATATTAAAAATATTGATATTCGTCACTATTTTATCCGACAAGTGCTTGAGGAAAGAGGCATAACTTTGGAGAAGATTCATACCAGCGTGAATTCGAAAGACATGCTCACTAGGGTGGTTCATACAGAGAAGTTCAAATTCTGTGAGACTTTTCTGAGCTTGGTGATGTCGTAAAAGGAAGACGGATTGTGCACGAGAAGTGTTGATGAAGTTATGATGCAAGGCGGAGATAAGAGAAGTGGACAAGAAACTATACATTTGATGATTGAAAACATGTTGGAGATTGTTGTATTCGATGCCTTTAATCAAGTTTTTTGTTTACTTTTTAATTTGGGATGGGATTCTTCCTAGTTTCCTTTTCCGTTTGGGATTCTTTACCGTTTCTTTTTCCATTTGGGATTGGATTCTTCCCAATTTACTTTTCCGTTTGGGATTCTTCCCGAGGCTATATATATGGGTGTAAACAGGATTAAAGAATATTCCTAAGGGTTTTTTAATTCATCCAAGGGGGTTAAAGGGTGTAGCATGGGTGAGATTTAAAGTTGTTTGAATTAAGTAAATTTTTTCTCTTTGTAATTTTGCTTTCATATTGTTCATTTGTCACTTTGTACCGTGGTTTTTTCCTGTAAGGGTATTTCCATGTTAAAATTTTTATGTACTTCTCCCTTTTGCTTAGTCCTATTAGATTGCCATCCTAGATCTACCTCTGTGTACTTCCGCGGTCCCCCAACATACCATGGCCCACTTTAGGTTTGTACGTCCTTTGATAATGTCTACGGCCAAAAATGGCCTAACAAAGATATTGGATAAACTTCATGGTAGGCCTCAATGCTTGGGTCAATTAATTCGTGTCCACTGTTGGATGTGATGGAAAGGGTTAAATTGTCATTTGATACAAGAAAATATTTGATTGTCACCGTAAGGCCACATCTGACAGAATTTTTTCAGGACCACATGGGAAGCGGATTGCATGGTATGCCACACACCATAGACATCTTTGGTGTGGTAGGTCACCAAGTTCCGTCCACCATAACGTATGTGTTATATCCACAATATTGTTCATCTACTTGGTAAGATGATGCTATGAATGGGTCAAAAAATAATGCAAATCTAAATCTTAAGTGTAAGATTAGATGCCTGTCATTGAAAACTTTTTGGGGCTATGAAAGTTTTGGATCAAGCTGCTATTCGTGGTTGCTCTTCGTTCAGTCTGTGTAACCTTAACAACAGTTTAGATGCCAAATAAACATTATGGTGGGCATTAAAAAAGTTTCAACAATAGCTATCACTATCTTTACTGCTTTTTATGGTGTGGACAACTTAAGTTATGGATTTTTTTTCATATTTGGGCACATTGATGTAGAGCGGGTAGCGGACAATTTCATGGCCAAGATGGATCAGAAAAGGCACGGTCGACAACATAAGTGATCCGGACCATCAGACCTTAGATGGGGCGTATCTCGCAATCCGGAATGAGTTATCCGACGCAGAATATATGATTTTGGGGTAGAACGAGCTACTTTAGCCAACCAACCCCGCTACGCCGGGTTACGCAGCCCGGATTTGTGAGAAATCGTTTCCCTGTTTTAATTCCATTTTTACTATTTATAGTAAGTTTTAGTTTGCTTATAGCTCTTCATCCGTTGGGCTTTAGGAGTTGTGTCCAACATGAAAAGTTCTTAGGATAATTAGGAGAACGGTTTGGTGAAGCCAAATAGGAAACTTACTATTTTTGGCCGAAAACCTTGCGCACTAGTAGACATCACGACCGTCTATAAATAGTAAGTTTACTATTTATAGTAAGTTGTGGATTCTAGGAGTTTTAGTTGTAGTTTGAGTCTGATTTCTTTCATGTTGCTTGGTTCCCTTATTTAAAGGGGTGTAAACTCGTTTTTAGGGATTCATCAATTAATTTCAAATTTATTAGAATTTATTTCTATTTTTCTGCTTTCTTTCCTCGTGGATTCGAGAAGTCTCTGGAGGAGTCTAGAGAAGCTCCGTGGGTTCGGAGTAGTTATCCTTGAGGAAGACGGTGATCGACCTCATCACGTTCATCCCTGCGTCAATTTGGTATCAGAGCGAGGTTTTTCCTCGGGCCGATGGCAAACAACGAAGGTATGAATCAAAATCCTGTGGACGATGATTCAGGGATTCGTTATTTTTCAGAAAAAATGGAAGCTTTCCATCGGGAGAATCAGTTGACCATGCAAGGGCTACAGGCAACCCATGACCGTCTGGCAGATGCACTACTTCTACCCCGAGCCCTAGGTGGTGCTCCACCACCTATGGTCGCTCCACCACCCGTGGTTGTTGTACAACGTGACCCCGATTATCGTAGAGCACTACCAGTGGCAAACCGTAGGGCTACACCAAATGATTTTAGTTACAGCGACGAGGACATTAATGAGGATTTTGACCGACGACCAATCCATGGAGGTAATCGTCTAGATCGTGCTGAATGAGACTATCGAGGTAAGGCTGAACTTCCTAGTTTTAACGATTTATTACGTATCGAAGATTTTCTCGATTGGCTAGCCGAAGTAGAGAGATATTTCAATTATATGGATGTACCGGATCATAAAAGAGTAAAATTGGTAGTGTTTAAATTAAAATCTGGTGCTTCTGCATGGTGGGAACAATTACAACTCTCACGAGCCCGCCAGAACAAGGCACTCATCGCATCATGACCTCGGATGAGACGTCTTCTTTGATCACAATTTCTCCCCAGTGATTATGAGCAGATCTTATTCCAGCAATACCAGAATTATCGCCAAGAAAATTGAACTGTTACAGATTATACTGAAGAATTTCAGCTGTTGGCTACACGAAATGATCTGTCAGAATCTGAGTCACAGAAGGTGGCACGATTTATAGGTGGGTTACGACTTATAATTTAGGACCGAGTTCAAATGTACCCAGTCGGGACCGTAGATGAAGCAGTTCAATTGGCAGGAAGGGTAGAAACATAACTTACAAGAGCTCCTGCTTGTCCCTATCCTTCAAATCGACCCCCTATAACGGGTCCCACACAGGATCCAGTGCTGGCTCGAGGAAAAGATCCGGTAGGAGAACGTCCTCAACTTCCTCCACCCGTAACCCGTGATACAGGAAGCGGACCATCCAGACCTCAACGGATAGCACCCACAATAACGGGGCCGAGTAGGATTCTGAATCCTTATACTCGGACAAGGCCGAACAATTGTTACCGTTGTGACCAACTAGGCCACTTATCAAACACTTGTCCTCAACGTCCGGTAGCACACTTAACTATAAACGAAGGGGGCACTGAAGATGAGGCCGTAGAAGAAGATCATGGCTTTGATGAATATGAACAAACCACTGAAGAAATAGCAGGTGGCGGTGAAGTGACAGGTGAGGATCGTGATGAATCTCTCGTTGTGAGGCGACTACTATATACCCCGCGAAAGGAATTACATCCACAGCGGCATAATATATTTCGTACTCGATGCACTGTCAACGGAAAGGTCTATGATGTGATCATAGACAGTGGTAGCAGGGAGAACATCGTCTCAAGAGTGATGGTGGACAAGTTTCAGCTACCAACGACGAGACATCCTTCCCCGTACTCAATTGGCTGGATAAAAAAAGTGAACGAGACCAAGGTAACTGAACAATGCACTCTCATTTTCAATTGGTAAACATTATAAGGATCAGATACTTTGTGACGTGGTTGACATGAAAGCCTGCCATATACTACTCGGTCGACCCTGACAGTCGGACCGTGATGCGACCCATTGGGGACTAGACAATATCTATATATTCGTCAAGGATAGTTGAAAAATAATCCTTGCCCCTATGGCACCAGAGAACCACCCTGAAGCCTCTAAAGTAGAGGGGAGTTCTCTCTTGACCATTCGGGATTTCATGGAGGAATCCAAGGAAACCGGCGAGATATACGCCGTAGTGGTGAAGGGTGAGGAAGAGGAACCCTCAAACATCCCTCCAAGCTTAAAACTGTTGCTAAACGAATTCAAAGAAGTCTGGCCTGAAGATTTACCTGATGGATTGTCCCCCATGAGGGACATCCAACATCACATAGACCTCATCCCTGGGGCTAGCCTACCCAATCGCCCTCATTATTGGATGAGTCCGAAGGAGTGTGAGATACTTCAGGGGCAAGTAGAGGAATTGATCCGTAAGGGTCTATTGAGAGAGAGCATGAGCCCAAGTGCTGTACCAGCATTATTAACGCCAAAAAAAGATGAAAGCTGGCGCATGTGTGTCGACAGCCGAGCAATCAATAAAATTACCATTAAATATCAGTTCCCAATACCACGGTTGGACAACATGTTTGATATGCTAGGAGGGGTCAAGGTGTTCTCTAAATTCGATCTAAAGAACGGGTACCATCAGATTCGTATCCGACCTGGTGATGAGTGAAAAACAGCATTCAAGACAAAAGAAGGGTTGTATGAGTGGCTGGTCATGCCCTTCGGCCTATCGAACACACCAAGTACTTTTATGCTTTTGATGAATTAAGTTCTAAAACGTTCACTGGCCGATTTGTGGTAATATATTTTGATGACATATTGATATATAGCCAGGACGAGGCGGAGCACAAGAAACATCTCAGGCAGGTGCTGCAGGTCCTACAAGATAACAAGTTGTACCTCAACTTGAAAAAGTGTAGTTTTTTAACTGACAGCCTATTATTTTTAGGATTTATTGTAACGTCCACAGGCATTCGAGTGGACGATGAAAAGGTGTGAGTTATTAGGGAATGGCCAATCCCGACAAACATTCATGAGGTGAGGAGTTTTCATGGGTTGACGACTTTCTATCGTCGATTTATGCAAGATTTTAGCACCATAGTCGCGCCTATAACAGACTGCATGAAAAAAGGGCCGTTTTAGTGGACCGAGAAAGCTGATAAGAGCTTTAACGAGATCAAATATCATTTGTCTACAACACCGGTCTTAGTGCTTCCTAATTTCAATAAATTATTTGAGGTTGAGTGTGACGCTTCATACGTTGGAATTGGGGGAGCATTATCACAAGAAGGCAAGCCGGTAGCCTTCTACAGCGAGAAGCTCAGCGAAGCACGAAAGAAGTGGTCGACTTATGAGCTTGAGTTGTACGCAGTTGTTCAGGCACTACGACATTGGCGGCATTATCTGATTCAAAGAGAGTTTGTTCTGTATACTGATCATCAAGCATTAAAGTTTATTAATAGTCAGACTAACGTGAATCGTGTGTATGCTAGATGGGTTGCATTTTTACAGGAATTTATGTTTGTTCTGAAACATAAGTTAGGTTAATAAAACAAGGTGGCTGATGCACTTAGTTTTCGTGCGTCACTACTTGTTACGATGAGCAACGAGGTGGTCGGCTTTGACTGTCTCAAGGAGCTTTACGCCAAGGATGAGGATTTCAAAGATTCTTGGTTGAAGTGTCAAGAAGGTCACCCCAGTGACCTTCATATACAGGATGGTTTTGTCTTCAAAGGGAATCGATTATACATCCCCCAAAGTTCTCTAAGGGAGCAGATTATTCAGGAACTACATAGAGGTGGTCTCGGTGGACACCTTGGGCGAGACAAGACGCGAGCTCTTGTGGAAGAGCGGTATTACTGGCCGCAATTAGTACGTGATGTGGGGAGAGCCGTACAACGTTGTCATATTTGTCAGACCTCCAAGTGGCAATCTTAGAATACGGGCCTCTACACCCCGTTACCTGTGCCTGACGGTCCTTGGGAGGATTTATCAATGGACTTCGTGCTTGGTCTTCCACGAACACAACGCGGCATGGATTCGGTGTTCGTAGTGGTCGATCGTTTCTCCAAGATGGCGCACTTTATCCCATGCAAGAAGACCCTTGTTGCAACACATGTGGCGAATTTATTCTTCAGGGAGGTCGTACGGCTACACGGGGTCCGTAAGACCATTACTTCTGATCATGACACGAAGTTCATTAGCCACTTTTGGTGGACTTTGTGGACTCGATTCGATACATGACTTCAATTTAGCAGTGCTTACCACCCACAGACTGATGGGCAGACCGAAGTTGTGAATCGCACATTAGGAAACCTCCTTCGCAGTATTGCAGGAGAAAAGCCAAAAAAGTGGGACTTGTCCTTGTCTCATGCAGAGTTTGCGTTCAACAATATGGTGAACCGCTCAACAGGAAAATCACCCTTCCAGATTATCTACGGACGAGTGCCTCGCCACACACTTGACTTGGTCCCTTTGCCCAAGCACCCAGGCACGAGTGTTGCAGCAGAACATATGGTAGATAAGATCATGGGCATCCACGCAGAAGTGTAGGCCAAGCTACATGCCTCGAACAAGAAGTACAAGGAACAAGCGGATAAGCATCGTCGACAAAAAGTGTTCGAGGCGGGCGACCGCGATATGGTCCATCTGCGTAAAGAGAGATTTTCGACCGAGACATACAACAAGTTAAAAAAATAAGAAGATTGGACTGGTACCGATCATCCGAAAGATCAATGACAACGCTTATGTTGTTGATCTTCCAGATGACCTGGCGATCTCACGAACTTTCAACGTCGCGGACCTGGCCGAGTATCATGAACCAGCGCAGGAGGAGAACTCGAGGACGAGTTCTTTTCAAGTGGAGGGGACTGATGTAGAGCAGGTCGCGGACAATTTCATGGCCAAGATGAATCAGAAAAGGCACGATTGACAACATAAGTGATCCGGACCATCAGACCTTAGAACGAGCGTATTTCGCAATCCGAAATGAGTTATCCGACGCAGAATATATGATTTTTGGGTAGAACGAGCTACTTTAGCCAACCAACCCTGCTATGCTGGGTTGTGTAGCCTGAATATGTGAGAAACCCCCTGATCGACGGTCGTTTTCCTGTTTTAATTTCATTTTTACTATTTATAGTAAGTTTTAGTTTGCTTATAGCTCTTCATCCGTTAGGCTTTAGGAGTTGTGTCCAACATGAAAAGTGCTTAGGATAATTAGGAGAACGGTTTGGTGAAGCCAAATAGGAAACTTACTATTTTTGGCCGAAAACCTTGTGCACTAGTAGACATCACGACCGTCTATAAATAGTAAATTTACTATTTATAGTAAGTTGCGGATTCTAGGAGTTTTAGTTGTAGTTTGAGTCTGATTTCTTTCCTGTTGCTTGGTTCCCTTATTTAAAGGGGTGTAAACTCATTTTTGAGGATTCATCAATCAATTTTGAATTTATTAGAATTTATTTCTATTTTCCTGCTTTCTTTCCTCGTGGATTCGAGAAGTCTCTGTGAGGAGTCCAGAGAAGCTCCGTGGGTTCGGAGTAGTTATCCTTGAGGAAGACGGTGATCGACCTCATCACGTTCATCCCTGCGTCACACATGCTGTAAAATGATCTAAAAAATGGATGGACAGTGTAATATAATACATACATCATGGTGGAGCCCACAGAAATTAGTGACATCGACACACCACCGAGGTGAAATTCGAGTAGCAGAAATCCATTACAAGTGATGTAAGTGATGTGACCACCCTTATTGCCTTGCAACTATGTCATGTGAACCGATGAAAGTCCAGATCACCGACAATATTACACATATGGATAGAAATAGAAAAATCGTGTTTCTTGCAGTCTTTCTTGTCACTCTCGGCTGGTATGTTTTTTCGTTGCCATGTCAACTGCCTGTGACCCTGCCACAATAATATACTTGTACCTGTGGATATATGGGTCTACAGACATTACAAGAAAAATGACCTTTACCGGCGGCCAAAATCGCCCCTAAAAGCCTAAAAAACCGCCGGTAGAAGAATTACCGGCGGTCGAGCACATGCCACAAAAAGGTGTCATCGCTGTTTCTTTTACCGGCGGTTACCCCTTTTTAGCGACGTTTTTAACGACCGCCACCAAAAGTCATCTTTTTCCGGCGCTTAGTATACTTTACCGACGCTTCTGTGACTGCTGCTAAAAACTATAAAAGCGCCGCTAGAAACTCCACAAAGCGCCGCCAAAACTATACGAAGTGTCGGAAAGGTTGTACAAACGCCGCTAAAAATTTCGACAAACGTCGGTTAAAAGCGATAAAAAAATGCCACTAAAAACTATAAAAATGCCGCTAAAAGTACCGATAATTAAAGTTCCTATTGATTCTTTACTAATCCTTTCACACAAATTCCTGTTGATTCTGACTAATCCTTTCCTGTAATTGCTATACTACAATCAAATCTCTATCTGCATAACTATCAAAAACCTATGATTGAATGACAAAAATTTGAATTACCCAATAATCTAACATTCATCAAGACAACAATTAGCACAACATCAACAAAACAATTAATGGTCTATTTAAAGTTATCAAAAAAAACTATAAATGTCTTCCTTTCCTAGCCTTTCATATGAACTGTTTTAGTAAAGTCCCCTTCTGGACTAATCATATGTCTTCCTTTCCTAGCCACATTTTCTGGCAAATGTCTACAACACCAACCTCATTGGCCATGATCACATGTCCACAATGTGTGATGTAGGCCCTTTTCTTACAATGAGCCTAAATTCCTCCCTAGGAAATTTCCTTGCAATGGGCTGAGAAGCATAGCTGATTCGGTAAGTGGCACAACATTGAGATTATACTGCTTGGAGGTTTAGAGTGCTGATCATGTGCTCCTCACCTGTAGACAAGAAAAGATAATTAAGAAAACTTGATTCATAGCACATTTGATGTCTACATGTGTTCCACCAGATAGCAGGTCCGTTTTACAAATTCCAAGTTGGAATGAAAAACAAGTTATTTTAGACTACTAAAGCTAAAATGGACAATCCTCGAATTGGAAAAAAGAGAATCAAAGTAAACTAAATCAGATTTGAAAGTTGGTCAAATCATAAATAGGCATATTATGGACAGAGACATTGTTTTCATTAATAGGCCACTTAGTACTTATAAATATTCATTACAAGCATTTTCTGTCTATGTGCATGACGACCATACTGTTAAGATCAATCCTCTTATTTGTGCTCCCCTAGGTGCAGATTTTGATGGGGATTGTGTTTATATATTTTATCCAGTCTCTAGCAGCAAAGGTAGAAGTTTTGGAGCTGTTTAGTGTTGAAAAGCAAAATCCGTAGTTCTCATGGTGGTAGTCTGAATTTACAACTGGTGCATGATTCTTTATTGTCACTTAAACTCATGTTTAGGACTTTTTTCTTGAACAAAGCGACTACACAACAATTGGCTATGTGTGTTTCACCAGTTTTACCAGAACTTGCTTTGCAGCTCACCGTACAAGTCCTTTGTGGACTGTTTTGCAAATAGTAGAGAGTGCTTTACCTGCATTTTTTGACTGCTTTGGGGAGAGGCATTTGATCAGTAAAAGTGAAATGGTGAGGATTGATTTCAATAGAGATTTACTGCAGTCATCATTCACAGAGATTGTTACTTCTGTTCTTAACAAGAAGGGAACAGAAGAGGCTGTTAAATTCTTTAAAATGTTACAGCCATTGCTGATAGAGATTCTCTTTTTAGAAGGATATAGTGTTGGCTTAAATGATTTTGACATTCCCAGGGCTGTTATTGAAGATATAAAGAAGAAGATTCAGGACATATCACCTTTGCTGCTTCACTTGAGATCAAATTACAATGAACTTGTAGAGTTGCAAGTGGAAAGCTACCAAAAACTATAAAACTGTCTATCGTGACTCATATTCTAAAGTTATCTGCTTTGGATAATTTGATAAATTCTAAAAATGATTTAGCTATTAGTAAAGTTGTTCAACAACTTGGCTTTTTGGGGCGTCAACTTTATGATCAAGGGAAGTTTTATTCAAGGCGTTTGGTTGAGGATATGAGTTTCTACTTTCAAAATAAGTATTCTGTTAATGGTGTTGACTATTCTTCTGAGGCATTTAGGTTAGTTAAGAGCTCCTTTTTTCAAGGTTCGACCCCCTATGAAGAGTTGCTCCATTCCATATCATCCAGGGAAGCGTTGATCCGTTCTTCAAGAGAACTTACTGAACCAGGAATTCTATTTAAAAATCTAATGGCCACACTTAGAGATGTCATTATCTGTTATGAGGGACAGTGAAAAACCTCTGCAGCAATTTTATAATTCAATTTGAGTATGGACAGGTGGACGGAAATAGTCCTGAAAGTTCTCTTGTTGGTGAACCAGTTGGTGTATTAGCTGCTACTGCAGTATCAACTCCTGCATATAAAGCAGTTCTTGATTCTTCTTAGAGCAACAACTCTTCAGGGGAATCGATGAAGGAAATACTTTTGCGCAAAGTTAACTTCAAGAATGATATTATTGATCGGAGAGTTATTCTATATTTGAATGAGTGCTTCTGTGGGAAAATGCATTGCAAGGAGAATGCAGCATATTTAGTTCAGAATCGTTTGAAAAAAGTCACTTTAAAGGATGTTGCTTTTGACTTCTCCATTGAATACCAAAGGCATCGACAAATACCTGAAAGTTCAGAAGCGGATACAGGCCTTGTTGGCCATATTCACCTTGATAAGATGCGCTTGAAAGGACTCGACCGGAGCATGGATGAGATCCTGCACTCTTGTCAAGAGGTTATAAATTGCTTTGGGAGAAAGAAGCACGCTCTTTCACCTTTTTTTAAGAAGATTTATTTGTCTCCCTGTGAATGTTGCACACTTCAGCAACAATGTGATGAGAAGTGGTCTCAGCTGCCATGCCTGCAGTTCTTCTGCAAAGATGGAAATGGTGGTCCGCAGGGTGAACAGGGTGATACGATTGAGAAAACTTTACAGATCATGGTTGAAGCTATCTGCCTAATTTTGTTGGGGACTGGTTAATGGTGACCCTCGAGTGCATAATGCCAACATTATTTGGATTGGTTCAGATTCGACAACTTGGGTGAGAAATGATGGGAAGTTGCGGAAGGGTAAGGTAGCTGTTAAGGTGGTCATTGAGAAAGATGCAGTCAAAAAAAGTGGTGATGCTTAGAGGGTAGCCATGGATTCATGCCTACCTGTGATGCACTTAATTGACACGAAGAGATCTACACCATATGGTGTTCAACAAATTCAAAAACTGCTCGGAATTTCATGTGCATTTGGTCAGTCAGTTCAGTGACTGTCAACACCTATAAAAATGGTTGGAAAAGGCATGCTAAAAGAACATCTGATGCTTGTGGCAAATAGCATGACATGCAGTGGAAATCTTATTGGTCTCAATACTGCTGGCTACAAGGCCCTGTTTCACTCTTTGAATGTTCAAGTCCCATTTACAGCAGCTACATTATTTAGGCTAATTAAATGTTTTGAGAGAGCAGATGAGACAGACTGCGATTGGATATGTGTGTGTGTGTTTTTTTTTTTTTTTTTTGGTGTATTATAGTTTTATAAGATTGCCTACCAGATGGTTGGATGAGCTGGATTGAATTTTTGGGTGATCTGGTCAAGTTGGTCATGGTGCAACTATTGCAGGGGTTGGATGTCATAATCACTATCTGGGCTTTAACACTAATATCAGACTGATCTGAAACTTCTGTGGCCCACAAGAAGTTTTGATGGTGGTTGTTCAATCACCACTGCTTCTTGTGGTGTGGCCCATTTGAGATTTGAAAATGCCTTAATTTTAAAATGACGTCCTAAAATGAAATACAGAAACATCCAAAAGTAAGGAAAAATAATTCAAGAGTTTAGATGTGCCCTCTATAATTAAACTAAGATAAAAATAAATAGTTTAGATGTGTCTAACCAAGATTGGTCACTTCTCAATGGAACCTGCAAGGGAGACATTATTAAGTGATTGCAACCATACCTACACATATGTTGTAAATATCAAAATTATGCTACTTGACAGAGAACATCTACAATCACGCCTACACATAAACTCTTTTACAATCCAAACAGTGTAAACAAAAAACAGCAGTAGTTTTCTGCAAAAAGAATTCTTTTCCACAGATTCTTTGTATCCAAACAAGGCCTAAGTTTACTTCGATGGATAAATAACTCTAGCATTTTTAATTCCTATAGAATTTAATATAAAAGATGAGATTAGTTTCTCTTCTTCAGTTAACTCAATCTTGCAACATCTCCTTTTTCCAAACCTGTAGCAGTTTGTGCTCCATGAAATCATCCTAATTTTTCACCTTGAAGTTTGGTTAGCTGCAAAATCAAGGGTAATTGGATTGTTTGTGAAACTCAGTACCAACATGTTTTGAACCTTTGGTACAACCCAAACCAGGCTTTTACAGGTAGAAATATTGCCAATGCAATGTATATCCAGATTGTTTGGATGAGAACAGGACCACAATTTCACATGTAGAGAGAGGATTTATTCATTTCCACTTCATTTCCAAGAAGAAATGAGTCAAAAATAAATAAATAAATAAATAAAATCTCATGCCACAGCAGGTCCCACACGCAACTAGTTGCACAAATTTCTCATCTATAGCTAGTGGTGTCTCTTATTTTAATCTAAGTTAATAATCAAGCACCTGTATCTCTTTAGATGTGGCAAACACTTGAGAAATCAAGACTGTTCATCTGCTAGCCCCTAAAGACGATGGGCAATGTGTTACAAATTACACTGATTGGAAGGCTTTTGATGGAAAAAATAGTCTTTAGTTTGATGAGAAAAGAAAGGGAATGGTGGTCATCTTTGAAAATATTGTTGGGTTTAGGATATTATTTCACAATCTGCAAATTGTTTTATATATATATATATATATATATATATATATATATATATATATATATATATATATATATATATATATATATATATATATATATTCATGCTTCTTCAGTTATAAACCAACAAATAACTAAGTTGTTTGCCTGCAAATGCCAGAAAGGAGTGCTACGACTAGTTGCAGTTACTCGACTAGCATTTTGGCATGCTAACTCCGTGGCAAGAGAATTGACTGCAATTCAATGCAGGCGCCAGCAACAGGTAGCTCCCCTTTTCTAAACCAGTAAACCTACAAGCAAGATCTAGGCTGTTCACCAGGTGGACCCCAACAAATTACCTGCAAAGCAAAAATCAGGTCAGGCCTGTCATCAGGTGGGTCACAATATATATGGAAAAAAATGATGGTTTTTGGAACTCATCAATGGCCTGTACACAATCCTATGTAATTGCCGAGTGCTAGTATGTCATCCATCTCTCTGCCAGATTATAAAAGTTTTCATCGTTCTAGGAACTCGTTAACCCATGAATATCCTGTGTTGCCCAGGTCAGCTCACCTATGGTAGGCAAGCGCCTTGAGTCGGAAGACTCCCCAATGCGTATTACAAGGCCTATACTGGGCTAACATTGATCAGATTTTCTATGCCCAAACCTACTTTAAAACTTATTAGGCCAAACCCTGGCCTAGTACACAATCTCTATGTACATACTACATATTAATCATATCTAAGAAATGCAAATGACATTACTGCCACTGCCCATAGGTAAGCTGTTAAGAGTCACCAGACGGAGCGATGCATTCACCTGATATATGGGTTTGAAGGGGGTATTAACTTAGATTCATGAACTCCAATGGCTATCTAGATTTTTCAAGTACAAAAAATCAATAGGACAGTAAATAAAGGGGTTGGAATCTAGGAGCTTTACAGGGTTTGGATCACGTATACATGCCAACAATAGTCCTTTTGCTTGTAGTGGGCTTCAAGGAATCACCATTTATAACCAAAACATTTCTTTGAAAAGCTCATCATCCTCGGATAGCATTCTTTACTCACACAGAATATATCGAAAAAAATATCCAGATACAATTTTCTATTTGCAAGACACACATAAAAATGTTGGGATCATCTGTGTCACGCCCCAAACTCGGAAATCGGGCTCACAAAATTCCCGATCGCCGAATCCGGCGCCGACAGCCTCCGTAGAACCCCATTCTCGGCTCCTAGCTCCCATTCGCCAGGTTCCGATCCTGGGATGCTACGAGGAGGATTTTAAATACCAGTTTGTTTCGTAATAAACATAACCAAAGGCATAACCCACAAACAACAACCAAGCACTCCATTACATTTCCACTATGATCAAAAATTTTACAAGTACAATGAGCATAAAGGGAAATACAATGGTAAATAACAGAAAACTCTAAAATGATCAGCAACGCGCTCCTGCCTCAACGCTGCTGCAGTCCAACGTCACCTGCACGCAACGGTCGTGCATAAGCTTACAGAAAGCTTAGAGGGTGGTGAAAGTGTGTGCGCAAGGTAGTAATATGAATGCAATGTCAGAGTAATGCGAAATATGCAGATGGAACCAAAACGTCATGAGCCGTACCAAGGCTCTGCAATGCAAGACATGAATGGTATCGGTCATCCCAAGGCCATGCAATGTGCAATGCAACTCAAGCATACAGATCCTCATCAATGTCCACATATCAGTACAGCTCAAAGTATGGAATATCACCGGGGTCTAGTACACTCTAAACCAGATTGCCGCCACATCGCGCGCAATAGGTAAGTGGAAGAGACCTCACTATCCGTCTGCCAATATCGGGCGCGACTCGTCGATAGCGGACCCATTTCTCGAGCTGGTCAGACTCAGCCTAGCATTGCCCCCTACACTCGGGCGGGTAAGGCCGTACCCCCTTCCAACCGACCACGACACAGTGGAGAGCGTAACCGTCTGGTAATCGGCACTCAACGCTCATCTACCCACTCGGTCTAGACGTTGGAGCAACCTCTTGGTACCATAAGGGTTTAGGGACTTTCACCCAGGGATATCTATAGTACCCCATGTAAGTCAAGATTTCCGGTATCCAATCCTGCCAACCACGATGCGTCTGTGGAGGCTATGGCCCTGATGTCGCTAGGGCGTACAACAACCATGTCACACAAATGCAGAATGCATGAATCACGCTATCCAGTCATGCAACCAATCCTGCGCATACCGTGCGCTCATGTAGGGCAACACCGCCTAACCGGAAGCCCATAAACAACCTGCCCGAAGGCAAATGCTATGATCAGTCAATCCTCATATCAAGCATACATATGATGCGTATGATCATGGGTCATGAAACTATACTAAACATGTTATAACGAAATGAATTATCTTACGATGCAGATGGGCCTGGACGGCCTATACAAGGCAAGTACGGCTAGTAATGGGCCCTAAGGAGAGTCGTAATGTGGACATCCAACCAACATTACACTCGCAATGTGGACGTTAAACCATCATTGCATTCCAGGTACAATCTTCTTAAACACCGTTACATAATCGGTATTGGGTTTACATATTGCAATGGACCTTAGGTTCCTCCCATTGGGCCTTACATATATGTTAAATGGGCCATATCTTATGGGCCTTTTATTCATCAGATGGGCCATATCTTATGGGCCATTTATTCATCACATGGGCCATATCTTATGGGCCATTTATTCATCACATGGGCCATATAAATGGGCCACACCAATGGGTCTTAAGTGCATTGCAATGGGTCAAAACCCGTGGGCCTTGGATTGCATCAATTGGATCTAGTCACATGAGTCTAATATATATCAAATGGGCCACACCAATTAGGCCCCCAAATGTATATCAAATGGGTCTCAACCAAGAGGCCTTATATGAGTCGAATGGGCCCAAATCCCTAGGCCTTAAACAATTCAAATGGGCCTAATCCATGAGCTTGTACGTATGTCAAAGTGGGCCTAAACCCCTAGGCCTTACATATAACAATTGGCCTACCTCCATGAGCTTTAAATTTCAACAAAAAGGGGTCCAATTACATGGGCCTTGAAGTGCATCAAATGGGCCTAGTCCCAAGGACTTGCAGCACATCAAATGGGCCTAGTCTTTAGGCCTTAAATGAATCGAATGGGCCCAGCCCATAAGCATTTTATAAATCAAATGGGCCTAGCCCATACCCCTTTTTTTTTGAATTCAATGGGTCCTGACTCATGGGCCTTACAAAACATTTATTCCCATCCAAACTATTTATAGGGGCACATGGTCTAGGGCCCACTACAATTTTCATATTATAAAATATACATTTACTATATAGCATACATGAATATATATGACATAAAATATATAATGTATAATATATAATAGAATATATGAAATGGTGGGTCCCGCAGAACTCGCTGGCGTCGGCTGACATTGGACCCCACCATCAAAACAGATGAACGGCATGGCCCGGAACACATACCTGAGATGGGGCCCACGGTCCAATATCGCTAGACAGAGAGAGAGACAGAGAGAGGTAGAGAGGGAGAGAGAGATATGGAGAGAGGGGGGCAAGTGGCCCTTGCCTTTACAAAGGTGGGTCCCACGTAGGGCCCACTGTGATGTTTATTTGAAATCCAACCCGTTCATAAGGTAATGCAGACCTGTATGAACGGACAACAAAAATTTCAGCTTGATTTGAAACTTCTGTGGGCCCCAGGAAGAATTTCAATGGTAGATATTCAATTCACTGTTTCCTGTGGTGCGGCCCACCTGAGTTTTGGAATTCGCTGAAATTTGGAGGGGGCCCACCTGAGGGTGGGACCCACCTCATGAACGGTTCTGATGGCATATAAACATCAAGGTGGGGCCCACGGCTGGTGGCCGTGGGTCCACTTCGTCCGCCCGCCCGCCCGTGGCTGGCAGCGCTGGCAGCGCTGTCAGCGTTTCTTCATTGTATTTTTTTTTTTTTTTTTTTTTTTTAAAAAAAAAAAACTGCGAAATCTCACAGGTGGGACCCACCGATCGAAAATCCGAACCGTTCAAAAGATTTTAGGGCCCACAACAGCCATACAAGTAAAATGTTTGGGTTTAAGTTGGCGTGTAGAAACAATAAAATGGGCCTTAAAAGCTTTTGAAAGGTTAGAAATACCATTTTCTATGGTATGGCCCGCCTGATCATCAGATTGATCTCATCCTTTGGTTCAACGCCTAAAATGGCCTGAAAAACGGAATAGACGGCGTGGATGGAACAAATACATCAAGGTGGAGCCTGCATGAGCCGGCCCACCAAAATTTCCTTTTCCTTCTTTCTTTTACTCCCTTTTTCATATAAGGACGTCCAGCGTCCCCAGACGCTGGACGGTTGGCATTTGGAGAACCGATTATGGTGGGGCCCTGATTAGGTGGGCCACCACTGATGGATGGGGCATTTCAATATTTAAGGTGGGCCCCACTTGAATAAAAATACTTTCATGAAGGTGGGGTCCATTCAAGTGGGCCACAATTCTATAGCAAAAAAAATAATAATAATAAATAAAATAAAATAAAAGCAATGAAAGAGAGAGAGAGACATGGAGAGTGGGACACGGCTTGTGATGGAGGGACCCCGTCATTATGGGCCCTCCCTTGCAATGAAATATACAATAAATGGATCCCTTGCACATGGGACCATTAAAAATGTAAATCAACGGTGGAGATCCATTCTCCACCGATACGGACGGTCTAGATGACCTTTCTAAATGAAACTAAGCATCATGATGGGGTCCATGGAGAATGGCCCCATCATGGAACGATCATGATGATCCAAGTGGTCCATCGGCCACATTTTGGGGTCCCAAGTGAGATCCACACCATTGATCGGTGGGACTTACTTGGTCCACCATAAAAATAATAAAAACTACCCTATGGAAGCACCCACCGTCCGATCTTCTCGCTCCTAGGGGTTCCTTGGCACCTTGGCTTCAACTTCCACGGTTAGGATGAAGAATGGAGGGTTGAGATGGGAGATTTTGGGGTAGGAAGGTGGGCCACTTGGAGCTTAGGAGGCTTTGCAAAATTCCATACGTATGGAGTTTTGAAAATCCTTTGTTGCTTGGAAATTTTGAAATGAGAAAGAGAGAAAGAGAGAGAGTGATGTAAAGAGAGAGAGAGAGTGATGGATGGATGGGTGAGTGATGGTTGTGTAAGAAAAGTATGGGTTAGGAAGACTTTTGTGGCTTTTGTGTAAGAGAGGTATGGGTGTGAAGACTTTTGTGGTTGCTTGGGAAAAGGGATGAAGGTGATGTGTACTTGACATGTGATGGGTTGATGGGTGATTGATTGATGGGATTGATGTGATTGATGTGACACATCGTTGAGATTCCCTTGGTTTTCGCAACGCGCGGCGTTTTCTCGCACCGAACGTTGGCCCATAACTCTTGATCAGGGTATCGCCTTGGCGCGCGGGTCGCGGTATCGGAACCGCGGCGACGGTGCGGTCGCTATGGTATTGGTCTCGGGTTGAGTCGACACGGGTTGTCGGTACATGAATCCAGGTCGCGCGTCAATATTGTTTAAGGGTCGAAAGTTGCCGGAATTCGACCGGTACGACCGCGGAAGTGTACGGAAAGGTACGGACCAAGATACGGGTCTCACAGCTCTCCCCTCCTTATAAAAATTTCGTCCTCGAAATTTACACAAGCGTCGCCACTAAGCATAACTCGCGAGGAATAAGAAACATAACGTCATCATATAGAATCAGGGACAACGTACAAAATACAATACATGATCATCAACCATCAAAGAGATGAGGATATCGCTCTCGAATCTCAGCCTCACGCTCCCAAGAAGCCTCCTCTATAGAATGGTGACCCCACTGTACCTTCACCAACGGAATGACCTTGGTTCTGAGGACCTGTTCCTTCCGATCAAGGATACGAACTGGCTGCTCAATGTAAGAGGCGTCCTCACGAACCTCCAACGGCTGCCAATCAATGACGGGAACTATGTCTGACTCACACTTCCTCAACATGGAGACGTGAAACACGTTGTGGACGCCAGACAACTGTGATGGTAAGGCAGGCCGATAGGCCACGGCGCCAACGCGCCCAGTGATCTCAAAAGGTCCTATGAATCTCGGGGCAAGCTTGCCCTTCGCTCCAAATCGAACTACGCCCTTCATGGGCGAGACCTTGAGATACACATGGTCCCCTACATCAAACTCCAAGGGACGACGCCGACGATCAGCAGAACTCTTCTGTCGGCTCTGAGCTGTGCGCATCCTCTGCCTGATGATGTCAATAGCCTCTGAAGTCTCCTGCACAAGCTCGGGACCTAAGAGACGACGCTCTCCAACCTCGGTCCAACAACTCGGTGATCTGCATGGTCTGCCATATAGTGCCTCAAAAGGAGCCATGCCGATGGTCGCCTGATAGCTGTTATTGTACGCAAACTCAGCCAATCGCAGATGCTCATCCCAGCTACCCCCGAAGTCAATCGCGCAGGCCCGAAGCATATCCTCAAGTATCTGATTGACCCTCTCGGTCTGGCCATCGGTCTGCGGATGGTACGCGGTGTTGAGCTGCAATTCAGTCCCCATCGCACGCTGAAAGCTCCCCCAAAACTGAGACGTGAACCTCGAGTCTCGGTCAGAAACGATCGAGACTGGAACGCCATGCAGTCTCACAATCTCCTCGATGAATAGTCTCGCAAGCCGGTCCATAGACCAAGTCGCACGCATCGCAAGGAAATGTGCCGACTTCGTCAGACGATCCACAACAACCCAAATGGAGTCATGACCGCGCTGAGTCCTCGGCAAACCCATAATGAAATCAGTCGACACGTGCTCCCACTTCCACATCGGGACGCTCAACGGCTGCAAAAGACCAGGAGGTCTCTGATGATCGGCCTTGATACGCTGGCACGTGTCACACTCGGCCACAAAACTGGCGATCTGACGCTTCATCCCCGCCCAAAAATACTGTCGTCTCATGTCACGGTACATCTTCGTCGAGCCCGGGTGGATAGAAAATCACGATCGATGTGCCTCGGTCATAAGATCTCTGCGTAACTCTAGGATATCCGGGACACATAATCGGCCTCTGAATCGAAGTCCACCGTCTGTACCGATCTGCCAATCAGTCTGACCCTCAGATGCCGCCTCAGCCATATAACTCTGCAACAACTCATCAGCCTGCTGAGCCTCGATCACCCTAGCGACAAGAGAGGGTTGAATCGACAAGCTCGATAACTGTACAATGGAAGACTGCAGGCCGAACTCAAAGTCATACGCAGCAATATCCTCAAGCATCCGCCACTCCTGAATCATCATATGCGCCACTAGGCCTCGTGGCTGACGGCTGAGGGCATCTGCCACCACGTTCGCCTTGCCCGGGTGGTACTGAAGGTCAAAATCATAGTCTTTCAAGAGCTCCATCCAGCGCCTCTGTCTCATATTCAACTCAGACTGTGAGAAGAGGTACTTCAAGCTCTTGTGATCAGAGAAGAGCTCGAACCTAATCCCGTAAAGGTAGTGCCTCCACACCTTCAGTGCGAAGACAACTGCAGCCAGCTCCAGATCATGTGTCGGATAGTTTAGCTCATGGAATTTGAGCTGACGAGACGCAAAGGCCACTGGTCTCCCGTGCTGCATCAGGACAGCACCCAAACCAATGTGCGAGGCATCAGTGAATACAATAAAGCCGTCACTCCCAGATGGAAGAGTGAGGACAGGAGCGGACGTCAGACGGTCCTTCAACTCCGTAAATGCTCGCTCGCAGGCGTCACTCCAAATAAACTCTACGCCCTTCCGAGTCAACCTGGTCAGCGGGGCTGCAATACGAGAAAAACCCTCGATGAAACGCCGGTAGTAGCCCGCTAAACCAAGGAAACTACGGATCTCTGTCGCAGTCGTGGGCTGGCCCCACTGACGCACTGCCTCGACCTTCGAGGGGTCCACTGCGACACCCTCCCTCGTCACCACGTGACCGAGGAACTTCACCTCCTCCTGCCAGAACTCACACTTCTCCAGCTTCGCATACAGCTGGTGTGCACGGAGGGTCTGTAAAGTGATCTCCAAGTGCTGCTCATGCTCCTCACGGGTCCTCGAGTAGATCAGAATGTCGTCGATGAAGACTACAACAAACTGATCTAGATATGGGCGAAAAACCTCGTTCATCAGCTGCATGAAGACCGCGGGTGCATTGGTCAGTCCGAAGGACATGACCTGAAACTCAAAGTGACCGTAACGCGTCCTGAATGCTGTCTTCGGAATGTCCTCATCTCGGACCCGAATCTGATGATAACCGGAACGTAAGTCAATCTTCGAAAAGAACTATGCACCCTGCAGCTGGTCAAACAAATCATCAATCCTAGGGAGCGGGTACTTATTCTTGATCGTGACTTTGTTGAGCTCGCGATAGTCAACGCAGAGCCTCAACGAACCATCCTTCTTCTTCACGAAGAGTACCGGTGCTCCCCACGGAGAACTGCTCGGACGGATAAAGCCCAGCTCACGCAACTCGTCCAACTGCTTCTGCAGTTCCCGTAACTCCAACGGTGCCATACGATACGGGGCCTTCGAAATAGGCGCGGTACCGGGCACGAGATCGATCTGAAACTCGGTGAGTCGACGAGGCGGTAATCCCGGAATCTCCTGGAACACATCGGGAAAATCGTAAACTATCGGCAAATGGTCGATGCCAACGGCGACATGCTCCTCTATGGCGCAAGACATCAAACAAGACAACCGCTCTCCTCTGGCCTCTGCAACGAACTGGAACTGTGGCACGCCGGGTATACAGAACGTGACGGTCCTCGCGGCGCAGTCCAAAATGGCATAGTACTCGGCGAGCCAATCCATGCCCAAGATAACGTCGAACTCGGACATCGGCAAAACAAACAAATCAGCAGGCAGGAAGGTATCCCCGACTAGAACGGGACAAGACGAACAGAATCGTCCCAACGCTGCAGTCCTCCCCAAGGGAGTCGATACTGATAGACTCTCACCAGCAGACTCTAACGGTAAGCCAGCCGATCGACAAAAGCTCTCGGCCACAAAGGAATGTGATGCACCAGAATCAAACAATACACGTGCAATGCATGCAGAAACTGGCAGTATACCCTCAACGACTCCCCCAGATGACTGCGGATCCTGCTGAGCCGCATAAAACCTAGCCTGAGCTGGCTGGGGAGGTGCCTGTCCCCTCTGAACGTGCTGCTGCTGCTGCTGAGGTCGCTGAGGTGGTCGAAACTGCTGCCTCTGCTGCTGTGGCCTCTGAGGCTGGTGCTGATGCTGATGCTGCTGCTGAGGTGGCCTCGGTGGTAGAGGCTGCTGTCGCTGCTGCTGTGGGGGTCTCTGCTGCTGCGGTGGAGGTCTCTGCTGCTGTGGACCTCTCTGCTGCTGCTGGGGACTGGGACACTCCCATGAACGGTGTCCCGTCGCACCGCACCTGAAGCAAGTGCCGGTGAACTGCCTCTGAGGTGGTGGTGGAGGTGCTGATGGTGCTGATGGTGCACGGAAAGCTGGGCGACCAGTGCCCCTCTGCTGCTGTGGTCGACCCTGCTGGGAATGACTGGAAGAAGCCTGCCTCTTCCGGTCTCCCCTCTGACCACGATCAGACTGAGAACCGGCCCACTCAGTCTCGTATATCTGAGCCTTCCGCACTACTGCCTGGAAGGTAGGAAGCTCATGCCCAATGACACGACCTCGAAGGCCGTAACGTAAGCCGTGCTCGAAACGGCGGGCCTTCCGCCCCTCATCATCAACCATGTATGGTGCGAATCTCGATAGTGCCATGAAACGGGCTGCGTACTGCGCCACAGTCATATCTCCCTGCACCAGAGTCTCGAACTCTAAGGCTCGCTGACGACGGATGTGGTCAGGGAAGTACTGCTCCTCGAATCGCTCCACAAAGTCCTCCCATGTCCAGACATAGTCAGGTCCGGCGACACGGGCGACAGAGGTCCACCAATGCTCGGCCTCACCGTGGAAGAGAAATACTGCTAACCGGACGCGCTGCTCGGTCGTGCACAACATGGTATCGAATATCTTCTCCACATCGGAGCGCCATCTCTCGGCTGCAGTCGGATCCGGCTCGCCCTGGAAACGAGGGGGATCATGCCGTCTAAACTCACGAAGTACGGCGCTCGCGCGCTCCTGCTCCGCCTGAGCTGGTGAAACAGCTGGGCGTCTACCCTGTCCCTGTAGTGCAGCTGTCACAGCCTGCAACATCTGCTGTAACTGAGAGGCACTCACAGTCACAGTCGGCTCCTCATCAGTCTCAGGTGGAGGAATGTCATCCTCATGGGAAGAAGCAGGAATCTCTGAGGGTGGAATGGGAGACGCAGGTGGTAGAGCTGGAGTCTCCGATGGTGAGGTAGAATCCTCAGGTGGTGGTGCGGGAGTCGATCGAGTAACAGGCGCCATACCCTACAGGAAAGAGTGAAAGCGCCTATCAACTTCAAAACTCTCGAATGTACGCACGTTAACGGTCTGAATCAGAAGGTCGCGAAGTTATCCGAACTTCGGAACTTAGCCATTCTTCACTCATAGCAAACATGTAATGTTGTTCTCGGTTATTCCCAAGTTATGCTCTGATACCAACTTCTGTCACGCCCCAAACTCGGAAACCGGGCTCACAAAATTCCCGATCGCCGAATCCGGCGCCGACAGCCTCCGTAGAACCCCATTCTCGGCTCCTAGCTCCCATTCGTCAGGTTCCGATCCTGGGATGCTACGAGGAGGATTTTAAATACCAGTTTGTTTCGTAATAAGCATAACCAAAGGCATAACCCACAAACAACAACCAAGCACTCCATTACATTTCCACTATGATCAAAAATTTTACAAGTACAATGAGCATAAAGGGAAATACAATGGTAAATAACAGAAAACTCTAAAATGATCAGCAACGCGCTCCTGCCTCAACGCTGTTGCAGTCCAACGTCACCTGCACGCAACGGTCGTGCATAAGCTTACAGAAAGCTTAGAGGGTGGTGAAAGTGTGTGCGCAAGGTAGTAATATGAATGCAATGTCAGAGTAATGCGAAATATGCAGATGGAACCAAAACGTCATGAGCCGTACCAAGGCTCTGCAATGCAAGACATGAATGGTATCGGCCATCCCAAGGCCATGCAATGTGCAATGCAACTCAAGCATACAGATCCTCATCAATGTCCACATATCAGTACAGCTCAAAGTATGGAATATCACCGGGGTCTAGTACACTCTAAACCAGATTGCCGCCACATCGCGCGCAATAGGTAAGTGGAAGAGACCTCACTATCCTTCTGCCAATATCGGGCGCGACTCGTCGATAGCGGACCCATTCCTCGAGCTGGTCAGACTCAGCCTAGCATTGCCCCCTACACTCGGGCGGGTAAGGCCGTACCCCCTTCCAACCGACCACGACACAGTGGAGAGCGTAACCGTCTGGTAATCGGCACTCAATGCTCATCTACCCACTCGGTCTAGACGTTGGAGCAACCTCTTGGTACCATAAGGGTTTAGGGACTTTCACCCAGGGATATCTATAGTACCCCATGTAAGTCAAGATTTCCCGTATCCAATCCTGCCAACCACGATGCGTCTGTGGAGGCTATGGCCCTGATGTCGCTAGGGCGTACAACAACCATGTCACACAAATGCAGAATGCATGAATCACGCTATCCAGTCATGCAACCAATCCTGCGCATACCGTGCGCTCATGTAGGGCAACACCGCCTAACCGGAAGCCCATAAACAACCTGCCCGAAGGCAAATGCTATGATCAGTCAATCCTCATATCAAGCATACATATGATGCGTATGATCATGGGTCATGAAACTATACTAAACATGTTATAACGAAATGAATTATCTTACGATGCAGATGGGCCTGGACGGCCTATACAAGGCAAGTACGGCTAGTAATGGGCCCTAAGGAGAGTCGTAATGTGGACATCCAACCAACATTACACTCGCAATGTGGACGTCAAACCATCATTGCATTCCAGGTACAATCTTCTTAAACACCGTTACATAATCGGTATTGGGTTTACATATTGCAATGGACCTTAGGTTCCTCCCATTGGACCTTACATATATGTTAAATGGGCCATATCTTATGGGCCTTTTATTCATCAGATGGGCCATATCTTATGGGCCATTTATTCATCAGATGGGCCATATCTTATGGGCCATTTATTCATCACATAGGCCATATCTTATGGGCCATTTATTCATCACATGGGCCATATAAATGGGCCACACCAATGGGTCTTAAGTGCATTGCAATGGGTCAAAACCCGTGGGCCTTGGATTGCATCAATTGGATCTAGTCACATGAGTCTAATATATATCAAATGGGCCACACCAATTAGGCCCCCAAATGTATATCAAATGGGTCTCAACCAAGAGGCCTTATATGAGTCGAATGGGCCCAAATCCCTAGGCCTTAAACAATTCAAATGGGCCTAATCCATGAGCTTGTACGTATGTCAAAGTGGGCCTAAACCCCTAGGCCTTACATATAACAATTGGCCTACCTCCATGAGCTTTAAATTTCAACAAAAAGGGGTCCAATTACATGGGCCTTGAAGTGCATCAAATGGGCCTAGTCCCAAGGACTTGCAGCACATCAAATGGGCCTAGTCTTTAGGCCTTAAATGAATCGAATGGGCCCAGCCCATAAGCATTTTATAAATCAAATGGGCCTAGCCCATACCCCTTTTTTTTTTAATTCAATGGGTCCTGACTCATGGGCCTTACAAAACATTTATTCCCATCCAAACTATTTATAGGGGCACATGGTCTAGGGCCCACTACAATTTTCATATTATAAAATATACATTTACTATATAGCATACATGAATATATATGACATAAAATATATAATGTATAATATATAATAGAATATATGAAATGGTGGGTCCCGCAGAACTCGCTGGCGTCGGCTGACAGTGGACCCCACCATCAAAACAGATGAACGGCATGGCCCGGAACACATACCTGAGATGGGGCCCACGGTCCAATATCGCTAGACAGAGAGAGAGACAGAGAGAGGTAGAGAGGGAGAGAGAGATATGGAGAGAGGGGGGCAAGTGGCCCTTGCCTTTACAAAGGTGGGTCCCACGTAGGGCCCACTGTGATGTTTATTTGAAATCCAACCCGTTCATAAGGTAATGCAGACCTGTATGAACGGACAACAAAAATTTCAGCTTGATTTGAAACTTCTGTGGGCCCCAGGAAGAATTTCAATGGTAGATATTCAATTCACTGTTTCCTGTGGTGCGGCCCACCTGAGTTTTGGAATTCGCTGAAATTTGGAGGGGGCCCACCTGAGGGTGGGACCCACCTCATGAACGGTTCTGATGGCATATAAACATCAAGGTGGGGCCCACGGCTGGTGGCCGTGGGTCCACTTCGTCCGCCCGCCCGCCCGTGGCTGGCAGCGCTGGCAGCGCTGTCAGCGTTTCTTCATTGTATTTTTTTTTTTTTTTTTTTTTTTTTAAAAAAAAAACTGCGAAATCTCACAGGTGGGACCCACCGATCGAAAATCCGAACCGTTCAAAAGATTTTAGGGCCCACAACAGCCATACAAGTAAAATGTTTGGGTTTAAGTTGGCGTGTAGAAACAATAAAATGGGCCTTAAAAGCTTTTGAAAGGTTAGAAATACCATTTTCTATGGTATGGCCCGCCTGATCATCAGATTGATCTCATCCTTTGGTTCAACGCCTAAAATGGCCTGAAAAACGGAATAGACGGCGTGGATGGAACAAATACATCAAGGTGGAGCCTGCATGAGCCGGCCCACCAAAATTTCCTTTTCCTTCTTTCTTTTACTCCCTTTTTCATATAAGGACGTCCAGCGTCCCCAGACGCTGGACGGTTGGCATTTGGAGAACCGATTATGGTGGGGCCCTGATTAGGTGGGCCACCACTGATGGATGGGGCATTTCAATATTTAAGGTGGGCCCCACTTGAATAAAAATACTTTCATGAAGGTGGGGTCCATTCAAGTGGGCCACAATTCTATAGCAAAAAAAATAATAATAATAAATAAAATAAAATAAAAGCAATGAAAGAGAGAGAGAGACATGGAGAGTGGGACACGGCTTGTGATGGAGGGACCCCGTCATTATGGGCCCTCCCTTGCAATGAAATATACAATAAATGGATCCCTTGCACATGGGACCATTAAAAATGTAAATCAACGGTGGAGATCCATTCTCCACCGATACGGACGGTCTAGATGACCTTTCTAAATGAAACTAAGCATCATGATGGGGTCCATGGAGAATGGCCCCATCATGGAACGATCATGATGATCCAAGTGGTCCATCGGCCACATTTTGGGGTCCCAAGTGAGATCCACACCATTGATCGGTGGGACTTACTTGGTCCACCATAAAAATAATAAAAACTACCCTATGGAAGCACCCACCGTCCGATCTTCTCGCTCCTAGGGGTTCCTTGGCACCTTGGCTTCAACTTCCACGGTTAGGATGAAGAATGGAGGGTTGAGATGGGAGATTTTGGGGTAGGAAGGTGGGTCACTTGGAGCTTAGGAGGCTTTGCAAAATTCCATACGTATGGAGTTTTGAAAATCCTTTGTTGCTTGGAAATTTTGAAATGAGAAAGAGAGAAAGAGAGAGAGTGATTAAAGAGAGAGAGAGAGTGATGGATGGATGGGTGAGTGATGGTTGTGTAAGAAAAGTATGGGTTAGGAAGACTTTTGTGGCTTTTGTGTAAGAGAGGTATGGGTGTGAAGACTTTTGTGGTTGCTTGGGAAAAGGGATGAAGGTGATGTGTACTTGACATGTGATGGGTTGATGGGTGATTGATTGATGGGATTGATGTGATTGATGTGACACATCATTGAGATTCCCTTGGTTTTCGCAACGCGCGGCGTTTTCTCGCACCGAACGTTGGCCCATAACTCTTGATCAGGGTATCGCCTTGGCGCGCGGGTCGCGGTATCGGAACCGCGGCGACGGTGCGGTCGCTATGGTATTGGTCTCGGGTTGAGTCGACATGGGTTGTCAGTACATGAATCCAGGTCGTGCGTCAATATTGTTTAAGGGTCGAAAGTTGCCGGAATTCGACCGGTACGACCGCGGAAGTGTACGGAAAGGTACGGACCAAGATACGGATCTCACAATCTGATAGAGAAGATTGGGGCATGGCCTAACCCATGATGGGAACACCAGAAGAATGGCTTAGATTACCAAAAGGTAGGTCCCACATGTACCATTGTTGGGTAAGCACTAAAACCACCATTTCCTTCAAACAAGAACCATATAATACCTCCAAAGTTGATTCTTTGAGAAAGTTCCAAGTTAATATGCGATTTTCAACATTTGTTGCAAACACAGTGCAAGACATTTCTTTATCTTGAAATTCAATAACACCCACAACCTGTTTTGCAAGTTGCAACTCTTCTATATCTACTCATCTATTTTGAGCAATTGATAAAAGGTGAACAGATCCCTATTATAATTTTTCATTTGCAAGTCACAAACTCATATTTCTTATTAATTGTGACAAGAAAGCTATTACAAAGTTAGAAATGCTGAACATGTTTTTTCTAATTGGCATTGCAAAATAGTCAAAAAGTATCAGAACATAAATCTCTGCACATGGATATTTAACTCTCTCCTGCTCCTACATCCAAGTAATGATTACATATATATGTACACATGCACAAAAAGTAAGATTCAGATTCAGATTCCCAAGGAAATTTTTTTAACACAAAGAACAAGAGTAGAAAACCACTGCAAGGCATCCAAGAATGAGTTCCTAAATTGAAATAGGGGAAAAAAGGGATCACAGCTGCAAAAGGATTTTAAACATGATAGGAAACATGCCTGATCAAAGGCAGGGAAAATGTAATCTGCAAACTGAATTTCCGCAATAACTCGATTCCCCTATTGTGGACAAAAATAAATAAATAAATAATCCATAGTTAAAAAAAGAATGTTTGAAAGCTTTGAACCATTCACAAAATACCAGAGTTGCATTACAGGAACACAAAAAGCAAAACATGAAAGTATAACATTTAGAGGATGTGGGAGAAATAAAATTTCAATCTAACCTGATTACATGGACTGGACAAAGGGAAAACATAAATATCAGCTAGATCCAAAACTTCTGTAGCCTAAGAAGTTTTCAACTGTAAGTGTTTAATCCATAATGTATGGTTTACTTGAGCATTGGATCTGCTCATGTTTGGACATATACACTAGAATGATATGGAAAAATGGATGGACGGTGTGGATGAAACACATACATCAAAGTGGCACACATGTATAAGACATCTCATATATGAAGCACACATGTATAAGACATCTTCATATTATACATCTCATATAATATACATGTGTGCTTGAAAAAAAATTTCAATGGTATAGAACAAAAGTCAGGCCAAAGATCAGCAGATTCACCACAATTTACAAAAGAAATGAATGGGTGGAACAAGTTCAAGCAGTTTTATAAGCAGTCCAGGTTTTAATGATATTGCAGCCCATCTGATAAGAGTACAGGCCAAATTTCATGACCATGAGATCTAAATGATGGCTTCTACTTGATGTATAGCTTGGAATTCATGTCCATAACCCACATTGGCACATGAGGTGGCGTCATAGGAAGTGGCTCTTACAAGCATATGGGCTTAGGCCTATTAAGAAAGTCTTTGATATGAAACCAAAGTGTGAAGCTTGATGTGCAATCAGTAAAAGCTGTACAGTGTGTACAAGTAACTCAAGATGGATAATCCAACTTGTGCCCTAAAATCAGATGAATTAAGATACATAAATTACACTTACAATAAAAATCACAAGTTTTTACTGAAGTTTGGATGGGACTGATATTGAAGTCCCCATCTATTGACTGATCCATACATATCTTCAATGATAAAAATCATAAGTTTTTACTCTTGTTAATTGATTCTATTCTTCAGACTCTTCCCTGTTTCCAACATAGCAATGATGATCAATTAAATAAAAAATCAAGATATAAAAAGGTTTAAATATGATTTTTAATTTTTAATTATTTTCATTCTTTCTCCAATATTGGAAAAAAATCAAATAAAAAAGTTTCAATTATTCAAATGACCTAGTCTTAATTATTTTGATTCTTTCCTAAATATTGAAAAAAAGAAGTAAAAAAGTTATAATATTTCAAATGGCCAAGTTACTAGTTAAAAGTGACTATTAAGTTACTAACTAAGATTTTTATTAAGATTTTTTTTTTTTTTTTAAAAAGAGAATATGAAATTTTCATTTATTCCACTATCACCAGATATCATATGGTTAGTAAAGTGAATGACATTAAAAAAAGTACTAGATTTGCACATGGATCATAAAATTTGCCAATAATTCATCCCAATAAAATATTAATTAATTTATTTGGAGTCATTAATTAATTCATTGTAAAATTGATTGATTGCCTTCTATTCCAATAAAACAAACATATGTCTACACCAAATTGCCTACACTGTTTTGGATCTTGTCCCAAAAAACAGACCATTTTACACATCAGGTGGGACATAACATGCAAAACAGGTGGATGGCTAGAAAGTAAAATAAAATTTAACCATGGCCCACTAGAGGAGTGAAACAGCCTGATTTTTAGAACAAACATGAAAACAGTGTTGCAAACCAGATCAAAAGCTTGGATCAGTCAAACGAGTTTCAAATTAATCTGCAAAAATATTCACAGAGTATCTTTTAGCAAAAACTTTTAGCTCATGTCCTAACATTAGCTAGTGCAATGGATGGGCAGAGTGGGTATAAAACATGACCTGCCGAATATCAAGTACGAAGTTTCAGGTTTTTGAACTAGGGACCTACACCATCCTTCTGACAGGCCACCATGAGGATAGACCATAGCAGTCCATAATCAAATAGCAAGAATCATAGATAGATTACCTGACGCGTCTTATTTTTTATATTCATCCTCTTTAACCCTTTCTTGTTACATTTCTCCAAAGAGATAGATAGCTCCACAAGCATGCCCCTCCACGTGCATCGACAAGTGTCACCTTCCTATGTTAATTAGACATCCAAATTGTGTATCAGGTGGGAACTACCTGGCAGCAGATAATTTGGCCAAAAAATCAGGTTGTTTAATCATAGGACACATGTAAGAAAACAAATGGACAATCTTAAAAAACTTGCAAGCTCTCTCTACACCATCCTTTTTTTTTTGTACATGTGGCCTACCTGATAGTCAAATAAACTGATTTTTTGGTCACAATGCAAAAGGACAAGTGAAAACTACCAGGAATTTCATGTAGTTCCTTTGCAATACAAGTTGCCTGTACTTGTCCAACCTGAAAACAACCAAACAGAGGTGCAAGAAAATCAGCAAACCTACTTCAAAATGGTGAAATAATTTGAGAAATGGAATTTTGGCCCAAACCTTCATTAAACCTAAAATCTCTACATCTTCTCCAACTTTAATAGTCCCTTGTTCAACACGGCCTGTGACAACAGTTTCATGTCCTTGTAAAAATTGAAAAGCAAACCATCAAAAACTGAAGTGGCAACTACCCATTAAGCCTCTTGGTTCAAGCCAAATTCTTGGATAACTAGATATGCTAGTAGACACTGGTATGCATGTATAGGCATGCTTAGAGATATAGCAAGGAAATTACATGATTTTAAATTTACAATCATCCATAATCTCAGATGATGAAGCCTTATCCCAATTAATTAGGGTTGGCTACATGAATCCTGTTCCACCATTCCACTCAATCAAGGGCCACCCATCGTCTCAAACGACATGATTTTGAATTGACAGACATGTCATCCGCAAAATTGTTACAATGAAATAATTTTACATGGAGAGCCTTCACATAACTTTCTACAGTGTTTTACAATAGCAATATGGCAATTATCTTGTAACTTTCAATGACATGTCTATTTGTAGGGCACAATTTAACTAAGTTTTGCTTTCACCACGTTAGGGTGTGTGATTTGGGTGGTCTGGATTGGATTACATGTATGGTACTTCTTCTGCAGTGGAACAAATCAAGGAAAGGGTCCACCAGTGCTTACGTCGTCCCTGCGACATGTGTCTTAATATGGGTCTCATTCTCATCATACAGCTTAGCCAGACCAAAATCTGAAATTTTTGGGTTGAGATCTGCATCGATCAGAATATTACTGGCCTTGACATCCCTGTGTATGATATGGGGTCTCGACTCCTCGTGAAGATAAGTCAGACCTCTTGTTGTCCCCTAACAAATATTATAGCGGATCGGCCAATAAGACGCAAATTGCTCCTTCCTGCAAGGAAATGACAGTCATTTACAGAAAGACAAGAACATGTTTCACATCATTTCCTGTTTGTGCAACCTGGTCACAAACACGTATAGGTGTTGGACTATGGTTGCATGAGGACACCAAGGGGCAACAAATTTAGGTGTGCGGGCGTGGAAGCACATACTTCAAAATGTTACCAAGTATCAACTACTAGGAAATTAGAGCAGGAGTGTGCATACAAAGCATGACTTGGAACAGGAGTGGCACCTATTTAGAAAGATTGTGCAACCAAGTGTTGAATATTAACACATGGTAGCAAACATGGGGACCAAGAAAAATCCAACACACCAAGACATCCGTATGAATGCATAATCATCATTATCATCATCTAAGCCTTATCCCAACTAACTGGGTTGGCTACATGAATCATGTTCCAACATTCCACTCTATCAAGGGCCTTGCACATTTCTCATTGCACCCAGGTTCCAATTGAGTGTGCCGCTTTCAGAGAACGCCCTAGCTTGAATACATAATGATATTGACTGTTACATAGGTATTACTGTGTATATGCATAAGACAAAGACACACATGTACATAACTAAAAACACACTAGGACCTGGGAAACAACTATACAAATAACACTAAAACATAGGAAGAAAAGGTAAACTAAGGTTTTTCCAAATAGAAATGTTGATGTGTGTCTGACATGGGTCTAACATGGATGCTGGACAACATACTTGCCCATAGATTCCATTGATTGATATAGAAGAAAGGAAACATGAATGAAAAATTGCCCATTGTTGCAACGAATTCTCTAGAAGTAAAGAGCACATGTCAGATTTGTTCAGATTACAACATGAATACACAATACCTAATCTTTTAGTTCAATTCTATTTAAATTCCATGATATATAAACGCACCATAAAAATTTCCCACCACATTTCCATGCACATAGTTTCATTTGGACTCAGTGGCATCCATATCACCTATTTGGACCATCCATTAGGTCTAGTTCACTCTTCATAAGCCACCTTGAAAAATACATACTGGTCAGATGATCCAAACAGCCAGTTAGTGGCATACAAAATAGATGTACAAGATTGTTCATAGAAGATAGGCCCAGTCACGGATGTATAGAGCCATCTGATTGCCGTCAATTTTTTTTTCAGTAACACAATGAGGGGACTGGACCTAATGGCTGGTTCAGGTAGGTGATATGAATGCCAAAAAGTCCAAATGCAACCATTATATTCCAAAAGTAACATTATACATTACAGGAACATTCCTTGCATTTGACCGATCTGTAAAGAGAGAGATAGACGATTGATCTTTGCCCCCTTTCTCTCTCTTGAAAGAAACCAAAACGAACAAAACCAACAGTAATAAAACAGAGAGAGGGAGAGAGATTAGCTGTATACTTTTGGATTAGGCAGCAGATACAAAACCACATGAGAGAGCCATCAGCAGCACAACTGCCTTTTCTTCCTCTGCCAGCTTCCTCTTTCTCTGCATCTGCAACAACTTTTCTTTTTTTTTTGACAAGAAATCCATATATAGTAATATTAGAATGTCTCATATATGCAAACAGAAGCATCTACGGCATCTTATTCCTATTCAGAGCTCTATTGAAAAACCCTAAAATCCAGATCTCTTACAGAGAAAACGAAGGATCTTCTGCAGAATCTGCAACGAAAATCATAGAAAAATCCTCCGACTCCTCAAAGAAATATAATCCAAACACAAGCTGTAAAAAATCTAGAACAAACGCATGTAAATATATGTAACTGCCATAGATATCAGCATCGATCCTTTAATGGAAGAACGATGAGGGAAAAAACTGCCATAGATATCAGCATCGGATCCTTCAATGGAAGAACAATCTTAGAAAGAATGCAGCAAGAGAGACGAGAATCGAGGCCGGAGTGGAGGGACGTTGGAGAGAGAGAGACTTTCGGGATTTGGGGATGGGGTGATTTGGGAGAGGAGGGAAGAAGGGATTTTGGGAGAGGAGGGAAGAAGGGATTTTGGGAGAGAAATATTGGCGCGCGCGATTCGGAGATGGAGAGATTTGGAAGAGGAGGGAAAAAAGGGTTTCGAGAGAAATAAGGCGGGCGCGATTTGGGGATGAAATTCGGGAGGGGAAAGGACCTCTTTTTTTCTTTTTTTTTTAATTCCAGCGGCGGTGGTTTATCCGTACACGGGAGGCCACGTAAAATCGCCGCACATTTTGTATGTACACGGGCGTTTTGTTCGGGCCGCCAGTGAGAATCCGCCGCTGATACGGATATTTCTTGTAGTGAGATATGTAATTAACAAATCCAGTCTGCTTATCTGTTTTGAAAGACTACAATAAGTTATGGTTCTAAAAATCAGATAGATCCAATACTTAAGTGGGCCACACCAACCAAACAGTGGGAATAAAAATGTCCACCACTGAAACCTTCCTGGAGCTGACTATATATGCCATCCAAACTGTTTATTTACCACTCAGATAGACACTGGGCACAAATATCATTCTCGCACAAAACTTCTGTCACCATCAGGTGACCGTACATAAATATATATATTTTAATCTGCCTGATTTTTATAATGCTGTCCTATCGTGGTCTGACAAAATAGATGGACAGATGGACATCTTTGGGGCCCACACAACCCCGGGCACAAGAATATCTTTGTGCCCCGAGTCACACGCAATCCGCTTTCATGCATGTACATGCAGAGCTGATAAAAGACGGAAACGAATTGCAGGCAAATCTACCCCGTGCAAGACCACAAAATACAGGAGTCTAAAAATCAGCGAGATCCAAAACTCATATGGGCCGTATCACACGAAACAACCGGGATTGAATGCCTGGGGCAAGAGAAGCTTGTATCAGAGAGATGTTTGTGCCTTCAGTTTATCTGAGTGGTAGTAACCCTATGAACAGTTTGGATGGCATATAAAAATTATGGTCAGCTCCAGAAAAGTTTCAACGGTGGACACTTCCATTCCTAATGTTTTCTTTGGTGTGACCCAGCAGTTTTATATGAGTCTGACACTTTTTTCATTCGGTCGTATTGCGGTCTTGCAAAATATATAAACGGAGTGGATTTGTCACTAACACTCTGTGGGGCCCACAAAGCTCACAGGTGGGAGCGCATTAGGTGAGACCCGGATCCACCGAGGTGAGTGGGACCCCTGACTGTGGGGCTCACAATGATCCACGTGCCTTAAATCCACACCGTCCAACTATTTTGACAGCTCATTTTAAAGTACGATTCAAAAAATGAAGCAAAGGTTCCATTGGCTTTACCTCTTCTGGAAATTCAATTTTGCAATACAAACAACAAAGAGATCAGAAGCAACTAGGAGAGGCAGGCCAACCAAGATGATGGAAACATGACCTAATTCATCGTGGTGAAACCCAAAGAAGTCTTTTAAGAAGGAATTGCCCTGTATGTTTTCCCCAATGACATCTATTTCCTGGTCCTTATCACTATATTGAGAAGTGAGGAGCGCATTTAGGGCCCAGCAAGATGGACTGATCCAATAGCACCACACCCACCATGTTGGGATTTGCTGCAAGAAAGAGTCCAATGATCAATACAATACATGCAATTGAGATTTTATTTTTGTACAAGATAGCAGAAGAAGACAACAAGAGTCTTATTTTATTTTCTTTTTCAACCCAAGAAATATGATGCTGCTTCAAGCTGTATTTGGATGCACTATTGGATTGAATTGCACATATTACTCTAACAAAGTGGAAACAACCAAATTCTAATTTCCTTAGAATTCATAACTACGACCTGAGCACCAAATTGAAATTACGTTCCTCACAAGTTGGGCTAGAGAGAAATGTAATGGGAATCTGATAGCTATTTCCTCATTACAAATACTGGTTAGCATCATTAGCATCATTAACCCTTTTTCATTTCCTCTTAATGAAAGCAAACGTTCACAAATGAATTCATAGCCCTACATTGCATTGCACCTTAAATAAACTCTCCAATGATTATCTACTGGCATTAAAGAATCCAATTATCAGAGAGTTAACGGGTATATGCTTAAACATTACAGACTGGATTTAATGGCATTCCAAGTCTAAAATGTTGAATATTACATGTGAAAAGGTAATTAATTGCAGATGATGCTCTATTGTGATTAGGGGCATTGAGATTGGAGTGTTAGCCATTTATTAAGATAAGGCAACAGACATGATGATTTTCTTGCTAATTCAAATATCGAAGTGACATGAGATATACTTGGAAATTGTCCCAGAACTGGTTATAGAAATTGCTCTAGAAGAAATTAATGAAAAAGAAGTATAGAATACTTTCTTTAGGGGTATCCGTGGATGTCCAAAAAGTAGCAAGGTGGGAAGGCTGCTTATCCAACAAAATTAGTATTCACTGCATTTTAGGTCCTACCTGAAATTCAGCGAATAAAAAATTGGAGCAGAGAAGGTGAAGAAACATAAACCACATAATCTGGTTTCTGCTTTCTGGCCCAAATGCACTGGGAAACAGATAAAGACCACTTCACTTTGAATTGCTATTTAACTGAGACTTGGTTACAAATCAACGTACCCTTAACTAATGAAAGCCACTAGTACAAACAGTCAGATCACAAAGTCAGTTGAATCAGCTTTCATCCTAAGGAACAAAATACTTGCTAATCAAGAAAATAAAGAAAGATGACAAGATTTGACTTGACAAAAATTTCAGGGCATTAGAGGCTTCCCTGATTGGAAGTTGGTTACTCATTACGTATTGGCGACTTCTTCTATTGGTTAGCCGAAGTTGAGTAGTATTTTGATTGCATGAACATACCGGAACATAAAAAAGTGAAATTAGTTATGTTTAAATTGAAATCCGGTGCTTCTGCAAGGTAGGAGCAATTACAACTCTTACGTGCCTTACAGAACAAGGTTGTAACACGCCAATTTTCAAAACCCGAATATATGACTCGTTTTCTAAAAACCCGAGTGTTAGCCTTTAAAATTCATTAGAGTTAGCAGCAAATATTGGCGGAGTAAATCATGCATTGTATAAAAACATTCTAATCATCACAAAAATTCAAATGTAGCGCCCATACAGGACTTATACAATCCTAAATAACAAAGTTCATCAAACAAAAAAAAAAATTATCATCTAATTAATGATACAGCTCAATATGGCCGCAAGGACCTCGTCTAGCTCCTCAGCTTCCCGATCTGTCTAGCAATCCAATGAACAACATCGGCTCTCTCTACACCTGCATTAACTGATATAGTTTGATAGCATCAATATATATCGCAGTGAGGAGTACCCTCTAAGATTACACACTCATCATTAATAATCCAGGATATATTGCAAGTCATGAGAATGGATATATTAAATAGTGCAATTTATAATCATGATCTTATACTTAAAAATTAAGCCAATCAACATAATCTCATCATAAGAAAAATATAATATCAATCGCAATGCAAGGGAATATATATATATATATATATATATATATATATATATATATATATATATATATATATATACACTTAAATAATCAGTCATACAACTTTCTACTGCACCCGGAAATCACATCATACATGAACTCTGCAAAATGGTTAAAAAATTGATAAGCTAATTTCAGCTCAACTCGAAAATCACAATACAAGTGAACTCCGCATAATGAATTGAAAATCAACCTTTAAACCTATACTTCACCCGAAAATCATATCGTACGCGAACTCCGCAAAATGGCTAGAAAATTGATAAGCGAACTCTTTCTCCATCCGAAAATCATGGTATGATTGAACACCGTAAGATGAAGAGAGAATCAACATACAAACATCAATTTCACCTGAAAATCATATCGTACGTGAACTCCGCAAGATGGCTAGAAAGTCGATAACCTAACTCCCACTCTACCCGAAAATCATGGCATGATTAAACACCGCAAGATGAAGAGAGAATCAACATACAAACATCTACTTCACCCAAAAATCACATCGTACGTGAACTCTACAAGATGGATAGAAAATCAATAAGCAAACTCCTGCTCTACCCGAAAATTATTGTACGACTGAACATCGTAAGATGAAGAGAAAATCAACATACAAACTCTAGACCATCCGAAAATCATATCGAACGTGAACATGTAAGATAGCTAGAAAATCGATAAACGAACTCCCGCTCCATCCGAAAATCATTATATGACTGAACACTGCAAGATGGCTAGAAAACTAAAATACAAACCTCTACTTTATCCGAAAATCATATCGTATGTGAACATCACAAGATGCTTAGAAATCGATAAGCGAACTTCAACTTCATGCGGAAATCACCATACAACTTAACACCGCAAGATGAAAAGAGAATCAACATAGGAAATTCGGCGTCATTCAGAATTCATATGAACTCCGCAAGATGGATAGAAAATCGATAAGCGAACCTCAGTTCCACCCGAAAATCATAACGAACTCTGCATAATGACCTGAAAATCAATAAGATATGCAAATATAACCGACAAGCCACAAAAGGATGTCAATGTTTCATCAAAGCCACGAAGGGAAAATATGCTGTCAAAGTTATGTAAGACAAATGTGTGATCTAAGCTGCGTAAGTTAAATATGGACCACAAGATGGTAAGTCCACGACAGGTATTCCATCACTTAAGCGCAAGGGGCAAACATACAATTAATTAATAGATGTACAATTAAAGATAGCATGTTATCATCAAATCATTTATGCTTGTTAAAATTAAAGAGAGATGTCTATCATCTAACATAGAAAATAATTACGCAACAAATTAACGTATTCAATAGTGAGATAAGTAACTCAGTCAAGTAACTTAGGATATATTATATGGGAGAGATTAAAGTATCATTTATATATAGATTAACAAATTTAAGTGGGAAGCTCAAAGGGTGAGTCCTCATCGCAAATTTTGATTGAAATCAGTTCAACTCAGATCACCTCCACTAGCGTGAATCCAACATGACTGAGAAACTAGACGAGGATAAGAAGGAAAATAGATAGTTATTGTAAAACAAGGATTTAATAACTAACATTTTTCTAGAAGGCTATTATACAAGGCTTCAACTCACCTTGAAATGCAGTCTATTCGACGTAACCCAAACTCAGCTAGACAACTCACCCAAGTTGACTCGTCAAGTGCAACGACCACCCATCCTTCCTCTCTCTCATCCCATGTTAGAATGTCCAACTAGGCCTGGACCAGCCCCAAGCCCAACTTAACTCTGTTGGACAAGGTTTCAGCCGAGTCGACTCAACAGACACCAGGCCTAAGCCCCCCTTCTCTCTCTCTTGTTTTTCTTCCTCTCTCTCTCTCTCTCTCTCTCTCTCTCTCTCTCTCTTCTTCCCTTCTCCTTTCCCTCTTCTTCTTCTGCTTCTGCTTCTCTTTTCCTTTCTTTTCACTAGAATGTCCAGCAGAACATGGACCAAACTAGCAATTGAGTCATGTTAACTCAACTGAGTCAGGTTGGTGCAACAGTCATCGGCCCAACTCTCTCCTTCTCTCTCACACTTCTCTTCCTCCCTTCCTTCTTTCTCTTCTTCTTATATGCACCAACCAACAATTGCTGGACCAGACCGCACCCAATTCTGTCTTGTTGGACCTAGTCCTACAACTCTCTCTCTCTCTCTCTCTCTCTCTCTCTCTCTCTCTCTCTCTCTCTCTCTCTCTCTCTCTCTCTCTCTTCTTCCCTTCTCCTTTCCCTCTTCTTCTTCTGCTTCTGCTTCTCTTTTCCTTTCTTTTCACTGGAATGTCCAGGAGAACATGGACCAAACTAGCAATTGAGTCATGTTAACTCAACTGAGTTAGGTTAGTGCAACAGTCATCAGCCTAACTCTCTCCCTTTCTCTCTCACATTTCTCTTCCTCTCTTCCTTCCTTCTTTCTCTTCTTCTTATATGCACCAACCAACAATTGCTGGACCAGACCGCACCCAATTCTGTCTTGTTGGACCCAGTCCTGCAACTCAGCAGCTACCCCTTTACCTGTCTCGGTGTGGCAGCAGTAGCTGCACCTCCCTGTCTCCTTCTCCCTTGTTTCTCCTTTCATCTCCTCCTTCTTTACTCTCTATTTCTCTTTTTAATTTTTTTTTTAAAAAAATTTTAACATCATCCAACACGCCTAGGACAGCCATCACTCATGCTCAACTCGATTGAATCAGGTTGGGGTAGCAGTCACCGAACTCCTTCTCCTCTATCTTCTTCTTCCCAACCAAATAAGGCCTAGACTCGGCCCAGACCCAGGCCAAGCTGATATGGTGTGGCAGCAGTGCTTCTCTCTCTTCTCTTTCTCAATTTTCTTTCTTCCTCTCTTCCTACATATTCTCTCTCTCACTCTCTTTGGCTCTTCTCTCACTCTTTCTAGATGCAAAGAATCCTAACTTGCTGTGGTGCGGCAGCGGCACCTCTCTCTCTATTTCTCTTTCTCATTTTTTTTTCTTTTCGGATGACTTCCCTAAAAGGAAGTGACCTTTTGTAGCCTTTTCCTAGCCCTAAGACAGTTTGTAGCTAATCCTTGGATTAGCTACAACATGAGTTATATATAATCCGCTTGTAAACTCGGAGTTGTTACATTCGTCAGATGTTAATGACCACTAAACCCCTGCACGGCTCCAATCAGACCTCAGGGGTCAATCTTTGGGACCCTGGCCTACATAAAGGATGATTCAAATCGACAAATGGGCCCCACTAAAAGGTGGTGGGTTCTTTCAGCCAATGGAGGGCATGATGCTCATAATCATGACAGATTTTGATCGGGTGGCCCATCCCTTGATTTAAGGCACAAGGATGGTGTGGATAGGTCCTATGATCACTATGGGACCCACCGAATGGACGGTGATTAGCATTTTTGTTTAACAGGCTTGGGTTTAAGTTGAGCCGACGGCGGGAGGAAGTTTCAAGCTATAACTATTGTGAAAGCTCTAGCATGGAGGGCTAGGATGGCTTGGGATGCACCGTTAGAATGGAATGGAGCAGAGGTATGTGGATTGCCAGCATGGAAAGGGGAGGAAAACAGAGTTTTTGCCATTTTTGGAAATAGTCGTGCGTACAACCTAATTTATGGCTGAGATTGTGTGCACAAGCATGCGATCCATTAGGTAAAACCAGGCAAGGATTGGTCTTCTTCTATTTTCCTACAAGATGGATGAATCAGATCACATAGAATGCTGATCATGGTGGGCCATTGCGCGTTCAAAGTGGACGTCATCCGTTCGTCCGATCGCGTGTAGAAGAAAATTTAAAAAGGAGTTGGGTTAGACCTCCTTTAACTGAGTTTTCAGTTTTGCTGAAGTGCAGGTGTGCATTCCCTGTGCGCACACACTGTCTAAATGTGGGGCCCACATGTGGGTCGGGATAAATCTACTCTGTTCATTCATTTTGTCAGCTCACATTAGGGCTCAGCCCAAAGTATGAGGCTGATCAAAGTCTTAAATGGACCATATCAACTGAAATATGGCCATTGGGTGTCAATTATCATCGATTCGATGGTGATATGTGGTCCACTCTCATGATCAGGGTCGTTCATCTAACTAGCAAGCCAATCAAGGCCACCATCGATTTAAATTGATACTACCTTGCACAGATGGCCCCACAATGTTTGTCCTTAGGTTTAAAATAGTGATTTCTACTTTCCTGATGGTTAGATTATTTCCAAATTCGAACCCCATGATTCTTACAGCTTCCTAGTCCACTCTAGAGGGAATTCGGTGTTAGTTACCAAGTTGGATGGATTCAGTGGTGGGTTAGTCCACCTTGAAAGACGACTGTTGGATTTAAGGGCTAATTCTTATAGTCATGTATCATTCGCCCCCATTTCTTAGGTTGATGGTTGAAGGATTTGATGATCCGATACCAAAGGCTATGAGTGGATGGTTAGACTCATCTATCAAGGAGGTCAAGTCCTAAAAATAGGTTTTTCAGATCCATGGATGGATAGCTTAATATATGGATGGGATCCGCTTTCAATGGTTGGATTTATACTGAAAAGCACGTGAATATTCACTTAAGCTAGGTTTGTATTCATGCTAAGTTAGGTTACACGATAACACCCGAGGACTGAAATGTACGGGGTGTTACAAAGGCACACATCCGATCATGATCGCGGATGAGATGCCTTCTTCGATCACGATTCCTCCCAATGATTATGAGCAAGTATTGTTCCAGTAATACCAAAATTGCCGGTAGAGGAATCAAATCATCATAGATTGCAGAAGGTAGTACGCTTCATAGGTGGTTACAATCAATAATTCAGGACCGAGTTCAAATGCAGTTAGTCGAGACAGTGGATGAAGTAGTTCAGTTGGCGGGTAGGGCAGAAACACAGCTTACAGAGTCCCTACTAAGCCCCCCATGATGAGTCTCACGCAGGATTTAGCATTGGATAACGGAACTAGTGGGAAGGTGTCCCAAACCTCCTACAATCGCAAACCGCGACACAAGATGTGGTCCATCTAAGCCTCAACATACAGCACCACAACAACGGGTTTGAGTAGGATTCCAAATCCTTATGGTTGACCAAGGCCGAACAATTGTTATTGTTGTGGCCAACCGTGCCACTTATCAAACACCTATTCTCAACGCCCCACAACTCACTTGGCCATTAAGGAAGGGGGCGCTGAAGGTGAGGCAACGGAAGAAGTCCATGTATTTGATGAAGATGAACAAGTTGTTGAGGAAGAATCTGGTGATAAAGAATGGTTGGTAGAGGATCATAACAAATCCTTGGTCGTGAGGCGAATATTGTATACTCTAAGAAAGGAGGTACACCCGTAGTGGGATAATATATTTTGTACATGGTGTACCAGCAACAGCAAGGTATATGATATAATCATAAACAATGATATAGCGAGAACATCCTCTCAAAGGTGATGGTGGACAAGTTACGGCTACTAAAGTATCATTCCCTTTACTCGATTAGCTGGATGAAAAAGGTAAACGAGACCAAGTAATGCAGGGGCATTTTCACACTGGCCTCGAGTGGGGTTGCTTGTGAGATGTAAGGGTACACTCGAGGTGGGCAGCCCGTGTGAGGCAGGTGGCTCATGTGAGGGGGTACCCATGTGATTTGGGGCCAACAAGAGGAGTTTGGCTAAGGTCCTAACCCATGCGATGTGGGGCTTGGGCTATAAGATAAGGGATTAATTTGTCATGCTTTATTAGTTTGAGCTTTTAGAGTAAGTGGCTAATTGATCTTTATCACCAAGATAACTGAATAATGCACTGTCTTATTTTTAATTGGTAGGAATTATAAACATCAAGTACTTTATGACGTGGTCAACATGAAAGCATGTCATATGTTACTCAAATTTATTATGGTAATCGGATCGTGATATGACCCACTGAGGACAAGACAATGTTTATGTCTTCGTCAAGGATGGTTAAAAGATAATCCTTGCCCTTATGGTACCAAAGAACCACCCCGAAGCTTCTAAAGTGAAGGGGAGCTCCCTCTGAACCATTCAAAATTTCTTAGAGAAATCTAAGGAAATTGGCAAGATGTATGTTGTGGTGGTCAAGGGCAAGGAATTAAAGTCATTTGACGTTCTTTCAAGTTTATGGTCATTGCTGAATGAATTCAAATAAATATGGCCCAAAGAGTTACCCAATAGATTGCCCCGCACGCAGAATATCCAACATCACATATACCTCATCAGTGGGGCTAGCTAGTCCAACCGCCCTTACTATCGGATGAGTCTAAAAGAGTATGAGATACTTTAGGAGCAGGTAAAGGAATTGATACGTAAGGGTCTTTTGAGAGATAGCATGAGCTCATGTGCCGTACCAATTTTATTAACACTAGAAAAAGATGGAAGCTGACGCACGTATGTCGATGGCTGAGCAATTAATAATATTACTATTAAATATCGATTCCTGATACATGGTTGGACGACATGCTTGATATACTAGAAGGTCTCAAAGTGTTCTCTAAAATTGATCTGAAGAGCGGGTACTATTAGATTCATATCTGGCTCGATAATGAGTGGAAAACAATATGAGTGGCTGGTCATACCCTTCGGTCTATCGAACGCACGAAGCACTTTTATGCATCTGATGAATCAAGTGTTGAAGTTGTTCATTGGTAGGTTTGTGGTAACATATTTTGATGACATTCTGATGTATAGTAGGGTGAGATGAAGTACATGGAACATCTTAGGTAGTTCTACAGGTCTTGACAGTTAACAAGTTATACCTCAATTTGAAGAAGTATTATTTTTTAGCAGACAACATATTGTTCTTAGGATTTGTTGTGACATCCAAGGACATTTGTGTGGATAATTAAAAGGTGTGAGCCATCACGGAATGGTCGATTCTGAAAAATATTCATAAGGTGAGAGTTTCCACGGGTTGGTGATCTTTTATCGTCGATTCGTGCAGAATTTCAGCATTATAGTTGCACCCATTAAAAATTGCATGAAAAATGGTCGTTTTAGTGGATCGATGAGGTGATAAGTGCTTTGCTCAAATCAAGTATTAATTATCCACGACACCGATCTTAGTTCTTCCCAGTTTTGACAAACTATTTGAGGTTGAGTGTGATGCCACATATATTGGAATTGGAGGTGTCTTATCATAGGAAGGCATGTCGATAGCCTTCTATAGCGAGAAGCTTAGTAAAGCCTAAAAGAAGTGGTCAATATATGAGCTTGAGTTGTACACAGTGGTTCAAGCGTTACGACATAGACGACATTATCTGATTCAGAGAAAGTTAGTTCTCTATACTAATCATTAATCCTTAAAGTTTATGAATAGTCACGTTAACGTGAATCGTGTGCATGGTAGATAGGTCTCATTTTTATAGGAATTCACATTTGTTCTAATGCATAAGTCAGGGCAATAAAATAAGCTCACTGATGCACTTAGCTATGTAGCACTACTTGTTACTATGAGTAATGAGGTGGTCGGCTTGGACTAACTAAAGGATCTATATGCCGAGGATGAGGACTTCAAGGATGCATATATGAGGTGTCAAGAGGGTCATCCATGTGACCTTCATATGCAATACGATTTCCTCTTCAAATAGAATCAATTGTGCATTCCCCAAAGTTCTTTGAGGGAGCAAATTATCCAAGAGTTACATGGGGGTGGCCTTGGTAGACACCTTGGGGGAGATAATGTGGGTTTTTGTTAAGAAATGATATTATTGGCCACAATTAGTATATGATGTGGGTAAAGTAGTGTAGCATTATCATGTTTGTCAGACCTCTAAGGGGAAGTCTCAGAATACGAGCCTCTATACCCCATTACTTGTGCTTGACAGCACTTGGGAGGACTTATCTATATACTTTGTGCTTGGTCTCTCACGAACATAGCTTAACATGGATTTGGTGTTCATGGAGGTAAATCGTTTTATCTCGTGTAAGAAGACCATCGATGCAACACATGTGACGAATCTATTCTTCAGAGAGGTTGTACAGCTATAAGGGGTTCCTAAGATCATTACTTCTGACTATGACACGAAGTTCATTAGCCACTTCTAGCAGACTTTATGGAATCAGTTTGGTACCCAACTTCGGTACAATAGACCCATTAACCGATGGACAAACTGAAGTTAGGAATCACACGTCAGGAAACCTCCTCTGGTGTATTTTAGGTAACAAACAAAAGTTGTAGAATTTGACCTTATCTTAAGCAAAGTTTGCATTCAATAACACGGTGAATCGCTCGACAGGGAGTCCCCGTTACATACTGTTTATGGTCGAGTGTCCCGCTACACACTTAACTTGGTCCATTTGCCTAAACTCCCAAGCATGAGTATTGTAGCAGAACATTTGGCGGACCGAGTCGTGGGCATTCATGCAAATGTGCAATCCAAGTTGCAAGCTACGAATGACAAGTATAAGGAGTAAGCCGACAAGCATCGGGGGCAAAAGGTGTTCGAGGTGGACAACCATGTTATCGTATATCTACGTAAGGAGAGATTTTCGACTAAGACCTACAATAAGTTGAAGAACAAGAATATTAGATTAGTATTAATCCTCCAAAAGATCAATGACAACACTTACGTTGTTGATCTTCCGGATGATATGGAGATCTCGCTTACTTTTAACGTCGTAGACCTGAACGACTATCATGAGCAAAAGCTAGACGAGAACTCGAGGTCGATTATTTTGAAGTGGATGCGCTGATGTAGAGCGAGTCGCAAACACTTTCATGGCAAAGATGATCAGAGAAGGCCCAATCAAAGGTAGAAATGATCCAGACCATTAGAAACTTAAAACAATCGTATCTCTCAAATCAAAATGAGTTTTTCAACATATCATATATGATTTTGGGGTAGGAGAAGCTACTTTAGCCAACCAACCCTGCTATTCCAGGTTACCCATGCCGGATTTGCGATAGTCCATCAGATCAATGGTCAAAAATCACTTTTAATTTCATTTTTACTATAAATAGTAAGTTTTAGTTGACGTATAACTTTTGATCATTTAAGTTGTACAAATCATGCCCAACATGAAAATGGCTTAGAAAAGTTAGGAGAATAACATGGTTAGGCTAAATTGGACACTTACTATTTTTGGTCAAAAACCATGAAGTATTGTAGGAATTGTGACAGTCTATAAATAGTAACTTTACTATTTACAGTAAGTCGCTTTTTAGGGAGTTTGAGTCTAAAACTATCTTAAGTTTGAGCTTATTATTTAAAGGATTGTGTTGGTGTATTTTTCTGTAAGTGCATCGTTTACTCGCTCAGCCCATCCTTCGCCTGCACAATAATTAATACAAAGGTGACCCTGGCTTGAACCGAGGAACCTCCGATGCTTAAGTCAGTTTTGAAAACAATGGCAAAGGGTTTTAGGGTTTTTCTGTTGCGTACCTTTTACCGTGAAGGAGATGACCATTTTATAGACTTGGGAGAATCTTATCGTATGAGGATTCTCTTCCCTTATTTTGGGAGATTTCATCCTCTTAACAGATTTCACTGCTCCCGAGATCTTCAGGATTGGACATCTGTACTTATGGATTTTCTGGATAGTATTTGTATTCACACCGCCTTTCCTTGGCTCGACTCGGCCGTTACCGACTCTAAAAGAGTCTCGGCTGGCATATGAGAATAAGTTTTCTACCTTCTACCGAGAGGAATAGTCTCGGTATTTATCCGTTATATTTTCTTACTCTGTGGCCAACGAAACCAACTCATTAGGTCGGTTTATTCTTATGGTCGGGCGGCTTATAACTTATTTAGCCTTTTGTGGGCTTACGCGGACGCTGTTAACTCTCCGACCGAGTAACTTAAGTCGTCTTATGCTTTTGCCTCTTGGCCATATGCACTATTCTTTCGGTTCAACCATAGACTCGGACTTCTCGGGCAGTGTCAGCAGGGCCAACCTACTCCATATCCGAGTCTCCAGACTTGACATATTTTTTTCCAACATTGAGCCCCCCTTAATCCTTGTGTCGTTCTCGGCACCAAGGAGTAATGAGCGTTTAGGTCGGTTCACATCAAAGTCCGAGGTCATAATGAGACATTTAATGCTTTTTGAGTCGCCTTAACGTATGACGGTTCGTTTCTCGAAGTTGCACGAGCGGCCAGCCGTCAGGTCGTTGCTTCCATGTATGGGCGCTGGACGCGTGGCGAAGGCATTACCGCCGTCAGTCAGTGTGCGCCACATGTCGATCGAGGGGGTCGAGGCAAGCCTCATTTTCTCTACCCATTAAATGCTTATGCCACGTGGCAAAGCTATAAAAGTGGACGGGAGAGGCGTCCGAATTTTACTTTCACCGTTCATTCTCCCGCTCGTCTGTTTTCTTCCTGGTTCTTCCTTTTTCTTCTTCTTCTCTCCCTCCGCTGCCGTTCTCTTCTCTGTCATCTCCTTTTGCATCCGTTGTTTCCTTCTCCGGTAAGTCTTTTCCCTCCCTTTCAATCGATATTAATGACTACACATGACTCTCAGAGCCCCGGGGAGGGAACTTCCGGTGATGAGGGTGATTCGCGACGTTTTTGGAATATTGTGGAGCCACCCTCTTTACTGGCGGAGATCGTCGTTGGTGCGGATGCCGCTTTTCGGCTTGTCAGGAGGGCCGATGAATCACCGACTGAGCGTCCTGCTCTAGCCGGTCCTTCTAGTGGTGGGTCGTCTCTGGTAACCCTTCCAGGGAGACCCAATCTCGGGATGGATCTGTTGGAGGAGGAAGAGGAAGAAGAGGAAATAAGGATAGTTGAGGGGGTCGCTGTATCGTCCCCTGTAAATCGGTCCACACAGGCTTCTGAGTCATCTTCTGAGGGAGAGGGGGCCGAGGATGACCTGAGTGGTCCTGTCACCTCAATTTTAATTGATTCTGATCTGAACAAAATCCGAGCTGGGTACCATGTCCCGGACTCGGTTATACTTCGGCTCCCTCGTCCAGAGGATTTGCCTGACCATCCACCTGCTGGGATGGTTGCAATCTTTCAGGTTTCGATGCAATGTGGTTTGCGTCTGCCTCTTCAACCCATTGCTCGGGATTTTCTGTCTCATGTCAAACTCGCTCCAGGTCAGATAGTTTCGAATGGGTGGAGAAATTTATTTGGGTGTGCAGTGCTATGGGTAGATCTTGAGCAACCCCCACTGACAGTCGACGAATTCCTCTACCTGTACCAAGTAAGACCGAATCCAAACTTTCCCGGCTTTTACTTTCTGAGCGCTTGGCGAGGCAAGGGTGGTTCTCTTATAATCGACCCACCAACTTCTAACAAACACTGGAAGGAGAGATGGTTCTGGGCATGCGGACAATGGGAGACGGCCGATCGGTGGCCCTACGAGCCTCGAGTATCTCGTTCATTTTACAAAGCAAGTGACTCAGCTTGATGCTTTTTATTTCTTCACATTGTAACGTGTCGGATCTGACCTTATGGTGCCTTACAAATATCACGAAGAGAAGGGGGAAGCTCGTATCCAACGTCTTAGCTCGAATCAAAGATCTGAAAAAACTAAGTGCAGGGGATCGGTATTGAAAACTGTTACTGCAACTGGAGCGTCTGCATCTTGCGGGCTTAGACTCATCTGTGTCAGGTAATCCTTGCTATGTTGTCACGTTCTTTTGGTGCATTGTCTGACTCACTTTTGTCCTTCTTTTCAGATCTTCCTGAGGCTCGACTCTTTCCTAAGTCGGCTTCTGCTAGCATGGCTGAGACTCGTCCTTCTCTCAAGCCGATCTCTAAGGTGAAGGCTCCTCCGAGGCCAGCTCTTTCATTGGGGTCTCGGCCTCCGAAGCAATTGAAGACTACTGCAAAGGCGAAGGAATCGGCTGTTTTGCCTGCTTCTGTTCCAACTGCCCCACAAGTAGTTGTGCTCTTCAACCCTGATGAGAGGGCGGAAGAGGCAGAGACAGTTCTTCCTGTGTCTCAATCGGCTCCTGAGCCAGGACCTGTTGCAGAGGAGGTTCCGAGACAGAGAGAGGGATTAGGTGGAGAATCCTCAAGAGGGGAGATGACTCAACAAGAGTTATCACCCTTCCACAAAGTTATATCGGGGATGATTCCTTGGGCCATCGCTCACGGGAGCGAGAAGGACTTCGCCAGCTTCAACAATGCCCCTACTTTGCAGACTCTTGGTCACACGGCAAGGTTACTTTTTGAGGTAGCACTATTTCTTCTTATTTCTCTATAACTTCTGATTAGGACTCTTGTTATAACTTGCTATTTCCCATTTGTGGTTGGCTCCCTACATTGTCAAGGCTTGCTCGGAGTTGTCCACTACTCAGAAACTTACGGCTGAGACAGAGACAGCTAAGAGAGTTGCGGTCGAGGCAGAGGGATGCAGAGAGATCGCCGAAGGTCACATCGGCATCATGACTGGTGACTTGTCAATTGCCAAGAAGGCAACCGAAGATGCGAGGGTCGCTCTCGAGGGCGCTAAGGCTGAGAGCATCCGTTTGGCATCGCTTCTGGCAGGGGTCGAGGAAGAAAATCGGCATCTTCGTCATGTCCATGGCGCTTGCGAGAACAATCTGACTCGGGCCAAAGCTGACGCTGCAGCGCTCGTCCAACAGGCTCGGGAGGAGGCCTTTCGAGCTAAAGAGGCTCAGGACCGGGTCGTGGAAACCTTTGTCGAATCTTCAGAGTTCGAAGAAGAGAGGGATCGCCTTTATCATGGTGGTTATAGGGCCTGCGTTTTAGAGATGAGGGCCGCCTTCCCCGACCTTGACCTCTCCTCATTTGAGGCTGATAGTCCAGAGGCCGAGGCTACTGGTGCTGATGCCACAGTTGACGAAGAAGCTCCCCCTCCTTCTGTTGCTTGCCCCGAGGCCGATTCCTCTGGGACTGCTTAGGGAGTAGTCCAATCTGGGACTGCTTGGGGAGTACCCCAAGCGAGGGGTAGTGGCAGTGCTTCATTTTTGGCACTCATGCCAGCATAGTACTGGCCGACTCTGAGCTTCTTTTGGTACCATCATCAGCTCCTCGGACTAGCTTTGATTCGGGGCCTATTTAAGGGCATCTGTAACTGAGAGAGATCACTCCCTTTGTCTGAACAGGCTACGTGCTTCTTTAATGTAATCATAATAGAATCTGATGTAACCCGTTGTAAAACACTTGAAAATGATGAATGAAAATTCTCAGTTTCATTGAATCAACTTCGTTTACATTTCTTTCCCATTCTCTTTTAGCACCTTCAGCGCTGCGTTAAGGATAGTAGATCTTGAGATGCTCGACGTTCCGAGGGTGAGGCAACAATTTTCCATTTAGGTCTTTCAACCAATATATTTCAAGTCGAATGGTACTCGAGACAACATAGGGTCCTTCCCAATTGGGCCCCAATGTGCTTGCACCAACTTCCTTTGTAATTGAAAACGTTTTTCGGAGAACCATATCCCTGGCTCGAAATCGTCTGATTTTGACTCGGGCGTTGTAGAACCGAGCTACTTATCTCTGTCGAACCATCATCCGTAGCCGAGCTTCTTCTCTTTTCTCTTCCAGCAAGTCGAGTCCGAGCGATAGGAGTTCTTCATTTTCCTATGAGTTGAATGAATTAACTCAGGATGAACTTATTCCGATCTCAACCAGGGCCACTGCCTCCAAGCCATAATAGAGTGAAAAAAGAGTTTCCCCCGTGGCAGTCCGAACTGCGGTTCGGTAGGCCCATAAAATGTTCGGAAGTTCTTCAGCCCACACACCTTTGGATGCATCGAGCTTCGTTCGGAAATGTTGTTTGATAATCTTGTTGACAGCCTCGACTTGTCCATTCGTCTGAGGATGATGAGGCGAAGCGTACACGTTTCGAATTCCAAGATTACTACACATCTCATGAAATTTTCTATTACCGAACTGCCTTCCATTATCAGTGATAATCGTCCACGGTATCCCGAACTGACAGACGATGTTTTTCTAAACAAAACCTGTAATCTTCTATTCAGTTATCTTCGCCAATGGTTCGACTTCGGCCCATTTCTTGAAATAGTCCACCACAACCACGGCAAACTTGGTCTAACCCTTTCCCAGAGGGAATGGTCCGATGATGTCGATTCCCCACTGTGCAAAGGGCCAAGGTCGGGAGACTGCCTTAGGATAGTTGCAAATCGCTGACACTTGTCGCATCTTTGGACAAACTTCTTTGAATCGAGTTATATAGTTGGCCAGTAATATCCCTAATGCAGTACTTTGTGGGCGAATGAATGTCCTCCTAAGTGATTTTCGCATATCCCTTCGTGTACTTCTCGTAATACATAGTCAGCTTCATGAGAATTCAAACATCGTAGTAAAGGAGTGTAGAATCCTTTTTTGTACAGTACCCCGTCCAAGATGGTGTAGCGCGACACTCAGACCTTTAGCCGTCGAGCCTCGGTATGATCTTCTAGTAGCTTGCCTTCGTTGAGATAGTGGACAATAGGATCGAACCAATTTGGTTTCGACTCAATGGCATGTACATCCGAGTCAGTCGGCTCATTTACACTCGGTTTAGCTACGTATTCGATTGGGACCGATCTAGGTATATCATCTTCATCGGCTGAGGCGAGCTTTGCTAACAAGTCAGCTTTGGTATTCTCGGTCCTGGGAATCCGCACTACTTCACATTGTAGAAATCCGTCGATTAATTCTTTGGCCTTCTCCATGTATGCCTTCAGTCGTTCTTTCCATGTCTGGTAGACACCAGTGATCTGGTTGATGACTAACTGCGAATCACTGAAGACATTGAGATGAGTTACACCTAGACTTGCTGCAAGTCGAAGGCCAAGTAGCAAGGCTTCATATTCTGCTGTGTTATTCGACGCTTGAAATTTAAGTCGTAAGGCATATTGCATACAGGTTTGATCGGGAGTCTCTAATACTACCCCAGCCCCGCTTGCCTTAGAGTTGGAGAGTTGTCGACCAATAATTTTCAGGGGGCTAGGTCGGTAGACGGGCAGAGGGAAGAGGACGCTGATGCTCCGATAATTCTATCAGACTCGGACATTGTGTTGTCCTGTGAAGTCACTTCGACAAGCAAGTCGGCCATGGCTTGTCCTTTTATGGCTGTTCTAGGCCTGTACTGTATGTCGAACTCACTCAACTCGATAGCCCACTTTGTAAGCCAGCCGAAAGCTTCTGGTTTCTGAAGGATCTGACGCAAAGGTAAGTCGGTCATAACAATGATGGTGTGAGCTTGAAAGTATGGCCAGAGTCTTTGCGAGGATACTACAAGGATTAAGGCTACCTTTTCAAGGGGAGGATACCTCGTCTCTGCCGGTAGTAATGCTTTGCTGACATAATACACTGGTAATTGCCTTCCTTCGCTTTCTCGTATGAGAGCCGAGCTAACAGCTGCGTCGGATACAGCCAAATACAATAGCAAAGCTTCTCATGACTTGGGTTTGGATAACAGCGGCGGAGACCTGAGATAAGACTTCAGTTGCTGGAATGCTGCTTTACACTCTTCCGTCCATTCTATCGACTGTCGCCCCTTCAATTGCTTGAAGAATGGGAGACATTTATCGGTGGCTCGAGACAGGAAGCGGTTGAGTGTGGCTACTCTCCCGATTAGCCTTTGTACGTCTTTAATTGTCTTGGGAGACTCCATGTCGAGTAGAGCCTTAATTTTCTCAGGATTCGCTTCGATTCTTCACTGACTAACAAGAAAATCGAGGAACTTCCCCGACCTTACACCAAAAGCACACTTGCTCGGATTTAACTTCATCTTATACTTGTACAAGGTCAAAAATATTTCTTATAGGTCCGCTATATGGTCGGCTGTGTGTATACTTTTGACGAGCATATCATCAATATACACTTCCATGGTCCGGCCGATCTGCCGAGCGAACATTTTGTTTACCAACCTTTGATACGTCGCTCCGGCGTTTTTCAAACCAAATGGCATCACTCGGTAACAGTAAAGACCTTTGTCAGTGACAAAGGTAGTTCTAGATTTATCGGATTCATGCATTACAATTTGATTATACCCAGAGTAGGCATCCATAAAACTAAGTAATTCATGTCCTGCAGTACTATCTACCAACTGATCAATATAAGAAAAAGGGAAGCTGTCCTTGGCGCAGTCTTTATTCAAATCTGTATAATCAATACAGAGACGCCACTTTCCGTTGACCTTTTTCATGAGCACAACATAAGCTATCCACTTTGGATAGTATATCTCTTTTATGAATTTAGCCTTGAGGAGTTTGCCAACCTCCTCTTCAATTATTGCATACCTTTCAGGGTCAAGAGGACTTCTTTTCTGTCGGATTGGCCTGTATGTCGGATCAATGTTGAGTCGGTGCGTCATGACCGAGGGATAGATCCTTGGCATATCTTCATGGCTCCATACGAATACGTCAGCGTACCGTCGAAGCAGGGCGATCAGATCTTCTTTGAGAGGTAACTTTAGAGATGAGTCGATTTGTACTACTTTCGACTCGTATGTCTCGATAAATGGTTCCGAGACAAGTTCTTCCATCGGCTGCCCTCGTTCGTGGGATCCAACTCGAGGGTCCAGCGACTCGATCATTGATATTTCTATCGGGGCTTTTACTGCTGTTGCATAGCAGCGTCGAGCATCTTGCTGATCTCCTTTTACGATTCCTATTCCCGACTCGGTCGGGAATTTCATGGAAAGGTGGTATGTAGATACCACAGCTTGAAGGAGGCTTAGATATGGTCGACCGAGTATGGCATTGTAAACTGATGCTTGGTCGACGATCAGGAAATCGACTATTGTAGTTGTCTGATGGGGTGGACTTCCGACGGTGAGTGGTAGTGAAGCGATTCCCTCGGGAAGCACCTGTCCGTCTGAAAATCCTATGAGCGGGGTTCAGACTGGACGTAAAGCCGATCGTCCAATGCCCATTTTGTCGAAGGCCTGAGTGAACAATACGTCCGCAGACGTTCCAATATCCACAAGTATGCGGAACACTTTCCTGTTGACAATAGTGAGAGTAACGACCAGCGCATCATCATGGGGATGATGAATTCCTCGGGCATCCTCTTCAATAAATGAAATGTAATACTTTTCTCACTTTTTTTCTTTTGAAGGTCGAGACAGTAGGAGAATCTCGAATTCCGGACGATTGATGCTTCTGGCGTGATTCTTCTGAACGTTATTGGAATCTCCACCGCCTTGATGCCCTCCAACAATTGTTCGGATCTCTTCTGTAGGCCGATTTTCGCTAGGGTCTTCTTCTACTGTGCCAGATCCTTCCACATGTTCTTTGAGTCGGCCCTCTTTAATGAGTCGCTTAATTTCATATTTCAAATGATAACGATCACTCGTGTTGTGACCATGGTCACGATGATAATGATAGTACTTATTTTTACTCCGTCGATTCGGATTTTCTCGGAGCTTTCCGGGCTAGTTGACAAAGCCTTCATTCTTGATTTCCATCAACACATGCTCCTAAGATTTATTCAGAGGGGTGTATGTGGAAAACCTTCTGTCGGGTCATTTACTCGACCTACCGTCATCTCACGCCTGATCCTCTTTTCGCTTCTTTCCTCCAGCTGAGTTGGCTTCTTTCTTGACTGAATCTTTAGCCGAGGGTTTTGTGTTTTGGACCTTCTCGCACAGGAGGCGGGTTTCTTTTGCATCTGCATATTTATCCGAGCGAGCCATAAACTCACCCAGAGTCTCCGGGGGGTTTTTGTCCAGGGATGCCAGAAAGGGCTTATCTTTGACCCCTTGCATAAGCGCGTTGAGTGTTGTCTCCTCCGAGTGTTTTTGAACCTGAAGAGATTCGAAGTTGAAACGCTTGATGTAATCTTTCAATAATTCTCCTTCCTTCTGAACTACGTTGTTTAGGTGTGCGGGTGGCTTTAGTTTCTTCTTCCCACCGATGAAGTTCGTAAGGAAGACGTCGCTAAGTTCTGCGAAAGAACTGATCGACTTTAGTTTCAACTGTTTGAACCAAAGTCGAGCCACATCAGTTAACGTGAGGGAAAAGGCTTTTCACATAATAGCGTCCGAGGCATCGTGTAACTCCATATAAGTTCTGAAGCATTCAATATGCTCTGTACGATAGATTTTTCCTGAAAAGGGAGTAATCTGGGGTAGACGAAACCTTTCCGGTAACCGAGCCTGCATTACTTCATCTATAAATGGAGAAACTTTTGCCTCAGACTTGGTTGGGTATGTATTCCGACCATGCTTCATGTCTGCCATCTCTCTCGCCATCTCTTCCCGAACTTCTTTTTTGAAGTCCTAGATATCAGCTCTCCAAGGTTCCGCGCTTTTTGCTATTTCTTCCACAGGAATTCGACTTCACCTCCTTTGATCTATTCTATGTCGTAAATCGGAAGGAGGTAATACTGCTGTTGCCGAGTGAGCCGGTGCTGGTTGACTCAGCCGTTGCTGTTGAAGCGACCGCGGGGCAGTAGGTTGAGCATCAAATGCTGGCGGAGGAACCTGTGTTGTTTCATGATGTGTCTGCATCTGTTGATTATACAACTGTTCCAACATGTGTTTCATGACGTTCATTTCGGAACGTATCTCGTGAACCTCTCGATCTAATTACGCATTCTCTCGGTTCTGCTGACTAGTGTTTGCAGCAGATGTCGCAGGTGGAGCTGTTGGCGGGACCGCTGGCGGAGCTGCTTGAGCTACGCTGGCAGCGGCATCTCCTGCTTCATCTTGAACCACTCGTCTCGTTCTTGCCATCAGAACTTGCTTTTTAGCTTTTAAGATAGAGTGTAAGAAATGGCTTTTTGCACATTTTTCACAGACGGTGCCAAACTGTTGGTGTATTTTTCTGTAAGCGGATCGTTTACTCACTCAACCCGTCCTTCACCTGCACAATAATTAATACAAAGGTGACCCTGGCTTGAACCGGGGAACCTCCGATGCTTAAGTCAGTTTTGGAAACAATGGCAAAGGGTTTTAGGGTTTTTCTGTTGTATACCTTCTATCATGAAGGAGATGACCATTTTATAGACTTGGGAGAATCCTATCGTATGAGGATTCTCTTCCCTTATTTTGGAAGATTTGATCCTCTTAACAGATTTCACCACTCCTGAGAGCTTCGGGATTGGACATCTGTACTTCTGCTTTTTCGGGACAGTATTTGTATTCACACCGTCTTTCCTTGGCTCGACTCCGCCGTTACCGACTCTAAAAGAGTCTCGGCTGGCTTATGAGAATAAATTTTTTGCCTTCTACCGAGAGGAATAGTCTCGGTATTTATCCGTTATATTTTCTTACTCCGTGGCCGACGAAACCAACTCATTAGGTCGGTTTATTCTAATGGTCGGGCGACTTCTAACTTATTTAGCCTTTTGTGGGCTTACGCGGACGCTGTTAACTCTCCGACCGAGTAACTTAAGTCATCTTATGCTTTTGCCTCTTGGCCATATGCACTATTCTCTCGGTTCAACCATAGACTCAGACTTCTCAGGCAGTGTCAGCAGGGCCGACCTACTCCATATCATAGTCTCCAGACTTGACATATTTTTTCCCAACAAATTGTAATTTCATCTTTTATTATCAATCAATTTATTTCAAATTTATTAGAAATTATTTCTACTTTTATGTAATGTGAATTTGAGTTGGTGGACCAAGATCAAATCTCTTAGGTCTAATATGGACGTAATCATTTCCCACACTCATAGGGAAGCTAATGCGGTGGCAGATGTGCTAGCTTGAAGGGGGAAGTAACAACCAAGCTCACCGTTTCTTCAATCACCACAGGGAGCTCCCAAAGCCAATCAATGGCCACCTTTTTCCGGATAGAGTTAGCTTAGGTTGTCTGAGGGAGGGAAATTAGCTGTCATTCTTAATTCCCGTTGCTTTCATATGATAGGTGGGCCATTCCCCTTTTTGTCTCTGGGCCTGCCCGTAATCCCGTCATGTACATCTTTCTCATTATATGAATCTCCTTTTTTAGAATAATAATAATAATAATAATAATAATAATAATAACAATAATAATAATTATAACTGCGGAAGTTTTCTAGGAGTACATAGAGCTCGGTATACTTGGAGTAGTTATTCCTTGGGAAAGACGGTGATCATGGACTGCATCACGCCCTTCCCTGCATCGGGTTCACACCACAAGAAATAGCCAAAATCGAGACATCCACTGTTGGAACCTTCCTAGAGCCGACCATGTCGTTTATATACCATCCAAACTGTTCATCCTGATAGAGAACTTCCGTGGCTCCACAAAGTTTCCAATGGTAAGCATTGAATCCCCGCCGTTTTTTGTGATGTGGCCCACATGAGTTTTGGGACGGGAATCTCTGTTCGCACCACATAGCTTCCCCACAGGAACTTTTCAGGCAACTGGCCCCATTTTTCTTGTGGCGATAAAGCATGAGAAAATGACCACTGTAGACAAAACCTTTTACCCAGCGGTTTTTATCGCGGAATAGAAACTTAAGTTACCAACTTAGACTAGCACGTGCGGACAGCGACGTTGAGGACGAAACTACCCCTGCTTTTCACTGCGAAGACGAGAGCCGACGCTCCTCCAACTGAGAGTTGTACGAACGGCTTAGGAGAGATCAAAGTTACAGGGCCCCACAGCTATGTATTTATCATATCCACAACGTTCATCCATATTTCAAAATCATTTCGGAGCATTATCCCAAAAAAAATAAATCATATCCATAAATCAATGGACCACACCACAAAGAGCAGCGGGAAATTTGATTTTCACTGTTAAAAATTTTTGTAAGGCCCATCATAACATTTATTTTCCATCCAATCTATTCATAAGGTCACAAAGGCATGGATGAAGAGGAAAAACAAATTCCATGATGATCCAAAACTTCTGCAACCCCTAAAAGGGTTTCAATGGTAGACACTCAATTCCCCATTACCTTTTACTGTGTGGTCCACTTGATAGCTAGATCTGTCTTATTTTTCATCTCAAGCCTTAATACGAGTTCACTGAATAGATGGACGGTTTGGATATAACATATACCTCATAATGGGACCCACAAAAATCAGTGGGAATTACAACTGAGAAAGGGAAAAAAAAACAAAAGAAAGTGAAAAAGAAGACAGCAAGTTGGGGTCGACCGGGTCAACCCGGTCGACCGGCCTTTGGCTACGGATTATAACCGTAGCCAAAACTACAAGCTATGGAATTTTTTTTACCTTTTTCCTTATTATGTTTTATTTTTAATTTTTACATGGAGAATTTTATTGTACCTACATTTTTCTTTAATACATGTTTATATAAATATGTGTGTGAGTGTGTGTGTGTGTGTGTGTATATATGTGTGTATATATATATATATATATATATATATATATATATATATATATATATATATATATATATATAAATTTTTCTCTTTTTTTTTTTCATTTCTTTCTTTATTCATTTAACAAGAATATCTTCTAAACTAAAATTAGTTACTTGACGTACCACATATGATTTTGGGGTAGGAGAAGCTATTTTACCCAACCAACCTAGTTATTTTCTAAGATTCCATCAGGTCGATGGTCGAAAATACATTTCATTCACTTCACGATCAATTTCAATCACTTTATGGTCAAATTAAAAATTGAGCAAGGCAAATATGAAATTGAGTGAGTAAATTAAAAATTGAGTAGGACAAGGTATGAATTGAGTGAGGGAAGCTAGAAATTGAAGGAGGTAATAGAAATTGAGAGAGGTAATATAGGAGTTCAGCGGAGGAATCTAGAAATTGAGCGAGGAAACTTAGGATTTGAGCGAGGAAAGCTAGAAATTGAGCGAGGGAACCTAAAAATTGAGCGAGGTTTAGGCTACGTTGAAATTGAGCGAGGGAACCTCGCTCAAATCCTAAGTTGCCTCGCTGAATTTCTACGTTGCATCGCTCAATTGATAGGTTGTCTCGCTCAATTCCTAGGCTCTTTCGTTCAATTTATATATTGTCTCACTGGATTTCTAGCTTTTCTTGCACAATTCGTAGGTTGTCTCGCTCAATTCATATATTTTTCCATATCATTTTATGGTATGAGACCAAAAATGAGATATATCCAGTTCTCAAGTGTACCACATTACAGGAAATAGTGTTGAATGAGCGTCAACCATTAGAAACCTTTAGGGGGCCCACTGTGATGTTTGTGAGAAATCCTCCTCGTGTAAGTTCATTCATAGGGTCAAAAAGACCTGCATGAAGAGGGAAAAAAAATTTCATAATGATCCAAAACTTCTGTAACCCCTAAAAGGGTTTCAATGGTAGACGTTCAATTTCCCATTGCCTTTTACAGTGTGGTCCACTTGATAGTTAGATCTATCTTATTTTTTGTCTCAAGCCTTAATATGAGCTCGTAAAATATATGGACGGTTTGGATATAACACATACATCATGATGGGACCCACAAAAGTAACATAGCAAAAAAAATAAATAAAATTCAGTTTGCCCTGCTCAATTTCCAGTTTCCCCCACTCAATTTCTAGTTTGCCCCGCTCAATCTCTAGTTTGCCCCGCTCAACTTCCAGTTTGCCCCGCTCAATCTCTAGTTTGCCCCGCTCAATTTCCAGTTTGCCCCGCTCAATTTCCAGTTTGCCCCGCTCAACTTCCAGTTTGTCCCGCTCAATCTCTAGTTTGCCCCGCTCAATTTTCAGTTTGCCCCGCTCAATTTCTAGTCTACCCCTCTCAATTTTCAATTTACCCCGCTCAATTTCGAGTTTGCCCTGCTCAATTTTCAGTTTGCCCCGCTCAATTTCCAGTTTGCCCCGCTCAAATTTCAGTTTGCCCTGCTCAATTTCCAGTTTGCCCCGCTCAAATTCCAATTTGCCCCGCTCAATTTTCAGTTTGCCTAGCTCAATTTCCAGTTTACCCTGCTCAATTTCTAGTTTAGGTTTAGGTTTAGAGATTTGAGTTTAGGTTATAGGTTTAGGTTTTGGGATTTGAGAATGGGTTTGGGTTTAAGTTATGGGTTTTGGTTTCAGTTTAGGTTATAGGTTTTGGGATTTGATAATAAGTTCCGGTTTAGGTTATAGGTTTTAGTTTTGGTTTAGGTTATAGGTTTTGATTTAGGTTTAGGTTATAGGTTTATGTTAAGGTTTAGGTTTAGGTTATAAGTTTTTGGATTTGAGAATGGGTTCAGGTTTAGGTTATAGGTTTTGGTTTAGGTTATAGGTCTTGGGATTTGATAATGGGTTCTGGTTTAAGTTATAGGTTTAGGTTTTGGTTTAGGTTATAGGTTTTTATTTAGGTTTTGGTTATAGGTTTTGGTTTTGGTTTAGGTTATAGGTTTTGGTTTAGGTTATAAGTTTATGTTATAGGTTTTTGGATTTGAGAATGAGTTCGGGTTTATGTTATAGGTTTTGGTTTTGGTTTAGGTTATAGGTAATAGGTTTAGGATAAGGTTTAGGTTTAGGTTTAGGTTATAGGTTTTGGGATTTGAGAATGGGTTCGGGTTTAAGTTATAGGTTTGGTATTGGTTTAGGTTATAGGTTTTAGTTAAGGTTATAGGTTATAGGTTTAGGTTTAGGTTAAGGTTAAGTTTAGGTTATAGGTTTTGAAATTTAATAATGGGTTCGGGTTTAGGTTATAGGTTCTGATTTTGGTTTAGGTTATAAGTTTTAGGTTTAGGTTTAGGTTATAGGTTTTGGGATTTGAGAATGGGTTTGGGTTTAGGTCATAGGTTTTGGTTTTAGTTTAGGTTATAGGTTTAAGTCAATTTTATGTTTATCCCGCTCAATTTTCAGTTTGCCCCGCTCAATTTCTAGTTTGCCCCGCTTAAGTTTCAGTTTGCCTTGCTCAATTTCCAATTTGCCCCGCTCAATTTCCAGTTTACCCCGCTCAATTTCTAGTTTACCCCGTTTAATTTTCAGTTTACCCAGCTCAATTTCTAGTTTGCCCCACTCAATTTCCAGTTTTCCCCGCTCAATTTCTAGTTTGCCCCGCTCAATTGATAGTTTGCCCCGCTCAATTTCCAGTTTGCTTTGAGTGGGACAAACTGAAAATTGAGCGGGGCAAATTAGAAATTGAGTGGGGCAAACTGAAAATTGAGCGGGGTAAACTGAAAATTGAGCGGGGCAAACTAGCAATTGAGCGGGGCAAACTGAAAATTGAGTGGGACAAACATGAAATTGGCCTAAACCTATAACCTAAACTAAAACCAAAACCTATGACCTAAACCCGAACCCATTCTCAAATCCCAAAACCTATAACCTAAACCTAAACCTAAACCTTATCCTAAACCTATAACCTATAACCAAAACCAAAACCAAAACCTATAACCTAAACCCGAACCCATTCTCGAATACCAAAACCTATACCCTATCCCTAAACCTTAACATATAACCTAACCTAAACCTATAATTATAACTTAAAACTATTCCCAAATCCCAAAACCTATAACCTAAACCTAAGCTTTCCCTAAACCTATAACCTAAACTCAATTTTCTAAAGTGAAACCTACACCTAATCCTAATCTCAACTCCCTAACATAAATGTAAACCTAAATTTAAAAATTCAAACTTAAACCTAATCCCGAACCTGAACCCGATTTCCTAAACCTAAACGATAACCCATTCTCAAATCCAAAAACCTATAACCTAAACCAAAACCAAAACCAAAACCTATAACCAAAACTTGAACCCATTCTCAAATCTCAAAACCTATAACCTAAACCCGAACCCATTCTCAAATTCAAAAACCTATAACCTAAACCAATACCAAAACCTATAACCTAAACCCGAAACCATTCTCAAATCCCAAAACCTATAACCTAAACCTAAACCTAAACCTTATCCTAAACCTATAACGTAGCCTAAACCTCGCTCAATTTCTAGCTTCCCTCACTCAATTCATACCTTGTCCTACTCAATTTTTAATTTATTCACTCAATTTCATATTTGCCTCGCTCAATTTCTAGTTTGACCATGAAGTGATTGAAATTGACCGTGAAGTGAATGAAATGTATTTTCGACCATCGACCTGATGGAATCTTGGAAAATAACTAAGTTGGTTGGCTAAAATAGCTTCTCCTACCCCAAAATCATATGTGGTACGTCAAGTAACTAATTTTATTTTAGAAGATATTCTTGTTAAATGAATAAAGAAAGAAATGAAAAAAAAAAGGAGAAAAATTTATATTTATATATATATACACATACACACACATATTTATATAAACATGTATTAAAGAAAAATGTAGGTACAATAAAGTTCTCCATGTAAAAAATAAAAATAAAAATAAAAAAGAAAAAAGAAAAATAAGTGCAGAGCATTATAGCTATGGCTACGGTTATAATCCATAGCCATAGGCCGGTCGACCCCAACTTACCGGTTTCTTTTTCATTTTTCATTTTTTTTTCCTTTTCCCTATTGTAATCCCCACTGATTTTTGGGTTTTGGGATTTCAGAATGGGTTCAGGTTTAGGTTACAGGTTTTGGGATTTGTGAATGGGTTCGGGTTTTAGGTTATAGGTTTTAGTTTTGGTTTAGGTTATAAGTTTTGGTTTAGGTTTTAAGTTTAGGTTTAGGTTTGGGTTTGGGTTTTGGGATTTGTGAATGGGTTCGGGTTTAGGCTATAGGTTTTAGAATTTGAGAATGGGTTCGGGTTTAGGTTATATGTTTTAGGTTTTGGTTTAGGTTATAGGTTTTGGGATTTGAGAATGGGTTCGGATTAGGTTATAGGTTTTGGTTTTGGTTTAGGTTATAGGTTTTGGGATTTGAGAATGGGTTCGGGTTTAGGTTATAAGTTTTGGTTTGGGTTTAGGTTATAGGTTATAGGTTTAGGTTTAGGTTATAGGTTTAGGATAAGGTTATAAGTTTTGGGATTTAGGAATAGTTTTAGGTTATAAGTATAGGTTTAAGATAAGGTTATAGGTTTTGGGATTTGAGAATGGGTTCGGGTTTAGGTTATAGGTTTTGGTTATGGTTTTGGTTTAGGTTATAGGTTTTAGGATTTGAGAATGGGTTCGGGTTTAGGTCTTAGGTTTTGGTTTTGGTTTTGGTTTTGGTTATAGGTTTTGGTTTAGGTTATAGGTTAGAGGTTTAGGATATGGTTTTAGGTTTAGGTTAGAGGTTTAGGTTATGGTTTTAGGTTTAGGTTATAGGTTTTTAGAATATTTGATAATGGGTTCGGGTTTAGGTTATAGGTTTTGGTTATGGTTTTGGTTTTGGTTTTGGTTTTGGTTATAGGTTTTGGTTTTGGTTTTAGTTATAAGTTTTGGTTTAGGATAAGGTTTAGGTTTAGGTTATAGGTTTTGGTTTTGGTTTTGGTTTAGGTTATAGGTTATGGTTTTGGTTTAGGTTTTAGGTTTTAGGATTTGAGAATGGGTTTGGGTTTAGGTTATAGGTTTTGATTTTGGCTTTGGTTTAGGTTATAGGTTTTGGAATTTTATAATGGGTTCAGGTTTAGGTTTAGGTTTAGGTTATAGGTTTTAGGATTTGAGAATGGGTTCGGGTTTAGTTCATAGGTTTAGATTTAGGTTATAGATTTTGGGATTTGAGAATGGGTTCGGGTTTAGGTCATAGGTTTTGGGATTTGAGAATGGGTTCGAGTTGAGGTCATAGGTTTTGGTTTAGGTTATAGGTTTTAGGATTTGAGAATCGGCTCGGGTTTAGGTTATAGGTTTTGGTTTTGGTTTTGGTTTAGGTTATAGGTTTTAGGATTTGAGAATGGGTATGGGTTTAGGTTATAGGTTTTGGTTTAGGTTATAAGTTTTGGAATTTTAGAATGGGTTCGGGTTTAGGTTATAGGTTTAGGTTTAAGTTTAGGTTATAGGTTTTGGATTTGAGAATGGGTTTTGGTTTAGGTTATAGGTTATAGGTTTTGGATTTGGTTTAGGTTATTAGTTTTGGTTTTGGTTTAGGTTATAGGTTTTGCTTTAGAATGGGTTTGGATTTAGGTTATACGTTTAGGTTTAGGTTATAGGTTTTGGGATTTGAGAATGGGTTCGGGTTTAGGTCATAGGTTTTGGGATTTAAGAATAGGTTCGGGTTTAGGTCATAGGTTTTGGTTTAGGTTATAAGTTTTAGGATTTGAGAATCGGCTCGGGTTTAAGTTATAGGTTTTGGTTTAGGTTATAGGTTTTGGGATTGGAGAATGGGTTCGGGTTTAGGTCTTAGGTTATGGTTTTGGTTATGATTTTGGTTTAGGTTATAGGTTTTAGGATTTGAGAATGGGTTTGGGTTTAGGTCATAGGTTTTGGTTTTAGTTTTGGTTTAGGTTATATGTTTTATGATTTAAGAATCGGCTCAGGTTTAGGTTATAGGTTTTGATTTTGGTTTTGGTTTAAGTTATAGGTTTTAGGATTTGAGAATGGGTTTGGGTTTAGTTTATAGGTTTTGGTTTAGGTTATAGGTTTTGGGATTTTAGAATGGGTTCGGGTTTAAGTTATAGGTTTAGGCTTAGGTTTAGGTTATAGGTTTTAGGATTTGAGAATGGGTTCGGGTTTAGTTCATAGGTTTTGGTTTTGGTTTAGGTTATAGGTTTTGGGATTTGAGAATCGGTTCGGGTTTAGGTCATAGGTTTTGGTTTTGGTTTAGGTTATAGGTTTTGGTTTTGGTTTTGGTTTAAGTTATAGGTTTTTGGGTTTGAGAGTGGGTTCGGGTTTAGGTTAAGGGTATGGTACCTGCAAATACAAATATAAACATGGCCTGTCCAAATTGCCAGGCCCTTCCAATGCCGTCCATAGGAAATGGACAACTTCATCATAGTCATAATAGCGGTTCCCACCTTCCAGGGACCCCCGCTCTTCCGGATAGCTCCGACGCACATCCGGGTCTGCTCCATCAATTTTGAGTAAATACATAAACACGGTCTGTCCAAATGGCCAGACCACTCCAACCATGTGCATTCTTGAGTCAAGAGACGTACCAGATGCTTGAATCTGAAATATGCATTTAAACATAAAATGGCATTAGGAATCGCTTCTCAAAACCGCAGACTGTTTTCTTTTAAAACTCGTTCATCTCACCTGAAAACCTGTCACATAATGAATAACTATAACCACAATGAGTGATGGCTCTTTGTAAACACGCACCTAAAAAAAAAAAGGAAAGAAAAAATTTGCTTATAAAAATATTTACACCAAAATTTGACTATCCATTCAATATAATGCCTTATATTTAGAAGTGAGTTGAATTCGATTATCAATGCCACAAAGAACTATTTGTCAAGATGCTAACTATTATAAAAGAATTCAAAGAAGATTGTACAAAGTGAAAATCACAAAAAACACTACGGAATAGAAAAATGAGAAATCTCGGTATGTAAACAAGATATTCAAACAATCAGTTCTACCAAATGAAAAATTACAAAATCTGTTACCAATTAGAAGACACCTAACAAATCGGTAAGCCAGAAGTAGCTTGAAAAACCAGTAATCTTTATGAGATTGAAAACAAACCAAGAGGAGTTATATGATCGTTTGTGAGAAATCATCCTCATCTAAGTTCATTCATAGGGTCAAAAAGACCTAGATGAAGAGGAAAAAAATTTCATAATGATCCAAAACTTCTGTAACCCCTAAAAGGGTTTCAATGGTAGACGTTCAATTTCCCATTGCCTTTTACAGTGTGGTCCACTTGATAGTTAGATCTAACTTATTTTTCGTCTCAAGCCTTAATATGAGCTCGTAAAATATATGGACGGTTTGGATATAACAACGACATCATGATGGGACCCACAAAAGTAACATAGCAAAAAAAAAAAAAAAATCCAGTCTGCTCGCTCAATTTCTAGTTTGTCCCGCTCAATTTTCAGTTTCCCCGCTCAATTTTTAGTTTGCCCCGCTTAATTTTCAATTTGCCCTGCTCAATTTCCAGTTTGCCCCGCTCAATTTCTAGTTTGTCCCGCTCAATTTCCAGTTTGCCCCGCTTAATTTCTAGTTTGTCCCGCTCAATTTGCAGTTTGCCCCGCTCAATTTCTAGTTTGCCCCGCTCAATTTTCAGTTTGCCCCGCTCAATTTCTAGTTTGCCCCGCTCAATTGAGCGGGGCAAACTGGAAATTGAGCGGGGCAAACTAGAAATTGAGCGGGGCAAACTGAAAATTGAGCGGGACAAACTAGAAATTGAGCGGGGCAAACTGGAAATTGAGCGGGGCAAACTAGAAATTGAGCGGGGCAAACTGAAAATTGAGCGGGACAAACTAGAAATTGAGCGGGGCAAACTGGAAATTGAGCGGGGTAAACTGAAAATTAAGCGGGGCAAACTAGAAATTGAGCGTTGTAAACTGAAAATTGAGCGGGACAAACATGAAATTGACCTAAACCTAAACCTATGACCTAAACCCGAACCCATTCTCAAATCCCAAAACTTATAACCTAAACCTAAACCTAAACCTTATCCTAAACCTATAACCTATAACCTAAACCAAAACCAAAACCTATAACCTAAACCTGAACCCATTCTCGAATACCAAAACCTATAACCTATCCCTAAACCTTAACCTATAACCTAACCTAAACCTATACTTATAACTTAAAACTATTCCCAAATCTCAAAACCTATAACCTAAACCTAATCTAACCTTTTCCTAAACCTATAACCTAAACTTAATTTTCTAAAGTGAAACCTACACCTAATTCTAATCTCAACTCCCTAACATAAATGTAAACCTAAACTTAAAAACTCAAACTTAAACCCAATCCCGAACCTGAAACCGATTTTCTAAACCTAAACCATAACCCATTCTCAAATCCAAAAACCTATAATCTAAACCAAAACCAAAACCAAAACCAAAACCTATAACTAAAACCTATAACCTAAACCCGAACCCATTCTCAAATTCAAAAACCTATAACCTAAAGTGAAACCTATAACCTAAACCTGAACCCATTCTCAAATCCAAAAACCTATAACCTTAACCTAAACCTATAACCTATAACCTAAATCAAAATCAAAACCAAAACCCATAACTTACCCATTCTCAAATTCAAAAATTATATTTATGCAATTATAGCTACGGTTATAAAATTGTTATCCTTAAATCTAAACTTACACCTTAAACCTAAATTTTCAAATCCCTAAACCTAAACTTACACCCTAAACCTAAATTTTCAGTTTGCCCCGCTTAATTTTCAGTTTGCCCCGCTCATATATGGACGGTTTTGATATAAGACATACATCATGATGGGACCTACAAAAGTAAAAAAAAAAAAATTCGGTTTATCCCGCTCAATTTCTAGTTTGCCCCGCTCAATTTTCAGTTTGCCCCGCTCAATTTCTAGTTTGCCCCGCTCAATTTCCAGTTTATCCCGCTCAATTGAGCGGGGCAAACTGGAAATTGAGCAGGGCAAACTAGAAATTGAGCGGGGCAAACTGAAAATTGAGCGGGACAAACTAGAAATTGAGCGGGGCAAACTGGAAATTGAGCGGGGTAAACTGGAAATTGAGCGGGGCAAACTAGAAATTGAGCTTTGTAAACTGAAAATTGAGCGGGACAAACATGAAATTGACCTAAACCTAAACCTATGACCTAAACCCGAACCCATTCTCAAATCCCAAAACTTATAACCTAAACCTAAACCAAAACCAAAACCTATAACCTAAACCTGAACCCATTCTCGAATACCAAAACTTATAACCTATCCCTAAACCTTAACCTATAACCTAACCTAAACCTATACTTATAACTTAAAACTATTCCCAAATCTCAAAACCTATAACCTAAACCTAACTAACCTTTTCCTAAACCTATAACCTAAACTTAATTTTCTAAAGTGAAACCTACACCTAATTCTAATCTCAACTCCCTAACATAAATGTAAACCTAAACTTAAAAACCCAAACTTAAACCCAATCCCGAACCTGAACCCGATTTTCTAAACCTAAACCATAACCCATTCTCATATCCAAAAACCTATAATCTAAACCAAAACCAAAACCAAAACCAAAACCTATAACTAAAACCTATAACCTAAACCCGAACCCATTCTCAAATTCAAAAACCTATAACCTAAAGTGAAACCTATAACCTAAACCTGAACCCATTCTCAAATCCAAAAACCTATAACCTTAACCTAAACCTATAACCTATAACCTAAATCAAAATCAAAACCAAAACCCATAACTTACCCATTCTCAAATTCAAAAATTATATTGATGCAATTATAGCTACGGTTATAATCCGTAGCTAAAGTGTATCAAAAATTGTTATCCTTAAATCTAAACTTACACCTTAAACCTAAATTTTCAAATCCCTAAACCTAAACTTACACCCTAAACCTAAATTTTCAGTTTGCCCCGCTTAATTTTCAGTTTGCCCCGCTCATATATGGATGGTTTTGATATAAGACATACATCATGATGGGACCTACAAAAGTAAAAAAAAAAATTTCGGTTTATCCCGCTCAATTTCTAGTTTGCCCCGCTCAATTTTCAGTTTGCCCCGCTCAATTTCTAGTTTGCCCCGCTCAATTTCCAGTTTATCCCGCTCAATTGAGCGGGGCAAACTGGAAATTGAGCGGGGCAAACTAGAAATTGAGCGGGGCAAACTGAAAATTGAGCGGGACAAACTAGAAATTGAGCGGGGCAAACTGGAAATTGAGCGGGGTAAACTGGAAATTGAGCGGGGCAAACTAGAAATTGAGCTTTGTAAACTGGAAATTGAGCGGGACAAACATGAAATTGACCTAAACCTAAACCTATGACCTAAACCCGAACCCATTCTCAAATCCCAAAACTTATAACCTAAACCTAAACCTATAACCTAAACCAAAACCAAAACCTATAACCTAAACCTGAACCCATTCTCGAATACCAAAACTTATAACCTATCCCTAAACCTTAACCTATAACCTAACCTAAACCTATACTTATAACTTAAAACTATTTCCAAATCTCAAAACCTATAACCTAAACCTAACCTAACCTTTTCCTAAACCTATAACCTAAACTTAATTTTCTAAAGTGAAACCTACACCTAATTCTAATCTCAACTCCCTAGCATAAATGTAAACCTAAACTTAAAAACCCAAACTTAAACCCAATCCCGAACCTGAACCCGATTTTCTAAACCTAAACCATAACCCATTCTCATATCCAAAAACCTATAATCTAAACCAAAACCAAAACCAAAACCAAAACCTATAACTAAAACCTATAACCTAAACCCGAACCCATTCTCAAATTCAAAAACCTATAACCTAAACTGAAACCTATAACCTAAACCTGAACCCATTCTCAAATCCAAAAACCTATAACCTTAACCTAAACCTATAACCTATAACCTAAATCAAAATCAAAACCAAAACCCATAACTTACCCATTCTCAAATTCAAAAATTATATTGATGCAATTATATCTACGGTTATAATCCATAGCTAAAGTGTATCAAAAATTGTTATCCTTAAATCTAAACTTACACCTTAAACCTAAATTTTCAAATCCCTAAACCTAAACTTACACCCTAAACCTAAATTTTCAGTTTGCCCCGTTCATATATGGACGGTTTTGATATAAGACATACATCATGATGGGACCTACAAAAGTAAAAAAAAAATAATTTCGGTTTACCCCGCTCAATTTCTAGTTTGCCCCGCTCAATTTTCAGTTTGCCCCGCTCAATTTTTAGTTTGCCCCGCTCAATTTCCAGTTTATCCCGCTCAATTGAGCGGTGCAAACTGGAAATTGAGCGGGGCAAATTAGAAATTGAGCGGGGCAAACTGAAAATTGAGCGGGACAAACTGGAAATTGAGCGGGGCAAACTGGAAATTGAGCGGGGCAAACTAGAAATTGAGCGAGGGGACCTATAAATTGAGCAAGGCAACCTAGGATTTGAGCGAGGCGAGGGAAGCTACAAATTATGCGAGGGAACCTATAAATTGAGCGAGGCAACCTATGAATTCAGCGAAGAAGCTAGAAATTGAGCGAGACAACCTAGGATTTGAGCGAGGGAACATCGAAATTGGAGTGAGGCAACTTAGGAATTGAGCGAGGGAAGCTAGAAATCGAGTGAGGAAAGCTAGAAATTGAGCGAGGCAAGCGAGGCGACGTAAAAATTGGAGCGAGGATTGAGCAAGGGAACCTAGAAATTGAGCGAGGGAACCTAGGAGTTGAGCAAGGCAACGGAAAAATTCAACGAGACAATTGAGAAATTGAGCAAGGGAAACATCAATTTGACCAAGGCAAGCTTGAAATTGGGTGAGGTTAACATGAATTAGAATGAACTTTAAATGTAATTGACTTAGCCTAACAATTTGCTTTGTTGAATTTGACCGATCAGTTAATGAAATTGACCGAGATTTACATGAAATTCTCTTCGGTGAATTTGATCGAGCAATTAATGAAATTGACCGAGCGGTTCATAAAATTTTCAGTACGCACTTATAGTGCTTAGTTAACTAAGTTGGGCACACCCAGATCCATAGCTCAATTGGCAGACTGAGTAGAGATACCTCATATCAACACTTGAGGTCCTGGTATTGATTCCTAGTAGGGGTGGCTAACATGAAGTGTGTGTATTGACATGGGTGTGTACTAACAACCTAACCTAAAAAAATTTTTTTTTAAAAATTAATAGTAAAATATTAAAAAAAAATAAAAATTAAAAATATTGAGTTAGGCCCACCTTGAATGTATGTGGACTATCCATGACGTTCATCCATTTTTCCATCTAAAGCAAGGGTTTCAGCCCAAAATGGTGGCATATTGAAATATCAAGTGGATCACACCACAAGAAACAGTGTTTCCACCGTGGAAACCTTTTTATGCCCCTACAATGATGTTTTACTTGTAATCCATCATGTCCATAGGATGATTTTCGCATGGATGAACCAAAAACCAAGATGGGAGCTTCATTCGGCATTTCAATGGCCCACAAAAAATTTACGCCGTTTAGGTAAATGTATATCATACCTGTCATGCGTACTGTCTTCCGTGAGGGAACATTTTCAGGAAAAATGAGATAATGTTGATGAATAAAGAGGGTGGGATTAGTGGTGTACATCGAGTCAAACCGAGTTGAGTTGGCCTCAGCTCGACTCAGCTCGAACAGTGGCTAACCTCAGCTTGAACTTGGCTGATCTCGGTCCTCGGGCCTGATTGGCCAGCTCAGCTCAGTTCAATTAACAGCTCGGGCTGAGTTCGAGCTAAGATCGAACCGAGTTTGCTATTGAGGCATTTCCACAAACACCTTAATTGCAACTTCAAAATCTCACTGTTTTACCTACAAAGGCAATGATTTTATAGGTATTTTCTCAAACACCTTCTAAATAATAATAATAATAAAGAGAAAAAAAAGTATTTGTTCCATGTACATACCTTCCTATCTACCTTGCCACAAGCCAAACCTTCATTGCCACCAGCCACATGTCGTTCAGTCATTTTATCAAACAGTTGGTGAACAACATTAATGACAAAGTAACCAAGTCACCGAACTAGTTCGATCCAAGTTTGATTCAAGCTAGATTTGATCCGAGTCGAGTTGAGCTGGCCTGCTCGAACTCATTTTTGAGCTCAAAAAATCAATTCAACCTTGCTTGAACTCAACACCGAACTGAATCGAGCTTTTTTCAGATTGAGTAGAGCGAGCTAACCGAGCTAGCTCAATTCGTGTACACCCCTAGGTGGGATCCAGCTAGAGCGTGGTGCGATCCAAGCAACAGATGTAGCGGTGGAGTTTTCGTCCTTTTTTTAAAAAAAAATGGAGCGAGAGAAGGGAGGGAGAGGAAAAGCAACGGCAGTAAAAAGGAGGGGTAGTTTCGTCCTCAACGTCGCTGTCCGCACGTGCTAGTCTAGTTTGGTAACTTAAGTTTCTATTCCGCGATAAAAACCGCTGGGTAAAAGGTTTTGTCTACAGTGGTCATTTTCTCATAAAGCATCATGTGAAAACAGGAGAGATTTTATCAAGCTCTCACTCTCATATATGTGCAGCGCACATGTATAAGATCTGATCAATTCATCTGTTAGGCCCAGCCGCTGATTGAAAGATTCGTGAGGATTACATAGTAAAGGTCCAGTCGATGGTCACATTTAATGAGGCACAACAAATCTACTGCAAGTATAAATATCGAGTAGTTGAGAACTAAGTAGCTAGATGCTGACGGTTGGCACCATATCCGTTCCCTTCGTTTGAGGGAGGTAGATCAGGTGCAATCAGCGTATAGGAGAGCCAACTGCACACGGTACAAGCCGGAGGGTTATAAATCAATCCGGTCCGTCCATCTAGTTGCACCTGCTTTGTAAGAATAGTTTTTATTATTTTATTTTTTTCAGTAACACGAACATGCTATTTCTTACTAAAGGGTGGAACGCCTTTAAAATGGTGTGGGCTGAAGAATGTTGAGGGCGGAACGCAAAATCCTTAGTTGATGTGCTCCCATATATAGGTAGGTGTATCTATCTATTTTTTAAACGAATAGAAAGAAAAGGAAGTTAATGCCAAACATTCATGAAGATGATTAATGACCAAAATTCACCAAGGAATTTGGAGAAATGTGATTGCAAGGATTGTCTAATTAGTGTGATTTCTAAAATATAAGATATCCATGATGGTGTCCGCTAGATGGATGGCTCTGATTGATACATATCCCTGCCACGTGTACCGTGGAGAAATAGCTTTTGTCATACTCTTTTTTTTTTTTGCCTGCCCTATCATCCTATTTAATCAATCATAACTGGATATTGAACAGTCGAGACAATGTAATTGTGTGGAAAGCCTCGGGAAGAGGACCCCTGCCGGCAGATAGCTCCTGCGACAGGTGCCGCATGGTGGGCCGAGACTGAGGATTGGCATGTAAGCATGCAAGTGCCAACATCGCTGCACGTACTACATCCTTCATGTCTTTAGGTGTGGGAGGGGGGAGGCGTTGATCTAACACATCCATCAACAATATATCTTGGCCACCTGATGATGCCAAGGAGGAGATGAGATCCCGAGGATGCTTTCCCATTATGAGTTCAAGTGATAAAACCCCAAAGCTATATACATCGCATTTCTCAGTTACCCTCGCTGTGTAAGCAAGCTCTGCACACCAAAAAATATAAACGATAAAAGAATGAAAAGCTATAATACAATGCATTGTATGTTAATCTTAACCTATAAATCTTTACAGTAGATCTGGTCTCATTAATTTTTCTATTCCCTTAATTAATGGAACAACCGTTGTATGAAAAGAGCGTAGGGTTAGCAAATGGAAACTCGTTGAGATCCTAAGACCCATACGAAGTGCATTCACCTAAATAGAACAAGAATAGAGGAAATTCAGTGTAGATGAGATAGAATGATATTACATGCATTTGTTTGAATTATAAAAACAAATATTAATCAAATTGTTCCTTATATGCAACCTTCTGTTGTTGTTATTGGAATTGCAAACCAAAAACCATTTACTGCAACTGCCTAACTGTTCATCTTCCAATACACAGCAACACTTCCCATGAAGCTGCTTTTGGAAGATGAAAAGCTTGTGTAGTTTATAGGAATTTTAATGTTGGAAGCTCCTGGTAGGAATGGTTTTGTCTTTTCACGTTACAGTCAAATGCCTATAAATGGGCATCTTGTGTATCCGGTTGTAGCAAGCAAGTGAATAGCAAGCAAAGCAGCAAGTGTGAGAAGTGCAGCAGCAGCGAAACAGTTTAAGAAATAAAAAACTTCTGTTTGGTATTCTTCTTTATTTCTTACTTCTACATCATCAGATTTTCTGAGTTGTGCTAAGGCTTTGTAAAGCTAAGAAAAATCTGTTATCTTAAAGCAAAGAGAAAATCTGGCTTATACATCCAACAAACTAGTATCAGAGCCAAGTTCTTTCTTTAGAAGAAGTTTCTAGCATTTTTTTTTTCAGCCAAGTGCAGATTTTTCTCAAAAAAAAAAAAATTTGTTATTATTATTATTTTTATTTTTTTTCTTTTTTTTTTTTGTGTGTTCCCTGGCTGAAGTTGCTAGCAGTTTTTTCAGCCAAAAGAAAATTCTATTAGAAAAATCAGATTTAGCAGTTTTTCAGCCAAAAAAAAAAAAAAACAGATTTTTTATTCCATCCCTCTGTCCCTTCATTTTCAAAAATTCGGCCCTTCTTCAAAAAATCAGATTGTTTGGGTCATCTAGAGGCTTAGTAAAGCCAAGTTGTCTAACCCCTAAAGCTTGTTCTCGTGTAAAAATGGTCACGACAATCCAGCCGTTGGTTCCTAAGTTATCAAAGCATAACTATGAAAAGTGGTGCATCTAAATGAAGGCGTTGTTCGAGTTGCAAAAACTATGAAAGATCATCACCGATGGGTATATATAACCCACTATAGAGGAAGAAGCCGCCTTCACCAACGAAGAAAAGACCGCTTTCAAAAATCAAAGGAAGAGAGATAACAAGGCTTTGTTCCTCCTCTATCAAGGATTGGATGAATTAACTTTTGAAAAGATTGTCAAAGCAATATCAAGCAAGCAAGCTTGGGATACCCTTGGCACCATCTTCAAGGGTGTTGATCGAGTGAAGCAAGTTCGCCTTCAAACACTAAGAGCCGAGTTCGAAACGGCGCATATGAAGGAAGGTGAAAGTATCTCTGACTACTTCTCACGTCTAATTGTTATTATTGACAATTTAAAAAGAAATGGTGAAAAAGTTGAAGACATACACGTCATGAAAAAGGTACTGCGATCTCTCACAACCAAGTTTGAGCATGTGGTTGTGGTGATCAAAGAATCAAAGGACTTGAAAAAACTGTCCATTGAAGAGTTGATGGGATCATTGCAAGTGCATGAGCAACGAATGTAAAAGAATGCAAGAACTATGCTTGAACATGCCTTAGAATCTAAGTTGACTCTAAATGAACAAAAAAGTGGCTATACACATCGTGGGAACCGTGGCACTAACAATCGTGCGAGTGGAAGAGGGCGTGGATATAATCCAAGCAATCCACAAAATCTACAAAAATTTACCAATTTCCATGGTAGAGGCCGATCCGCACTTGATCGCGAAAATATGAGAAATATTCAATGCCGGAATTACAACAAATTCGGCCATTATGCCTCGGATTGTTGGAGTAAGCCGGTGGATCATGATGAACGATCCAATTATGCTGAAGCATCGAGTCATAACCAGGAAGACTCCACAGTGCTCCTTGCACAAGAGAAAGGCTGTGATCGAGCAAATGTATGGTAGCTTAACACAGGTGCAAGCAATCATATGTGTGGGAACAAAAGCCTATTTGAGGAACTCATAGAAGGAATTCATGGTGATGTGACATTTGTTGACTCGTCAAAAATGTCGGTGAAAGGTACAAGCAAAATCAAAATCTTTCAGAAGAATGGTGTTCTAAACTACATCTCCAATGTGTACTACGTGCCCAACATGAAACTTTATATACTGAGTCTCGGACAACTCTTCGAAAAAGGGTATGTCATACACATGGAGAACTCTTCTCTTTCTATAAGAGATATGTATGGACGTGTTTTTTTTTCAAAAGGAATATATCATTTCAGAAAATATAGGCTATACACAGCTCTGCACAACAGACAACTAACCCATCCTCGAAACAAAAAAAGGACTAGGGGGTGAGAGGGAAAAACGGGGCCCAACCGAATACCTAACTACCAGAAGCGCCCAAAGGCGACAAGAAAATAAAATTGACATGGTCAGCCGGTCGATCTGAGCGTCCCAAGGCCAACTCTATCCAGAAAGATCATACCTCGGACTACCGAAAGAAGGGACCTGGGATGAAGATGGATCATAATATGTTGCAGACGGCTCCCTTCCCGCGCTAAGCCATCCGCCGAACTGTTTCCTTCTCTGAGAATGTGAGCAAAAACAAAATCGCCTAATTGGCTTAACCTGTAGATTCTATTCAGCCACAATCTCCACCTCCAATGGGCAATGGCATGATTTGTGAGGCATTGAATCATTACTTTAGAGTCAAACTCCACAACAACCCTATTCAATCCTTTTCCCAAGCATAGCATCATCCCGTCATGAATAACCCGGAGCTCCGCCATATTATTAAATCCAACCCCATAGCCCGCTATGAAACTAAAGAGAAAATTTTCATTTTCGTTCCTATAGATGCGTCCCCCACCTGAAGGCCCTAGATTACCCATCCCCGGTCCATCTGCATTTAATTTGACCCATCCTGGGGATGGCTAATTCCGTTTCACCAGAGAGGGGTCCTTCTGCCTGTGAACAGTTGCTGAAATCATATGTTTGATTGTTAAAGTCTAAATGGCGAATAATCATATGTTTCCTCTCCATATAAACACAATGCTCGAGAAGTGTTTTTATGGAAAAAAAAATAATGATTCTTGGATGTGGCATCTTCACTTTGGCCATCTAAATTTTAGTGGCCTGAAACTTTTGTCATCATCAAGCATGGTGCATGGCTTGCCTTCTATTGAAGCTTTAAAACATGTGTGTGAGGCGTGCACACTTGGAAAATAATAAAGGAACTCCTTTCCAAGTGGAGTATCCTAAATAGCAAGAGAACCGTTACAGTTAGTTCACACTGACATCTGTGGACCATTGGAGCCAATCTCTCTTAAAGGTAATAAATACTTTATTACCTTCATTGACGATTTCAGTAGAAAATTGTGGGTATATGTAACTAAAGAGAAGTCTGTTGTTTTTACTATTTTAAAATTTTTTAAAGCTCATATTGAAAAAGAAAGTGATCTTAAAATCAAAACCCTTAGATCTGACAGAGGTGAAGAGTACACCTCAAACGTTTTTCGAGAATATTGCAGGGAACATAACATTAAGCAACAACACACTGCAGTTGGTTCACACTGACATCTGTGGACCATTGGAGCCAATCTCTCTTGGAGATAATAAATACTTTATTACTTTTATTGATGATTTCAGTAGAAAATTGTGTGTATATGTAATCAAAGAGAAGTCTGCTGCTTTTACTATTTTTAAAAATTTAAAGGCCCTTGTTCAAAAAGAAAATGGTCTTAAAATCAAAACCCTTAGATCTAACAGAAGTGGAGAGTACACCTCAAATATTTTTTAAGAATATTGTAGGGAACATGGCATTAAGCAACAACACACTGCAACATACACGCCACAACAAAATGAAATTGCAGAACAGAAGAACCGTACCATCCTCGACATGATGAGGACCATGCTGAAGGAGAAAAGTCTACCAAAAAATTTCTGGGAAGAGGCAGTTGCATGTACCGCCTATCTGCTCAATAAGTGTTCGACCAAGAGTGTCAGGTTCATGACACCACAGAAGTATAGAGTGGATACAAGCTGAGCGTGGCACACCTTAAGATCTTTGGGTGTGTCGCCTATGCTCAAGTTGCAAAAGTGAGAAGGAAAAAGCTTGATGATTGTGGAGATAAGTGCATCTTCATCGGTTATAGTGAAGAATCGAAGGTGTACAAGCTCTATAACCCACTAACCAATAAGGTGGTGGTAAGTAGAGATGTAGTGTTCTGTGAGGAAGAATCTTGAAAGTGAAACCAGGAAGATTCGGCTAAAGAAAATCAGGTCGAGGTCGAAGAATATGAAGAAGAGAGGCATGTGAATTAGGAGCAAACACTCACATCACCCTTATCGGGTCACAGAAGTCCAGGAGTACATTCCATCTCCCCTCGAAGTGTTTCATCAAATCAGAATTCATCCAGCACATCTTCATCCAATTCTCCTTCACCCTTGGCTCCCATCAAAATGAGAAGCCTCAACGAGATCTATGTAGAAACTGAGGAAGTGAATTTTCTCTGCTTGTATACAAAACCATGAGCCTCTTACATTCGAGGAGGCTGTGAATGAAGAATGTTGGAGAAAGGTTGTGGAAGAAGAGATTCATGCCATTGAGAAGAATCGAACATGGGAGTTGACCTCACTCCCTAAAGGCCAGAGGACCATTGGTCTTAAATGGGTGTATAAAATTAAGTAGAAAGCCAATGGTAATATCGAACGATATAAGGCAAGGCTCGTAGCAAAAGGCTACAAATAGAAATATGGGGTAGACTATGAAGAAATTTTTACCCCGGTTACTCGCCTTGACATTGCGAGAATGATTATCTCCCTTAAAGCTCATCACAGTTGAATGATCTACCAACTAGATGTGAAATCTGCATTCTTAAATGGAGTACTTGAAGAAGAAGTATACGTTGACCAGTCTGAAGGCTTTGTCATGCAAGGGGAGGAACACAAGGTATATCGGCTGAGGAAAGCCCTGTATGGGTTGAAGCAAGCTCCCTGTGCTTAGAATGCATGGATCGATGACTATCTTTAAAAGAATGGTTTCATCTAATGTCCGTGTAAGCATGCTGTCTACATAGAGAAGAATGCTCATGGCGACATCCTCATAGCATGCCTATATGTTGATGATATGCTGTTCACAGGAAACAGCCAAGCGATGCTTGAAGAATTCAAGCAGGCTATGTTCAATGAGTTCGAGATGACTGACGGTGGATTGATGTCCTTCTTCTTAGGCATCGAAGTGAAACAACAAGTCGACGACATCTATATATCATAGAAGAAGTACACAAAAGAAATTTTTGAGAAGTTTCGGATGACCGACTGTAAAGCTGTGAATACACCTGCTGTAACAGGCCTAAAGCTCACAAAAGACGGTGAATGAAGAAATGTTGACTCAACTTTATTCAAGAGCCTAATCTGAAGCGTAAGGTACCTTACAATCACTAGGGCAAATATAGTCTATAATGTTGAGCTTCTAAGCTGGTATATGGAAGTGCCAAAAGAGTCACACTGTCTACTTACGAAAAGAATTACAAGGTATATCAAGGGACTATTGAATTCGGCTTCTTTTATCCATACGATGATGAGGCGATTTTGTATGGATACTCTGATAGTGATTGGGGTGGTAATCAAGATGAAAGAAAAAGAACGATAGGCTATGCTTCTATCTGGGATCGACAACATTCACATGGAACTTAAAGAAGCATAGTACCGTAGCATTGTCCACATGTGAAGCCATGTATGTAGCAGCTTCATCCACTGTATGTGAGGCGATATGGCTAAGGAATATGCTAAAGGAACTGAAGCATCCGTAAGAAGAACGTACTGTCATATACATGGACAAAAAGTTGGCAATTGAGCTTGCCAAAAATCCAGTGCAGCATGGGAGGAGCAAGCACATTGATACAAGGTATCATTTCCTGAGAGATCAAGTGAAGCTAGAATATTGTCATACCACTGAATAAGTGACGAACATCTTCATCAAAGCATTGTCGACTAATAAATTCAAGAAACTTAGATCGATGTTTGGAATGAAACCTGTTTTGGTTTGGAGGGGAGTGTTGGAATTGCAAACTAAAAACCATTTACTGCAACTGCCTAACTGTTCATCTTCTCATGCACAGCAACACTTCCTGTGAAGTTGCTTTTGGAAGATGAAAAGCTTGTGTAAATTTTAGGAATTTTAATGTTGGAAGCTCTTAGTAGGGACGGTTTTGTCCTTTCACCTTACATTCAAATGCCTATAAATGGGCATCTTGTTTATCCCGTTGTAGCAAGCAAAGCAACAAGTGTGAGAAGTGCAACACCAGCTAGTGGTTAAGAAGGCCTGGGAAGGATTCTGCTCTACTCACCCAATGACAAATGTGCAGTTAAAACTGAAAAAGACCAAGCAGCTCCTGAGGGTATGGAATAAAGAGGTTTTCGGTAATTTATTTAGCTACATTAAGGAAGCGAAGGCTGATCTGGATCGATTGGAGGGTAGCCTGCAAATCTCTGGTGCTGAGGATGTATTTCAAGAAAGTCTACTTGCTAGGAGAAAGCTGGCTAATCTTGAACTGATGGAGGAAATCTTCTAGAAGCAAAAAGCTCGTAACTCTTGGCTGGATGAAGGGGACCGAAATACAAAGCACTTCCATGCTTCAGCTCGCGAGCGGGTTAGGAGGAGCAGGATCACCTCCATTAAAGATGACAATGGAAATTCCTTCACAGGTCAGGCCTAGATCAAGGAGGCTGCGGTTCCACATTTTCAAAAGTTGTTTCAAGCTGAGCCTACCGCGGACCCCAGCTCTTTTCTCGTGACCATCCCTCGGATTATTAATTTGGAAGACAACGATGAACTGCTCGCTCCTCCTTCCTTTCAGGAGACTCAGTCTGCAGCTTTTGGCATCCCCAAAGACGGGGCCACGGGCCCAGATTGTAAGACCCGTATCCTAATCCGTACTGTTCCGTCGCTTCCCACGATCCTTCTCGTCAAATTTTGGCAATAGGCGACCTTTATTGACGTTGTGCACGACCGTAAGTCGTATCCTATACATTTGAGTCGGCTTAATCCAAGACTTGTATCATTGCGACTGCACCGTCGCCGCGGTTCCAATGCCGTGACTCACGCACCGATCTGATACCCAAACGAGGTGATGTGGACCCACGTTCAGTTCAAGAAAAAACACCGCGCGTTGTAAATCCCAAAAGAATCTCTATAATATGTCAAATCAATCTCATCAATCACTTTATGTCAAGTACACATCACCTTTCACCCCATTCCCAAGCAACCCCTAAAGTCAACTCTTTCTCACCCTCTCTTACACCACCCATACTTGTCAAGTATCACATCACTCACATCCATCACTCACATATCTCCTTATATCTCACCTCTCAAACTCATTTCTCTTCACAATTCCAAACAACCAAGAGGGTGCACACGTCCAAGGTTTTCCCCTGAGAAAAGTGATTTTGGTGGCCCATTTTTCTATCCCAAAACCTCAAATCCTAGCCATCCATTTCCCATCTCCACCATTAAAGTGAAGCTCTAGGAGACTGGCTTTTCAACGGACCAAGAAGATCAAGTGGTGGGTGCCTCCATAGTCTAATTTTCATGTTTTTAAGAAGGGCCAAGTGAGGCCAACCAATCAATGGTTTGAATCTCACTTGGGACCCTAAGATGTAGCCGATGGCCTATCTTGATCATCAAATCATTCCATGATGAGGCCATTCTCCATGGACCCCATCATGATGTTTACCTTTCTTGCATTAAGAGGTCATATAGACCGTTTATTTTGGATGGAGAGGGATCTCCACCATTGATCTTTTGATTGAATGGCTCATATGCAATGGGACCCTTTGATGTATGATTGGATGATTGAAACAGAGGGCCCATAGTGTCGGGGCCCCTCCATCACGCGTGTCCCACTCCTTTACTCTCTCTCCCTCTCTCTCTCCCTCTCATTTTTATTCATTTTCTTGTATATTGATGAGGTCATGTGGCCCACTTGAATGAGCCCCACTATGAAATATGTATTTTAGACAAGCCGTCTATGGGTGGGGCCCATCTTAAATATACATCCATTTGTGGTGGCCCACCTAAACAAAAAAAAAAAAGAAAAAGAAAAGAGAAGGAAAACTCAAATATGGGCTTGTTTCAAAAGCCCTTTGGAAAGGGCTGCTTGTATAGGCCCCATCTCGATGTATGTATCCAATCCCAACCGTCCATCCTCTTCCCTGACTCATTTTAGGCGTTGAGCCGAAAATTGAGGTTGATCAAAGTATCTGATGGGCCATAGCATCAAAAACTGTACCATCACTATTGAAATCTATCTAGAAATGTTTTTACACGTTGAAAATGGGCTGATATTGGTCTTGATAGATCTGTTTTGACCTTGGGAATACAATGGATGGAGTGAATTTTCTTTGGGTGGGCCATACACATGAAAAACCCCAAAATTTTGGTTTTTTTTCAAAAAAAAGAAGAGGAATTTGAGGCAGAGAGGCTGCTGCCTCTCTGACGTCTGACGTCCCAGGCGAACGGACGCTGGGGGCCCACGGCTCCTCATGTGGGCCCCACCTTGATGTTTACTTGCCATCCGACCTGTCCACTAGGTGGCCCACTTTCTGAGGTGGGCCCTCCCCAAAAATGAGGCCCATCCAAAGCTCAGGTGGCCCACACCATAAGAAACAGTGTGAATTGAATTCTACCATTGAAACCCTTTTGGGGTCCACAGAAGTTTTTAATCAAGCTGAAATTTGTGTTTTCTCTGCACCCAGGTCTCTGTGACCTTTATCAACGGGTTGGATGAAACAAATAAACATTTTAGTGGGCCCCACGTGGGACCCACTGTCCATGCCAGTCCCACTGGCGGACTGAGTGGAGATACCTCGTTCCAACACCTGAGTTCCTGCATCGATCCCTGGTGGGGCGGATAACATGGAGTGTGTGCTGGCGTGGGTGGGACCCACCGATGATGTATTTGTTTTATTCACACCGTCCGCCTGGACGGTGGAATCCCACTGTGATGTATGAGTTCTAGCCACACCATCCAGTGGATGGTGGAGCCCACCGAGATTTATGTGTTCTATGTACATCATCCAAACTTTAGGTGGGCCCCCACCATGGTGCATGTGTTGCATCCAAACTGTCCATTTACTTTGTAAAATCATTTTTTTATGGTTTGAGAAAAAAAATAAAATGAGTTAGATCTATGGTTCAAGTGTGCCCACCTTGGTATGTGTATATGGCCCATGTTGGCCTGTTTGTAACCATTTATTAAGGCCCACCTTGGTGCAAATATATGGCCTATGGGATTAAGCCCATTTGGCATGCATGAGGCCTATGGGATTAAGCCCATTTGGCATATTTAAGGCCCATGGGTTTCGACCCATTTAACATATGCAATGCCCATGGGATCCAGCCCATTTATTCTATATAAGGCCCACAGGATTCAAGCCCATTTGATGTGCATGGGGCGCAAATGGAGTGGCCCATTTGATGTATTTAAAGCTCATGTGTGTAGGCCCATCTGATATATTTAAGGCCCAAGTTGTGAGGCCCACTTTGATGTATTTCAAGGCCCATGGATCATGGACCATTACAATGTACATAAGGCTCATTGGTGAGGCCCATTAACGCAGCCCATTTGATGTATCTAAGTCCCATGGGTCGAGGCCCAACGGGATGACCTTAGGGTCCATTGCAATGTACATTTCTCATGGTTCATGTAATGATATTTATGGCGGGCCGTGCCTAGGGAACAATGTTGGTTTGACATCCACATTGTATGTACAATGTTGGTTAAATGTCTGCATTGTAACTCTCTTTAGGGTCCATTGATAGGCCCATACTCGTTACTATTCGTCGCTTTATAACATGCTTAGTATAATCCCATGACTCATGCCCATACGCATCATATGTATGCTTGATTTGAGTAGTGACTGATCATGTCATATGCCATCGGGCAGACCACTTATGGGACCCGTTATAAGACGAAGTGCCCCACATGATCGCGCAGTACGCGCTGGATTTCTGCATGATGTGACGGCGTGATTCATGCATCTCGCATACGTGTGACTTGATCACTGCATGCCCTAGTGACATCAGGGCCGTGGCTCCACAGGTACATCATGGATGGCCATATCGGATACCGAAAATACTTGATTCTAGCACTGTAGGCACTTAGGATGTCCTTGGGTGAAAGTCCCAAAACCTTTTTGGTAACAGGAGATGCTCCAACATCTAGACCGAGTGGATACACGAGCGCCCGAGTGCCGAATACCAGTAGGCCGCGTCTCCCACTGTGTCGTGGTCGGTTGGAAGGGGGTGTGGCCTTATCTGCCTGAGTGAGGGGGCTATAAGCTAAGCTGAGTTTGACCAGCTCGCAAATGAGTCCGCTATCGACGAGCTGGGTAAGTATTGGCAGACTACTGGTCAGGCGGATAGTGAGGTCTATTCCTCTTGCTCGACTGTGCAGCTAGGGAGGTGGCAGTCTCTGCGAAGTATATTAGACCCCGGTGATATCCAGAGAGGAACTGTACTGATATATGTACTTGATGAGTACTGACTTGCTTGGATTACATTTCGCATATGGCATTCGGCTATGTAGGCCTTGCATTGCATCGATATGGCTGATGACATTCATATCTCGCATCACATGGCCTTCGTATGGCCGATAGCATTCACGTCTTGCATTACATAGCCTTGGCATGGTTGATTCTATGGACTTACCACATACTTCCGCATTGCTCAGATACTGTACACTTGGCGTTTGCCTTACGCACACACTTACACCACCCTCTAAGCTTTTGTAAGCTTATGCATGACAGTTACGTGCAGGTAGCGTTGGACAGAAGCAGCGCTGAGGCAGGAGCGCGTATCAGGACCTTATGGAGCTTTTTGATCACTTTGTATTTTTCTTTCCATATTATACTTAAAAGATTTTGATATAGTGGATATGTGGTGATGTTGTTTTGTGACTTGGTTATGCTTGTGGTTATGCTCCATTACAAAAAAAAAAAATTCCTGAAAATCCTCCTTGTAGGATCCCAAGATCGGAATCTGGCATTTGATTGTCAGGAGTCGATAATGGGGTACTACGGAGGCTGTCGGCACCGGATTCGGCAATCGGGATTCATGTGAATCCGATTTTTGGGTTTGAAGCATGACATAGATGGATTCTCTTCTTCTTTCTTCATAGAGTGCTGGCAGACGGTGGGAGAAGACATCCACAAAGCTGCGTGCTCGATGTTCGCGGGAGATGCGATCCCGAGAGCCTTCACGACATCCTTGATCTGTCTCATTCCTAAGTCCTCGATGGCCTCTAAATTTGTTGACTACCGTCCGGTTAGCCTGTGCAATGTGATCTACAAAATAATTTCCAAGATCCTCGCTTCTCGACTGAGTAGGGTCCTCCCGAAATTGGTCTCTTTGGAACAAGGGGCCTTCGTTAAAGGTAGAGCCATCACTGAAAATATTGCAATGGCCTTGGAGGCAATGAGACATCTCGACAGGAAAGCTAGGGGTGGAAATATCATCCTCAAACTCGATTTGGAAAAAGCTTACGATCGGATCGATTGGGACTTCCTTAAACAAGTTCTGCAAAGGTTTGGGTTTAGTGACAGATGGGTGACTATTATGGAAGCATGTTGGACAAACAGTTAGTTCTCGTTCTTATTAATGGGGAGGCGGCGGGCTTTTTCAAATCCTTTAGGGGTTTACACCAGGGGGACCCTCTCTCCCCTGGGCTGTTCATCCTTACAGCGGAAGCCTTTTCCCGTTCCTTCAAATAGTTAATTGAAAGAGGTTGGTGCAGTTCGTTTAGTCTGCTGAGAGGTTGCCCATGTATCTCCCATTTGCTGTTTGCTGATGATACATTACTGTTTGTGAATAGAAGTCGTGAATCCCTGAAGGTTGTAAAAGACTTCTTGACCTCCTTCCAAAATGCCTCAGGTCAGAGGATTAACAACACCAAGAGCTGCTTCATTCCCTCTAAGCTCTTTTCTCCAGCAAGGATCAGGAGTACTGAACGCATTTTGGGGTTCTCTAAAGCCAGAGACGGGGTTCTTTACCTAGGTGTGCCATTGTACAAGGGCAGAAGTACCTCATCGAGGTTTCAGTCGCTCATGGACAAGATATCTAGCAGGATTAGTGGGTGGAATGCTCGGTTTCTATCCCAGGCTGGCAGGCTAACCCTCATCAAACATGTGTTGGGTAGTATCCCCCTCCATACCATGGCAGCCATGAAGACGCCAGTTCAGGTTTTAGCAACTTTGGAGAGAAATTTTGCTCAGTTCTTTTGGGGTTGGGCGGATGGCAAAAAGAAATGCCATTGGATTGCATGGAGCAAGATTGCAAGGCCGATTGAGGAAGGTGGCCTAAGAGTTCGAAAGTTGAAAGAGGTGATGTCAGCCCTCCGTATGAAGATGGCCTCGAACGTGAAGTTTGGGGATAAGGAGGGTCCTTGGGTGGCCCACATGCGAGCCATATACCGAGAAGATCTCGTGGATATGACCGAGGGCAGAAGATCCATTCGTGCTTCTCCATATTGGACTGAGATCAGGAAGCTTCTTCCGGCCATCAATAACAACATCCAGGGGCAGGTGGGTTCGGGGGAATTGAATTTATGGCAGTCCAACTGGTCGGGTCTAGGTCCTCTTCTTCATCTTGTGGTCAGCCCTATCCTTACCGTGCTTCAGTCCCTTCAGGTCAGAGACTTTATTGGGCCTTCAGGCCCCCTGCCTACCTTTTCTGCTCATTTATACCTGTCTCGGGATACACTTAACGCCATTTTTCATGGGGGGTTTTCTACCACTAGTGAAAGACCTGAGGTGTTCTGGCCGCATGACCCCTCGGGCTCTTTCTCGACGAAATCTGCTTGGAAGCTCTTAAGAGACCCTTCTCCTGGTAGATGGTGGTTTAATTGGATCTGGTACAGCAAAGTGCCCCCAAAGATGTCTTTGTTTCTTTGGAAATTGTTGCAGGGAGCGGTCCCCGTTGATGAAAGGGTACAGACAAAAGGCATTCAGTTAGCGTCCATTTTCTCATGTTGTGCGGACGAGAACATGTCTATGCCTAGCCAGGAATCCATCCAGCATTTGTTCCTCCTGGGGCAGATTGCTTCTCAGGTTTGGTCCCACTTCGGCGCGCTATGTGGGGTATCCCTCCTTCATCATCTGTCGGTCGAAGAAAGGATGGTGCAATGGAAAAATGCTGAGGCTCAAGGTGCAGCGACAACCCCCATCAGGAGAGTTATCCCAATTCTCATTTTCTGGGAGCTATGGCTTTCAAGAAACAGGACGAGGAAGGAGAATCGCCCCATGTCAGCTAACCACTCCATAGCAAGGATAATATGGTAGGCCTCTCGTCTCTTAGAAAATCATCAGGCCTACCTCCAGCGCCTGAGCGTGGCTGGTTTTGTTAACCGGCCCCACCAAAGCAATCTTCTTCCTTGCAGACAGTTTTCTGGGCTAAACCGCCTTCTGGGTGGGTGAAAGTGAATGTAGATGGTTCAGCTCGTGGAAATCCAGGCTTATCTGGAGGGGGCGGAATCTGCAGAAGGGATGATGGCAGGTTTGTTTTTGCCTTCTCGTCAGCCTACGAGGTGGGTTCGAACAACCAAGCGGAGATGCGGGCCATTTATGATGGTATTATACTTTGTCTAGATAGAGGTTTTTCTAAACTTTGTGTTGAAACCGATTCCAAGGTTGCGGTGGGGCTTCTTTCTGGGACTTCAGCCATCCCTTGGAAATGGAAGTCTTGGGTCACCAGGATCAAAAGTTTAGCACAAACAACTGATTTGGTCTTCTCGGTAATTCCCAGGGAGGGTAATGGCCCGGCTGACGGTATGGCTAGGGAGGCTAGCAGGACTCAGGCATCAATTGTGTTTTCGCATTATCGGGATCTTCCTCCCTGCATTCGGGGCCTGCTTTTCTTGGATAAGGTTGGGTTAGGTGCAGTTAGAGAAACCAAAGTGAAGATGTAAAGAAAAATAGCCCTGTTAGGGGGTATATGATAGGTGGGGCCCTGTCTCTTTTTCTTGGGTCCTACCCGAAGTTCTGTAAAAAAGTAGAAAGTCTAGGTCGTATTCTGTTTTCTCTTCTGCAATATAGCTGGTGGGTCCTAAGATGTGGGCAGCACCTGTTTTTTTTTTTTTTTTTTTTTTTAAGTGCAGCACCAGCAAAACAGTTTAAGAAACAAAAAACTTCTGTTTGGTTTTCTTCTCTCTTTCTTCCTTCTATATCATCAGGTTTTCTGAGTTGTGCTAAGGCTTTGTAAAGCTAAGAAAAATCTGTTATCTTGAAGCATAGAGAAAATCTGGCTTATACAGCCAACAGTTGTAAATTTTGTTTTGAATAGATGATCCTACAATTTTTAAACAAAACAAAGAAACTATAATACAAATACAGATGAAGCTAAATTTTTTCACTAGTTTTCTAAATTTGCTTTAATATAAGTCATTGAATTTATTAACAGGAAGTCCTTTTACCATTTATGAAATTAAAATTGTAGTTGACATATCTTTGCTTGAAATGAGAAATAAAAGTGGAAATTGAATTTGAAATTTTCAAATAAGATGTGAGTTAAAAACATTTTCTCCACGGATGAGTAGGAAAATGATGAATATTAAACATTTTAAGTAACAATCGAAACAAAAGTAACTTTTTCAGTGATCTTTAACACTTACAAGTATGCATTCAGACATTCCACATTCCACGATATTATCTGTTATGATAAGAACTTTTAAGCAACATTGGGAAAAAAGATGGAAAGAAAGAAAATTAGGTTCAATGTACTACTACCAACTATTTACCATACCTGGAGCTACATATCCACAAGTGCCAGCAAGTGCGGACCAGTTAGAGGAATCAGGTTTTATAAGTCTAGCAGTGCCAAAGTCAGAGACACGAGCTTCGAATTCCAAATCCAACAAAATGTTGTTGCTTGATAAGTCACGGTGAACTATAGGAGGGGTGAGATCGTGGTGCATGTATGATAAGGCGTGGGCTACTCCTCTGATAACCTTCATCCTCTTCACCCAATCCAATTCTACAGCGCCTTCCTTACTGCTGCTTAGGATGCTAGCCAAGCTTCCCCTTTCCACGTAATCGTACACTAGAAAGGAGCACTGAGCATGAGAACAGAACCCATGGAGCTTCACAATGTTGCGATGTCGAATTTCTGTTAGTGCTCGTATCTCATTTCTAAAGCTACTTTGATCAGCTTGCTCGCCACCCAGTGATGAGTAAAATTTTTTCACAGCTACTACCTGACCTGTGGGCAGATCTGCTTTATAAACACTCCCGTGGCCTCCCACCCCAACTGAATATTTGTCGTTGAAATCCTCTGTTGCCCTGATGATGTCTTCATAGGCAATCTTTCCATCAAAATTGAATACTTCAAATAGATTTCTATTGTTCACTTCTACTTCCCTTTTCTCTGCATTTCTTGTTCTCGTAAGGAAAACGGAGCAAATGATGTAAAATACAACTAGAAGAAATAATGCTGCCACGATAGGAACAATGATGATGATCACAAGCCTGTGGTCTTTCTTGCCGCCAACAGGGTTTATCGACGAGGAATTACACGGTAGCATACCTTTCACTTCACCGCATAGACCTTTGTTTCCAACAAATGCCACAAATGGAGCCTGACGGAAGGCTTTGCTGTCAGGGAGAGGGCCCTCCAAATCATTGTGTGAAAAGTCGATGGAAGATAAACTGATCATCTCTTTGAATGACGAGGGGATGGAACCTGAGAGTGAATTGTGGGAGACATTTAGCTTTTCCAACATTTGCAGTTTCCCGAGTTGTTGGGTTATCTCTCCCGAAAGTAAGTTACAGCTGAGATCCAAGGTAATCTGTAGGCGTATTAGATTACCAATCTGAAACGGAATGCTTCCATTAAAATAATTCTCACTCATGCTCAAATACCACAATTTGGAGCAGTCCCCCAGTTGCTGTGGTATCAGCCCACTCAGCTCGTTCTTTGATAGGTCAAGAATCCCCAAATTGGATAGTTTTCCAATTTCACCCGGTACCCAACCAGATAGTCGGTTATTTTGTAAACTCAAGTTGTAAAGCATGGACAAACTCCCCAGGCTACTAGGAATATTTCCTTGTAGGTTGTTTGAAGACAGGTCGAGTTGCTGCAGCTGACTTAGCTGCCCAATCTGCAGCGGAATTCTACCAGTGAGATTGTTATCAGAGATTTTTAGCAGCGTCAGGTTTTGACATTGTCCCCATTTTGGTGACAGCTCACCATGCAATTTATTATCACTCAGATCGATGTACTCTAAACTAGGATATACTCCGAAAACTTGGGATATATTTCCTGTGAGCTGATTATGCTCGAGCCGGACTCTTATTAAGGCAGTGCAGTTTCTCAGGCTTTCAGGGATGGGACCAGTGAAATGGTTATTAAACACAGTGAAGCGTGTGAGTGATCTACCTTGGCATACTTGGGGTAGTTGGCCAGAGAAGTTGTTGTCACCCAAAAAGAGAAACTCCAAACGTGTTAGATTTGAGATTTCTGGAGGTACTGAACCAGATAATGGATTATCATAGAGACCGAGTCTAGTTAGGCTGCTCAAATTACCAATATGTGGAGGGATTGGACCAATGAGTTTGTTTGACATCAATCTTAGATAAACTAACTTCTTGAGATTTCCTATCTGCGGAGGAATCAAGCCATGGAGGTGATTTTTATCGAGGTATAAGAAGGAAAGCTCCTTTAGATTTCCTAAAGTGTAAGGTAAGGAACCAGTTAGAAGGTTTTCGGACAGGTTTAATTCATTCAGTTTCTTAAGTTTTCCCAACTCTTGAGGGATTGGCCCTGAAATACTATTACTACAGAGGTGCAAGTAATTCAGCTGGGTCAAGTTTCCTAAAGTGGAAGGGATGGAACCGTTTAGACGGTTATGGCAGATGAGCAGTTGTTTCAGATTCCTCATATTTCCTATCTCCCGAGGGATAGGACCCGAAATTATGTTTTCATGGAGGTGAAGATGCGTCAGCTGGCTCAAATTACCCAGAAATGGAGGGATGACACCTGTGAGATTGTTTCCGTGCAATCTTAGGGTGAGAAGATCTTTAAGCGTTCCTATTTCTGGAGGTATCAAACCAACCATCTGATTTTGAGAGAGATCCAAATGGCGGAGATTTCTCAGCAGGCCAATTCTTGATGGAACTTGTCCAGTGAGTTTATTGGTATGGAGTTGAAGGGAGATGAGTCTGGACCAATTGGCGAAGAAACGAGGGGACATTTCACCAGTTATCATGTTATGAGAAAGATCGAGCTCCAGAATGCGAGTAAGATTAGCTAGTGTAAGAGGCAAGGCACTTGACAGTTGATTGGTGGACAAATCAAGGAAGATGAGTTTTGAAAGAGAACCGATCTGGGTTGGAATGGTTCCACGGAGTGAGTTTTGGCTGAGAATGAGGCGGACAAGGTTGGGAAATGTAGAGAAGCTCAAATTATCAAGCATACCTTGCAAGTTCGTATTCCACAGGTTTATTTCAACTACGCTTCCTGCATGATCGCATGAGATTCCGGTCCAATTACATGGAGAGCTCTCTTGGGTGGCGGAAGTGTTGGCACTGGGGAATAAAGACCATGAAAGGAGAGCTTCAGTTTGAGAGAGACTGGCTTTCCATTTGAGGAGAGCTTTTGCTTCCTCAGATGCTGATGATGCTGCTTCATAGGAAGAAGCTAGTAGTAAGAAGAGGAGAGAGAGAAGGGATTTCATTGGGACCATGTTTGAACGTGGTTGCTGGTGCTGTGGGTTTTTTATAGCCTCCATTTTATAGTGGGATGGACCTCGCCACTGTTACATACATCTCCAAGTCCTTCCTCTTGTCCCACTTCTAGCTTGCTGATGTAGGGATGAACATGATGAGGTGGATCACCATATTCCTCGAGGATAACTACTTCGAATCCACTGAGTTTCTCTGGACTCCTTATAGAGACTTCTGAAATCTACGAGGAAAGAAAGCAAGAAAAATATAAATAAATTTGTAATTTGATTGATGAATGAAATAAACAAGTTCACAACCCTTTAAATAAGTATACCAAGCAATGAGAGAAATTTCAAAATCATACTATAACTAAAACTCCTAGAATTCTCAACTTACTATTTATAGATGGTCGTGATGTCGACTAGTGCACAAGGTTTTTGGCCAAAAGTAGTTAGTGTCTTATTTGGCTTCACCAAGCTGTTCTCCTAATTATTCTAAGCACTTCTCGCTCTGGGCACAACTGCTAAAGTCCAACGGATGAAGAGTTATAATCAAACTAAAACTTATTATTTATAGTAAAAATGGAATTAAAATAGGGAAACGACCTTCGATCTAATAGTATTTCGCAAATCCAAATTGCAAGATATCCCAAAATCATATATTTTACAACCGATAACTCATTTTGGATTGCGAGATATGCCCGATTTAAGGTCTAACAGTCCGGGTTACTTTTGTCGTCGATCGAGCCTTTTCTGATCCATCTTTGCCATGAAGGTGTCCATGACCCACTCTACATCACTTGCTTAAAAATCTAAGAGTGTTAAAGGCCTCTTCACATACAACAAACGGAAGTGTATGTCTCTTTTCTACACTGTCCATCCATTTTATCAGCTCATTTTATAACTTGAACCAAAAACGGAAGCATATCCCAAGCTCAAGTCGACCACACCATAGGAAATTGTGAATTGAACTCCTATTACTGGAAACTTATTGACGGCCATGGAGGTTTTGGTTTAAGCTGATATTTGTGTTTTCCCTTCATCCATGAATTCGTAACCTTATGAGCAAATTGGATGACAAATAAACATACCTGTAGCCCCTTGGAAGGTTTCAACTATGGACATCCTTATCCTCTCCCTGTTTCTTGTGGTGTGTTGTAATCGAGCTTTTTGGATATGCTTTCATTTTGGTCTCGCCCTAAAATGACACGGAGAAACAGATGGATGGCATGAATAAGACACATACATCCATAGTAGGCATATCAGAGTTTCACATTTTAGTCCCTTTAACCTTGGTTAACATACGACATTACATTAGGCTTCCTAAGTATCCTATGGAAGGAAGAAGAATTTTCTTTTGTTTTTAATAAGAAGATTTGACAAAGATTAAAAAACCTTTTGACTTGGCGTAGCATCTAGAAACTATTAATAAATTGCATACCTGACATATACCTAATTCAAATTAAATATCCAAATTATGCTTTTCAATTTAAATGTCGCATGAACCAAAAAGCATAGTTTAATTTATGGTCTGTCTATTGGCTTGGTGGATATTTATTGTACAATTAACAATGAAAAACCTTAAACGGTCAACAAACAAGCTCCCGTAAATCAGAGTTTAGGATTATCCAATCAATCTGATTTTGTGATTGTGAGTTAGCATTGATGAATTTGACAATTTACTCCCTTTAACCTGACTTAAGCTATATCACGTGTAAAAATTTTATGTGCCTTCGTATCAAGGGGCATGCACTGCGTGAATATCTCATAACTACTCTTTGACAAATGTGGGTAGCCTTTAGAAAAATCAAAGAAAGAGTGCGTATTGCCAGCTGAAGACAGACAATTCCTCTTATTAGTCCATCTCACTGGTCATGACATAAGATGAGCTCAGCAGAAAATAATAAAAATACGTATGTATTTAGAATTTTGTCATATGAATAATATGACCTGCTTCATATTCACTTTCTTAGCCCCACCATGATACTTATTTGCCATACAACCTGTTCATGAGGTCTTTTTATAGAGGGAAAATACAAATACTAACTTGACACAAAGCTTTTATTGCGTCATGCTTCCTGTGGTAGGCATTCAATCCCACTGGTTTATGGTCCAGTTAAACTTCTGTTTTTTTTTTTTTTTAAAGGTCCACTTAAACTTTGGATGTCTTTCAATTTTGTGATTAGAACTCAAAATGACTTGACAAAACATATGAATGGTATGGATCAAACATATACACCACCGTGGGTCCTTACACCATGTGCCCATGTTGGGTCTCTCAAAGTCCTTACACGACCAATACGGAAAACTCAGTTTGGCTGGGACCAACACCAGCCAACTAGCTAGTGTAAAAGATTTATGAACGGCGCCATGATGCATGCGTTTTATCCACTCTGGCAATTCATTTTTCCAGCTCGTTTTTTCTTTCCTTCCTCCAGGTTAATTTGTGTGGCCTAATCAACAGGTTGGATTGCAAATAGATATTACAGTGGGCCTTAGGCAGTTTTTAATGGTAGAAAATCAATGCCCTTTGCTTTCGGCTGGTGTCGTCAACTTGACATTTAGAACTGCCTAATTTTTAGGATCATGCCCTAAGATAAGATATATGGGCAGCATGAATAAAACACGTATCATTGCAGGGCCACGAAGATTTGACAGCAGCTAGCTGGCTGGTGTTGCCAAACCACATCCAAAATGAATGATGGCACCGGAAGTGGATTGGCTGGCCTGTGTACCTCACACCAGCTATATATCTGTTGGATTTAATGTAACAAGTTTTGTGGGTGTGATTGGGTCCTTACTCTTATCCGGGTGGTAGACTCCTTGGAGTTTCAACACCAGGTCAAAGGTTCGAGTACCCATGGTGGTGAAATCCCACGGTGTGCGTGTGTAATGTGTGTGTGCGTGTGGTGTGAGTGTGTGGGGGTGTGTTAAAAAAAAAGAAAAAAAAAGGTTTTGTGGGTCTAATCATGAGTTTTGTTATATCCAAACTGTTCATCCATTTGGCGAGCTTGTCTTAAGTCTTGAGACGAGCAAACTATCAAGTGGACCACACTGCAACTACATTGCAAAAAGTAGTGGAGAATTGAATGTCTACCATTGAAATCCTTTTTAAGGTCACAGAAGTTTTGGATCAATATGAAATTTGTTTAAGTTTTGGATCAATATGAAATTTGTTTTTCCTCTTCATTCAGGTCTTTGTGACATGCATAATGAATAGATTGGATGGAAAATAAACGTTACGGTGGACCCTACGATTTGTTTAAGGGTGAAAATCATTATCTTCGCTGCTATTTGTGGTGTGGTCAAGATGATCTTTGGATATGATTCATGTTTTGGGCAATGCTCTAAAATGATCTCTAAAAATAGATGAACAGTGTAGATATAATAAATACATCACTGTAGGGCCATGTAACTTTGATCTCCTTTGAACCGTTCGTGCAACTCAGAGCTCGAGGAGCGCACCTACAGCAGCTACATAGCCGGTGTGTGGTACACAAGCCAATCCGTTTCCTGATGGCACCCACCCGATTCTAAAGAGAGGAACAGCATAATGTTTTGAAGTGTGAAACTTCAGTGGGCCCCCCACCATAGTGTCTATGTTAGATCCGCATCGTCCATCCATTTTTAAGATCAGTATAGGGCTTCATTCCAAAAACCAAGTAGATGCGCTCAAGTGGACCACGCTACAGGAAACAGTGGCAATTAAACATCTACTATTGAAACCTCCTGGGGCCAAAGAAGGCTGGGATCGAGCTGATATTTTGAATATTTTCTTCATCCACGTAAGCTGTATTGTGGACCACTTGAGCTTTGCATCAGCCTCGTTTTTGGGCCTAATTCCCTAGGATGGTGGAGGAAAATTGGATGGTTGGTATGATCTAATTCCAAAAACGAAGCTTTAATTGCGAGAAGAGACACCGTTTAACAAAGCGAGAAAATACGTAAATGTACATATTGAAAAGTCCTTATGTATTTTCATCCTTTTCCTTTTTAGTTTTTTCTTCGATGTCAGCTGATGTCATTGGTGCTGATGTGTGGACCAATAAAAAGGTAAGGCACACAAATCCCTGTGACTTCAACACGGACGATCCGCACGCAAATCACTGCCATCATAGGTTTTTTTTTAAAAAAAAAAAAAAGAAAAGAAAAGAAAAAGGGAATCAGATTAATTCGGGGTAGATAAAAATCATTATCATAGTTTGAAATAAAGGGACTGGATTATTTGGGGTAGATAAAAATCATTATCATACTTTGAAATAAAGGGATCGGATTACTTGGGGTAGATAAAAATCATTATCATAATTTGAAATAAGGGGATCGGATTACACACCCAGATCGATAGCTCAACTGGCAGACCGAGTGGAGATACCCCGTTTCAACACTTGAGGTCCTTGGAATCAATCCCCAGTGGGGGTGGCTAACATGGAGGGTGTGTATTGACATGGCGTGTACTAACAAGCTAACCAAAAAGAAAAAAAAAAAAAAAAAAAAAAAAAGGAAATCTGATTACCTGGATGCGGGGCAAATAAAATCACTATCATAGTTTAAAGGGAATTTTACAAAATAGCGCCTCATTTAATATGATATTTACATTTTATGCCTTTTTAAATAGGGTTGTGTGTGTGTGTATAATTTAATATTAAAATATATTACTCGAGTCAAGTCGAGCTCGAGCTCGAGCTTCGAGTCAAGTCGAGTTGAAATACGTCATAGTCCAACTTGGCTTGAACTCAACTCGAGCTTTAGTAAACAAGATTGACTCGCCTTGAGTCGGACTTTCAAGCCGAGTCAATCCGAGCTGAGTTGAGCGAGCTTTACGAGCTAGCTTGACTCGTGTACCGACCTATTTTTAAATTTGATTTTCACAAAGTATCTCATTTAATATTGTATGATTTTTCCTAAAAGATATAAAAATGCCCAAAAGCAAAAAAGAAAAAATAATAATAATAGTTTTCTTCAGATGTGGCTTGCATGCAACAGGGAAGTCACTACCGATCAATGCTATGTGGACCCACCATGATGTATGTGTCTTATCCACGCTGTTCATCCATTTTGTCACATCAATATTTCAAATCATGAGCCCTAAAATAAGGCAGATCCAAATCTCAGGTGGACCACACTGCAGAAAACCGTGGTGATTAAATGACACTATTAAAAACTTCCTAAGATTGATGTAGAGCGGGTCGCGGATAATTTCATGGCCAAGATGGATCAGAAAAGGCACGGTCGGCGACAGAAGTGATCCGGACCATCGGACCTTAGATCGGGCGTATCTCACAATCCGGAATGAGTTATCCGACGTAAAATATATGATTTTGGGGTAGAACGAGCTACTTTAGCCAACCAACCCTGTTATGCTGGGTTGCGCAGCCCGGATTTTCGAGAAACTCCCTGATCGACAGTCGTTTCCTCGTTTTAATTTTGTTTTTACTATAAATAGTAAGTTTTAGTTTGAGTATAACTTTTCATCCGTTGGGCTTTAGGAGTTGTGTCCAACATGAAAAGTGCTTAGGATAATTAGGAGAACATTTTGGTGAAGCCAAATAGGACACTTACTATTTTTAGCCGAAAACCTTGTGCACTAGTAGACATCATGACCATCTATAAATAGTAAGTTTACTATTTATAGTAAGTTGCGAATTCTAGGAGTTTTAGTTGTAGTTTGAGTCTGATTTCTTTCTTATTGCTTGGTTTCCTTATTTAAAGGGTTGTGAACTCGATTTTAGGGATTCATTAATCAATTTTGAATTTATTAGAAATTATTCTTATTTTCTACTTTCTTTCCTCGTGGATTCGAGAAGTCTCTGTGAGGAGTCCAGAGAAGTTCCATGGATTCGGAATATTTATCATCTTGAGGAAGACGGTGCTCGACCTCACGTCCTTCCATACGTCAGTTTGGTATCAGAGCCAAGTTTCTTCTCGGATCGATGGCTTTTAACGACGGGTCGGGCAACAATCCCATGGGCGGTGCCCTAGGGAATTTACCTTTAACGACGGCAGTTTTCGAAGCAACCATGCAAGAGAATCGACAAGCCATGCAAGGGTTGCAGGCTTCTATGGACCGCATAGTGAATCTCTTGGCGAAAACCCTAGGGCAACTCCGTGTTCCTAGTGGTAATCTTCCACCGCCGATTGTTGAAACTCGCAATCGCCCTGATCACAGGATAGTACCAGCAATGCATCCACGGGTCATTCCTGAGGAATGGGGATCCAGTGAGGAGGAAATCGATGACATAATCTTTCAACACCCCAGACAAGGCGGCGATCGAGTAGATCGGACAGATCGAGAATTTAAGATGCGGGTTGATATTCCTAACTTCAATGGCCAACTACACATCGAGGATTTTCTCGATTGACTTTCTGAAGTTGAGCGATTTTTCGACTATATAGATATCCCTAAAGCAAAAAAGGTCAAGCTTGTGGCCTACAAGTTGAAAGGAAGAGCTTCAGCTTGGTGGGAACAACTGCAACTCGCACGAACTAAACAGATGAAAGCACCAATCCGCACATGGCAGCGGATGAAGCAGCTATTACGTGCCCGATTCCTCTCTACCGATTACGATCAGGTATTATTTCAACAATACCAAAATTGTCGACAGGATAGTCGGTCGGTAAGAAAATACGCAGAAGAATTTTACCGCCTGGCGGCGCGTAACAATTTAGTCGAGACTGAATCGCAGCAAGTCGCCCGATTCAACGGTGGACTGCGTATGACGATCCAGGATCGGGTCCAGATGCAACCCGTCTAGACGATGAATGATGCGATCAAGTTGGCTACTCGGACAGAAGCACAACTTGAACGTTCTACCACACGGCCTTATTCTACCGCAAGGATCACTACGGCGGGTCCACCCCAGGGAGCTCCACAGTCTAAGGGGAAGGAACCCGTAGGAGCATGCACTCAACCTCCTACGTCTGAGAGCCGAGATCAGGGAAGTGGACAAGCTAGACCCCAAAGGGGCGTATCGACTGCTGCTAGTCCAAGTAGAATCCCGAACCCTTACGCTCGACCCCGGCCTGACAACTGCTATCGTTGTGGCCAACCGAGCCACCTATCAAATACTTGTCCCCAGCGAAAGATGGCGAACCTCACCCTCAATGATGGTAGTACTGATAACGCCGATGAAGATCCAGATGATGAGGAGCAGGAGCATACCACCGAGGACGAAGTAGATGAATCAAGTTGGGTTCAGCAAGATCGCGGTGAGTCACTCGTCGTGAGGCGGTTATTATATGCGCCAATAAAAGAAGTGCATCCACAAAGGCATAACATCTTCCGCACTAGGTGTACGATGAATCGAAAGGTTTGTGACGTGATTATTGATAGAGGCAGCAGCGAAAATATCGTCTCCAAGGTCATGGTGGAGAAATTGTAATTGAAAACAGAGCGTCATCTCTCTCCATATACAATCGGTTAGATCAAGAAGGTCAATGAAACAAAGGTAACTGAACGGTGCACCATATCCTTTTCAATTAGTAAACATTATAAGGATGAAGTAGTATGCGATGTGGTTGACATGGAAGCATATCACATACTACTCGGTCGACCCTAGCAATCTGACCGTGATGCCACTCATAAAGGGCGAGATAACATATATATATCTTCGTTAAGGATGGCCGGAAGACTATATTGGCCCATATGGATCCAGAGGGACCACCTGAAACTTCTAAAGTGAAGGGTCGTTTTCTCTTAACCATACGGGACTTCGTGGAAGAATCTAAAGAAACAGGACAGGCTTATGCATTAATTGTAAAAGGGAAAGAACTCGAGTCTACCATCATTCCTAAAAAAACTAAAGCCTTTGCTACATGAATTCAAAGAAATCTGGTCCGATGACCTTCCCGATGGGTTACCTCCCATGCGGGATATCTAACACTATATCGACTTTATCCCCGGGTCCAGTCTACCCAATCGGCCTCATTATCGAATGAGTCCGAGATTCTTCAAGGGTAAGTGGAAGAGTTGATCCGTAAGGGTCTTATTCGAGAAAGCATGAGTCCATGTGTTGTACCAGCTCTGTTAACTTCAAAGAAAGATGGGAGTTGGTGCATGTGTGTCGACAGCCGAGCCATCAACAAAATCACCATAAAGTACAGGTTTCCTATACCCCGGTTAGACGATATGCTGGACATATTAGAGGGTGCCAAAATATTTTCTAAATTGGATCTAAGGAGTGGTTATCATCAGATTCGAATACGACCGGGTGATGAGTGGAAAACGGCCTTTAAGACCAAGGAAGGATTGTATGAATGCATGGTCATGCCCTTCGATCTTTCGAATGCGCCTAGCACGTTCATGAGATTGATGAACCAAGTTCTAAAACCTTTCATTGGACGATTCATTGTAGTTTATTTCGATGATATTTTGATATACAGTTAAGATGAAACTACCCATATGGAACACCTCAAGAAGGTCCTTCAGGTGCTTACTGAAAATAAATTGTATCTCAATTTAAAGAAGTGCAACTTCATGACTAATAGCCTATTGTTTCTGGGTTTTGTCGTAACGTCCACGGGCATTCGAGTGGATGAGGAAAAGGTGAAGGCAATCAGAGAATGGCCAGTTCCCACAAATATTCACGAAGTGCGAAGTTTTCATGGACTGGCGACATTCTATCGTCGGTTCGTGAGAAATTTCAGTACTATTGTGTCACCAATCACAGATTGCATAAAGAAAGTGCAGTTTCAGTGGACTGACGAAGCCAACAAGAGCTTTGCCGAAATCAAGTGCAGATTATCTACGACCTCGGTTCTTGTACTTTCCAACTTCGACAAACTGTTTGAAGTTGAATGTGATGCCTCATATGTCGGAATTGGGAGAGTTTTATCTCAAGAAGGTAGGCCGGTAGCCTTCTACAGTGAGAAACTTAGCGATGCACGCAAGAAGTGGTCTACATACGAGATCGAGTTATACGCGGTGGTCCAGGCACTGCGACATTGGCGACATTATTTGATTCAAAGGGAATTCATACTTTACACGGACCATCAAGCTCTCAAATTTATTAATAGTCAAGCTAGCATTAACCGTATGCATGCTAGATAGATCTCGTTTTTACAGGAATTCACGTTCGTGCTAAAACATAAGTCAGGACAACAGAACAAGGTAGCCGATGCGTTGAGTCGCCTTGCAAATTTGTTAGTAACTATGTGCAACGAAGTCGTCGGGTTCGAGTGCCTCAAAGACATATATGTCGATGACGACGACTTCAGGGACGCATGGGTTAGATGCCAAGAAGGTCACTCCGACGACTTACATATGTAAGATGGGTTCCTTTTTAAGGGAAATCGATTGTGCATCCCGAACAGTTCACTAAGGGAGCAGATAATCCAAGAGCTATATGGAGGTGGCCTCAGTGGACACCTTGGGCGAGACAAGACGCGAGCTCTTGTGGAAGAACGGTATTACTGGCCGCAGTTGGTACGTGATGTGGGAAGGGCAATCCAACGTTGTTACATTTGTCAAACCTCCAAGGGGCAATCTCATAATACGGGCTTCTATACCCCGTTGCCTGTGCTTGATGGCCCTTGGGAGGATTTATCTATAGACTTCGTGCTTGGTCTCCCACGAACACAACGTGGCATGGATTCGGTGTTCATAGTAGTAGATCGTTTCTCCAAGATGGCGCACTTTATTCCATGCAAGAAAACTCTCGATGCAACACACGTGGCGAATCTATTCTTCAGAGAAATTGTGCGGCTACACGGGGTTCCCAAGACTATTACTTCTGACCGTGACACGAAGTTCATAAGCCACTTTTGGCGAACTTTGTGGACTCGATTCGATACACGACTTCAGTTCAGCAGCGCCTACCACCCACAAACCGACTGTCAAACTGAGGTTGTAAATCGTACTTTGGAAAACTTCCTTCGATGTATTTCAGGAGAGAAACCGAAGCAGTGGGATTTGGCCTTGTCTCAAGCGGAGTTTACATTCAACAACATGGTGAACCGCTCGACAGGGAAATCCCCGTTTCAGGTTATTTACGGACGAGTACCTCGCCACACACTAGACTTGGTCCCTCTGCCCAAGCTCCCAAGCATGAGTATTGCAGCAGAACATATAGCAGACAGGATCATGGGTATTCATGCGGAGGTGCAGACTAAGCTACATGCCTCGAACGAAAAGTACAAGGAACAAGCGGACAAGCATCGTCGACAAAAGGTGTTCGAGGTGGGCGACCAGGTAATGGTCCATTTGCGAAAAGAAAGATTTCCGACCGGGACGTACAACAAGCTGAAGAATAAGAAGATTGGACCGGTACCGATCATTCGAAAGATCAATGACAATGCTTATGTTGTTGATCTTCCAGATGACATGGCGATCTCACGGATTTTCAACGTTGCGGACCTGACCGAGTATCATGAACCAGCGCAGGAGGAGAACTCGAGGACGAGTTCTTTTCAAGTGGAGGGGACTGATGTAGAGCGGGTCGCGGACAATTTCATGGCCAAGATGGATCAGAAAAGGCACGGTCGGTGACGGAAGTGATCCCGACCATCGGACCTTAGATCGGGCGTATATCACAATCCGGAATAAGTTATCCGACGTAAAATATATGATTTTGGGGTAGAACGAGCTACTTTAGCCAACCAACCCTGCTACGCCTGGTTGCGCAGCCCAGATTTGCGAGAAACCCCCTGATCGACGGTCGTTTCCTCGTTTTAATTTTATTTTTACTATAAATAGTAAGTTTTAGTTTGAGTATAGCTTTTCATCCGTTGGGCTTTAGGAGTTGTGTCCAACATGAAAAGTGCTTAGGATAATTAGGAGAACGGTTTAGTGAAGCCAAATAGGACACTTACTATTTTTGGCCGAAAACCTTGCGCACTAGTAGACATCATGACCGTCTATAAATAGTAAGTTTACTATTTATAGTAAGTTGCGAATTCTAGGAGTTTTAGTTGTAGTTTGAGTCTGATTTCTTTCTTATGGCTTAGTTCCCTTATTTAAAGGGTTGTGAACTCGATTTTAGGGATTCATTAATCAATTTTGAATTTATTAGAAATTATTCTTATTTTCTACTTTCTTTCCTCGTGGATTCGAGAAGTCTCTATAAGGAGTCCAGAGAAGTTCCGTGGATTCAGAATATTTATCATCTTGAGGAAGACGGTGCTCGACCTCACGTCCTTCCCTGCGTCAAAGATACACTGTAATGTTTGTTTATTGTGGGCCCTAATTGAAATTGTATGCTTACACATACAGTAACTCAAATTGTTGAAATCACTGTAGCTAGCTATGGCATAATCCTAAAATCAGATTGAGGACAGAAGGAAAATTTTCCTTATTAGCTGTCCAATGTCCAACAGTCTCATAATCAGATTAACAAATAAATGTTAAGTTTTACTTCATGATATATATACATCTAAAATGAGCTCTTAAGTTGGACAATTCAGTTTAAATTATTTACATGCTATGTATGCAATTTTAAAGTAATGTCTAAGTGCCTGCATATCATATATTGCAGCCTGTGTCAGATTATCAAAGTTCTCCCTTTGGCAGAATATTTTTTTACTTTGATAGTTTGTAGCTCCGTACACAAGTATTTTACAATTGTACGCCCGGTATAGATAACTGAAATTAAACCGTCCAATTAGTGGCCCCACTTTAGATAGGGTATCGATGGATTTCTAGTGGACAAAAAAAATTAAAAATATTGAATCGCCTAAATTGAAGGAACAAATGTCAACTCAACTAACCTGATCTTGGGGCCAGCACCTGCCTCTAATGAGTCCCTTGATTTGTAAAAGTAAACTTAATTTAGGTACATGACACGTCCCTCGCTCCGCCGTCTCCACCACCTGCCTCCGTCACGCCTCCCGCATCTTCTCCTTCTCCGATCTCCAAACCCCCAGCGTCTTCCCCGTCTCCATCGACCACCGTTTCGCCTCCGGCTCCACCTCCGTCATCTCTCTCCCCTTCTTCATCTTCTCCCACCGGCTCTCCGGCACAGTCTCCAGCTGACAACAGCGCCGCTCTCCCTGCCTTGAACAGAGTCGCTATGTCCGGATCTGCTATCTCCGGCGTCTTCGCTGCCCTGTTCTTGTTGTAAATCTTCGCCATTGGAATGGAGCTTTCTCAGCCGTCGATCTTTGCTGGGATGAATGATTGATAGATAGTGGATTGCTTCTTTTATTGATTTATACATTTTTTTTCTTTCTTTTGCAATTTATTACGGAGATTTTAGCTTCGTTGTAATCACATTATTCTTTTCATTTAGATGAATAAATCTATTAAATTGGTAATGAAAAGAAAAAAAAAAAAAAAAGTACATTACACGTGTATTGTTATCCAATTCATGTTTATGAATTATGATACTCCGTCGGACCATCAAAGTAACCATTCCTTTACGCAAGGACTCCAGGGAAGTCAAGAGTCAAGGTGAGAGAGATTCGCCGGGTCTTTTGGATGTGGTCTAGACTCTAGACCGCCAACAATGAAAGCGTCACTCACGTCAAGGTCAAGGTGTCGTACGTAGACTGGAATGATGATCTACATCTACTAAGGCGCAAAACACCCCAGCTCTACGAGCCTACCACGTTGCATGCGTAAAATTCACTCCGTCCATCAAGCAAAAATCGATACATACAAAAGCTAAACCTTATTAATAACTCATATGGTCCACACTAATGAAAATAATGTAAAAGTTCTGCCAAAAACACTGAATTCAGATTGTGTTGCCACCTGAATATTGTATTATGCCTTTTTCTTCTTCCTCTTTTTTTAATCTTCCCTTTGCCTGGGTGGGTTACACCTAATTAATGGGTTCAATAATAGATGCACACCATGGTGGCCCCACCAACAAACCTATGGTCGGCCCATTGTTCCATGTAGTGTGGCCCACCCACAAACTTATGGTTGGCCCATTGTTCCATGTGGTGTGGCCCATCTGAGTTGTGGATCTTAGCTCATCTTAGACCTACGAACCTAACATTGAGGATTGAACATCATACACTGAGTGGATTTTACCAATCCAACATGGCTGGCCTCACGATGGTGTTGTAGAGGATTCCACTCCGTCCTAATACTTCCCATTTGACGCGACATCAAAACCAGGATTAGAGACGAGGTTGTATAATTTATTGGCAATTACGATAACTACTAACTTTAGTCGGCTATACTTTAGAACTTGTTGGGACTAACCTGACTATTGCGTGCAATGAACGACGGTCATTAGACATCGTTGAGACTGACCCGATGATAACGTGAAATAGACGTCGACTGATTTTTGAGGAGAGGAAACGACCATCAAGGTATCATCTACAGTCGACATACACAATGGACGATATGTTCAAATGGGACCTGGACATGTGGGATGGATGTTAAAGCAGGCATGTGCATAGTATCTAGCACCTTAATCAACATTCCCTCTGCATACGCATATGTGCCGTGTATTACTCGCAAGCAAGTGAGAGTGACCCGTGCATTTGAATGCATGCAGACACCCGTGTATGTGTGTGCCCCACCTTATGCATGTGCTTGAGAGACTCTTTAGCTCGGGACCTTTCACCGTGTGGACCAAGACTAAGACAATTTGAAAACCATCCAGAATTAGAGTTGTACACAAACTGAGTTAGCTCAGTTAACTCACACTACTCGACTCGAAAAAGTTCTATTTGACTCGGTTCGAAACTGAGTTTGAGCCGAGTCGATCTGATTTTTGGAGCTCAAAAAAATTTCGAGTTGAGTTCGAGCTTGTCCGAGCTCGAATCGAATCGGATCGAACCTCAACTCGAATTGAACTTGGATCGAATCAGTTCAGTGACTCGGTTATTTTGATATTGACGTTGTTCACCAAGTGTTTGATGAAATGACTCAATGAAGTGTTGTTCCAGGTGCATACATTCTCCGCAGGATTGACTGATGGCAAGGAAGGTATGGATACAAAACAAATCACTATAAAAAAAAAAAAAAACTTTACATGATAAATTACCTTCGTCTATACATTGATTTTGATGTTCCATGTGGTTGGCCCATTGTTCCATGTGGTGTGGCCCACCCACAAACTTATGGTTGGCCCATTGTTCCATGTGGTGTGGCCCATTTGAGTTGTGGATCTTAGCTCATCTTAGACCTACAAACCTAACATTGAGGATTGAACATTAGCTCATCTTAGACCTACGAACCTAACATTGAGGATTGAACATCATACACTGAGTGGATTTTACCAATCCAACATGGCTGGCCTCGCGATGGTGTTGTAGAGGATTCCACTCCGTCCTAATACTTCCCAATTGACGCGACATCATAACTGGGGGTAGAGACGAGGTTGTATCATTTATTGACAATTATGATAACTACTAACTTTAGTCTGCTATACTTTAGAACTTGTTGGGACTAACCCGATTATTGCATGCAATGAACGACAGTCATTAGATATTTGTTAAGACTAACCCGATGATAACGTGAAATAGATGTCGACTGATTTTTGAGGAAACGACCATCAGGGTATCATCTACAGTCGACGTACACAATGGACGATATGTTCAAATGGGCCCTGGACATGTGGGATGGATGTTAAAGCAAGCATGTGCATGGCATCTAGCACATTAATCAACATTCCCCTCTGCATACGCATATGTGCCATGTATTACTCGTCAAGCAAGTGAGAGTGACCCATGCATTTGAATGCATGCAGACACCCATGTATGTGTGTGCCCCACCTTATGCATGTGCTTGACAGACTCTTTAGCTCGGGAGCTTTCACCGTGTGGACCAAGACTAAGACAATTTGAAAACCACCCAAAATTAGAGCTGTACACAAACCGAGTTAGCTTAGTTGACTCACTCTACTCGACTCGGAAAAGTTCTATTTGAATCGGTTCGAAACTGAGTTTGAGCTGAGTCGAGCTAATTTTTGGAGCTAAAAAAAAAATCGAGTCAAGTTCGAACTTGTCTGAGCTCGAATCGACTCGGATCGAACCTCAACTCGAATTGAACTTGGATCAAATCAGTTCAATGACTCGATTATTTTGATAATGACGTTGCTCACCAAGTTTTTGATGAAATGACTCAATGAAGTGTTGTTTCGGGTGCATACATTCTCCGCAGGATTGATTGATGGAAAGGAAGGTATGGATATGAAACAAATCACTACAAAAAAAAAAACTTTACATGATAAATTACTTTCGTACATTGATTTTGATGTTGCCTACCGAGTGTTTAATGAAATGCCTATAAACTGCTACTACTGTTTTGCATATAGTGAGAAATTGAAGGTGCATATTCATGTGTTTGAGAAAATGTCGCACAGCTCGAACTCAGCTCAAACTGGCCCAAGCTGCTGACCGAAACGAGCCGAGCTAGCCAGTCAAGCTTGAGGACCGAGCTGAGCCGAGTTCGAGCTAGGGTCAGCTACTGGCCAAGCTGAGTCGAGCTTTGCCAAGCTCAACTCAGTTGGACTCATGTACAACTCTACCCATATTAGAAGATGATACACTTTGATTATTAGATTATTTTCCTTTGATATTTTCCCTTTATCAGTTGAGTTCTAAATTGTTGATCATGCAATCAGGATCAATTTCTGAATATTAGATATATGGGACCCTTGATATGGGATGCAGCTTCAATGGATCCCTGATTGCAGGGCCCACCATAATGTGTGTACCTTATATGCACACGGTCCATCTGCTTTGACAAATCATTTTAGTGCACGATCCAAATAATGAAGTATATCTAAATCTCACGTGGACCACACCACACCAAACAGTGGAAATAGAATACTCACCATTAAAAGCTTGTTCGTGGCACCAGAATGTTTATTTGTCATCCAACTTGTTGATAAGGTCACACAGACCTAGATGAGGAACCACACAAATATCGGCCTGATTCAAAACTTTTGTGGCCCACAAGAAGTTTTTAACGGTCAATCACCACTATTTCATGTTGTGTGGCTCACCTGAGATTTCAATATGGTGCATTTTGGTCTCATGCCCTAAAATAAACCGGTGAAATGGATGGACAGCATGGATATAAGATGCACATATTGTGTAGCCCACAGTCAAGGATCGACCAACAGCGGTGCACCAAAGCCACGTCCCTTGATATGTAGTTGCACCATATTCAACTTGCGCTAGGTCATTGCCGCATCCCTTTGGTCAGTTTGGGCTGTGGGATTAGAAGGGATTAGGTAGGATTGGATTCGTCAAGTCTTGTGCCAAAGTCCGTGCCAATTCCACTTATTATTTGGGAAGAATGGAAAAGCTTGGAACTACATTAAATGGAATTGCATTAGGTCCTGTGCCAATTTCACTCAATGTTTAGGAAATTGTGTAGGTCCTAACATGATGTGTGGGCTATATCCACATCTCCCACCCATTTATCGAGTTTAATTTAGAGCATGGGCCAAAAAATCAAGTAAATCTAAAGCTCAAGTAGACCCCACAATAGAAAGATACAAGGATTGAATGCTTACCGTTGAAAACTTCTTTGGGGCTACATAAGTTTTGGATCCACCTTATTTTTAGGTCATCCCATAAAATGAGGCTACAAAAGAAATGAACGCTTTAAATATAACACATATGTGTTATTCTCAGTAATTCAAATGATGGTGGGTATATTCATTCAATGTACCACCCTATTATCAACGAAGCATGGCATTAATTTTATCCCATGGCAACAGGCGACAATCCCTGCCATGGGTAATAATTATGGCTTTTAATCCCATCCCACGTAATCCCTTCTAATCCCACCGCCCAAACTGACCCTTAGTATGTAGCTCTCACTACTTGCAACTTGCATCATGCATGTCATTCCGCGTCCCTTGATATGTAATCCTCGGTTTTTGCACGACAACAAATAATACCATTATAGGCATATTATAAGATTTTGATTAAGCCTATTTTAAGAATTTCAACTTTTCTAATCATTAAAAAATACAAGCTAAAAATTAAATTTTAAGATAATAATAATAATAACCTCACTTTAGGAGTTGCTTGGCATCTTACTCTAACTTAACAGGAGCTTTTAATATGAAAGGTACTTTAATAAGTTATTTTTGTTTTAGATATTGTTTTACATTAAATTTGTTTTGTAAAATAACTTTTTCAAAAAAAAAATTAAAAAAAACTCTTATTTAAAATAAATATATTTAGCAAACATTTAACTAAGATATTTTTTTTAATGGGTAGTTAATGTCATGTTTAAAAATTCTCATAACTCCATTATAAAAATATTTCAAATGATTGCTTTGATGGATCTTACCATAGATAGATTATGCTCCAAATGGCAAAAAATTGAATGATTACAATATTTATATTTTAAGATATTTGGGCTATTCATCAAGTCAAACATTGAATGTTAATTACGTATTATATAGAGCCGATGTTACATCCGATCTTTTCAATACTTGGGTATTGAAAATTCTCGAGTGTTACCATTAGAATCCAAATAATATACATGTGTAGGAATTCATAAATCTGCAACTAAACTTTTTTTAGATATGTTAGACACTTGCATGTATAAATGGAGTCATAAACACGGTCATTTTCTTGTCATAGTGAACTCAGGGCCCTCATATATCCTAAAATACTCAAGAGTTTATCAAACCAACCGCTAAATCAACCATTCATAGCTAGATGGAGATATTTGACCGTCTATTTTGAATTTGGACAATCCGATCATGGTAAATTAACTACCATATTTTCATATCCTCTCATTCATATAGCGAATTAAAATTATGATCCACTCATCTTGTTTGTCACCTATAAATATACTTAACCAACCGTTAAATCGATAATCTAAGTAATTAATATACGTGAACAAGTCACTTAAGTCTAATGGTATACATTTTTAACATAGACCATACCCAAAAACTACTTTATACGTATTCATTTACAAAATAGACCGTATAATAACTCGTATACATGATTAAATCCATAACCATCCAATTACTTTAATTTTATCAATTCATTTAATGATCTATCATAATTGTATCTGCCAAATGGACTACCTAAATATCGAAATAAACTATTCATTCAAAAGATCATAAGGTATACATCAAAACTACCAGTTAGTTTTCATATAAGACATTGATACGTATTATTTTAAATTATGAATAGACATAATCCATTAAAATAACATTTTGGACAAACTAATATTGTATTCTTTTTTCATCCATTTATGTGTGACCTCATGAACATGTTTAGTTGAGAAATAAACATCAATGTGGGCCCTAAGAATGTTTCAACACAGACATCATTATCCTCGCTATTTCATTTGTTGTGCTTTATTTGAGCTATGTATCTATCTATCTATCTATATATATATATATATATATATATATATATATATATATATATATATATATATATATATATATATATATATATATATATATATATATATATATATAATGGTGTGGATAAGAAACATACATCACACTGGGACCACAAAATTGACTCAGTACTATTGAGTTACTCAGTAGGCAATCTGCTTCCCTCCATGGCCTAGTATTAATGTATTGGAGGACTAAAAAAATCAGATTAAGGAGAGAAGGAAAATTTCCTTATTAGCTGTCCAATGTCCAACCGTCTCATAATTAGATTATCAAATAAATGTTAAGTTTTAGTTCATGATACATCTAAAATGGGGCCCTTAATTTGGATAATTCAGTTTAAATTATTTACTTGCTATGTATGCAATTCTTAAGTAACGTCCAACTGCCTGCAAATCATCTATTGCATTCCATGCCAATGACGTAGGGGAGGACGTGTTGAGGTCGAGCACCATCTTCTAACTATTCCAAATTCATGGAACTTTTCTGAACTCTTTGAAGAAATACCTTGAATCCACTGGAAAAATAAGAAAGTAGAATAATTTTTAGAAATTTGTCATAAATTGATTGATAATTAAAATGAGCTTACATCCTTCTTAAATAATGACACCAAACCTAGAAGAAGTTTCGGAATTAAAATACAACTAAAACTCCAAGAAATCGTGACTTACTTTAAATAGTAAACTTACTATTTATAGACCGTTGTGATTCCTACTAGACATCACGGTTTTTTGTCAAAAATAGTAAGTGTCCTATTTTGCTCTAGCACACTATTTTCCTAATTATTCTAAGCACTTTTGATGTTGGACGCATCAGATGAAGAGTTATAATCAAACTAAAACTTACTATAAATAATAAAATTGAAAATAAAATGAAAATTCGACTCTCAATGTGATGGAATCTCACAAATTTGGTGTGGGCAACTAGGTGTGGCGGGGTTGGTTTGCTCAAGTAGATCGTCCTACTAAAATCATATAGCACGATGGATAACTCATTCTGATTTGCGAGATACGCCTATTTTAAGGTTTTGATGGTATAAATCACTTCCGCATCTGATCGGGCCTTTTTGTCCCATCTTAGCCATGAAACTGTACGCAACCTGCTCTACATCAGCCAAATAATCAAAGTTACACCTTTGACAGAATATTTTTTACTTTGTCAGAGTCGATGGTTTGTAGATTCTTTTACATGTATTTTACAATTGTATCGGCGGGTATATAGGTAACTGAAATTAAACCGTCCAATTAGTGGGCCCCACTATAAATAGGGTATAGATGAATTTCTAATGGACAATAAAAATTAAAAATATTGAATAGCATCAATTGAAGAAAAAAATATCAACTTGACTAGTTTGAATTTGGGGCCAGCACCTGCCTCTATTGACTCCCCTGATTTGTATAGTTAAACTTAATGTAGATGTATGACACGTGTGTTGTTTTCCAATTCATACTTATGAATTATGATACACGTCAGACCATCGATGTATTTAACCATTACGTTATGGGCGTTTGATTTTCCAAATCGCATGTAAAGGCACGGTAAATAAGTAATAATTATTTCCTTACCGTGCTGATAAATGCTAGATTTGACATACCTTTTTAATCTTAAAAAAGGAAGGCATTGCCAAATATATGTGGGGCCATCATAATGTATGCAGCTTATCCACACCGTCCATCCGTTATTCTAGATGAATTTAGGGCATATGCAAAAACATGAAAAATACTCAAAGCTCAAGTGGACCACACCACAGGAAAAAGGGAATCGAACACCTAACATTAAAAACTTCTTTGAGTCACTATTTCCTTTAACGTGGGTCACTTGAGTGTTGGATTTGCCTCATTTTTCTTATAATGACTCAAAATGTTCTACTAAAGCAAATGGATAGAGCGGATATATCATATATATCACGATGGGGCCCACGCATTTAAATAAATTCTTTTGAACCGATTTTCAGAGCAAAAATACAAGTTTTTTTTTTTTTTTTTTTTTTTTTTTTTTTTTAAAGCAGGAAGTTATTTACCAGGGATTTGAAAAATCTAAGGGCCTGTTTGGATGCCTATAAGTTGGGTAAGTGGGAAGTGACTTATAGGGAAGTCACTTACAGGTGGTATTTGGGGGAGAAAAATCACATGTAAGTAACTTACAACTTATAAGTCACTTATACGCAAATCTACCAAAAAACTGTAGGGGGATGGGGGTGGGAAGTCACTTCCCTGTAAGTGACTTACAGGTTCAACGGTCAAATTTTTAAAAAGAAGAGAAGAGGAAGAAACGCACCAACCCACGAAATCTCTCTCCGTCTCTGCAATCTCTTGTTGCAGTTAACGCCTTTCGTCTCTTCTCCTCCTAAAACGGTAGGGTTTCATCTCCCTTTTTTTCTCCTTTGAAAATGGGAGTAGTTTGACGCTGCTCTATAAGGCACGCTGGCGTCCAAACAATCACTTATATCCTGTAAATCATTTATCTGGTTGGTCTCACTGTCTGTGGCTTGTGGTTGGTGATCCTGTATATACTCACAGTGTTGGTGAATCTCTTAGATTGCACAGTGGAAATGCAAGTAATTTAATGATTTACATCAGTGTTGGTGAATCTCTTAGATCCTGAGCATCAAACTCCTCATTAGAGAATGAGAAAAACCTTGATGATAGAGTGGGATTGATGATTCGCTGGTCCTTGAAAATTACATCAGATTGCACAGTTGGAATGCAAGTAATTTAATTATTAGATTTTCTATTAATATTTTTAAGTTTATTGTCAATGCTTAAATTGAGTTATTACTCCATATTATAGATATTTTGAATTCGTGGGCTAACTTTTATAGTCCATTTAATGATTGGTTTACCTAAATAATTATCTCAAATATTCATCTTGATGGGATTAACAAACTAACATATTTGATCCCATGTTTTTTTTTATATATGATTATAACATTTTAGAATGATTTTGCAATCTAAGCTCTGCTCGTTGTGAATATACAGCTTTCTACCGGTAAGTAACTTACAGGTTATCCAAACAGAAAAATTTACTTACCTGTAAGTGACTTACAACTTATATCTAAACAGGTTATCTGTAAGCAACTTTCACCTGTAAGTGACTACAGGTAAGTTACTTGCACCTTAAAAGAACTTACAGGCATCCAAACAGGCCATAAGGGAGGACTCGAGGAAAGTCGAGAGTAAAGGTGAGAAAGATTTGCCAGGTTTTTTTGGATGTGGTCTAGACTCCACCGCTAGCAATGAAAGCATCACTCACGATCAAGGTCAAAGTCTGGTAGATTGGAATCACGATCTACATCTCCCAAGGCACAAAACACCCAAGAGCTCTATGGGCCTACCATGTTGCATAGGTAAAATTCACTCCGTCCATCAAGTGAAAATCGTTACATACAAAAACTAATCCTTATTAACAACTCATATGGTCCACACTAGCAGAAATAATGTAAAGTTCTACCAAAACCACTAAATTTAGATTATGTTGCCGCCAGAGTTTTGTATCCTGCCTTGTTCTTCTTATTATTTTTAAGTCTTCCCTTCGTCCCGTTCAGTTACACCTAATTAATGGGTTTGGCAACATATGCACACCATGGTAGTCCCAACCACAAACCTATGGTTGGCCCATTGTTCCATGTGGTGTGGCCCATCTGTGTTGTGGATCTTAGCTCATCTTGTACCTACAAGACAAACACTAACACTGAGGATTAATCGAACGTGATGGACGGAGTGGATTTTACATATCCAACATGGTTGGCCTCACGATGGTGTTGTAGAGGATTCCACTCCGTCCTAATACTTCCCATTTGACGCGACATCAGAACCAGGGCTAGAGATGAGGTTGTATCATGAATGGGCAATTACGATGACTATCAACTTTAGTCGGCCCTATTTTAGAACTTGTTAGGACTAACCCGATGATTGCGTGCAACGAACGACAGTCATTAGACATTGTTGGGACTGACCCGATGATAACGTGAAATAGATGTCAACTGATTTTTGAGAAAACGACCATGAGGGTATCATCTGCAGTCGACATACACAATGGACGATATGTTCAAATGAGCCCTGGACATATGGGATGGATGTTAAAGCAAGCATGTGCATAGTATCTAGCAGGTTAATCAATATTCCCCTTTGCATATGCATACATGCCGTGTATAATTACTCGTCAAGCAAGTGAGAGTGACACATGCATTTGAATGCCACCCATGTAGGTGTGTGGCCCACCTGATGCATGCGCATGACAGACTCTTTAGCTTGGGAGCTTTCACTGTGTGGACCAAGACTAAGACAATTTGAAAACCACCCACAATTAGAGCTGTACACAAACCGAGTTAGCTCAGTTAACTCACTCTACTCAACTCGGAAAAGTTCAATTCGACTCGGTTTGAAACTGAGTTCGAGCTGAATTTTGGAGCTCAAAATAATTTCAAGCCGAGTTCAAGCTTGTCCGAGCTCGAATCGACTCGGATTGAACCTCGGCTCAAATTGAACTTGTATCGAATCAGTTCGATGACTCGGTCATTTCGATATTGACGTTGCTCACCAAGTGTTTTATGAAATGACTCAATGAAGTGTTGTTCCGGGTGAATACATTCACCACAGGATTGACTGATGGCAAGGAAGGTATGGATACGAAACAAATCACTACAAAAAAAATTTAAATGATAAATTACCTTCGTACATTGATTTTGATGTTGCCTATCGAGTGTTTGATGAAATACCTATAGACTGCTACTGCTATTTTGCATACTGTGAGAAATTGAAGGTGCATATCCATGTGTTTGAGAAAATGTCACACAGTTCGAATTCAGCTCGAACTGGCCCAAGCTACTGACCGAAATGAGCCGAGCTGGCCAGTCAAACTCAAGGACCAAGGAGAGCCGAGTTCGAGCTAGGGTTAGCTACTGGCCAAGATGAGTCGAGATGTGCCAAGCTTGACTCATTAGACTGGTGTACAACTCTACCCATATTAAAAGATGATGCATTTTGATCATTAGATTATTTTCCTTTGATATTTTCCCTTTATCAGTTGAGTTCTAAATTGTTGATCATGCAATCAGGATCAATTTCTGAAAATTAGATATATGGAACCCTTGATATGGGATGCAGCTTCAATGGATCCCTGATTGCAGGGCCCACCATAATGAAGTAGATCTAAATCTCACATGGAACACACCACACCAAACAGTGGAAATAGAATACCCACCATAAAAAACTTGTTCATGCCACCAGAATGTTTATTTGCCATCCAACCTGTTGATAAGGTCACACGGACGTAGATGAGGGACCACACAAATATTGCCCTGATTCAAAACTTTTGTGGCCCACAAGAAGTTTTCAATGGTAAATCACCACTAATTACTGTTGTGTGGCTCACCTGTGATTTGGATCTGCTGCATTTTGGTTCATGTTCTAAAATGAACCCACGAAATCAATGTACAGGACGGATATAAGATACACATATTGTGCAGCCCCACAGTCAACGATCCACCAACCTCGGTACACCAAAGCCACATCCCTTGATATACGTAGTTGCTTTACATTCAACTTGCGCCGGGTCATTACCGCATCCCTTAGGGGGCGTTTGGCGCATGTAATTAGATGGGATTAGGGCGAGATGGAATTGCATTTGGTCCGTGCTAATTTCATTCAATGTTAGTAAGTTGTGTAGGTCCCACCATGATGTGTGGGCTATATCCACACCGTCCACCCATTTTTCAAGATCATTTAAGAGCATGGGCCAAAAAATCAGGTAGATCTAAAGCTCAAGTGGACTCAACCATAGAAAGCAACGGGGATTGAATATTTACCGTTGAAAACTTCTTTAGGGCTACATAAGTTTTGGATCTGCTTAATTTTTAGGCCCATGCCATAAAATGAGGTTAACAGTTTGGATATAACACGTATTATTCTCAATAGTTTCAAATGATGGTGGGTATATCCATTCAATGTACCACCGTATTACAAACATATCATGGAATTAAGCTTATCGCACAGTAATATAGGAGACAATTCCTGCCACATGTATTAATTACATTTTTTTAATCCCATCCTACCTAATCCTTCCCAATACCATGCGCCAAACACCCCCAGTTTGTAGCTTTTAGTATACTTGTACCTTGCATGGGGTCACTCCGGGTCCCTTGATATGTGGCTTTCAGTCCTTGCATGATAAAAAAATAATACCATCATAGACACATTATAAGATTTACCCTATTTTAAGAATTTCAACTTTTCTAGACATTAAAAAATACAAGCTCAAAATTAAATAATAATAATAATAATAAAACCTCACTTTAGGAGTTGCTTGGCATCTCTACTTGAGCTTTTTAGATGAGAGGCACTTTTTAAGTTATTTTTATTTTAGATATTGTTTTACACTAAACTCGTTTTGTAAAATCACTTTTTTCAAAAAAAAAAAAAAAAAAACTTTTCATTTGAAATAAACATATTTAGAAAACATTTAACTAAGATTTTTTTTTTAGGTAGTTAATGTTATTTTTAAAAATTACAATAACTCGATTATAAAAATATTCCAAATGATTACATTGATGGGACCATACCAAAATCGTCATTTAGGAACGGTTTTAAGCCGTTTCTAAATTCTAAGTGAGGCGTCGCAGAAATCAGGAACGGTTCAGAACCGTTTTGGATACCGTTTGAAAACAAAATTTTAGGAACGGTTTTAAACCGTTCTGGTGCCAACAGTCATATTTGAAAACGGTATCGAGTATTTTTTTTCTTATTTCGGAATGATTTTAAACAAAAAAAAACCTGCTGTATTAAATAAAATAAAATATATTTAAGCCATATTCATTTAAGAATTAAAAGATAATAAAAACAACCATGATGTAATTTGAAACATTATTTATCGGACTTGCAAACCTGACAGTAAAAACTAAAATCTACAATGGAAGACTTCAAAATAAAAAGAGAATTCAATGAAAGTCCGTCAAGCAGATGAAGAGCTCCACAATGTGATGGCCTTTCATGTACCCAACTATAAGCAACAAGTAAAAAATAAGAACAAAAACAAGTGAATAGATTGAAAGAACAATCAACTATCAAAACACTGTGAAAAAAATTGTGACAATTGAACATACATATGGGGGACTATTGTTAATTGACTCACCTAGTTTTTGGATATGCTCAATGCACTCCCAACTCGAGAGGAGCTCGTTCTAGACCAAACAGGGCTACGAATGGTAACGGAGACGTAATCAGCTCGTTCTAAACCAAGCGGGGCTACAATGTTTAGAAATGAGTTACACAGAGTTGCATAGACAGCAAACCTTCTGGTGATCCAAACCGTTTAGAAATAGGAAAGTATTTTGAAATAATTAACAGCTAAAATAGGGAGGACAATTCAGTTCCCACTTGAAAGGGAATTAGTTACCAGTGAAGAATATTGGGAAAGAAGAATATTCTTATTTGAATTAATGTCTTCCTGGAAAGTCTAAAGTGAAATTTTCAAGGAAAAAGCAGTTTTCAGCTCAAGAAAAAGCAATAAAATCCTAAAATTTTCAGGGAAAAGGGGAATGAAAGAATAGGCATTTGTTTTCAAAGAGGAGATTCAATGGATTTCACAATCTGAATAGTAAAAGAAAATCCGGGAAAATCTATTCCGTAAAAGGAAATACGAGATCGGGAGAGGAAGAGGGAGATCGAGAGAGAGAGAGAGAGAGAGAGAGAGAGAGAGAGGTCGTGTGACACTGCGAATGAGGGTTTCAGCCCAAAAAATAGGTAAAATGGATTGGGTAGTCTGCAGTAAATAAAAACTACCATGCCTCTAGGGCCGTGTGAGGTCCAGCGAGGTCTCCAAAACAAATCCAATCCGTCCATCTGTTTTAAAATATAACAATAGAACATAATCCTAAAAATTAGGAATATCCAAAATGCAAGTGGGACACAAACAAAATATCAGAAATAGAAATGTTGGTTGTTAAAACAGGTACAAATTTGAACACAATTTATAACCATTTCAAATTAAACACAGCTTAGAGCCGTTTTCAAACCAAAACCCCAGCCGTTCCTCTCCAACAGTTTTGGTGTAGTGCCCAAGTGCATTCCTCAGAACCAGTTTTGTAGTTTTTCACCAAGTAGATGCTTCAAATATTGTTTCTATAATGCTATTAAAAGAAGAAAAAACTTTTGCCTTATACAAAGGAAATAATTGGAAAGACCAAAAATATTCCAAGGCTTAAAGAGTATTATTACCTGCAAATGATGAGTGTACGCCAAACCTGCATAGGTGCTCAAACTTATGGTCGAAAGGGCAAGTGCCTTCTCATAATATGAGATCGCCTCATTGTACATCCTGACAGAACAGATTTTTTTCCTATTCAGTTTTTGGCATCAAGGCTAATGAAATATGAACTTCATTCAAATTCCACAATTAGTCATGCTGCGTGGTAACCAATAGTTCCTACAAGGAGTGTCCATTATATGAATAACACCAGAACAAAAATAAAAAAAGCCCCCAATCAACTTCAACTCATTCTGTAATAATTCAATAGCTTTGACGCAAAGCAGTAGCCACCACTGAAGTTTTTAAGCTGAGAGTCCATAGAAGCAATGTATGCTTAACATCAAAAGGACCAAAAGAGTAGGCAATGATGAGACTGCTTAGATGTTACCAGGGCTAGGCCATCAGCTGATTCAATGTTGATATTGAAAAGCATCTTGGCAAGACTAAAAAGGCCATCCATAACTTTTGGCAATGAGAAAAATGGGCGTAACTCTTCCTGCAGAGTTAAAAACAGAAGAAAACAAATAAACCTTTTGAACAAGACTTTAGTATCTTCTTTTACCACAAAATATGAGGAATATATCAAATTCCTTTTCGCATATATCAAACTATAGACAAATTGGGGAATATCCTATCAATTCATAGGAGCACACCTGATTGAATGTTTCACCAGGCCTACAATCAATGGCCATGTCCATACGAGCAACAAAGAAGTGTTGATGTACTGGTGCATATGACCCAGGAGCAATAGTTGTACCATATTTTCTGGATTCCCCAGGCTGCAATGCTCCTAAGCTGAGAATTCCAGTAAGTTTTAACTTCAGCTTCAATTTTGCCATCCTGTGAGCAAAGAGTATATAAACATCCTCCTAAAAAAAATCTCTCGTGGCCAAAGAAGAGTAAATGCAGGCTTGTAATTAGGTTTTGGCCTCTGATCAATGGCCATAGTCGACTACTGGGCTTTAGAGATAGTTTATACACGGGATTGTGTCCTAAAAGAACTTACCTGGACCTGAAATAACAAAAAATCTATAGCAAATAAATTAAACTATCTAGAAGCATAAATATATAAATTTTGAAATTCGCTTTAATCGTTTCTAATGCAATTTGAACATCTTTTCTAATTAATATTGTACAAGTGGGGCCATTCTAGGCATTGTGTTAGCTTAAAAAATAGCCCTAAGTGATCTTCTTTTTTTTTTTTTTTTGAGACAAGAAAAGCTTTCGACTCCAGAGGTCATCCACAAATGAAGAAAAAAATAACATGGACACCTCCTCTCGTAGAAAAAGATAAACCCCAATCTTCCAATTTACAACATCACCAATTAAAATCCAAATAGACTATAGAAAACACCAAATCAACTAAATCAAGAAAGAAATTAAAAGAAAAAGGTCAATATGAAAGATATACCTCACTTCTAGGCAACCTTTCACGGATATGTACAGTAGCTGTAATTTCAACATTGTTCTGTTGAGCCTTACTGTATTTAAAAGATAAAAATCATAAAGAAAGTTATTGAATAATAAGCTATTCACCAAAAATAAAACTGCTTAAAAATAATCAAAATAATCAACCATGCAAAATCCACATTTGTCTGGCACAACAAGAAGCCTTCCATAGCTGAAATGGTAGAGACATCTCCCTGTGAGGGATGGCAAGTGATCCAATCATGCTGATGCTTCCAAGTGAATTTGCAGGTCAACTGAATCTGTAATCAGTTTCCAGCAATAAGCAGATAGTATATGGTGTCCATATGTGATACATACAACAAGGATGCCTCAGCTTAAGAGAGTTGATGTTTGTATATTTCAGACAACGTAATTGAATTTACTATATATATATATAAGAAAAGAAAAAAAGAAGCAATTCTGACTGAGCAATGAACTTTATCAAGGGGATTTGAACTAAGACTACATTAATAAAACCATAAAATCACATTTAATTGGGAAAATCTTGGAACACGTACCAAATGTGATGTGACCATAAATAAGTTTCTTGATCCTCAAATATACTTATCACAAACCAGCTAGAGTCATCTGAGGAACTGTAATCATACCACATGTGACCCTTTTTTCAGTTGATTGGCATGTTGTTTTGCAAGAAAGTGAGTTATTTACTATCTACCCATATCCATAAAGATGCCTAATTCATCAATGCAAGCACACTGATTACATAAAGAAACAAAGCCAAATCCTCTTGAACACCCAGTTTTATGATCCCACATGAACCGTGCAATTACAACTTCTTGCTAAGGTTTCTGGAATAATTTGTAAGCAGTTCTGGTTCTCTTTCTGATCTTATGGTTGAATTTGTGTAAGTTGATGACGTTTGAGTTATAGCATACAATTACCCATATTTTGTGATTTAGACAGTGACATGAGAAAATTCTCATGATAGAATAGAATAAATTTCCAAATACACAAAAAGACTAAATGGCTCCTCAGGCACAGATACGAATGAACATGACTATTTGAATATACAGTGATGAGGTTTTAGTGCAAGTGTTTATGCTCTTCACATCCTCTAAACACAACAGGACATGGTTTAACTGGCAGCTTGCTCACCAAATCAAGGTTTAAGACTAGGACTGAACTCAGTACTCATCATAATAGGTCCCAAGAAAAACATACTCCATTGTTAGGTAGACATAATTTGCATCCTCCTATGGATCATGAAATTTGACCAGATTTTTATGCCCAGATAAAGCTTTCAAGATTTTCACCTACCTACAAACTTCTTCAGTTGATATCACTGTCATCATCTACCAAATAAAGTTCATCTGGTTACCAAACTGAGTTCATCCCAAAAGGTGAAGATAGTTCATAGATTCCACAAAACCAGACGGAATTACACAACCCCTGAAACATGCATAGAACGATAGCATGATAATGTTTTTTATTTCCATAATAAAAAGGAATATAAGTTGGGATAATACTTGTAGCCTACCCCAATTTGTTGCAATGAGGCTTTGATGATGATGACTTTTTTTATTTTTTATTTTCCATTAGGCTAGTAGCAGTATTTATCTGCAAAATGAAAAAGAAAAAAACAAAAAGTACTCTTGAGCACAAGCATGTCCACTTTATATGCTAGTAATTCAAGTATATTCAGGAAAATTTGCAAAAAAGAAAAAAGAAAAAAAGAAAGAAACTGTCAAAAAGAATTCATCTTTTCTTCTTTTTTTGAACGGAACTGTTAAGAATGATTTCCTCATTTTCAAGGACCAAAAGCAACTTGAATTAAAGAACATATTTATCCTACAACCATCCATCCCAAAAATCCAGAAACAAAAACGATATGAAACAAAACAAAAGACAATACAGATACTGAATTCGGAAGCTAAAAGCCTAAAGCATGGGTGTAACAATACCTGTACTATTACAATGATTAGAATTAACACCTTGCTTGGTAGCAGGAGATAACAATACCTGTACTATTACAATGATTGCAACCACAATTTGTATAAATGCAAAAGATACATATAGACCACCCAATCAGATTGGTGGGTGCCACAGGTGGGTGGTCCAATTAGATTATGGATCCCAAACAGTTTTGTTGTTTACAATTGTATAGTTCAGCCATATTCACACATGGGTTAGCATAATTAGTATCTATGGTTACCTATTTTCAAGCAAATGGGATTAGTTTCCACTTTTTACATCGAGTTGAATAAGGTAATAGATGATCACCTATTGTGGGTCCACAAAGTTGAATAAGGCTTAGATGATGGTGATTTAGACGTCTTAGAAGTGGCAAACAAACTTAAGAACTGAGAAGCATAAAGCAGTTGGAAATCAAAGCTAGATACCAAAAGCTGAAATTTTAAATGAATTACCTGGTATCCAAAGTCTAGATTTCAATTCATACATTCTTAAACTGATACAATCTTCCATCTAATCTCTACAAGGATCCCCTACATCCTCAACGTAACTTACTAGCACCCCATGTGTACTGAAGAATATCATAACCTGCCCAATTTACCAAAAAGTGAAAAAACCATTCATCAAAATCTCTATTGCAACATCATGGACGATTTTATTAGGTCCAACACACATTTCATGGGGAATGCTACAGTGCTTGTAGTTGCATTGGGGAGTAAGTCCAATCCATTGATCTAGACATTTTATTAGGTCCAACACACATTTCATGGGCTATCATACAAACATCACATAATTTCACAAATATCAACCATTTGATCAGTGGACTTTAATATGAACCGTGAAGACCATTTACAAAAAGTAAATATGTCCAATCAACAACTTGGTCCATCCATATATTATGGCCCATCATGGATTGCTTGTGATTTTAAAGAATCAATTCTGTTAGGCAATCAGAATTCATAACCATTCCGTCCATGGCTTAAAAACAGGATAGCTATAAAAGTGAGTCCGGATAAAGGATAAATTGGATCATTGGATGATGCAAAATTGCAAGTAAAAAAAATAGGAAAAATAAATACATGGCTGACCTTCATTAACCCCTACACAGGTGGTTGTGGCTATATTAGTATGCATGAGATTTAGAGAAATCACTCGCTGATTCAAATACTGAAATACGAGCCTATAAAACTCTGAAACAGAGCACTTGAAATAGGAATGAAGCCAATTTCAGCACTTGAAATCACTCCTAGTTGCATTGGTTCATACCGATTGGAAGATCCATAAGCAATCCATGGCAGGCCCTAAGAAATAAACGGATCAAATCGTTGTTTGGACCTACTTTTGTAAAAAAAATTCTTGACCTTCCATATTAAAGAACTATTGATCAAATGGTTCTTATTCAACTTAAAGAGTTATTTGGCAACATGGAATCTAGAAGTTACTAAATAATTTATTTCCAGGAAACAAAATCCCTAAGAGCTGATTCTATCAGTGATGTTTGACAAATGGGAATGAAACTATGTGGAATCTAGAAATCATGTTTGGGCACTTAGAATTCATTCACTATATACAATAATTCATGAGGGAAGAATATTTTTCCCTAAACCTATAAACCACTTATCAAAACCTGATTATACATTTTAAGCATCACCATTACAAACAGATCCGATCTTCATGTGTCAAATCAGATATTTATCGAGTTGAATCATGCTATATCTGAATCTGATCTGAATACAAACGGATCCTGATTTCAAGATCTGAATTTGATCCAATAGCTCCCATTGATAATTCAAATCAGGTTTAATAGGTAGGATCCTATTCCAATTGGATATTGAACAATCTGGTTCAAAATTTGATCCATTGACAGCCCTATTTGCAAGACAGTTTCAACCCTTGAACAAAAAATGTTACCACATTAATTACCACATTTGCAAGACAGCCCTCAGGTGGGTAACTGCTGTTTAGATGATGTGACAAAAAACCAGGACTACCCGGCAGGTGAGCCATAATGTTAATAAAGCAACTTAAAAAAGATTTTTCTATACATTATTTTAAATCTGTGCATTTGTTTTTCTTATGGCGGCCCACCTGATGAGAAGACTATTCTGAAATTTCTGCAAGGGAACCTACATGGTGGTATCCACCTCATGGATGGCTTGGATGTTGGATCACTGTGCCATGTCAGCACTCACGCTGACATGTACAGCAGTTCCTTATAATACATGAGTTGGGGATTAACAAAGCCTCTTCAATTTCACATCCACACCTTGGATTCTCAAACAGAGCAAAAGCAACAAAGTATATCATGTCATAATAGCAGAGATGCGGGAAGGTAACCATAAAATTTCATGATTGATTGATATCTGGTGCAACAAACACACCCAAAACCAGGAAAAAAAAAAAAAAAACTAAATATGATGTTACTTGTATAAGAATCTATCGTGTAACTTGACGTGAAAAAGATGAAGAAGAAGAAGAAAAGAAGAAGATGTGCATGGCAACAAACGAACCTCAAGCTGTCAGTCAAGGCATGCAGAGCAGCTTTAGATGCACTGTAAAAGGTTGAGATCGGGAGAGGGAGATCGAGAGAGAGGGTTGAGATCGGGAGAGGGAGATCGAGGGAGAGGGAGATCGAGAGAGAGGGTTGAGATCGGGAGAGAGATCTCGAAAGAGAGGGAGATCGAGGGAGAGGGAGATTGAGATCGGGAGAGGCAGATAGGGTGGCGTTTTGGCGTTTTGGGTGTTTTGAAGGGTCCAGGGTGTTTTGGCTATGAAAATAACTCAATAGCCTGCGGCAGATTTACATAAATGTGACACTCGGGCCATGTGGGGTCCACTTAGTGGGTTCTAATAGAATCCATTCCGTCCATCTGTTTCGAAATAATACAATGAAACATAATATTAAGAAATAAGAAGATCCAACACTCAATAGGGACACACCAACAGAACAGTAGAAGCAACAAAGTACAACAGCAACTATGCCAGTACGGTTGATTACCGTTTCAAATCAAAAACGGCTTAAAACCGTTTTTGAACCAAAATTCCAACCGTACCAGTTTGGCGATTTTGGTGTAGTGTGGGTCTTATCAATGGTGGATTATGCCCCGAAAGGCAAAAGAATGAATTATTACAATATTAATGTTTTAAGATATTTGGGCTGTCCATGGTGTCAAAAATTAGATGTAAATTAACTATCATATAGAGCTAATATAACACTTGATCCTTTCAATAAGGGAGTATTGAAAATTCTTAAGTGTTACCATTACAATCCAAATAATACACATGTATAGGAATTCATATACCTGCACTTAAAACTTTTTTTTAGATATATTACGCACTTGCAGGTACAAATGGACTCACAAGAACACACTTGGTGCATTTTCTCTTCCTAGTGAACCCAGGAGCTTCATATATCCTAAATACAGGAGAGTTCATCAAACCAATCATTAAATCAACTATTCACAGTTAGATAAAGATATCTAACCATCCACTTTGAATTCGGACCACCCAATCATGATAAATTAACCACTAGATCTTTATATCTACTTGTTCATATATCAAATTAAAATTATGATCTGCTAATCTTGCTTGTCACTTATAAATATACTTAACCAACTATTAAATCTACCATTTAAGTAGTTTTCATATATGAACAAGTCACTTGAGTCTAAAGGTGTATATTCTTAATATAAACCAAATTCAAAAACCACTTCGCATATATTTATTTACAAAATTGACTGTACAATAACCTATATACATGATTAAATCTCTAACAATATATACTTTAGTTTTAGTCATTCATTTGATTGTCTATCATAATTGTATCCGCCAAACGAGCCACCTTCATTTGAAAGATCTAAATTATACATCAAAGGGTAGTTTTCACATGGGATGTTGATAAATGTTGTTTTGAATTACGCCTAAACATAATCTAGTAAAATGACATTTTAGTCAATCCTTTGGTGATTATGGCGCAAATTTTATCTGTTAAATGAGCATGTAAAATGGGTTCATGCTAATGTTTTGTCACAAAAGGACAGTAGGAATGGGCTATATTGACATTTGAAATTTTTTATATAAAATAAGGGAAACGAGAGATTCTAGTCTCTTACCCCGTGACATTGAGAGATTTAAATTGATTTTAAATTTTGGAATCAACAAACATTCCTAACTTATCAATGTGTGAACACTTGAGATTCGGATTTGCTTCTTATTTGGGCCCATAGCCCAACGTAATATGGCAAAGTTGACGATTGGTGGGGATCTTGCATAAGCATCTTTGTGGGCCCAATGTAACGTTATTAAAAAGAAAAAGAAACAATGTCAAGCTTGTGTACATGACAAGTAGATTACTCTTACTCTTACCTCTTTCCCTTCCACTTTGCGGAGGTAGGATGTCAACCCACCGAACCTACCATTGGCATGGGCCATCCATCAAGGAGCCCACTCACTGATTTAAGTCATTCATCAAAGGCAGACTCCATAGAGGTTTTCAACAATAGGTTTTCCTTGCATGGAGATCACCTAATGCGGACCACCTACATTTAGGATTTACTCCGTTTTATCAATTTTATTTTTATTTTTATTTTTTTGCAGTGATTTGTTTCATATCCATACTTTCCTTATCACAAGCTGATATTGCGGAGAATCTATGCACTCGAAATAATACTTCATTGAGTCATTTCATCAAATACTTGATGAGTAACGTCAATGTCAAAATAATGGAGTTACGGAACTGATACAATTTGACTTGAGGTTCGTTTGGAGTCAATTCTAGCTTAGACAAGCTTGAACTGGGCTCAAAAGCTTTTCGAGCTCCAAAATTCAGCTCGACCAGGTTCAAAATTTTTTCGAGCTCTAAAAATCAACTCTGACTCGCTCAAACTCAGTTTTGAACCAAGTCGAATCAAGCTTTCTTAAGTCAAGTCGGGCGAGTTAACCGAGCTAACTCGGTTGGTGTACACCTCTATTAATGATGAGGTGTTATTTTGTAAAATTACCCAAAATTATTTTTTTTTTAAATGTCCTTTTTTCTTCCTGCCCTCACAAAATAAAACAAATTGAGTTTCGGTCGTTGATCAAGAACCGTCTTCTGGATGAATGGCTACAAGTGACGATCACCTGCAAATCTTAGTCCGGTGTGGAGGTGAACGGGCAGTTTCCTGCAACACAAAGCTCCTCTGAGGCCCACCGAAACGTCCGCGTGAAATCCACTTCGTCCATCAGTTTCACCAGCTTATTTTTGGATGAAAATCCAAAAACATGAGTAAGATACAGGACCCAAGTGGGCCACACCAAAGGAAACAGTGGAAAAGGAAGCAAACACTCGCCATTGGAACCTTACTGAGGCTTACCGTTATGCTTATATGCCATCCAACCACTTCATAAGCTGATTCCCACCATCATGAAAGGAAAACACATATATCGGTTCTGTGTGCCCCAATAAGGTTTCAATGGTGGGTAGTCAGTCCCCACTGATGCTTGTGGTGTGGCTCACTTGAGTGTTGAATTTAGTTGATTTTTGTTTCACTAAGTAACATGATCTGGCGACGCTGATGGACGGAGTGGATTCCACACGGATAACTCGGTGGCCCCACAGGGCTTTTCTGTTGCAGCTTATATAGCGCAGGCATTTGCCAAGCACGGAGAATCTGTTGGAATGGTTGATTTGTGTCGTTTTCGGCAGTCTGAAGACAATGCTTGCAAGGAGTTTGGCGATTTGTCAAAGTAAAGCTACCGCCTGTCTCTGATACCATCAAATCCAAAACATCACAAAAATGTTATGAGACAGGTGATCGTCATTATCCCTTTTAATCTTCCTAAACGTTATTTTCTTTGATATTTCGATTTTTTTTTCGTTGATATTTCGGCTGTTTTTCGTTGGGCTCTGTTTGCCCTTGTATATATCAGGCCGTATGATTGATTACATGCCTCCAACCTACAGAATCATTCTTTCCATTTTGTCTTCAATAACTGATTTGAAAATAAATATTTTATTATTTTGCGAAATTTTGTTTAGAAAAAAAAAAAAAAAGACAAACAAAACTCCATGTTGCATTCAGCCAAGGGTCGAATAGTACCTGTACTCGGTCTAAGCCGAGTTCATGCATTGCCGGATTTGGGTCCTTCCCGCCCGGGTCTAGTTCTTAAAGGTCCGGACCCAAATTCGCTCGGGTTCGGGTGCTCATTGAGTGTTTGGATCTGGGCTTTAAGTTGAGTTTATCACAAATAAGAGCATTTATACATAGTTGTGCCTACTGAAGGATGGATTAGAGATCGCACAAACGTGCCACTTTGATATGCGCATGTTATGTAAATGGTCTCTCCAACATGTGCGTGGAATAGGAAACCTCATTTGTTTTGCTAGAATAATCAATATATATTAAATATATGTAATTTATCTATTAAAACTAAATAGACCTGAGCCGGACCAACTAGCCTGACTTCAAATGGGTCGTGACCCAAATTTCCAAAAGATGGAGGGATTGGACCATTGAGGTTGTTTGTGGACGAACTTGATCAGCTATGTTGTTGAGATTTTCTATCCCTGGAGGAATGGAGCCATATATCTGATTTTTAAAGAGCAGTAAACTTGTAAGTTTGGTCAAGTTTCCAACAGTGGAAGGAATGAAACCTGTTAGACAATTACCACATGCATATCTGTAGATGGTACAGATTTTTAAGATTGCCCATTTCTTGAGCCATCGGGCCTGAAATCTGATTCTCGCAGAGGTATAAGAAGGAAAGCTCAGTCAAATTTCCTAAAGTAGAAGGCAAGGAAGCAGTTAGAAGGTTACTGGACAAGTCTAGATGATACAGTTTGAGGTGCAGGTAGTTGTTTAGATTGTTCAAGGCCATGTGCGTTTCTTCCAAATTCTTCATATTTCCTATTTCCCAAGGGATGGGACCTGAAACTTGTGTTTCAAAGACATGCAGATGCATCAGCTGGCTCAAATTACCCAGAGATGGAGGGATAAAACCTGTGCAATTGTTTGTTTTGCAATCTTAGGGTGAGTAGATAAACCTTTAACTGCTCCTATTTCTGGAGTTATCGAACCAATTATCTGATTTTGGAAGAGGTGCAAGTGATGGAAATTTCTCATTGTACCAACTTGGGATGGAATTTTTCCACCAATTTGATTGGTATGAAGTTTAAGGGAGATGAGTCTGGTCCAATTGGCAAAGAGATGAGATGATATTTTGCTAGTTAGCATGTTACTAGAAATGTGTAGCTCAGAAATGTATAAAGATTAGATAGTGAAAGAAGTAGGTTATAGGAGAGTTTATTGGAAGACAAATCTAGGAATGCAAGTTTGGAGAGCGTGCCGAATTGGATGGAATGTTTCCAAGGAGTGAGTTTATACTAAGATTGAGATGGACGACCAACCATAGAAATGGAGAAAGATTTCATGATCATGGCCTGAGTGACAAAAACGTCATGGTGGTCATATGAAGTTGTCGTCATTTTTGTAAAGACACAATCTTACTCAGCTCAATATCAATATTTAAACATGTGATTGAAGGTGCTAAATATATTTGAGCTTTCTTTTTTCTTGAAAGGTGAGAACATACCACCTATAAATTTATTAAAAGTAAAATAAGAAAATACAAATAGGAGGAAACATAAGCAAAGACCACAACTAAAAGGGAAAAGACTTGAACAATAGAAAATAAAGTGGACCAAAGCATAACAATGTAAGCTACAATTACAAGCCAGAGGGCCCCGTTTTATTCCACGAAACCACATGCTTCACTTGAACCAGGAGTTGCCATCCCTCCTCAAAAATCGAATCCCTGTATAGAGCACAAAAATATATTTGGACTCGATTAATAAATTTGGAAGTAAACACGTGACTCATACTTTAATAATTTGGGGTAGCGTTTGTTGAATTATCAGTGCTAGTCATTGATATCCAAGTCATTTATCAAGCACTCAAATCTTTGTATATATGGTATATATGTATGAGATTCACACCATTCATCTGCCCCAATCATGGATCCATTGTACCCCAAAAATCCCAGATCCTAGCTGTTCCATGAAAGATTTATGAGACTTCCTAGATGAAATTAAGTCCTATCATTGGTCAATATTCAATAGGCAGAACTTCTTCAATCAGCAGCTCGGATCATCTTACCCATGTGATTTTCTGGATTATGATCCATTCATGGAGGATCTAACAGATGAACAGATTCATTGAATTCATGGAGAGCACGTGGTAATAAACTTAGATGGTAGAGTTTTCCTTTTATTGACCACACAATCCAATATGGAATAGCTGCACCAGATCCGAGCTTTCCATCAGGTGCACAACACTGTTAACATCTCTTGGCCTGAAAATCAGGACATTCCCCTCTTCAAGGTGGACCACAATGCCCAGAGTAGATGAAATTTTGTTTCAACCATTCTTATGTTCAGTGCATAATATCAGCCATTCTAATGTCCTGTAAATCATATACATATTTGCCCACTTGTGTTCCAGCACAAAAGATCCGAACAGTGTGGCCCACCTGATGGAAGGTCGAATCTCACATGCCTGTTCCATATTGGCATGGGTACCTGACACGTATACATGGTTAGCAAACCTTTTATGTCTGTGCGTCTAACAGTTGACCCAACGTAATCGTGTGGAAAGCACCTAGGAGTGGGGCCTTGCTAGTGGATAGCCCGTGAGACACGTGGCACATGGATGGCCGAGATTGAGGGTTGGTATGTAAGCATGCAAGTGCCAAAGTGGCTGTAGCAACCAAACCCTTCATGTTTTCAAGCGTGGGAGGAGGGAGGCGTTGGTCCAATACATCCATCAACAGTATATCTTGGCCACCAGACGTTGCCAACAATGATAGGAGATCTCCAGGATGCCTTCCTGTTATCACTTCAAGTGATACAACACCAAAGCTATATACGTCTCATTTCTCAGTAACTCTCATTGTGTAAGCAAACTCTGCACAAAACATAAAAATAAGATCATGTTTCAAAACCTACATCCATTGGTACTTGATGCTATATATGCCTACTTCTGCTCAGACCTGAGTCTGGTGAGACACCCATTGTATGCAGCACTTCACTCAAGAACATTTCATGTGTTTGACATCCACTAGGTCATCAGGTGGGCCTTCTTGTATTCACAGTATAGCCCAAAAATGAACCTGATTCAAATGTCAAGTGTGCCATACCAAGAAGAACTAAACCACTGCTAAAACCTCAATTTACATGTGTTGTGTTCCAACTGAGTTTTGAATCAGGGTTATTTTTAGAGTGCATGTGGATCCTGACGAGGCGCACCTGATGAATGGGTTGGGGGAAATATACACACCATAGTGGGCCCCCACACAAACTTATGGTTGCATATGAGAGTATGCTAATGTTAGACATATCATTCATCATATTGAGACATACATGCCAAGCTGGAACACATGTCAAGTATCTGAGCTGTCCATCATGTGGGCCATGCAATGTAGATGCCAGACTGGCCTGATCTTTCGGCTGTGGCTTCTAAATGGTGGGACCCACTTGACATATGGTCAGCATCAAGCAACATGGTCGCCATGTAGAGGGATTGGGATCTACACGTGTGGATAACTCGTGAAACCTGCTAGATATGTTTATGGGTGAGTGGAACTTTGTTTATGAGGGTGGTTTTGTGGGTTACTCTTTTGGAAGAGTTTGATTTGAATAGGTGAGAAATGTACATAAAACCCTTCTTTCCTTTTTTTCTTTTCTTTATTTTTTTTAAAAAAAATAATAATAATAAATGGCATTCTGTATATCAATTTTTTTGGGCCGGGCTTGGCTTGGTCATTTTAGCCAGACCTATCTCGGCCCAGTAGGCTGCACATGCATCTTACATATAGAACATGGTTTTCATTTTTATAAATATGTGGCTCACCTAATCAAGGGATGGATTAGGAACATTCACCATGGAGATAGGGTTTCGATCAATCTAGGGAGGATCAGGCCCAAGCCCAACCAATTTTTTTCAGGCTTGGGCCTTATAAAAGCTAGCCTGGCCGTCCCATTTTCAACACTAAATGATGCGACTTTAAATTAGTTTCTCTACAGACAAGTAAGAAATTCATGGAAATGTGATGATAATTAAGCATTTCAAGGAACAAATGAAATAGAAGCAACTTTTCGAAGTCATGTTTATCACTACATTTAGACATTCCATGTTCCATGAAATTATCTAACATAAACAAGTAGAAGAAAATTCAAGAAACATTACCATAAGTGCATACCTGGAGCTATGTATCCATAAGTGCCTGCTAGTGTGGACCAATTCGATGAATCTGGCTTTATGAGTCTTGCGGGGCCAAAGTCAGAGACACAGGCCTCAAATTCTAAATCCAACAAAACGTTTTTACTTGATAAGTCCCGATGAATTATAGGAGGAGTGCGATCATGGTGCATGTATGATAAAGCATCAGCTACTCCTCTGATAACTTTCATCCTCTTCACCCAATCCAATTCTACAGCTCCTTCTTTATTGCCACCAAGGATGCTAGCTAAGCTTCCCCTTTCCATGTACTCGTACACCAAAAATGAACACCGAGCATGTGAACAAAACCCATAGAGCTTCACAATGTTGCAATGTCGAATTTCTGTTAATGCTTGTATCTCTTTTTCAAAGCTTCTTTGATCACCTTGTTCGCCACCTTGTGATGAGTCAAGTTTTTTCACAGCTACCACCTGACCCATCTGTAGATCTGCTTTATAAACCTTTCCATATCCTCCAGCCCCAATGCAATATTTGTAATTGAAATCCTCTGTTGCCCTGTTGATGTCTTCATATGCCATCTTTCCATCGAAATTACATATTGCAAATAGATTTCCATTTTTCACTTCCAAGTCCCATTTCTCTGCATTTCTTGTTCTGCGGTATCTTTGTAGGAAAATGTAAAAAATGGTGGCAAACACAAGTAGAAGAAATAAGGCTGCGATTATAGGAATAATGATCACAACCTTGTGGTCTTTCTTCCCATCGCAAGGCTTTATTGAAGAGGAATTACAAGGTTGCATGCCTTTTGCTTCATCGCATAAACCTTTGTTGTGGATGAATGCCTCTGACGGAGCCAGACGGAAGGCTTTGCCGTCAGGGAGAGGGCCCTCCAAATCATTGTAAGAAAAATCGATGGAAGATAACCTGATCATCTCTTTGAAAGACGAGGGGATGGACCCTGAGAGTGAATTGTGGGAGAGATTTAGCTTTTCCAACATTTGCAGTTTCCCAAGTTGTTGGCTTATCTCTCCCGAAAGGTAGTTACAGCTGAGATCCAAGGTAATTTGTAGGTGTATTAGATTACCAATCTGAAACGGAATGCTTCCATTCATACAATTCTCACTCATGCTCAAATACTGCAATTTGGAGCAGTCCCCCAGTTGCTGTGGTATTGGCCCACTCAGCTTTTTCTTTGATAGGTCAAGAATCGCCAAATTGGATAGTTTTCCAATTTCACCCGGTACCCAACCACATAATCGGTTATTTTGCAAACTTAAGTTGTAAAGCATGGACAAACTCCCAAGGCTATTAGGAATATTTCCTTGTAGGTTGTTTGAAGACAGGTCGAGTTGCTGCAGCTGACTTAGCTGCCCAATCTGCAGTGGAATTCTACCGGTGAGATTGTTCTCGGAGATTTTTAGCAGCGTCAGGTTTTGACATTGTCCCCATTTTGGTGACAGCTCACCATGAAATCTATTATTACTCAGATCAATGTAGTCTAAAGCAGGATATACTCCAAAAACTTGGGATATATTTCCTGTGAGCTGATTATGCTCAAGCCGGAGTCTCCTTAAGGTTTTGCAGTTTCTCAGGCTTTTCGGGATGGGACCAGTGAAATGGTTGCGAATTGCAATGAAGCGTCTGAGTGATCCACCTAGGCATACTTGAGGTAGGTGACCAGAGAAGTTGTTCATACCCAAACCAAGAATCTCCAATCACGTTAGATTTGAGATTTCTGGAGGCACTGAACCAGTGAGGTTGTTCTCAAACAATCTTAGATCAGCTAAGTGGTAGAGATTTCCTATCTTTGGAGGAATTGAGCCATGGAAGTGATTTTCAAAGAGCAGCAAGCTATTGAGTGTGGTCATGTTTCCTAGATTAGAAGGAATGGAACCTGTTAGACTGTTATTGCACACGTGAAACTGCATCAGTTTTTTAAGGTTGGCTATTTCACTTGGGATGGGGCCAGAAATTTTATTGTTGCGGAGGACTAACAAGTGAAGGTTGGTCATGTTTCCAGGAGTGGAAGGAAGGGAACCATTTAGCAGGTTAGTGGATGCGTCTAGCTGATCCAGAATTTTCAGATTTCCTACTTTTTGAGGAATTGAACCAGATATCTGATTATTAGATATGATTAAGTTAACGAGCTTGGTCAAGTTTCCTAAAGATGATGGGATAGAACCTATTATATGGTTATTTGACAAGTTTACCATCGTCAGCTTCGTCAACTCCCCTATCTCTTTAGGAATTGAACCAGAAAGCTGATTGGAAGAAAGCTCAAGGGTGATTAATTCAGAAAGGGTGCCAATTTGAGTTGGAATGGTTCCAAAGAGTGCATTGTGGTCAAGAACAACATGGACCAGGTTGGGGAAGGAGGAGAAGCTCAAGTTATGAAGCTTACCTTGCAAACCTGCATATTGTAGGCTTATTTCTGTTACTCTTCCGGCGACATTGCATGAGATTCCAGTCCAGTTGCATGGAGAGCTATCTTGGGTGGCAGCAGCATTGGCGTTGGGGTGTAATGACCATGAACTGAGTGCTTGTCTTTGCAATAGACTGGCTTTCCACCTGAGTAGAGCTTCCGCTTCAGCTTAGGATTCCAAGGAAGCAGCAGCGTCGATGGAAGAAACCGACGTTGCCCATACAAGCAGCAAAACAAGGGACAGAGATTTCTTTATGGTCATGTTAGCTGTCTATGCAGTGGTGCAAGCTATCAATCGTGTTAGAAGACATTATATAGGGAAAGATTTTATATATATATAAAAGAAAACTCGTTATCTTTCTCAAGAAATGCTCTCAGAGCACCATAAGTTACAGTGCTTCCGGTTGTATTTAGTTGCACTGGGCACTTGGACTGTCCAATCCATTGATCCATCTAGACTGTTCATTAGGTCCAAATCACATTTCATAGGCAACCATGCAAGCATCACACCAATACTTAATGGACAGCTCAGATCTATTAATTGAACTGTCTAACTAAACACAGGCAACTAAGAGCACTGGCCATTTCTCGTGTTGCTCATTGACTGTCCACTTTCTTCGTCACAGCAGATGAGTATTGGTTGATTGCATTAAATGGAGGGTTGAAGTAAAATAGTACCAAGTACAAATTCCAAAGTAAAAAACAGAAGGTAAACTATCCTGTTCCAATGTAGTTTTTACACGCTCCATCTACCACTATATCAATGATTCAGATGGGGATAAGACTTGGATTGCCTGCCACCTCTAAAAGTAATATAAATAAATAAAATTTTACAATCTTGCTATGATTCAATGAAAAAGCACTGTGTGCGCTTGTTAAAGACGTATTCTATAACCCCAACATTATAGGCTCATAGTCATATTTATGTGATATCTGATCTGTCTGTTCATTTCAATCACTCATTTAAGACGTATTCTATAACCCCAACATTATAGGCTCTGTTTCTCTTTTCCTTTTGGTGGCCGCCTTGGTTGCCCTTATGATAGGCGCTCCTGTTTTTGTTCCAGGGGATGCCCGAAGGCCATATATGATGTAATTAATGACCCTTTTGAAATGAAAAGTTGAGCTTAAAAATAAATAAATAAATAAATAATTCAAAAATTAAAGTGAGCCACACCATGAGAAACAGTGGGGATGGAAATACCCACTGTTGAAACCTTTATGGGCCCAACCATGATGCTTTTATGCTGTCCAATCCATTCGAAAAGTGATTCACACATGGATGGGAAAACACAAATGTCGTTGTGATTCAAAACTTCTGTGGCCCCCAAGATGATTCAATGGTGGGTGTTCAATTCCTAGTATTTCTTGCAGTGTGGCCCACTTGAGTTTTGGATATCATTCCAGTTTTGCCATGTCCTAAAATGACCTAACAAAAGGAATCCACCGAGTGGATTTGACACAAACATCATAGTGGCCCAACTATGCTTGGGTTAAAATTGTCATTTGATGCAAGTAAATCTTTGATTTTCACTTCAAGGCCCACATCTAACAGGGGGCTTTTTCAGTAGACCCGTCAGGGTTGCAGGTGTTGTGACCATCCGGATTGCCTTGCAACTATGCCATGTGAATGTTCTTAAACAGATGGGAAAGGAATAATAAAATTGTCTTTCTTGTACGCCTGTTTTCTCTCTCATATCATCGTGTTTATGGTTGCATTGACTTCTGTCAGTTGTGCATGTCAATGTATTCACACCGAGGGGGCACCAAAAGCGACCTATGTTTTACAGATTCGCTCCATAGCGTTATGACCGGCAAGTCTCCGCAATTAACAGTACCTGGAAAAAGCACGTGGTGCAAGTAAAGGCTATGTGAGGCCACCGCGATGTGTGTAAGTTGCTAGCCCAAACTTTTAAATCTTTTTGTACCCACCGTCATATTTCTATTACACCCAACCACTTAATTAGTTGAGTTCATCCAGGTTGAAGGAGAAAAATAAATTCCAGCCTAATCAATGGTGTACATCCCGTCTTAAGTGTTACCCACGGTGCAGTGCACTTGGGTTTTTGATTCGCATGATTTTTGGGTCACCTTGCAACATGAGCCGGCACAAATGATGAACGGATCAGATCTCACATGCACATCTCACAGTGAAACGCACGGAGATTTTGTTGAGTGTTTGTCTCATGGGGACGCAAGTGGAGCAATGAGCCAATGAGGGAATTACCGGTGGCAATGGGCTGAGCTAAGGCCAAGACGAGATCAGCCGGTCCTACGACCTGCTCCAGCCTATAATAGGCTAAATAGGCCCCCACCAGCCCTCTAGAGGCCGGGCTATGGCAGAGCCAGGTCTAGCAAAAAGTCTAAGTCTCACCCCCGAGATACCGTTTGGATACCACCAAATAAGTTATCACTTAACTTATGTTACGTAATTAAGTTATTTTTTTTCACTTAAGTTAATTTTGATAAGTATAATTATAAAAGTAACTTATATGCCAAAAGTTATTTATCTTAATAAGTAATTTTTTTTTTGCCTTTTAACGTATATGAATTTTCTACTTCTCTCTCACTGTACATGTTAAAGAGGTTGGGTCCTACGGTGCATATCAAAGCAGCCCCACCTGGTGGACTGTCCATATTGAAGGTGGGGCTCATATGGTGGACAGTCCACATAAAAGCTGGGACCCACATAATGGATGAATGGTTGGTCCACGTTAAAGGCTCTGCATGATAGACAGTGGACATTGAAGTTGGGCACCACATGATGGATGGTCGACATCAAAGGTTGGCCTCTAATGATGAATGACCCACATCCAAGGTGAACCCCACATTGAAGGTGGGGCCCACATGATGGATAGTCCGCATCAAAGCTGGGCTCCACATGATGGGAAATTAATGATGGCGGGCCTCACATGATGGACTGTCCACATCAAAGGCCAGCCCTAATGATGAGTGACCCATATCCAAGGTGGGCCCTGCATGATAGATGGACCACATCAAAGGCGGGGCCCACATGATGGACAGTCCACATCAAAGGTGGGCTCCACATTATGGGTAGTGGATATTGATGATGGGCTCCAATTGATGGATGACTAATATTAAAGGTGGGCCCTACATAATGAATGGTGCACATTAAAGATCGGGCCATAATGATGAATGGGCCACATCCAAGGTGGGCCCACATCCCAGGGTCTCCTCTTCATATGTGCTACATGCAGAGAAGAGAAGTGATGCCATGCCGGCTACAATATTAGAAAAGAAAAGAAAAAAGGTGAAGCGTGTTTAATCTAAGCAATCCCTTGTAAGACAAAATCTCAACCATTCTTGTCCACTAGGTACATTTTTGTGACAAATATCTTTCTCAACCAATGTCCTGAAGACTAATTGGGAGGGCAAAAATGTCCAAAGCTATTGGCTTTATATATTGTAGTCTGTAGATGCTCAGTAAAGGACAAACAACGTGTTTCTCCAACCGGAATCATCTACAGCCCCGTATTAGGGAGCACATAAACACTCAAGCTCTCTGGGCCCACCATGTTTTATTTGTCAAATCCATTCTCCCCATCCATCATGCTGCTTTTGTCAATGTTAGATCCTTGCGAAAAGACTCAGACAGATTCACAACTCACGGACCACACCAAAGGGAACAATGGGGAAGGGATGCGCCCACCATTGGTTTGTGTAGACTAGCATGCTTGAGCCACATTTCAAAACTCATATTGATTTACACGCAGACATTCTTCGTCCATGGGACCACATGCGCATGTGGATGACAAAACATCCAAAACTATAGGAAATATTGAAAACCCATATGTGGAATTGCTGTGCTCAGAATAGTATGCAAATAAAATCTACTGACAAAAGGCCGAAAGACCTGTAATTTGGTAGCCACTTAAAAATGAGTTCATCTCATTTTAGTTAAATAGTAATTATGTATTAGATATTATATAAATTGCTGGTTATGAGGATTACTTTTTAACCCACCCCCCCAAAATAAAATAAAATAAAAAGAAAAAGAAGAGGAATATCTTTAATACATAATTACAATGAACTAAAATGAGATAACTCATTTTTTAAGTGCCTGCCAAACAGGCCCTAAGATGATCATCTTATGGTTTCTGGGAACAAATTAAATGAGATGGTTCAATTTCTGAATTTGATCTATGAATCTAAAAGATAGGTGAGGATTCTTGATCTCTCAACTCAAGATCGAGGAGTTGAATTGATCACTACAGTTCAAGTGACATGTACTTTGAAACCTCTTTCTCCATTAGAGAAGGTCTCAAGTTCAGGCGGTCAGGTCACTAGTTATGGTCCACCCAGTAGATAACTTCTTACTTATCAAGTGAACGTGACACCTACCCCTTCCAATAGGTTGGGCCCATCATTCACGGAGTCAAAAATCAGCCCAATCTGATCATTGGGTGGACACACCATAGAAAACAATATATATCCATTGATAAATAGAAAAATGCAGGTGTGGCCCACTCAATGAGCAGAAGCTGATTTTTGCACAATGTGATCTTCATGATGTGGGCCAACCCATACGATGGGTTGGACATCACAAGAACATGAAAGACTGAAAGTTATCCGCTGGGTGGACAGATTGAAAGTTATCCACTTGGTGAACGGTACCTTAATTATTGTCCAACTGGCTGGACTTGAAACCCCCTCTTATAACCAGCAGAAATATATTTGTGTGTGTGTAAGAGAGAGAGAGAGAGAGAGAGAGAATCTCAATAAAAGCAACCAAAAAATGAAGTCATTAAATAATAATATACCGTCATTAAATAAAGTCTTATTCATCTTTCATTCTTTCATTCTGCCGAGTTAGGAAATTGAAAGGATAATTCCTAGTTGACCGAGTTTCTAAACAACGATGGTAACACCAGTGTGATGCAATTGAAGTCTAAACATCTATAATTAATGCAAATGTGTAAATTACAGAAAGGTTTGTCACTAATTCATATTCATTCAAGAAGCTATAACCATTCCTTTTCTTGTAACAGATGTCTTAAATCAAGTATATATGTTACTAAGCCTGTTGATGCAATCGACAGATTGTTCGATGTCACTGTCGATGGCATCGAACAGTACTCGATCCCAGTGATAGTTTCTGGATTTTCTCCAATTGGTCGCTGGACTAACTGGGCATCTTTTCGATGCCATCAGTAGTTGTTCGATGTCATCGAAGATTTGTTCGATACCATCAAACATGGCTCAATGCAATTGGAAAAATTGGATTTTCATGTCATGTCTCTGGATAGTTTGGGTGTTAGTTCGATGTCATCGACATAACTTCGATGCCATCGAAGGATAAATTTTGATGACATCAAAGTATGTTCGATGCCATCAAACTGATCGGCGTAGATTTACGCAAAGTTGCGTATTCGCGGGATTTTGTTTCCTATTTTGATTGTACTTCCTCTAAAGGCTATATATTGGAGTGCAATCGGAACTAGAAGAGTATCCATGAGTTCTAGGGTTCCAAATCGTCTAAGGGTTTCAAATGGGTGAAGCAAGGGTGAGATTCGAGGTTGTTCAAATCGAGTAATCTTTATAACTATGTAATTCTTCTTTCATAGTGATCATCTATCGCTTTGTGCCGTGATTTTTTTTCGTAAGGATTTTTCCACGTTAAAATCTATATGTTCTTCTCGTTTTTGCTTGGTGCTTTTGGATTGATATCCTTGATCTGTCGCTTTGTAAGGTGTACAAGATTAGTTTAGTTCAACTTCACTTTCTTGATTGTGTAATATCTTTTTAAAATGGTTGAAATGGTACATTAAATATTTGGAGTACTTGGAGTTGTTACAAAAATAAAAAATAAAATAAGATTTCTCGACTCGAGTGACTCCTTTGATGGTCTACACCATAGATTCTGAGTAAGGAAATCGGTTATAGAAAATGGAGTCAAAAATCTTTTACTTCATGGAGTTGCACAATTTCTTGGGAGATTTAAAGAAACTTACAATATTATTCAATTAAGCCATAATATGCTAAGCTTCATAACTCGATAGACAAAAAAAATAAAAGTAGAAAAAAGAATAGAAGTTGTGCATGTATGTGTAGAAGTAGTTGATGTTCAAGATATGTATGAAGTGGAATACGGTTTGATTTGAGACGTGAGAAAAAAATTGAAAATTAGACCATTTTTGATCAAAATGAATGACCACATGTTTCGAATTCCAAACATACTCGTTGACTTCAGTATTTTTCTAACCTTGACTTTGATGAGGCAAAGTAACTTGGCAAGAGAGTGCTTCAGAGAGAACAAAGGATCATGCATATGTCGTTATAGTAGGGAGAGTATCTGCCACTGTCAAAGCATATTTTGGCGTAACCTCACTCTTGCAACCGAACTCTCTAACAACATCAATCCTTTAATTAGTCTCAGGAACTCCTTGTGGCTAAAATCATGTTGGGCACTATACTAAAATGGTGAAAAAACCACACAAAATTGCTTCGTGGTTTAGTGCCAAAAAACTTTAAATTTTTGTGATGGATCATGTCCGTCGCAAAAGCACGAAAGGTCCGTCACTAAATAATTGACTATCGGAATGTCGTAAATTGTTATTTTATGTCACAAAGTTTGTGATGAACATAATCCGTTGAAAATTAACTTGTTTCGACGGACAATATCCATTGAAAAATTCTGCCCAACTTCCTACCTTTAAACATTTAGTGACGAGCTCTTTAGTATTGTGTGACGGATCATGATCCCTTGCAAATTTTGCCAAATTTTTCTAAGATGTGTAATATTCACAACACTTTGAATAACTTTTGCCAATACCTTAATATTTTATTATTATTATTATTGTTGATTTGATGGAAAGTTATACTTTTTAATAAAAGAATTGATTTTTAATAGAATTAGTAACTTTCCCTAAACTCCAATTTGAATTATTTTTGCTATAAATTGATTGAATGCATCAATTTTTGTCGTTTGTATCAATTGAGTGGAATTTAATATTAGCTTTGCATGAAAATTGATTTTTAATTGCTTGGAAATATCACATGAAAGGCGTCGTAGTTTATGAAAAACCAAAAAGAGAGAGATTTAAAAAAAGGAAGTAAATGTGAAGAGAGAGAGAGAGATTTAAAAAAATAGAAATTTGACAAAATATTGACATCTCGATAAAGAAAATTCAATAGTTTAATAAAATTATGATTTTGAAACAAAATGCTAACAAGTTTTATTTAAAAAAGACCATGTTTGAGAAAAATTGAGAATTTGTAAAAAGTTTTGATTCAATAAAAATTGGGGTTTTGAAATAAAAATTGATATTTTCAAAAAAAAATATTGAAGTTTGAATAAAGTTGATAAATTTGAAAAAAAAAAAAAAGATTTTGGTAAAAATGTAAGTTTATAAAAAAATTGTGATTTTGAAAAACAAAGTTCAAAAGTTTAAACAAAATTAACAATATTAGAGAAATTTTGTGATTTTGAAAAGAAATGATATTTAAAAATAATTGAGATGTTGAAATTTTTTGACAGTTGAAAAGAAAATGGCACTTCCGAAAAAGAAAATTTGACAAGTCGAAAAAGAAATGTGATTTTGAAAAAAAAAAAAAAAACATGGCATCATTAAAAGTTGAGTAGTTTGAATAAATTGACAAGTTTGAAAAAAAAAATAGTTTTTAGAAAAAATCAAGTTTTTTAAAATGAGATTGAGATATTGCATTTTTACTAAAAAATAAAAATAAAACTGAAATGATTGATAACAAAAATGAGATTTTGAAAAAAAAAAAAAAAAAGAATTTGAAAAAAAAAACTGAGAAGTTCGAAAAAATAAATATTTTAAAAAAGAAAAACAAGAAGTTCGAGAAAAATAAAAAATGAGATTAAAAAAATTGAGTTTTTGACAAAAACGTGACATTTTAAAAAGGAAAATTAAGAAGTTTAAAAAGAGATTGTGATTTTGAAAAACAAAATGGCAATGTTTGAGAAAAAATGAGATTTTGAAAAAAAAAAATGAGATTTAAAAAAACACTGACATTTTGAAAAAGAAAATTCAGAAGTTGAAAAGTTTTGTAATTTTGAAAAAATAAAATTGAGTTTGAAAAAAAACTTGAGAAGTTTAAATAAATTGAGTTTGAAAAAAAAATGATTTTGGAAAAATATTGAGATTTTTAAAAAGAAATTGAGATCTTGTATTTTGGAAAAAGAAATTTGAAAAGTTTGATAACAGAAATTAGATTTTGAAAAAAAATAATTGAAAAGCTTGGTAAAAAAAGCATTTTGAAAAAGAAAATTTAAAAGTTCGAAAAAAATAGAAATTTTGAAGAAATAAATGAAATCTTAAAAAAAGAAAATAGATTTTGAAAAAAAAAAATGAGATATAAAAAAACACCGACAATTTGACAAAAAATTATCATTTTGAAAAGAAAATTCAGAAGTTGAAAAAATTTGTAATTTTGAAAATAAAAAAAAGGCATCTTAAAAAATTTGAGAAGTTTAGATAAATTGAGTTTGAAAAAAAATTGATTTTGGAAAAATATTGAGATTTTTAAAAAGAAATTGAGATTTTGTATTTTGAAAAAAAAAATTTGAAAAGTTTGATAACAAAAATTAGATTTTGAAAAAAAAATAATCGAGAATTTTGGTAAAAAAAAAAAAAAAAACATTGTGAAAAAGAAAATGGAAAAGTTCCAAAAAAAAATAGAAATTTTGAAGAAATAAATGAGATCTTAAAAAAAGAAAATAGATTTTGAAAAAAAAAGAAGAGAGATTTAAAGAAACATCGACATTTTGACAAAAAATTGTCATTTTGAAAAAGAAAATTCAGAAGTTGAAAAAATTTGTAATTTTGAAAAAAAAGATTGGCATCTTAAAAATTTGAGAAGTTTAAATAAATTGAGTTTGAAAAAATTTTGATTTTGGAAAAATATTGAGATTTTTAAAAGGAAATTGAGATTTTGTATTTTGAAAAAAAAAAATTTGAAAAGTTTGATAACAAAAATTGGATTTTGAAAAAAGAAATTTGAAAAGTTTGGTAAAAAAAACATTTTGAAAAAGAAAATGGAGAAGTTCGAAAAAAATAGAAATTTTGAAGAAATAAATGAGATCTTAAAAAAAGAAAATAGATTTTGAAAAATAAAAATAGACGTTTTGAAAGGAAATGGAGATTTGGAAAAAATAATAATTTAGATGTCGTATTTTGGAAAAATCTTGAGAAGTTTAATTAAAAAACTGAGATTTAGGAAAAAAATTGGGATATAAACAAAAATAGGGAAGTTTGATATAAAATGATTGACATTTATTGGACCGTCTAAATTATTGGGGACATCCACTGATCGAACGGCCAACCAACTATGCAAACGCACAAGTTCACGTGTACAAAAAAAATGATGGCCCGAGTATAACGAAATGTAATTGCAAGAATAACTTATAATGATGTAACTGTGATCATGTCCTCCTAACGTTGATCTGAATGGTCAGATATGTTCGACCATGCTAATTAATATATAGAACAAATTTCAGGCCAATATAACTTGAAAAGAATCTAATCCATCCAAAATACTCTTTAAATAGGCATAATCAATTTTACTAGGTCTAGACAGATTTTAGACAATCTAATCAGTCCAGGCTGAAGAGTAAATGACTTTAGATGTTTATATTAAATTTCACTCAAATCTGACTGTTGGATTGCAAGATATGGCCATTATGGCATCGATCAATTTTGTCCACCCAATATTTTTCTCCTCCGAAACCTGGTCGAGGTGAGTGATCAGTCATATCTAAGATCTTGAAGAGTAGAATAGAGTGAATCGATCGTATTTCCCAGTCAGTTTTTTAGGTTAAAATTGTACTACAACTTGTTGACCTCGTGAAAATTCAAGAAATGTGCAGGCATTGGACCCCAAACTCTAATCCAACCATTGAGATTTGGATTTTCTTAAGGTTAGTTATTGTGTCGTAAAATGATATTAAAGAATGGATGGATGAGATGAATATACATAAAATACATCAACTTAACTGGGAGACGGATTGGCTAGTGACCCCGCAACTAGCCAGTGACTAGTGGTCATGTAGTACTCTGTGAACCCGGCCACGATGTATGTGATACATACACGCTGTTCATACATTTTTTATAGTTCATTTTATGATATAAGCGCAAAGATGAGGTGAATCTCAAGTGGACCATATCGCAGGAAACATACTTAATTGATCGCCCGCCATTAAAAACTTCTTGGGGCCGTGGAAGTACTGGATCAAGCTGATATTTGTTTTTTCTATTCATCCGGGTGTGTTTGATCTACTAAATGGGTTGGACGCCAAATAAACATTATAGTGTGCCTTAGGGTGTTTTTAACGATGGACATTCAATCACTACTATTTTCCTACAGTGTGTTCTACCTGAGATTTAGATCTGCCTCATTTTTTGGATCAAGCACAAAAATGATGTCTAAGAATGAAGGGACAGCGTGGATAAAACAAGTACATCAGAGTAGGGCCCATAAAGCACGTGGCAGCGTCACTAGCCAAACCCCATCGTAAGCTATGTTTTGGGTGGAAAATGCACACTGCGCAGAATTAAAATAAAACTTCATTTTCAAAGAGGTCTTGGCAAAACCCGTCTCCCCTCCTTTCGATCTCTCTTCTCGCCCTGATCCTCTTCCTCTCCTCGCCCACCCAGACGCCCAAATCCTCTCTCTCTCTCTCTCTCTCTCTCTCTCGTCAAGACAAACAGCGATTCTCAAACCTTGGATCTAATCGAGCTTCCGACATTTGTACTTTGCAAGTTTGGAAGCAGCTCGAGGTCTAATCTGGACCGTATTTTGAGGGATTTTTCATTTTTATGGTTTTTTTAAAGGATCAAAAGTGGTTTTTGGAGTTGGATTTAGGGTTTTAGGGCATAAATGGAGCATTATCCACTCTTTGCGGCTGATATTCCTCTTCTTTCAAGGTCACTTTCTGTGGCATTATCTATTTCTCATGCTTTCTCTGCCCAAGTGAACAGCTACACGTGATTCAGATATGCTTTCTTGCCTTCATATTATGATTTTGATGTGTATAGATATTCTATGACTTTTTGCAATCCACGCATTTGAATGATCATATATGCTTATGATTTTGATGCTCCAAAAACCACCAATGCAATCTCAGCCCTGCAAATGAAACAGGGACTTGATAGTTGTCCAATCGTGTGATTCTCAACCAAATAGCCCATCCACACTATCATACTAGATCAGCAGCCCCTGATCATGGAAAATGGTAGCATTCCTTGCTTTCAAATAGGTTTGGGCCACCCATTAGGCCCTAAGGAGAAATATAAGCTAGATCAACAACTCGAATGGGTTACGCAACATGAAACATGGGAATATGATATTGACCATAAGTTTTTGTGTGGAGCCACTATGATCTGTATCTTTAGGCAAACCCATTAATCAGGTACACCTCATCAGGATGAAGAGAATATACAAACCACCAGCCTGAGCAATTTTGGTCAAGTCCATATGAGTTTTTAATCAAAGTTATCCTTTGTACGTGTGGTTCTAATGATGGTTATAACACGAATACCTGATGATGAATTGGATTTAGTTATACAACATGGTAAACCCCACATACCAAAATTTTGCTGATGCATGCCAATACAGTTTTGGCCTCTGGCAAGTCATACTTTGAAACTAATCCATTTTAGGAACTGTCATTGAATGGTTGGGGTGCAGTGTGCAATATCATACTCGAGTTCTAGTCAATGCTGAGTTGGGCGTGTATTCAGAGAAAATGATCATTTAAGGCAATAATCATTCAACAAGCGATGATAGAATGAGACAAAAAGCAAAGTGCTAGAACTGTAATGAGTCATATTCTTCGGGCCAATAATCACATAGAAGGACAATTCTTTTTGTAAAGTTTTCCCATGTGGCAGGTAAGAGACTCACCAGAATCTGAATCTAACAGAATTCTGGATATCTTGCTGCCCAAACATAGCCCTAATACAAACTCATTGTTCTTTTTTTCTTTCTATGTCGAGTGGTTCTGATCTGGCTGAAACTTCTTATTGCATAACAGAAAAGAAAGCATCGTAATAGCCAAAAGAGAGCGTCTCTGTGCTGTCTTCTGATTTGCAGATTGCTTAGAAGAGTTTGTGTAATGGTTGATACGTGGGCTTAGTGACTTTCAAGTCATGATAGAACAAAAATAGCATAGATGTTTGTTGAACGCGGATTGCGTTCTACCCCACCCATCTCTAGCTTGGAACGGGCAGGAGCTTTGAGTGGCCACCGTGATGTATGGGTCTTATCCACACCGTCCATCCATTTTTTCGTATCATTTTAGGGTATAAGCCCAAAAATGAGGCACATCAAATTTTCTGGATCATTCTATAGCATGATTTATGTGTTAGATCCACACTGCCCAACAAATTTCCTAACCATTCATTTCCTTTTGGGTGTGTGGCCCACCTTTTGAATGGACTAGCCACTCCTTTTTTTTTTCTTTTTTTTCTTTTTTTTTTTTTTTTTTGGTGCGAAAGCATTCCCTGTTTCTGATTCTTGTGTCTTGGGACAAAGTGTCCTTAGTTACGATCCTGAACAAGAGGGGGCCCTGATAAAGTGATCCATGATGTTGGTTCGATTGCCCCATGGATAGGAGATGACCCCAAATACAAACTGATTAGAAGGTCCTAATTCCTTGGTTGGACTTAAAATTGGTGGTTCAAAGTATGACAAACTATACTAGAAGTTATGCATAACATGCCTGGGTTTTATGTAAAAGTAGAGCCCATGGTTCAGTTATCCAGATGATTGGTTTGATTACGCTCTCCCTGTCTTGACTATGCCCCCAAAATCCATTACATTGAAATAACGTGAGTTGTTGATTTGTTTTTCTTCTGAACTGGCTATTCTTTTGAGTGAGGAAGGGATCATCCCTCTCATTTTTGGTACATGGTGTATCAACAGTGGAGCCCAACAAGACTGATGATCTAGAATATTGAACAATGCCAAGGCTAGTAAGCTGGAGTATATATTCTCTACCTTAGTGTCACGGATTCCATGATTCCTTCAGACAATATATAGGTGCGTCTTACAAGCCTTATTTTAAACTCGTGTATGATGGATTCTAAAATACCATGTGGTCGTCCACCTGAAGGGAGAGTAGGTTTTTTTTTTTTCTTAATTTTTAGAAGTAACGGAGAAATTTCATTAGAAACTGAGAAAAGAGAACACTAGAGAAAACAAAAGAAGGGAAGAAAACAAATGCAATTCTGCTGAGATAGCAGAAAGACATTAAGACCCTAAGAAACAAAGATCAAGGCCTTGCAATCCCTTGACGTTAACCACCCATTCAATCAGCCACCGCTTAGCTCTAGAGCCAACTGCAGAAGCTGAGGACAAGGTATCGTTGAAGCATCTGTCATTTCTTTCTAACCAGATGGACCACCACACAGCCAAGATTGCCATGCTCCAGACGGTGAACCTGGGTTTTCCAATCCTAGCCCCATGCCAGGAAGTTAAGAAATTGTGAGCCAAGTCAGGGGAGCACCATGAAATGTTGAAACACTGGCAGAAGTCATTCCAAATAAGAGAAATAAAAGGGCATTGCACGAAAAGATGATCCACCAACTCCGCAGCATGCAGGCAACATAAACAGATATTGACGAACGTCATGTCTCTCTTTCTATGATTGTCTATGGTCAGAATTCTGTTACGATCCACAAGCCACCCAAAGCAGATAATTTTGGGGGGCACCGGAAGACGCCAGATGAAAGGGGAGGCTGTAGCTGGAGCGTTAGGATGGGGAGAGAGGAACGAATATAAAGATCTGACCGTAAAGGAACTTGACTTGTCTATCCTCCAAATGAGTTTGTCTGATTCAGATTCCTGCGGTATAAAATTAGAGATAGAAGCCAGCAGGTCCAAGAATTCGGGAATTTCGCTATCTTTTAGGTTTTCAACACATCTGATGTCCCAGATAATTTGAGCTGTTGAAGTAGAATAGCAATCCGAGATGAAAATGTCTTTAACCGGGGCCAACCGGAAGATGTTAGGGAATCGAAACTTCAGAGGAGAGTCTTCCACTCAAAGGTCTTCCCAAAAGCGGATAGCTGATCCATTACCCAAAACAAAGGAGATATTTTGGAGCACCGATTGTTTGGACTTTAAAATCCCTTTCCATAAGTGAGAAGCCCTGTAAGACGCAAAGTCCTTGGTCCACCAACCACCCTGGGAAGACCCATATTTCCCTTTGATAATCAAAGACCACATGGCATTCGGCTCAATTCCTAACCTCCAAGTCCACTTACCGAGGAGAGCTGTGTTCATTCTTCTCAGATTTTTAACATTAGCACCTCCATGGCTATAGAACGTGCACACTTCCTTCCAATCTAGGAGGTGGACATTGCTCTGGTTTACCTTTCCGAACCACAGAAAGTCCCTTCTCATATTATCAATAGCTTTCAAGACTGTCGCAGGGCATCGGAAAAGAGACATGAAGTAAAGGGGAAGCTTAGAGAGAGCGGAATTGATGAGCGTAAGACGACCGCCCAAGGACAGGTATACATTTCCAAAGCACCAGCCGCCAAGTATTTCTGGAATTTGGAGATGATTCTATCCCATATCATTTTAGAAGGAGGGCCCGGGGAGAGAGGTGGGCCGACGAATGTAGTAGGGAAGGAATCAGCAGAACAGCCTAGAAGATTAGCGAAGCTGCCGAGCTTGTCAGAACTGACGTTAACACTGAATAACTTAGATTTAGCCATGTTGATACGCAAACCAGAGACTGCCTCGAAACAATATAGAGCCGTCCGGAGGTTATAGATGTAAGGTGTGGAAGCTTCAGAAAAGATGAGCATGTCATCAGCAAATTGAATATGAGTAATGGGGTTTATCAGCCCAGGCATAGCTATGCGTTTCAAAATTCCTTCTTGTTGACCTTTAGTCAGCATTTTGGATAAGGCTTCAGCAATGATGGGAAACAGAAAGGGAGATAAGGGATCCCCTTGCCACAGCCCTCTCGTACTCTTGAAGAAACCCTTAAGAGAACCATTCAGCAAAACAGAAAAATGAGCTGAGCCAACATAGGCTTCAATTCAACTTCTCCATTTAGACCCGAAACCCATTCGAGCGAGCAGATATTGAAGAAAGCTCCAGTCGACATGGTCATATGCCTTGGCTATATCCACTTTACAAAAAATACCTTCCATACCAGACTTCTGACAAGAATGCAGAACCTCGTTAGCAATAAGGGCACAGTCCGTTATTTGTCTACCTTTGAGAAATGTGTTCTGGTTAGGAGAGATCAACTTCCCCATAACTTTTGCAAGACGCGTCGATAAAACTTTTGCAAGAATCTTATACGGGCCCCCGATCAGACTAATTGGTCTGAAATCAGAAAAGGAGCAAGCGCTAGAAACCTTCGGTGATGAAAGATGCCCCAATACCCCTAGACAGCCTACCTGTTTGATGAAATTCCTGGATGAAAAGAAACACATCCTTACCAATCTCTTTCCAGAAAGATTGTAAAAAGCTGATGGGAAAGCCATCAGGACCTGGAGATTTGTCACTACCCAAGGAATCAACTGCTGCCTTCACCTCTTCTTCGGTGAAAACAACATCAAGGAGGTCAACATCGGCTTCCTCGAGTCTGTTAAAACTGACGTGCTCGAGGCAAGGCCTGGCCCGATCCTCCGCACTTAACCGGAATTTGAAATGGTTGAGAGCAAATTCCACAATGACTTGCTTATCCTCCGAGCAGACACCATCCTCCGTGATGTTGACGATCGTCTTGGACCGAGCATGCATAGATGCAAGGTTGTGGAAATATTTCGTGTTTTTGTCACCTTCTGCGATCCACCTCGTTCTCGATTTAATTCTCCAAGATGCCTCGTCTTCCAGAGCTCTAGACGATAGATTCTGAATAATTTGAATACGCTTGCTGAGAATTTCGTCTTACAAGGAAGTGCCTTCAACTTCCGCATCCAACCGCTGGAGTTCTGCGAAGAGGAGCTCTGTTTCAGTTTTTCTCTTCCCCAATTCCTCTTGTAACCAGTCCTTGATCTTTTGTTTAAGAAGTGTGAGTTTACATATCAACCTGTGCCCTGCAAAACCTTCTACTTGGAAGCTCTCCCACCACTCAACGATCTTCTGTCTGAGACCCTTCACTTGGAGCCAAGAGGAGTTGAATTTAAAAGGTTTTGGGCCCCAGTCGACTTCCTCCATGAGCAGCATCAGGGGACAATGATCGGAAGTCAACCTAGGGAGAACAATTTGATGAACCGCAGGGAAGGATTCAACCCACTTTGGAGAAACGAGAAATCTGTCGAGCCTCGATGAAATGGGGAGATGGCGGCCATTCGTCCAAGTGAATCTGGCACCAGAGAGCGGAAGATCTATGAGCTCTTGGGCTTGGATCCAATCTGAGAAACGAGACATAGCCGGGGAAACTCTCCTAGTACGGGAATGCTCCTCCGCAAACCGTACGACGTTGAAATCACCCACCACACAGTAGGGACCTGAGAAGGATCGCCTAGCTCGAGTTAGCTCGTCCCAAAGTTCAGGCCTACCAGCATCAACAGAAGGACCGTAAACAACTGAGAGAAGACATTGAAAGTTAGTTGACTTATCTTTAAACATAGCAATCACGGAGAAGGAGCCAAACGAGGAGGCAAGCAGCTCCCAGTTAGATGACTTCCAAGCAATCAAAATACCCCCACAGGACCCGGACGCATTGAGCGTAAGCCTCTTAGCATCAGGGACGCTCCAGATGGTGGCCAAAAGGGAGTCCGAAAAGGCCGGAACTTTAGTCTCTTGCAGACAGAGGAAATCAGGATTTTTTTCTACTGACAGAGGCTCTAATTAAGCTTCTTTTGTGCCTAGAGCCCAACCCCCTAACATTCCAAGATATTATCTTCATGGAGCAACCGATCTTCCCCGATTACCCTGCCTCCTGTGTTTGGATTTGGGAACAGATTTGAGACGGGATGAAGGATCCAGGTTCTGATTTCTGCTGCTGCTTCCGGATTTGGGAGTGTGTTTCAAGGGAGGACGGGGTTCTGAAATGGGGCGTCCTCTCCCTACAATGCATTGAAATAAGGCTATATAGTCCTCTTGCCTATCCCCAAACGATAAACCGAGACGGGTTCTAAAGTGAGAATAGGTTTGGGAAGTGCATATGATCTTTTGGTTCCGTATCTAAGTTTCACTAATTAATTCAAAACTCGAAGGCTTTTATTTAGATGTTTATTAATGACATTGTTGACTAACATGCGATTGGTCACCATGAATCGATTGAGTCAAAAGGCCAACTTGACGAGTCTTCCCGATTCGGGATGGAGAAATATTCATGAGAGAATTTCCTGGTGACTTGGGCTTAAAATCTTGTCACGTCTAGTTGACCAAGCTAAGCAGCTTTAAGATGGTCATCAAGTTTTAGAACCATGCTTAATATCTGCATTGTAAATTTTTTTTTTACATCCAAAAGAATTTTTATCACATACCAACAATAGCAATGGCGAAAGATTTCATGATCATGGCCTGAGTGACAAATGTGTCTTGGTGGTCATATGAAGTTGTCTTTTATTTTTGTAAAAACACTACTTCCATGAGCATTAGGAAAGAAACATAATCTTACGCAGATCAATATCAATATTTACACATGTAACACAGTATCCATGCCATGATTGAAGGTGCTAAAGATATTTGGACTTTCTTTTTTTCCTGAAAGGTGAGAGCATACCACCTATAAATTTATTAAAAGTAAAATGAGAAAATACAAATACAAGGAAACATGAGCAAAGACCACAACTAAAAAGGAAAAAACCCAAACAAAAAGAAAATAAAGTGGACCAAAGCATAACAATATAAGCTGCGATTTCAAGCTAGAGGGCCCTGTTTTATTCCACGAAACCGCATGCTTCACTTGAACTAGGAGTTGCCATCCCTCTTCAAAAATCGAATCCTGTGTAGAGCACAAAAATATATTTGGACTCGATCATAAATTTTGAAGTAAACATGTGACTCATACTTTAATAATTTGGTGGTGTTTTTTGAATTATCGGTGCTAGTCATTGATATCCAAGTCATTTATCAAGCACTCAAATATTTGTACATATGGTATACATGTATGAGATACACACCATTCATCTGCCCCAATCATGGATCCATTGTACCCAAAATTCCAAGATCCTAGCTGTTCCATGAAAGATTTATGAGACTTCTTAGAAGAAATTAAGTCCTATCATTGGTCTGTTTTCAATAGGCAGAACTTCTCCAATCAGCAGCTTGGATTATCTCGCCCATGTGAATTTCGGGATTATGATCCATTCATGGAGGATCTAACAGATGAACGGATTGAATTTATAGTGCTCAAGCCCACGGAGAGCACGTGGTAACAAACTTAGATGGTGGAGTTTTCCTTTTATTGACCACACATGCCAATGTGGAACAGCTGCACCAGATCCGAGCTTTCCATCAGGTGCACAACACTGTTAACATCTTTTGGCCTGAAAATCAGTATATTCCCCTCTTCAAGGTGGACCACAATGCACAGAGTAGATGAAATTTTGTTTCAACCATTCTTATGTTCGGTGCATAATATCAGCCGCTCTAATGTTCTGTAAATAATATACATATTTGCCCACTTGAATTCTAGGACAAAAGATCCAAACAGTGTGGCCCACCTGATGGAAGGTAGGAACTCACATGCCTGTTCCATATTGGCATGGGTACCTGACACACGTGTACACGGTTAGCAAACCTTTTATGTCTGTGCATCTAACAGTTGACCCAACGTAATCGTGTGGAAAGCACCAAGGAGTGGTGCCTTGCTAGTGGATAGCTCGTGAGACACGTGGTGCATGGATGGCCGAGATTGAGGGTTGGCATGTAAGCATGCAAGTGCCAACGTTGCTGTAGAAACCAAACCCTTAATGTTTTCAAGCGTAGGAGGTGGGAGGCGTTGGTCCAATACATCCATCAGCAGTATATCTTGGCCACCAGACGTTGCCAACGATGAGAGGAGGTCTCCGGGATGCCTTCCCATTATCACTTCAAGTGATACAACAACAAAGCTAAATACGTCGCATTTCTCAGTAACTCTCATTGTGTAAGCAAACACTGCACCAAACATAAAAACAAGATCATGTTTCATAACCTACATCCATCTGTACTTGATGCTATGCCGCCTCCTGTTCAGACCTGAGTCTGGTGAGACACCCATTGTATGCAGCGCTTAAACTACCCAAGAACATTTTATGTGTTTGATACGTCCATCAGCTGGGCTTTCTTGTATTCGCTGTATTAGCCAAAAAGGAAACTGATTCAAATGTCAAGTGCGCCTTACCAAGAAGAACCAAACCACTCCTAAGACCTCATTTACATGCATTTGTGTCTCAATTTAGTTTTGAATCAGGGTTATTTTTGGAGTGTATGTTGATCCTGACAAGGTACACCTGATGAATGGGTTGGGGCCCCACTCAAACTAATGGTTGCATATGAGAGAATGCTAATGTTACACGTATCATTCATCATACCGAGACATGCATGCCAAGCTGGAACACGTCAACTGAGGGTGGTTTTGTGGGTTGCTCTTATGGGCGAAAGTTTGATTTGAATAGGTGAGAAATGTACATAAAACCTTTTATTTTATTTTATTTTTTTATTCTGGCATTGTGTATATCAAATTTTTTGGGCCGGGCTTGGCTTGGTCATTTTAGCGTGACCTATATCGGCCCAGTAGACTGCACATGCGTCTTACACATGGAACATGGTTTTCATTTTACTAAATGTGTGGCCCACCTAATCAAGGGATTGATTAGGAACATTCACCATGGAGATGAGGATTTGATCAATCTGGGGAGGATCAGGCCCAAGCCCCGAGCGTGAAAATCAGGGCCAAGCTCAATCAATTTTTTCACGCGCTCGGGGCTTGGGCCTTATGCTATCTAGCATGGCCATCCCATTTTCTCCACTAAATTATATATATATGTATGAAAAATCTTTAAATAAGATGAGACTTTAAATTAGTTTATCTACAGACAAGTAGGAAATTCATGAAAATGTGATGATATATAATTAAGCATTTCTAGGAACAATTGAAATAGAAGCAACTTCTTGAAGTCATGCTTATCACTTATGACTATACATTTAGACATTCCATGTTCCATGAAATTATCTAACATAAAAAAGTAGAAGAAAATTCAAGCAACATTACCATAAGCGCATACCTGGAGCTATGTATCCATAAGTGCCTGCCAGTGTGGACCAATTTGATGAATTTGGCTTTATGAGTCTTGCGGTGCCAAAGTCAGAGACACAAGCCTCAAATTCTAAATCCAACAAAATGTTTTTACTTGATAAGTCCCGATGAACTATAGGAGGAGTGCGATCATGGTGCATGTATGATAAAGCATCGGCTACTCCTTTGATAACTTTCATCCTCTTCACCCAATCCAATTCTACAGCTCCTTCTTTATTGCCACCGAGGATGCTAGCTAAGCTTCCCCTTTCCATGTACTCATATACCAAAAATGAACACCGAGCATGTGAACAAAACCCATAGAGCTTCACGATGTTGCGATGTCAAATTTCTGTTAATGCTTGTATCTCTTTTTCAAAGCTTCTTTGATCAGCTTGTTCACCACCTTGTGACGAGTCAAGTTTTTTCACAGCTACCACCTGTCCCATCTGTAGATCTGCTTTGTAAACCCGTCCATATCCTCCAGCCCCAATGCAATATTTGTAATTGAAATCCTCCGTTGCCCTGATGATGTCTTCATATGCAATCTTTCCATCGAAATTACATATTGCAAATAGATTTCCATTTTTCACTTCCAAGTCCCGTTTCTCTGCATTTCTTGTTCCACGGGATCTTTGTAGGAAAATGGAAAAAATGGTGGCAAATACAAGTAGAAGAAATAAGGCTGACATAATAGGAATAATGATCACAGCCTTGTGGTCTTTCTTCCCATCGCGAGGTTTTATTGAAGAGGAATTACAAGGTTGCATGCCTTTTGCTTCACCGCATAAACCTTTGTTATGGATGAATGCCCCCATATGGAAGGCTTTGCCCTCAGGGAGACGGCCCTCCAAATCATTGTATGAAAAATCAATGGAAGATAAACTGATCATCTCTTTGAAAGATGATGGGATGGAACCTGTGAGTGAATTGTGGGAGAGATTTAGCTTTTCCAACATTTGCAGTTTCCCAAGTTGTTGGGTTATCTCTCCCGAAAGTAAGTTACAGCAGAGATCCAAGGTAATCTGTAGGCCTATTAGATTACCAATCTGAAACGGAATGCTTCCATTCAAATAATTCTCACTCATGCTCAAATACCGCAATTTGGAGCAGTTCCCCAGTTGCTGTGGTATCAAGCCACTCAGCTTGTTCTTTGATAGGTCAAGAATCTCCAAATTGGAAAGTTTTCCAATTTCACCCGGTACCCAACCAGATAGTCTGTTATTTTGTAAACTCAACTTGTAAAGCATGGACAAACTCCCAAGGCTACTAGGAATCTTTCCTTGTAGGTTGTTCGAAGACAGGTCGAGTTCCCGTAGCTGGCTTAGCTGCCCAATCTGAGGCGGAATTCTACCAGTGAGATTGTTATCAGAGATTTTTAGCAGCGTCAGGTTTTGACATTGTCCCCATCTTGGTGACAGCTCACCATGCAATTTATTATAACTCAGATCGATGTACTCTAAACTAGGATATACTCCGAAAACTTGGGATATATTTCCTGTGAGCTGATTATGCTCGAGCCGGACTCTTATTAAGGCAGTGCAGTTTCTCAGGCTTTCAGGGATGGGACCAGTGAAATGGTTGTTAGAGGCGGTGAAGTACGTTAATGATCTGCTTCGACATACTTGAGGTAGGTGACCAGACAAGTAGTTGTTACCCAAAAGTAGCCTGTCCAAACGTGTTAGATTTGAGATTTCTGTGGGTACTGAACCAGATAACGGATTATAGAAGAGAGCAAGTGAAGTTAGGCTTGTCAGATTTCCAAGAGATGGAGGGATTGGACCAGTGAGGTTGTTCTCGGACAATTTTAGATCAACCAAGTGGTAGAGATTTCCTATCTGTGGAGGAATTGAGCCATGGAAGTGATTTTCAAAGAGCAGCAAGCTCTCGAGTGTGGTCACATATCCTAGATTAGAAGGAATGGAACCTGCTAGAAGGTTTCCGCACACTTGAAACATGGTCAGTATTTTAAGGTTCCCTATTTCACTTGGTATGGGGCCAGAAATTTCATTGCCGCAGAGGAATAGGAAGCCAAAGTTGGTCATGTTTCCTAGAATGGGATGAAGGGAACCATTTAGCAGGTTATTGGCTGCGTCTAGCTGATTCAGAATTTTGAGATTTCCTAGTTGTTGAGGAATTGAACCAGATATCAGATTATTAGATATGAATAAGTTAAAGAGGTTGGTCAAGTTTCCTAAAGAGGATGGGATAGAACCTGTTATATTGTTATGTGACAAGTTTATCATTGTCAGCTTCTTCAACTCCCCTATCTCTTTAGGAATTGAACCAGAAAGCTGATTCGAAGAAAGCTCTAGGGTGATTAGTTCAGAAAGAGTGCCAATTTGAGCTGGGATGGTTCCAAAGAGTGCATTGTGGTCGAGAACGATTTGGGCCAGATATGGGAAGGAGGAGAAGCTCAAGTTATCAAGCTTACCTTGCAAACCTGAATGATATAGCCTTATTCCTGTTACTCTTCCAGCACGGTTGCATGAGATTCCGGTCCAGTTGCATGGAGAGTTATCTTGGGTGGTAGAAGTATTGGCGTTGGGGAGTAACGACCATGAACTGAGTGCCTGTCTTTCTAATAGACTAGCTTTCCATTTGAGTAGAGCTTCCGCTTCAGCTTGGGATTCCAGGGAAGCTGCAGAATTGTTAGGGAAAAGTACCATTGGCCATAGAAGCAGCAAAACAAGGGACAGGGATTTGTCTATTGCCATGTTAGCTATGTATGTGGAGGTGCGAGTTATCCATCATGTGTTAGAAACCATTATATAGGGGTTAAAAAAAATTAAATTAAAAAAAAAAAAAAAAAAAGAACTCCTTATTTTTCTCAAGTTTGCTCTGTGAGTCGAGTTGTATTTAGTTGCATTCGGTCACTCGGACTGTCAAATCATCAGCAACCATGCAAGTATCACACCAATAATCGGACAAATATTGACAATTCAATTCTTGATATGTACAGTCAAAATCATTTACGCAAAGATAGGTCCAATCAATAGCGTGTTTCTCGTAGCAACAAATGAAAGATGGTTAATTGCAGTTCATGACTGCCGATACACATTGTTAATTGTCCATCAGACAGGAACCATGGGTATCAAACGGGGGCTAAAGTAAAAAGTTAAAAGAGGGAAAAAAATCAGAAGATACTATAGGATTCTCAGTGTCGTTATTTACGCTCTGCTCCATCTGCCACTAGATCAACGGTTCAATGAGGATGGGACTCAGATTGACTGCAACTAAGTTAGAATAGATTCTTACACTACTCCAGCGGTGGCCCATTGAAAAGGCGTCATCTATAGCCATTTCCACAAATCCAAATATAGTGGGCCTATTGTGATGTTTTACTTATATCCACTCTGTCTATCCATTTCAACAGCTCATTTTCAGATATGAGTCCAAACATGAGGGAGATCTAAAATTGGAGTGGGCCACACCATTAAGAAACACAGGGGATGGAAACACACTCTTCCGTTCTATGTTTATATGCCATCCAACTTGTTGACGATGTGATTCACACATGGACGGGAAAACAAAAATGTCATCCTCATCCAAAATTCAAAAAGGTTTCAATGGTAGGCGTTCAATTTCTAATTTTTGCTATGCTTGGTCCACTTGAGTTTTAGACGTCATTTGATAGTGCCCATGCCCTAAAATGGACTAACAAAGATATAGCATAAACTTCATGGTAGGCCTCACAGTGCTTCGATTGTATAGGCAGGTAATTCCCGTCCACTATTGGATGTAATGGAAAGGGTTAAATTGTTATTTGATACAAGAAAATATTTGATTGTCACTGTAAGGCTACATCTGACACACGACTTTTTCAGTGGACCACATGGAAGCGGATTGCGTGGTGTGCCACACACCAGGGACATCTTTGGTGTGTTGAGGTCATCAAGTTCTGTGGGCTCCACCATAATGTATGTGTTATATATTCATCCATTTGGCAAGATCATACTAGGAATGGGTCAAAAAATGAGGCAAATTCAAAGCTTAAGTAATTAAGTGTACCATTCATCGGTTTTGAAAGACCATGATAGGATATGATTAAGGCATATCCAAAACTCAGGTGGGCCTTACCATCAAAACACTGGAAACAATAACATCTACCATTTAAACTGTAAGAGAAAATATCATCTAATACAAAACTTTTATCACTGTTTCACCAAAAATAAAAATAATAAAAGGCACGCTTGGAGCTTAAAAATCAAATTTTAGGAAAAAATTTATTATTTCTAATAATTCCGATTTTTATATTATTATTTTTATTTTAAGAATGTTGGATTTTTAATCATGTAAGACTATTCAAGCAAAAGTTTATTTAGAATTTTTATTTTTAGAATTAACAATTATAAGAGTTTTACTATAATTAGTACTTTTATTAGAGTTATAATTTTATTATTTTTGGTAATTATGAATTTTAGTTTAATTTTTTCTTTATTAACAGTGTAACTGAGACATATACATTCAATAATTATTGATTAATAAAATTCTAAATTTTTTATTGTGAATTCAAGAAAATACCTTGCAGATTTAAAGTTTCAATCAATTGAAATAGACGATTCCTTTATGGTCTTCCTTGAGTTACAATGGCCCAACAGTACCAAGGTTAAAATTGTTATTTGATGCAAGGAAATCTTTGATTTTCACTTCAAGGCCCACATCTGGCAAGGAACTTTTTGGGTGGACCTGTCAGGATTGCAGGAGTCCATCGCAGGTGTTGTGACCATCTGGATTGCCTTGCAACTATGCCATGTGAATGTTCTTAAACAAATGGGGTAGGAATGATAAATTTATATTTCTCAAGAGCCTATTCTCTCTCTCATGTCATTGTGTTTATGATTGCATTTAGAGGTGTACATGAGTTGAGCCGAGCTGAGCTTTGTCCAGCTCGTGCTTGACTCAGAGAGCTTGAGTCTCAACTTGTGCTCGGCTCAACTCAGCCTTCGAACTTGGAACAACAACTCGTGCTCGGCTCAGCCAACAACTCAGTCCAGTTCAAGCCGAGTTTTCGTTCCGACAAGTGGTCACTGGTCAGATGTGTTCCGCTATTCAGACGGACGCTACTTGCCGAAAAAAAATGGAGAGAGGAGAGGATAGGACTCACTTTGGGAGAATAGATTTTTCAGGCAAACATTGAAAGAAGGAATTTCATCGGGCGGTGGAGAATGATGAGAGTAGTGGGCAAACGGATGGCCAATTTGGACAAAAGGGAGGGAGAAATGGGTTGGGGTCGGACGATTTAGGCAAAAGGGAGGGAGAAATGGGTTAGGGATGCTGGGTTGGACGAAATGAGTAAGGTTGGACAAATGAGGGTTAAAAAATAAAAATAAAATAAAATAAATCTTATATATTCACTTAAAACTCGATTCCAATCAAGCCGATTCGAGCTCAATACCGAATCGAGCCAAGTTGATCTAGGTCTAGGTAGAACTTGACTCGAAATATTCCGAACTTTCAAAAAATGACTCAACTCAATTTGAACCGAGTTTCGATCCAAGCCAAGCAAATTACCGAGATAACTCTATTCATGTACAGCTCTAATTGCATTGTCTTTTACCGGTCAATGCATTCACAACAAAGGGCACCAAAAGCAACTTATGTTTTAGCACAGCGATATTACTGGGCAAGTCTCCGCGTTTACTAGTGCCTGAAAAGCATGTGGTGCAACTAAAGACTCTGCAAGCGACCTATGTTTTAGCACTGCCATATTAAAGGCAAGATTCCAAGTATAACAGTAACTGAAAGCATGTGGTGCAGCTAAAGGCTCTGTGAGGCCACTGTGCATTGTCCTATCATTTGTGCATGTCAGTGCATTCACAAAAAGGGCATGCAGTACAAGACTTATGTTTTAGCACAGCGACATTAAAGGCAAGTCTCCGCGTTTAACAGTACCTGAAAAGCATGTGGTGCAACTAAAGGATCTGCGAGGCCACCGTGCTGTGTGTAAGTTAGTCGCCCAAGCTTAAATGTCTCTGGCCCGCCGTCATATTTATATGACACCCAAACACTCAATAAGTTGAGTTCATCCGGGATGAAGGAGAAAAATAAATTCCAGCTTGATCAATGGTGTACATCCCGTCTTAACTGTTATATGTAGTGCGCTGCACTTGAGTTGGGTTTTTGATCCGAATGATTTCTGGGTCATCTTGCAGCATGAGCCAGCACAATTAATGATGAATGGATCAGATCTCATATGCACATCTCACAGTGAAACGCACTGAGACTTTGTTGCACCGCTGCCTAGTACTCCTTCCTCTTTCCCACCATTGGGATAAAGCAGATTTGACGCATCAGATTGACTCAACCTAGATCACCAAAAGCATTTGCTAAGTGTGTTTCGCGTGGGAGGCAAGTGGAGCAATGAGCCACTGAGGGAATTACCAATGGCAATTGGCTGAGCTACGGCCAAGACGAGATCAGCCGACTCTAGAACCCTAAGGCCTGCTCCAGGCCATGATAGACTAAATAGGCCCCCGGCATCCCTTTAGAGGCCAGACCAGGGCTGGGTTAGATCTAAGAACAAGGCTAAGTCTGCCCCTGAGTGCCAGTTTGGTAACCACCAAATAAGTTATCTTTTAACTTGTATTAAGTAATTACGTTTACTTTTTTTGCTTAGGGCCCGTTTGATTTTCCAAATCCAATGTAAATGTAAGTTAGTTTTGATAAGCATAATTGTAAAGGCAACTTAACTGCGAAAATCTATTTATCTTAAGAAGTAATGTTTTTAGCCTTTTAATCTTAACTTTTCTACTTCTCTTTCATTGTACATGTCAAAGACTGTCCCACGGTCCATATCAAAGCAGGCCTATGTGGACAGTCCAGATTAAAGGTGTAGACAGTCCAAATTGAAGGTGTGGCTCATATGGTGGACAATCCATATGAAAGGTATACCCACATGATAGATGACCCCATATTAATGTGGGCACATATGGTTGGTCCACATCAAAGGCCATGATGATAAAAAGCTCACATCCAAAGTATACTGGATGTGTGGACGACTCACTTCAAAGGTGGGGCCTACGTGATAAATGATCAACATCAAAAGTGGGCTTCAACATGATGGGCAATGGATATTGAGGTGGTCCCACATGATGGATGACCAATATTAAGGTGGTCCCACATGATGGACGGTCCACATCAAAAGTCGGCCTCTAATGATGAATGACCTACATCCAAGGTGAGCCTTGCATGACAGGCAACCCACATTGAAGGTGGGGCCCATATGATGGATAGTCCACACCAAAGGTGGGCTCCACATGATGGAAAATTAATAATGGTGGGCTCCACAAGATTCATATCATCAAAGGTCGTCCCTAATGATAAATAGACCATATCCAATGTGGGCCCTACATGGTGGATGGCACACATGATGGACAGTCCACATCAAAGGTGGGCTCAACATGATGGATAGTGGATATTGATGATGGGCCCCACCTGATGGATGACTAATATCAAAGGTGGGCCATACATAATAAATGGTACACATTAAAGGTTGGGCCATATTGATGAATGAGCTACATCCAAGGTGGGCCCGACATGATGGACAGTCCACATCAAAGGTAAGGCCCACACAATGAATGGTCCACATCAAATGTTGTCCCCACATGATAGATGGTGAATGTGAAGGGGACCAAACAAACTTAAGGGATCGATAATTACATGTAATGTTGGAAACTAAACATGTTTTTCTATTTTTTAGTTAATAAGTATGTTGTTTATTAAACATATTGGCTGAATAAGTAGAAACCAGGATAAGCTATTTAATGGCATAAGTAACTTATCCAAAGTAACTTACGATCCAAATGCCCCATGAGTTGTAAATAAGTTACATATATGGTAGGCATATAAATGGTGTGCATTTAGTGTGTGCTTGTTTGTGAACTATTCAGCTCTTCTGGAGTATTAGAGTTATTATTATTATTATTATTATTATTATTATTATTATTATTATTTAAGCATGCTTGTGTTAAATGACATCATTCATTAACCAAGTGCATAACCCACCAAATTATCCACCCGATGCATATACTTTGAGGGCATGAATGAAATGTTCACGGTCTAAATGAGGTCCACAATTTGGATTGTCAAGTGACTGCTGATCATCCATCAGTCTCTCGACAACTTCACTACAAACACAAGCATAACAACTCCAAAATCTACATTATTAATACCTATGTATTATATGGTATCCGCCAAGGCAATGGATCAGACCAAACCATTCATCATTTGGCCTGGCCTAGCATGGACACCAAGCCTAGATTTCAAGCTAACCAGCCGTTGGGCCAAGTTTGGTGGCCTAAGTCTACTCCTTCGACAACACCTGCTTTACAGGCTTATTAGGTTATACACTTGATGTTAGCTCAGGAGGTAAAAAATTATCAACATCCACAACTCAGGCCACACCACATGCACTAGTGGGAATGGGATGCCAACTATAAGTTTGTGTGTGGACCACCAAATATTATATCTTTCATCATACCCGTTAATCAGGTCCAACTCACTACGATGAAGAGAAAATACAAAAATCAGATTGGTAAAAAACATAACTGGACCACACCTTGTGAACATAGTGATTTTGGGAGCAATTTTATTTGGTGTATTTCATGTGAGTTTTTAATTGGACTCATCTTTTATATGATTCAAATTGGTTTGACGCCACAGAGCATCCCAAGGTCTCCTCTTCATATGGGCTACATGCAGAGAAGAGAAGTCATGCCATGCAGCTACAATATTAGAAAAGAAAAGGGAAAAAAAAAGTGAAGCAAGTTTAATCTAAGCAATCACTTTTGAGCAAAATCTCAACTATTCTTGTGCACTAGCTACATTTTTATGACAAATATCTTGAAGACTAATTGGGAGGGCAAAAATATGCAAAGCAAAAATAAAGCACCCAAGCTCTCTGGTCCACCATGTTTTATTTGTTAAATCCACTCTCCCTATCCATCAGCTGCTTTTGTTGATGTTAGATCCTTAGGAAAAGTCTCAGACAGATTCACACTTAGGCAGACCACACCACAGGGAACAATAGGGATGGGAATCACCCACCATTGGTTTGTGTAGACTAGCATGCTTGAGCCGCATTTCAAAACTCATATTGATTTACATGCAGAGATGCTTCGTCCATGGGACCACATGTGCATGTAGATGACACAACATCCAGAACTCTAGGAAAGAATGAAAAACCGTATGTGGAATTGCTGTGCTCAGAATAGAATGCAAATAAAATCTACTGACAAAAGTGCACGGAAATACCTGTTTGGTAGCCACTTAAAAATGAGTTCATCTCATTTTAGTTAAATAATAATTATGTTTTAGATATTTTATGAGGATTACTTTTTAATTCCCACAAAAAAAAATAAAAAATGAGGATTATCTTTAATATATAATTACAATGAACTAAAATAGATGAACTAATTTTTTAAGTGCCTGCCAAACAAGCCCTAAGATGATCATCTTATGGTTTATGGGAATTAACAAATTAAATGAGATGGTTCTGTTTCTGAATTTGGTCTGTGAATCTAAAATATAGGTGAGGATGCCTGATCTCTCAACTCAAGATCACAGAGTTTGATGTAGAGCGGGTTGCGGATAGTTAAAAGGCCAATATGGAACAGAAAAGGCCCGGTCGATGACAGAAGTGATCCAGACCATCGGACTTAAATCGGGCGTATCTCGCAATTCAGAATAAGTTATTAGACGTAAAATATATGATTTTGGGGTAGAATGAGCTACTTTAGCCAACCAACCCTGCTGTGCCGAGTTACCCAAGCCGGATTTGCGAAATAGCGCCAGATCGACAGTCGTTTCTCCATTTTAATTTCGTTTTTACTATAAATAATAAGTTTTAATTTGATTATAACTCTTCATCCGTTGGGCTTTAGGAGTGCGTCCAACATGAAAAGAGCTTAGAAAAATTAGGAGAACAGCTTGGTAAAGCCAAATAGGATATTTATGAAACACCCCGTACCTTTGGTACACGGGTGTTACCTTTGAGGGACTAAAAGCGATTAACGAAACGACTTAAAATTTACACTTGCAGATGAGGACTTCTGGTCACCTGTAAAGGCATCCATTGGGGACCGTAGGAGCTAAGTTGAATCCGACACCAGTAAGGAAGGTAAAAACTCAACAAAAACTTTAAGATAAGACAACCTATACATAAAACTTTTAAGTCATATGGGACAATGCGCCCACTAGCAACTCTCGAGGAATCACATATAGCCAACCGGAAAATTAGTGTACTTTGGGACCCATTTTAACCATTGACACCAACCATCAGACCCGTCTGACTGTCGGATTTCGACATGTGGGCCAAATATGGCCCCAAAAGATGTATAACGGCCCACTTGGGCCTCACCAATGGTCCAAAATGGGCTAGTACCTCCAGATAAGGCTTCCAAAGCATTTTAACAGAATGGATCTAAGGAGACCGTTGCAGTGGATCCTGTACACAGTGCATGTGCACCAATAATCTCCCTTGTACGAGATGTACCAAACTACAGCAATCGGTCAAAAGACCTTTGACCGAACACATTTTGCAAAACAACGTATTCCTTTCCGCCATTTCAAAATTTGAAATCAAGGACTTTCAAACCCCAAAGTGGGCTACCCTGGCAACTTTCTGGACGATCCAAACCGTTCATTTCACTCAAGTGGGTCCCCTGATCAAAATAGTATAGGGGTTTTGGCCTGTGCATAGGAACGAACAAGATATGTTTGGGTCGTCCATTCCCTTAACATGTGGCTAGGATTTGAGGGAAGAGACCACCTGAAGGCTTCTCTTGCAAGGCAAACCCTCCATTGACCAGTGGACCCAAGCCTTCCACGATCACAGTTGGGAAAGTCCTTTCATGGCCAAACATGGATAGACAGAGCCATAATGGAGAAAACAGAGCCTCCCATTTGAGGTATGATGGGAGCTAGCACAGCCGTCGGCAACAACTCAGCCTATAAATAAGCAATGTTGCCCTGGGTATTCCACACAGAAAGAGAAGTTGGCCCTAAGTATTCCACATTTGAAAAGTTGAGGTACTTTTGAGTTATGGATTTTGTCGCACATCAGATTTGACAAAGTAAACTATCTTGTATATAAGATAGTATTTTTGCCTAGGGCTTGACCCCCTTTCAGGGGATATATGAATTTGGTCCTATGGGGGAGCTATTCCAATAGCTATAATCTATGCCATTGACCATACATGCGCGCACGCCAAGCCGAGTCATCCCGTGCCGAGCCGAGTCCGTGTACGCGTGCACGACGCGACGGGACAGGATGGGACGGGCTGGGCTAGGCGAGGGTGCGGGTGTAGGTGCGGGTGCAGTGTAAGTGTACTCGCGTGGGTATGTGTATGGGTACTTACAGGACTTTATGTGTGAGAGTATACTCGCACTTACGTCTTTTCGTTTTAAATCAGAGAGATGCATCCCTTCCGATTGGTCGCCCCTGTTGGGTTTAAACCCAACGGACCTAACCTTTTGTAAAGGGTGCTTATGCACCATTTCAGAGTTTATAAAGACTTCCGATTCCAGTTTCAAATATACGAAAATACTCTATCTTATAAAACTCTCTCTGATACGATTTTAACATTATTACTGAGTTCATCACTGAGTCAACTCAGCACTTTCGGATTAAACTGCAAATGGTTCGAGCCTATATATAGTGAGTGCACCGCTGGAACCGGGTCATAATCGTTGTATCCTACAGGTTGATTGCTCTGAAAACTTGTTGCACTTGGGACGCTGTCCAAGGGGAGCAAATTCGATTTCAAGCCGAGTGACTCAGTCACGGCTCGACTGAATTCAATAAGTTTTTCTTTCTCAAAATCTATCTCAAATTTTTTCTTTTTTGATTTTCGATTTTAATAGTCTATTTAATTCAACTAATTTTCCAACAGTGAGAAGGAAGGGAAACAGAGGGGAAGGAAAGGGAGAGAAAAGAGAGGAAGAAGGAGGGAATAGGGAGCGTGGACGTCGGTCCAGCCAGGTAAGCAGCCGCAAATACCGTTTCTCTTGTTCTTTCTGTCTTATCTACTCTCCTCCATTTCATATAGCAATAGGCCCTGATATGAGCCAAGTTTGGGGCCAAGATCCGTCCATGGCAGAGCTTGAATAGAGCCTGAATATGGTCCCTGTTTTGAGGCTAAACATGGCTTGAAATACTGCCTCTGTTTGAGGCCGGACGTGGCTTGAGTTTAGGCCCTTCTTGGGGCCGAACAAAGGCATCTAAATGGCCCCCGTTTGGGGCTGAAACCCAGTCCAGGAACAGCTCACAAAACGAGCTCTGTTGAGCTGCAACACGGGCTAATATCAGTCCGAAAATTAAGGTAAAAATGACCCTGTTTTGGGCCGTTCTTTGACGGTGAAAGCGGCAGCCACCGTGCCTCTGGTTGAGCACTGATGTGGGTTGAAAAACAGCCAGGGACGGGCCGTGTTTGAGCTGAAAAGCAAGGCCGGTAATAGTTTCAAAATGGCATGCAGCAGAAAGGCCATTCACGTTGACGGTGGGTGAGCTGCACCAGCCGTGGGCCTCACCAAATGCAGGTGGGCTGCACCAGCCAGGGATCTCACCAAATACAGGTGGGCTGCACCCTGCATCAGCAGGTGGGCCGCACCCTGCATCAGATGGTGGGCCACGTACGAGACCCTCCACCTTAATGTTAGGGTTCATCCAAGCCGTCTATCCATTTGGTGAGCTCGTCCTTAGGCTTGGGACAAATCTACACCGTCCACGCCTCCTGGATGAGCCACCCGTCCATCAACTGACGCTGAAACGTGGAGTGTTATATATATATATATATATATATATATATATATATATATATATATATATATTGCCAGTGGTGGTGGGTCCCACATGTGTGGACCCACCTCATGTATATATTCTATATCTGACTCGTCCATCTGTTGGACGGCCACTGACCCGTGTGATCATGTGCACCGTCCAATACTGGACGGGCTGTGGGGACCTCACCTCGATGTATGTGGTTCATCCTAACCATCCAAACGGTGTGACCCACTGCCCTTGACATCACCAGTCCTGGGGGGCTGATATCCATAGTCGTCCACCTGTTTTGTCAGCTTAGGACCCACCTTGATGACGTTTTGTACATCCGCTCCGTACATGGGACGGTGGACACCCCCGTGTTGTATTTATTTCATCGGCGCTGTCCAGATCATGCTGGACCGTGCTGGACAATGTTTGGGCAGTGCTGATTTACATGGACAATGTTTGGAAGGAGCTAATCATCATTAGTAAGTCATGTACCCTATAAAATAATAGTGTACAGTGATACACATGCTACACTTGCAACTATTGAAATAATTTTTGATGCAGCCCAAGCCCTCACTATAGCCATCCATAAGGCCCACCTAGTGTATATAAGGTCCATTTGTGAGGCCGGTACAGCCTATAGTAATAATGAGCTTGAGCCCAGTAGGGCCACCTTGTTTGGGTAAGCATACGGTGGACCCGTTCGCTCCAACACAAGCCTAAAAGACCATGTTAATTGGATGAGACCAGGGGAATGCTTGACAAAATTTAAACTATGATTTTAGGGAATTCCTTGGGTGACTTTGGGGCGCAAGAGAACTTGGACCAAATATGCCAACGCAACTCTGCAGGTGATGATTTCCTCCCCCTGAGCTTTTCATCACTAAACTAAATTAAGGGTAGCCTTCTTAGGAATGGAAAATCATTCAAAGTATTAGGTTAGGATACATGTCCTATTAATCATTGGACCAATTATTGCTTATAAAATTTAGTAATAGTTAGATATTGTATTCATTTTGCCACATGACATGGGACCTAATATTTAAGTTGCCTATGATTTCTATTGAATTATTGCATTGTTTAGAACCATGATCCATGCTTTCGAAAATACTTGATTTCTTACCTAAGACACACACTTTAGGATATGTGATTTTAAACCAGATGTACACATGAGTTTTTACTTCACACAGCAAAGTCTGTCTAAATTGCATTTGTGAAACACACATTACTGAAATCTCTCTACGAAAACTCCTATTTAAAGAGAGTTCGTACTTGGGGTGTAACAAGACTGGTTGTGACAAGATAGACCCTCAACGTGGAGGTTATGATACGAGGGACCTGAATTATGGGGGCCACCATCTATGGAGTGATTTCGCTTACCTAACTATGGAATGGACCACATATGTTTTATCCATCAAGGCTTACTCGTTTTTTATCCATACATACCACCCTACTTTGACCGTTGAATTTAATGATTTCTATATCCATTCCTAATCAAGATACGGTGGTAGTTCCCTAAACATTGAGAATTGATTGGTCACTCGTTGATAGGTTCTATACATACCCTAAGGTGGTAGTCTCATGAGCCGGGGATAGTAGTATGTGACCTATGCCCGAGTTGTCGGCCTACGCTGACAACTAGCCCTCGTAGTGACCTTAAGCTTATTTAAAACTAGCTACTTGTAACTGAACTAATAAATGGGTTGGCTAATCATGCATATATGGTACAGACCAGCGTCTATCGCTAGGCCGTCGTTATGCCGTACTTAGTATACTTTCGCTAACGATTAGCCTCTATCTGACTGGATGTCTTTCCCAAGTCGATGATCGCATTCCGCACAGTTGACCCTAGGGCGTTGATTGCATATTTGCATGGGTAACGAGCCCAAATTCTGCATGGATGAGCATCCCCGGGGCGTGACTGCATTCATGCATCCATATACATAATAAGACTTCATTGCTATGTTTTGGATTGCATGTATGTTTTATGTTAATTCTTGTCTAGGGCAGCGGTGTGTAATCTTGAGAAAAAATCACACTGAGTTGGCCACTCATTAATCGATGTTCAACTGTACAGATAAGACAAGTACGGGAGCTATTGAGCATGCGGCGGATCCGGAACCAGCCCCTACTGAAAAAGAGTTCTATGACGAGGAGTCGCAACAAGAAGCGGTTGCCTACTATGACTTAAATCAATAGGTTAGTTGTTATGGTCATTTGAAACAATTATTCTTTCGAAATTTTATATATGGGTCCCAGCTGAGTGGCCCAAAATATTTATTTTGCTATGGTTTAAGATACATTTATACTACGCTTTGCTTTCATCGATCACACTTTGATTCGCTTGAGTTAGTTATTGATCATCAGTTAACACTGAATTTTTGGAAAATGGGTTATATACTCGGTTCTCGAAAATTGGGTCATTACAACTTACTATTTTTGACCGAAAACCTTGCGCACTAATAGACATCACGAGCGTGCTATTTATATTAAGTCATGAATTCTAAAAGTTTTAGTTATAGTTTGATTCTGATTTGTTTCTCATTACTTGGTACCCCTATTTAAAAAGATTGTGAACTCATTTTTATTCATTCATCAATCAATTTTAAATTTTATAGAATTTATTTTCTATTTTACTTGCTTTCTTTAACGTGGTGAAAAGTTTAGTCCAGAGAAGTTCTATGGATTCGGAATAGTTATTCCCTTGAGAAAGACGATGCTCGACCTCATGTCCTTCCCTGCGTCAAGGATGAATTGATCACCCAACCAAGGGCGGCACTTTAAAAAAATTAAAACCTGGCCTTAAGTGGAGTAGCCTGATTTTGTAAATAGTGTCCCATCTTGTCAGTAGACTAGCCTCATTTTCTAAAAAGTATCAGTGGACCAGCCTGATTTTTCGGGTCAGGCGCATCTAGATTATAGAGCCTATTTGATAGACGGCTTGGATCTCACAGCTTGGTACCAAATGGAATACTCACCTTTTGAGTGGGTACATGAGGGAATTCAGAAGCAAGCGAGTACTGGCGCGGTCGTTGATGAGTTCTAGTCTCTGACCAAAAGTCTCATGTACAGGAATTGTCCACACACTCATTTTACGTCAGGTTGAAGCATCCAAGCACTGTATAGCCCACATGTTGCATACTTCGTAAATACAAAATCTAAGGACATGTTTGTTAACACTGAAATTTTGCACTCTCATTAAAAAATGTTCCGCGTTTAGTAGTGTTTGTTAATGCGTTGTTAACACGGAAGAAGGAAAACGCAAAGTGATTTTTCATTGAATTCTTTCCGCTAAAGGAGCTAGCTTAACGGTGAACATAGAATGTGTTCTGCAAGTATTTCTAATTAAAAAAAAAAATTATTTTCAAAATTATCCTTTTTACTATAAAAAAAATTTCTCTTTAAATTGTTTGTGCAATACAAAATCAACTTTTAACATGTTAAACTTCTTTATGCCACACCATGATTTATGTGTTTGATCAACACGGTCCATCAACTTTTTCAGATCATTTAAGGTGTGAACCAAAAAAGAGAAGAAGGCAAGTCCAAAGATTAATCATCCACCGTTAAAAACTTCTTGGGAGCTAGAGAAGTTTTGGATAAAGCTAATATTTTTGTTTTCACTTCATTCACGTCTACATGACCTAATGAATAGGTTGGATGGTAACGAAAACATTATAGTGACCCTTAGAAAGGTTTCAAAGGTATATGTCATTATCACTGCATTCTTTGGTGTGGTTCACTTGAGCTGTGGACCTGCTTCATCTTTAGAGTTATATATTAAAATAATATGAGAAAAATGATGAATGACTTAGATAAAATACTTACATCACAATGGGCCCCACATAGCCCTGCCCATATAGTAATCCGTTTGAGCGAGGTAGGATGCCATCCTCGTCCGCTTCGAACGGAATTGGGAAGCGGATTGGCTGGTGTATTGACATCAGAGTTCCAAGTTTCATGGCTACCATCATTGCGTATTTGTTATATCCAAACTATTCATCCATTTTGCGAGCTCGTCATAAGACTTTAGTCGAAAAATAAGACAGATCTAAAAATAAATCAGACCACATTGCAAAAAGCAATGGGGGATTGAATGTCTACCATTGAAACCCTTTCAGGGTCACCGAAGTTTCGGATCAATATGACATTTTTTTTTCCTCTTCATCCAGATATTTTTGACATTATGAATAGATTAGATGGAAAATAGACGTTATAGTTGGCCTTGTAAAATTTTTAATGGTGAAAATCATTATCCCACTGCTATTTTTGGTGTGGTCCACTTGAGTTTTGGATATGATTCAATTTTTGAATAGTGGTCTAAAATGATCTAGAAAATTTGATGAACTGTGTAAATATAATAAATACATTATCGTAGGGCCATGTACCTTTGATCTCCTTTGAAGCGTTTGTACAACTCGGGGCGTCGGCGCTCGTCTTCGCACAACACGTATCTACATCAGGTGTTGATACGGAAACAGATTGGCTACTCCCCTACCACCAACCTGGTGGGTGGTGGTTGGTGCTTTGTGGCCCCCATTATGTATGTGTTTCGTGCTTTCCGTTCATCCATTTTTACATATCATTTTAAGTATTTATCCCCAAAATAACAGGGATATAAATATCAAGTGGACCACACCACAGGAAAACAATAGTGATTGGATATCCACCATTAAAATCCTCCTAGGGCCCACTGTACCGTTTATTTAACATCTAATATGTTGATTAGGTCATATATGCCCAGATGAAGTGAAAAGACAAAAATCAGCTTAATTCAAAACCTTTATAGCCCCCAAAAGGTTTTCAATGAACAAAGCTCATTCAACACTGTTTCCTATAATGTGGTCCACTTGAGATTGAGAAATACCTTATTTTTGGTCTCATACTATAAAATGATTTGGAAAAATATATGGATAGCATGGATGAAACACATACATCATGGTGGGGCCCACAAAGCACCGACCATCAACCATTGGCTGGTGGCCACGGGAGTAGCCAATCCGTTTTTCGTGTGTACACCCGGCGCGGATTAGATACTGACAAGGTCAGTATCCAACTCGCTACTAAAGTGACATCACCAAGCTTTGTGGACCCCACCATGATGCGTGTGTTGTATCCATACCGTCCATCCATTTGGAGAGATCATTTTATGGCATGAGAAAAATAATGAGATAGATCCAAAGTTCAAGTGGACCCCACCATAGAAATCAGTGGGACATCCACCATTCAAAACTTCTTAGGGGCCACAGAAGTTTCCAATCAAGCTTATATTTCTCTCTTCACTTCATGTATCTCTATGTTAACTTATGAATAGGGTAGATCTAAAAAATACATGTACTGCCCCAAAAAATAGGGGGTCGTGCATATGCTCGACTCCCGAGTTTCCGAGTGTCACTTATCATCAATTTTATGGTTTTATAATTAATCAAGTTTAAACGCGCAGACTGAAATTATTTGAAGCATGAAATGTAACCATAACTGGTCTACTGAAGTGAAAGAGATATATAGATGTACAAGTCCAAAAGAATATAAAGGGGTCACCCACGATGTTGCCCAACAAAATCACAAGAGAATCATATGTCCAAAAGAATGGTGCGCTGAGCCCACGACTCAACGCCCCAGAATCCAGTCTTTTAAGCCGATGGAGAATCACCCATCAACTGGAAGTAGGAGATCTCGTCCTCCTCGCTTAAGCTCGCGCCGCCAGGCTCATCGAACTCAGCACAACCTGCAGCTACTAAAGAGTTTGGATGGTGTTTTAAAACACCGTCCTAGAGTGGGAGTGAGTGATCAACTCAGTGGGTGCTATTAATCTTAAGTTACAACAGACATCAATTATAATATGAATTTAATGAAACGCAGCCAATCATCAACACTTAGCAACTCTTATTAAAATGCATGCATGCGAAATGATATGATGCATGCCCTCGCCACAACGCTCCCTCGAGCGACTCCATCTAACGATCGCGTATGTCAGCACTTCCTCATTGCGACCTCGACTTTCGAGTCGTCACCCTAACTAATGCGATGCAATGCGATTGTGTTAGCCGAGTTATTAGTTAAGTCCATTTATCCAGCAGATTGTGAAATCTGATACACCCCACGTATCAATGCCCTAAGCCGATTGCGAGGCCAAGACCCCCTAATGCGTGAGGCTGAGACCTCGCAGTCCGTGATCCCGTCGGGTTCCTCATCCCCGACTTCAAGCACATGAGGAGTGTCAAGAGAAAGGGATCGCTCGCGGTCACTATGGGGAGGCACGACACCCCAGCGTATGCCGACAGCTCAGACACAATGTCTCATTCCACCATGCCCAGCTCACGAGGCTGTGGACCAAATTTTTAAGTGAGTTATTAATGGGATACGACGGTTGTAGGGTGGTTCAGGTTCCAAACATATGTGAGCAATCAGGGTTAACAATCATGGTTGGTCAGACTGTAAACTAAACTGCAAGAGTCAGAAGAACGTGAGACGAGTGACATCGGGCACAGAGGACCCATGTAGTCGAACTACAATCACCCGAACACACCTGCCCAAACCCACGGGTTTAGTCTCAAGGCAGCCCTACCAACGGGACCACCTTCGCTCTCCTCATGATTCTGGCCAACCCAAGGGTACAAATAATGATTCATAGCATGCCGACTACCAATGCATCATTAAAAATAACAACATCATGTTCTCACACTTCACAACACACAATTTAGATTCTAATAGCACGCAAGACTAACCATATCAAGAAACAAGTGCATGTGAGTGTGTGGGTGTGAGGAAGTTAAGCACTTCCTCCATCATAAGAAATTATATGTATAAGAGTATTGAAATCATACATATTATGAAGCAAGAATACATGAAAATGAATCAACAAGGCATGAGCATAGAATCATCCATACACAACATCATGCAAGAACTAAGAACAACCTTATGAGACCCAAACACACAATTTCACACAATTTCAACAAACATGCAATTCCTATGGATTCTCTAGATTCTCCAAATATGGCATCCAAACAATCAAAATCATTAATTTCATACTAAAATTGGTGCTAGGCCACCTAAGAGCAATAGTCCGCACCTTCAAATTCGTTGGAGGCTTGAAAACAACCTAAGAGATGTGAATTTCGGGGGTTGATCAGCTAGAATCCCTAAAGCAACATTTGGAGGTTAGGTTTCCATGTAAATCCCCCTCATCATAAGGGTTTCAAGGGAAATAGGTGATGGATCTTACCTAAATGCTCAATGGGACTAAAGAATGGCCTTGAATGAGGGTTTCTTCTTGGAAGAGAGGTAGGAAGTTGTGGGGGTTGCTCTCCTTAGGCCCCACCTCGATCCAAGGTCCACCTTGCTCACCTTCACCCTCCCTTTCACTCTTTCTTCCTCTCTTTCTCTCTCTCTTTCTCTCTCTTTTTCTTTCTTTTTTTCTTTCCCTATGGCAAAAATCGTATGGGGAGAGGGGTGCCCAAAAGAAGGCCTTATTATAATTCCAGATTTAGTGAAAATGGCCCCAAGTATTGGGTTTTTACTATACTAGACTTATGAGAGGATCTTTCTAAGCTCTAGGGCCCACTGTGGGGTATACATATTAATTTACACCGTAGGATAAGTGTTCCATGGCCCGATGAAGAGTCATGAAAAATTTGAGAATGATCGGATATAGGGTTTAACCATATGGTCCCGATCCTTAAGTGGCCCTATGGGGTCTATTCCAGTGATTGGAAAGGTTCTGGTGGTCCCCTGGCCATGAAACTTATAAGATAAGTGGACCATGGCCCGATGAAGGGTCATGCAAATTTTGGGGACGATCGGATATTTAGTTTGATCGTACGGGTCCGATTTGCGATCAACAGTTACCGTGCCATGATCGGGTTTCAAATTCTGTGGTCGGGTGAAGGACACCACATTAAACCTTCAGCATGAATTTTGAAGAAATCCGACGGCTGGAAGGCCCGATGTCTTAGTTTCATTATCCCATGCCAGATTCTAACTATGGCCTTGGGTGGGTTGTTAAGTGCTGATGGAACGGCTCGGACAACTAACTTCTGGGCGCCCAATGAGTCCGTGGTCCGCGATGGACCACAAGCCCAGTGAGATTTATGGTTTCCTAAAGTTTTATAATTTTCTGACCTTCTCATGTCGTTATAAGGCCCGCATGGGTTGTCGTCAGGTGCAAACTGTAATCTGGCTTGTAAGCCCACACCAAGTCCTATCATGACCTGTCTGGTCTAATCTAATAGGCTAATCCTAGGTTAATTAACTTGTGGTACCCCACCATGAGTGGCTTAAACAAATGGTCCTGCGGCAAATCCTACGTGGACACCCCAAGACACTGTGCTGGTTGGACGGGACGTTATAAGGGTTGATTTGGTTTATTAGTTAAGATCCGGGCCTTATCTGACTCGACTTCGGTTAGATTTTTAATTTAGTTATGTCTGCCTTGATTTATTAGCGATGGATCGGTTAGAATTGGGCCCCACGTGAGTAAATCATAGGGTTAAACTCGATGTTTGAATGATTGGGCAAATTCGTTGACTTCCTACGGTTGATTGATCGGATTTGTGCGGTTCTTTATTAGTACCACCCCTGTATAAACTAACATTAACTGCTAATGGTCATTAAGTGATGTTATAAGTTAATAAAAAAAAAATTCAAGGATTTTAGAAATTTAAAACAGTGAAAAATTCGGGATGTTACAATACATCATGATGGGACCTATAAATGTTTCAACGATGGGTGTGACTGATCCCACGGTTTTCGTTTTCTTAAGTGGATCCACTTGAACTTTAGATCTATCTCATTCTTTTTCTCATGCCATAAAATCATCTCTACAAATGGTTGGACAGTATGGATACAACACACGCATCATGGGGGGTCCATAGAGCTTGGTGACGTCACTTCAGTTGCGATTTGGCTACTTAGCTTGTCAGTATCTACTCCGCACTACTGTACACCAGCCCATGTACACGTGGGAAAGTCTTTCGTAGGAAGTTCCCGCACTGGAAACCTATATGGCGCCCACCCTAACTTTTGTGAGAAATTTACCCTGTCCATCCGTTTTGTGAACTCGTTTAGAACATCAGGCCGGAAAATGAAGAAATTGCCGCCACACTTATATATGCAAATCATTAATTTTTTATCTGTTTTTATGAATAATGATATTTAAATTTTCTATTAAGTACTTTATAGTGTATTTGAATTAAATAGAATAATTTTATTTTTATTTAATAAAATATAATTTATTTATAATATAAAACATTTCCAAATAGGAGAGGGACAAATGTGTCAAATTAATATTTTTGGACATTTCAAATGTTTGTTAACAAACATATTATTTCAAATCTACTACTTAATTTTCAAACTTCAACCATAATGACCAAACAAGTTTTTAACTTCATATTTCAAATTCAGGCTTCATATTCGCATTTCAGATTCAGGCTTTGGACTTCAGATTTTATAAACGGGGCCTAAGTCTGATTAACTACTCTTATAGCATTCGCTAATGCGAACAACCTAAAAATCCTCCAAGGCTACTAAGTTCACATAATCTACCGTAACCATTTTTCTTATCTTCTTTTCATCCTAATGAGTTACACCTGATTAACGGGTTTGTTGAAAGATACACATCATGGTTGCCCCACCCACAAACCTATGGTTAGCCCAATGTATCACGTGGTCTGGCCCATGGGAGATATGTATCAGATGACATTTAGCGTAAGAGCCTAACATGGATGATTGAATGTGATTGACGGCTTGATTTTTACATGTACATTATACATACTTCATGTGGGCCCACATACTCGGGTGTTTTAGAACCCGATTTCCAGCAAAAGCCTTTTGCGGCAAGTTCCTGCGTTGGGATGATCCCAACGTGGGGCCCACTGTAATGTCTGAGAGAAATCCACTCCATCCATCCGTTACTCCTTATCATTTTAGGTTGTGGTCTAGGTTGTGAGACCAGAAATAAGGTGGATCCAACACTTAAAGCAGCCATGTGAGAGGAAAAACGGGGGAAAGAGTTGACTACCCTTGATGTTTATATGCCATCCAAACCGTTTATAAGGTCATTACCACTGGGATGAAGTGAAAACACCAAAAATTAGCTTGATACGAAACTTTTGTGGCCATACAAATGTTTCAATGGTGGTCACTGAATCTCCATTGTTTCTTTTTGTATGTAAACCTTGAGTTTTGGATCCACTTGATTTTTGTTTTATTGTCATAAAATGATCCGGCAAAACGGATAGACGGAGTGGATTTCTCTCAAACAGCACCGTGAGCCTCACTTAGCTTCCCAGCGTGCAGGAAGTTTATGCCAAAGCCTTCTGACAGGAAATCTGCGTCGTGTTTTACACCTAGAGCATCAAAGCAACTCTCCTTCGGAGCCGGGAAAGGGAATTGAAATCTGCATCGTGTTTTACGCCTAGAGCATCAAAGAAACTCTCCTTTGAGCCTGGAAAGGGAATTGAAATCCGTGTTTTACACCTAGGGCTTCAAAGCAACTCTCCTTTGGATCACTGCCAGCAATAAAAGCGAGAGTCAAGACAGAATTTTGTGAACCTTTGGACAGGTTTAATCGCTGGACCACTGCCAGCAATGAAAGCTAGAGTCATGAAGGTCTCCCAGACAAACGCGGACGGCGTGCTATCCCGCCCCTTCCAGCTGCTGGAACGGTTAGAAAGTCTTAGCCCCATTTGTTAAATCTGAAATTTAAAGACTGAATCTGAAATCTGAAGCCTGAGTCTGAAATCTAAAGCCTGAATATGAAATCTGAAGTAAAAAACTTATTTGGTAATTATGACTGAAATCTAAAAATTAAATACTGAATCTGAATCAAATTGTTTGTTAACAAACATCTTAAATGTATAAAATATGTTAATTTGACACATTTGCCTGTCTCTCGTTTGGAAATATTTTACATTATAAAGAATTATAAAGAAAGTATTTTTTATTACATGAAAATAAAATCATTATATTTAATTCAAATAAATTAAAATACTTAATAAAAAACTAAAATATCATTATAAGGCCCTCAATTCTTCTCAACAGGAATATTGTCACTGTGTTGTATAGGATTGAACACCAGTAGCAATAAAACCTTCAAATAACAACCACTTTATATTTATATGCTATCCAAACCATTTATAACGTCATTCCCAATTGGATGAAGTAAAAACATATTGATCCAAAACTTTATGCATGGGTTTTATCCACACCATCTATCTATTTGGCCCGTGATATTTCATGAAACAGGACCTAAAGCTAGGAAGATCTAAGGTTCAATTGCTTATGCAAACATCTTTTTCATTTTTTATTTTAAAATCACCATCTGAACTTTTAATAAAGAGATGAGCCAAACGGATATACAACATACCACATTTCAGGAGTGGCCCCCAAAAAAGGGACGAGGGCCATCTGTCATATACTGCATACATCAACAAATAGAAGAAAAAGAAAAAACCTCACCCATCCTCAAACCCCAGACTATAAATCTTTGGTGTAAAATTCATGGTAGTACCTAAATACGCATTGTCTAGCATCACCAGCCCTCTGATCAGTCTCGAATGTTCCTTGCGGTTAAAACCGTGTTGGGAACTCGGCATAAAAGGTGAAAAAAGTGGTGGGATGCAAAAAAATCTTAAAATTGTTGCAACAAATCATGTCTGTTGCAAAAGCATGAAAAGGTCTGTCGCTAAATAAAAAAGCGCTTGTGGGGATTTATCAATATGTCGTAAATTGTTATTTTGCAACATCCGTCACAAATCTTGTGATGGATATATTCCGTTGAAAATCTACTTTTTCAACGGACTATCCCTCGAAAAATTCCGCCCAACTTCCTACATTTAAACATTTAGCAACGAGCTCTTTAGTATTGTGAGATGGATCATAATCGAGCGCAAATCTTGCCAAATTTTGCCTAAACCTCAATATTATGTTTTATTGATTTGATAATAAAAAAAATATCCTTTTTTAATAAAAGAATTGATTTTGAATAGAATTAGTAACTTTTCCCCAAACCACCACATGGTTTTTGTTTTGGTTTTTTTATTTTTTTTGGTGTGAATTGATAATGCATTGATTTTTGTCTTTTGTATCAATTGAGTGGAATTTAATATTAGTTTTGCATGAAAATTGTTTTTTAATTGTTGGAAATATCACATGAAAAAAAAAAAAGGAGAGCTTTAAGAAAAATAGAGATTTTAAAAAAGGAAGTAAATGTGGAAAAAAAAAAAAGATTTAAAAAATAGAAATTCGACAAAATTTTGACATCAAAAAAAATTCAAAAGTTTAATAAAATTATGATTTTGAAACAAAATGTTGGTAAGTTTAAAAAAAATTAACCATGTTTGTGAAAATTTGAGATTTTGTAAAAAGTTTTGATTCAATAAAAATCAAGATTTTGAAATAAAAATTGACATTTTCAAAAAAAATTGAAGTTTAAAAAAAATATATAGATTTTGGTAAAAATTGACATTTTTGAGAAGTTATTAAAATTTTGTGATTTTGAAAAAACAAAGTTCAAATGTTTAAACAAAATTAACAATATTAGAGAAAATTTGTGATTTTGAAAAGAATTGATATTTAAAAATAATTGAGATGTTGAGAAAATTTGACAGTTGAAAAGAAAATGGCACTTAAAAAAAAAAAAAAATTTTGAGAAGTTGAAAAAGAAATGTGATTTTGAAAAAAAAAAAAAAACATGGCATCATGAAAAATTGAGTAGTTTGAATAAATTGATAAGTTTGAAAAAAAAAATAGTTAAAAAAAAAAAATCAAGTTTTTTTAAAATGAAATTGAGATTTTGCATTTTTACAAATAAAAATAAAAATGAAATGATTGATAACAAAATTGATATTTTGAAAAAACAAAATTAGAATTTGGAAAAAAAAAAAAAGATTGAAAAGTTTGAATAAAATATATTTTAAAAAAAATTGAGAAGTTCAAGAAAAATAAAAATTTTGAAGGAAAAAATGAGATTAAAAAATTGAGATTTTGACAAAAATGTGACATTGTAAAAAGGATAATTAAGGAGTTTAAAAAGAAATTGTGATTTTGAAAAAAAAATGGCAATGTCTGAGGAAAATTGAGATTTTCAAAAAAAATTGGCAATGTTTGAAAATTGAGATTTTGAAAAAAAAAATGATATTTAAAAAAACACCAACATTTTGACAAAAATTTGTCATTTTGAAAAAGGAAATTCAGAAGTTGAAAAATTTTGTAATTTTGAAAGGGAAAAAAAATGGCATCTTGAAAATTTTGAGAAGTTTAAATAAATTGAGTTTTAAAAATTTTGATTTTGGAAAAGTATTGAGATTTTTAAAAAGAAATTGAGATTTTGTATTTTGAAAAAAAAATTTGAAAAGTTAGGTAAAAAAAACACTTTGAAAAAGAAAATGGAGAAGTTTGAAGAAAATAGAAATTTTGAAGAAAAAAAAAAGAGATCTTGAAAAGAGAAAATAGATTTTGACAAAAAAAAAATGACATTTTGAAAGGAAATGGAGATTTGGAAAAAATAAAAATAAAAATTGAGATGTTGTATTTTAGAAAAATGTTGAGAAGTTTAATTAAAATTTTGAGATTTCTGAAAAAAAATAAATTGAGATATAAACAAAAATAGGGAAGTTTAATATAAAATGATTGACATTTATTGGACAGTCTAAATTATTGGGAACATCCACTAATCAAACGTCCAACCGCTTATGCATGCACACAAGTTCACTTCTACAAAAAATGATGTCCCAAGTGTAATGAAATGTAACTTTAAGAATAACTTATAATGATGAGATTGATCAAAGTCTATGATCAGGTCTTCATAACGTTGATCTAAATGGTATATATGTTCGGAGCATGCTAATTAAGATATAGAACAAATTTCAGTCCAATATATCTTGAAACGAATCTAATCCATCCAAAATACTCTTTAAATGGGCATGGTTAATTTGACTAGGTCTAGACAGATTTTAGACAATCTGATCAGTTCAGACTGAAAATTAAATGACTTTCAATGTTTAGATTAAATTTCATTCAAATCTCACCGTTAGATTGCAAGATATGGCCCATCATATTGTTGATCAATCTTATCCACCTAATATCTTTCTCATCTGAAACCTGATCGAGGCAAGTGATCAGTCCAATCTAAGATCTTGACGAGTAGAATAGAGTGAATCGATCAGATTTCCAAATTGGGCCAGTTTTTTAGGTTAAAATTGTACTACAACTTGTTCATGACCTCAGGAAAATTTAAGAAATGTGTGGGTATTGGACCCCAAACTCTAATCCACCCATTGAGATTTGGATTTTCTTAAAGTTGGATATTGCGTCGTAAAATGATATTTAAGAACATATGGATGAGATGAAAATACATAAAATACATCAACTTAACTCGGACACGAATTGGCTAGTGACCTCGCAACTAGCCAGTGACCAGTGGTCATGTAGTACTCTGTGAGCCTCATCACGATGTATGTGATTCATCCACGCCGTTCATACATTTTTTCTAGTTCCTTTTATAGTACAAGAGCAAAAATGAGGTGGATCCAAATCTCAAGTGGACCACATCACATAAAACATCGTTAATTGATTGCCTACCATTAAAAACTTCTCGGAGGCCATGGAATTGTTGGATCAAGCTAATATTTGTTTTTTCTATTCATACAGGTCCGTATGACCTACTCAATATGTTAGATGCCAAATAAACATTACAGTGGGCCTCAGGAGGTTTTTAACGATGGACATTCAATCACTACTATCTTCACATAGTGTGGTCCACCTGAGATTTAGATCTGCCTCATTTTTGGGTCAGATGCTAAAATGATATGTAAGAATGAATGGACGGCGTGGATAAAACACATACATCATAGTAGGGCCCATAAAGCATGTCGCAGCGTCACTAGCCAAACCCCAACGTAGGCTATGATTTGGGTGCAAAACCCCTCTCTCTCTCTCGATCTCTCTTCGCACCCTGATCCTCTCCCTCTCCTCGCCCAAATCCTCTCTCTCTCTCTCTCTCTCTCTCTCTCTCTCTCTCTCTCTCTCTCTCTCCTTCTCCCTCTCTCTCCCCGCTCCCTTCAAGACAAACAGCGATTCTCAAGCCTTTGCGCTAATCGAGCTTTTTTGCAGGTTTGGAACAGCTCGAGGTCTAATCTGGACCGTATTTTGAGGGATTTTTCAAGCCTTTGCTCTAATCGAGCTTTTTTGCAGGTTTGGAGCAGCTCGAGGTCTAATCTGGACCGTATTTTGAAGGATTTTTCAGTTTTTTTATTTTTTATTTTTTTAAGGATCGAAAGTGGTTTTTGGAGTTGGATTTAGGGTTTTTAGTGCATAAATGGAGCATTCCCCACTCTTTGCGGCTGATATTCATCTTCTTTCAAGGTCACTTTCTGTGGCATCATCTATTTCTCATGCCTTCTCTGCTCAAGTGAACAGCTACACGTGATTCAGATATGCTTTCTTGCCTTTATATTATGATTTTGATGTGCGTAGATATTCTATGACTTTTTGCAATCCACGCATTTGAATGATCATATATTGTTATGATTTTGATGCACCAAAAACCACCCATGCAATCTCAGACCTGCAAATGAAACAGGGACTGATAGTTGTCCAATCATGTGATTCTCAACCAAATACCCCATCCACACTATCATACTAGATCAGCAGCCCCTGATCATGGAAAATGGTAGCATTGCTTTCTTTAGTTGGTGCAAAGGATATCACTTGCTCTGTCCATAACGTTTTATCCTCAATGTTAGGCCCTAAGGACAAATATAAGCTAGATCAACAACTCGAATGGGTCACACGACATGAAACATGGGACTATGATCTGTATCTTTAGTCAAACCCATTAATCAGGTACACCTCATCAGGATGAAGAGAATATACAAACCACCAGCCTGAGCAATTTTGGTCGAGTCCAGATGAGTTTTTAATCAAAGTTATCCTTTGTACGTGTGGTTCTAATGATGGTTATAACACGAATACCTGATGATGAATTAGATTTAGTTATACAACATGGTAAACCCCACATGCCAAAATTTAGTGATGCATGCCAACAGTTTTGGCCTCTGGCAAGTCATACTTTGAAACTAATCCATTTTAGGAACTGTCATTGAATGGTTGGGGTGCAGCGTGCACTATCATACTCGAGTCCTAGTCAATGCTCAGTTGGGCGTATATTCAGAGAAAATGATCATTCAAGGCAATAATCATTCAACAAGCGATGATAGAATGAGACAAAAAGCAAAGTGCTAGAACTGTAATGAGTCATATTCTTCAGGCCAATAATCACACAGAAGGACAAGTCTTTTTGTATAGTTTTCCTATGTGGCAGGTAAGAGACACACCAGAATCTGAATCTAACAGAATTCTGGATATCTTGCTGCCCAAACATAGCCCAAATACAAACTCATTGTTCCTTTTTTCTTTCTATGCCGAGAGGTTCTGATCTAGCTGAAACTTCTTATTGCATAACAGAAAAGAAAGCATCCCAATAGCCAAAAGAGAGCAAGTGTCTCTGTCCTGTCTTGTGATTTGCAGTTTTCTTAGAAGAGTTTGTGTAATGGTTGATAGGTGGGCTTAGTGACTTTCAAGTCATGATAGAACAAAAATAGCATAGATGTTTGTTGAAGTCCTACCCCGCCCGTCTCCAGCTGGGAACGGGCAGGATCTTTGAGTGGCCACCGTGATGATGTATGGGTCTTATCCACACCGTCCATCCGTTTTTTCGTATCATTTTAGGGTGGAAACCCAAAAATGAGGCACATCAAATTTTTTGGATCATTCTATAGCATGATTTATGTGTTAGATCCACACCGCCCATCAAATTTCCTAACCATCCATTTCATTTTACCTGTGTGGCCCACCTTTTGAATGGACTAGCCACTTTTTTTTTTTGGTGCAAAAACATACCCTGTTTCTGATTCTCGTGTCTTGGGACAAACTGTCATTAATTATGATCCTGAACAAGAGGGGGCCCTGATAAAGTGATCCATGATGTTGGTTTGATTGCCCCATGGATAGCAGATGACCCCAAATTCAAATGGATTAGAAGGTCCTAATTCCTTGACTTAAAATCAGTGGTTCAAAGTATGACAAACTATACTAGAAGGTATGCATAACATGCCTTGGTTTTATGTAAAAGTAGAGCCCGTGGTTCAGTTATCCAGACGATTTGTTTGATTACACTCTCCCTTTCTTGACTATGCCCCCAAAATCCATTACATTGAAATAACGTCAGTTGTTGATTTGTTTTTCTTCTGAACTGGCTATTCTTCTGAGTGAGGAAGGGATCATCCCTCTCATTTTTGGTACATAGTGTATCAACAGTGGGGCCCAACAAGACTGATGATCTAGAATATTGAACAATGCCAAGGCTAGTAAGCCGGAGTATATATTCTCTACCTTAGTGCCACGGATTCCATGATTCCTTCAGACAATATATAGGTGCGTCTTACAAGCCTTATTTTAAACTCATGTATAACGGATTCTAAAATACCATGTGGTCGTCCACCTGAAGGGAGAGTAGGTTTGGCTAGGGCATATGCTCTTTTGGTTCCGTAGCTAAGTTTCTCTAATTCAAAACTTGAATGCTTTTATTAGATGTTTATTAATGACATTGTTGACTAACATGCAATTGGTCACCATGAATCGATTGAGTCAAAAGGCCGACTTGATGAGTCTTCCTCATTTGGGATGGAGTAATATTCAAGTGAGAATTTCCTGGTGACTTGGGCTTAAAATCTTGTCACGTCTAGTTGACCAAGCTAAGCAGCTTTAAGACGGTCATCAAGTTTTAGAACCATTCTTAATATCTGCATTGTAAATTTTTTTTACATTCAAAATAATTTTTATCACATGCCAACAATAGCAATGGCCAAAGATTTCATGATCATGGCCTGAGTGACAAATGTGTCATGGTGGTCATATGAAGTTGTCTTTATTTTTGTAAAAACACTACTTCCATGAGCATTAGGAAAGAAACATAATCCTACTCAGATCAATATCAATATTTACACATGTAACACAGTATCTATGCCATGATTGAAGGTGCTAAAGATATTTGGACTTTTTTTTTTCCTGAAAGGTGAGAGCATACCACCTATAAATTTATTAAAAGTAAAATAAGAAAATACAAATAAGGGAACATGAGCAAAGACCACAACTAAAAAGGAAAAAACCCAAACAAAAAGAAAATAAAGTGGACCAAAGCATAACAATATGAGCTGCGATTACAAGCTAGAGGGCCCTGTTTTATTCCACGAAACCACATGCTTCACTTGAACCCGGAGTTGCCATCCCTCCTCAAAAATCGAATCCCTGTGTAGAGCACAAAAATATATTTGGACTCGATTGATAAATTTTAAAGTAAACACGTGACTCATACTTTAATAATTTGTTGTAGCGTTTGTTGAATTATCAGTGCTAGTCATCCATATCCAAGTCATTTATCAAGCACTCAAATCTTTGTACGTATGGTATACATGTATGAGATTCACACCATTCATCTGCCCCAATCATGGATCCATTGTACCCCAAAAATCCAAGATCCTAGCTGTTCCATAAAAGATTTATGAGACTTCCTACTAGAAATTAAGTCCTATCATTGGTCTGTATTCAATAGGCAGAACTTCTCCAATCAGCAGCTTGGATTATCTTACCCATGTGAATTTCGGGATTATGATCCATTCATGGAGGATCTAACAGATGAACGGATTGAATTTATAGCGCTCAAGCCCAAAGAGAGGATGTGGTAACAAACTTAGATGGTAGAGTTTTCCTTTTATTGACCACACATGCCAATATGGAAATCAGGACGTTCCCCTCTTCAAGGTGGACCACAATGCACAGAGTAGATGGAATTTTGTTTCAACCATTCTTATGTTCGGTGCATAATATCAGCCGTTCTTATGTTCTGTAAATCATATACATATTTTCCCACTTGAGTTCTAGGACAAAAGATCCGAACAGTGTGGCCCACCTGATGGAAGGTCGGATCTCACATGCCTGTTCTGTATTGGCATGTGTACCTGACATACCCGTGTACACGGTTAGCAAACCTTTTATGTCTGTGCATCTAACAGTTGACCCAGCGTAATCGTGTGGAAATCACCAAGAAGCGGTGCCTTGCCAATGGATAGCTCGTGAGACGTGGCGCATGGATGGCCAAGATTGAGGGTTGGTGTGTAAGCATGCAAGTGCCAACGTGGCTGTAGAAACCAAACCCTTCATGTTTTCAATCGTGGGAGGAGGGAGGCGTTGGTCCAATATATCCATCAGAAGTATATCTTGGCCGCCAGACATTGCCAACGATGAGAGATCTCCAGGATGCCTTCCCATTATCACTTCAAATGCTACAATTCCAAAGCCATATACGTCACATTTCTCAGTAACTCCCATTGTGTAAGAAAACTCTGCACAAAACATAAAAATAAGAACATGTTTAATTATAACCTACATTCATTGGTACTTGATGCTATATATGCCTACTTCTGCTCGGATCTGAGTCTGGTGAGACACCCTTTGTATGCAGCGCTTAAACCACTCAAGAACATTTCATGTGTTTGACATCCACTGCGTCCATCAGGTGGGCCTTCTTGTATTCACAGTATAGCCCAAAAATGAACCTGATTCAAATGTCAAGTGCTCCATACCAAGAAGAACCAAACCACTCCTAAAACCTCGATTTACATGCGCTGTGTTCCAACTGAGTTTTGAATCAGGCTTATTTTTGGAGTGTATGTTCATCCTGACGAGGCACACCTGATGAATGGGTTGGGGGAAATATACACAAACTTATGGTTGCATATGAGATATGCTAATGTTACATGTATCAATCATCATATCGAGACATACATGCCAAGCTGGAACACATGTCAACTATCTGAGCTGTACATCATGTGGGCCATGCAATGTAGATGACCCAGACTGGCCTGATCTTTAGGGCGTGGCTTGTAAATGGTGGGACCCACTTGAGGTATGGTCAGCATCTAGCAACATGTTCTCCATGTAGAGGGATTGGGATCTACACGTGTGGATAACTCGTGAAACCTGGTAGATTTGTTTATGGGTGAGTGGAACTTTGTTTACGAGGGTGGTTTTGTGGGTTGCTCTTATGGGAGAGTTTGATTTGAATAGGTGAGAAGTGTACATAAAACCCTTATTTCCTTCTTTTTCTTGTGTGTGTGTGTGTGTGTGTGTGTGTGTGTTTGGCATTCTGTATATCCATTTTTTTGGGCCGGGCTTGGCTTGGTCATTTTAGCTTGACCTATCTTGTCCCAGTAGGCTGCACATGCATCTTACATATAGAACATGGTTTTCAGTTTTGTAAATGTGTGGCCCACCTAATCAAGGGTTGGATTAGGACATTCACCATGGAGATAGGGTTTTGATCAATCTGGGGAGGAACAGGCCCAAGCCCAACCAATTTTTTCAGGCTTGGCCCTTGGGCCTTATAGAATCTAGCCTAGCCATCCCATTTTCACCACTAAATGAGATATATATATATATATAGAGTGAGAGAGAGAGAGAGAGAGAGAGAGAGAGAGAGGCATGCTCACCTAGGCACGTGTACACCTTTGCACACATGTCATGGGTATCGAATCTGAACGGTCCATAAGATGCGGAATCCCATGAAACCTTAGGAGGTGAATTTTCACCCTGATCTAAGATTTTGGTGGGCCATAGCAAAGAGAAATTCAAAAAAGGGAAGAAACTGTTTGCATTTTTCATGGCCCACCGAAGTTTTGGTTCAAAGTAAAAATTGGTACCAGGGGATTTCATGAGGTTCTACTTCATGTGGACTGTACAGATTTTCGAGACTCATCAGATATGATGAGTTCTCAAAAAAGTTTGTATGTAGTACGTATGAACTAGGTCACAGGTGATATATATATATATATATATATATATATATATATATATATTAAAAGCTTTAAATAAGATGCGACTTTAAATTAGTTTCTCAATAGACAAGTAAGAAATTCATGGAAATGTGATGATAATTAAGCATTTCGAGGAACAATTGAAATAGAAGCAACTTTTTGAAGTCATGTTTATCACTTATGACTATACATTTAGACATTCCATGAAATTATCTAACATAAACAATTAGAAGAAAATTCAAACAACATTACCATAAGTGCATACCTGGAGCTATGTATCCATAAGTGCCTGCAAGGGTAGACCAATTCAATGAATCTAGCTTTATGAATCTTGCAGTGCCAAAGTCAGAGACACAGGCCTCAAATTCTAAATCCAACAAAATGTTTTTACTTGATAAGTCCCAATGAACTATAGGAGTGCGATCATGATGCATGTATGAGAAAGCATAGGCTGCTCCTCTAATAACTTTCATCCTCTTCACCCAATCCAATTCTACAGCTCCTCCTTTATTGCTGCCGAGGATGCTAGCTAAGCTTCCCCTTTCCATGTACTCGTGCACCAAAAATGAACACCAAGCATGCGAACAAAACCCATAGAGCTTCACGATGTTGCGATGTCGAATTTCTGTTAATGCTTTTATCTCTTTTCCAAAGCTTCTTTGGTCAGCTTGTTCGCCACCTTGTGACGAGTCAAGTTTTTTCACAGCTACCACCTGACCCATCTGTAGATCGGCTTTATAAATCCTTCCATATCCTCCGGCCCCAATGCAATATTTGTAATTGAAATCCTCCGTTGCCCTGATGATGTCTTCATATGCAATCTTTCCATCGAAATTACATATTGCAAATAGATTTCCATTTTTCACTTCCAAGTCCCGTTTCTCTGCATTTCTTGTTCCATGGGATCTTTGTAGGAAAATGGAAAAAATGGTGGCGAATACAAGTAGAAGAAATAAGGCTGACATAATAGGAATAATGATCACAGCCTTGTGGTCTTTCTTCCCATCTTGAGGTTTTATTGAAGAGGAATTACAAGGTTGCATGCCTTTTGCTTCACCACATAAACCGTTGTTATGGATGAATGCCCCCAGACGGAAGGCTTTCCCGCCAGGGAGAGGGCCCTCCAAATCATTGTATGAAAAGTCGATGGAAGATGAACTGATCATCTCTTTGAAAGATGATGGGATGGAACCTAAGAGTGAATTGTGGGAGAGATTTAGTTTTTCCAACATTTGCAATTTCCCAAGTTGTTGGCTTATCTCTCCCGAAAGGAAGTTACAGCTGAGATCCAAGGTACTCTGTAGGCCTATTAGATTACCAATTTAAAATGGAATGCTTCCATTCAAATAATTCTCACTCATGCTCAAATACCGCAATTTGGAGCAGTCCCCCAGTTGCTGTGGTATCAGCCCACTCAGCTTGTTCTTTGATAGGTCAAGAATCTCCAAATTGGATAGTTTTCCAATTTCACGGGGTACCCAACCAGATAGTCGGTTATTTTGTAAACTTAAGTTGTAAAGCATGGACAAACTCCCCAGGCTACTAGGAATATTTCCTTGTAGGCTGTTTGAAGACAGGTCGAGTTTTTGCAGCTGACTTAGTTGCCCAATCTGCGGCGGAATTCTACTAGTGAGATTGTTATCAGAGATTTGTAGCAGCATCAGGTTTTGACATTGTCCCCATTTTGGTGACAGCTCACCATGCAATTTATTATAACTCAGATCGATGTACTCTAAACTAGGACATACTACGAAAACTTGGGATATATTTCCTGGGTGCTGATTATGCTCGAGCCGGACTCTTATTAAGGCAGTGCAGTTTCTCAGGCTTTCAGGGATTGGAACAGTGAAAAGGTTGTTATTGGCAGTGAAGTGTGTTAATGATCTGCTCCGACATACTTGAGGTAGGTGACCAGAGAAGTAGTTGTTACCCAAAAATAGCCTCTCCAAACGTGTTAGATTTGAGATTTCTGTGGGTACTGAACCAGATAAGGGATTATCGAAGAGACCAAGTGCAGTTAGGCTTGTCAGATTTCCGAGAGATGGAGGGATTGGACCAGTGAGGTTGTTCTCAAACAACGTTAGATCAGCTAGGTGGTAGAGATTTCCTATCTGTGGAGGAATTGAGCCATGGAAGTGATTTTTATGGAGCAGCAAGCTTTAGAGTGCTCTCACGTTTCCTAGATTAGAAAGAATGGAACCTGTTAGAAAGTTAGTACAAACTTGAAACCAAGTCAGCTTTTTAAGGTTAGCTATTTCACTTGGGATGGGGCCAGAGATTTCATTGTTGCAGAGGAATAGGAATCGAAGGTTGGTCATGTTTCCTAGAGAAGCAGGAAGGGAACCATTTAACAGGTTGCCAGACACGTCTAGCTGTTCCAGAAATTTGAGATTGTCTACTTGTTGAGGAATTGAACCAGATATCTGATTATCAAACATATATAAGTTAACGAGGTTGGTCAAGTTTCCTAAAGAGGATGGGATAGAACCTGTTATACTGTTATTTGACAAGTTTACCATAGTCAGCTTCTTCAACTCCCCCATCTCTTTAGGAATTGAACCAGAAAGCTGATTTGAAGAAAGGTTAAGGGTGCTTAGTTCAGAAAGAGTGCCAATTTGAGCTGGGATGGTTCCAAAGAGTGCATTGTGGTCGAGAACGATGTGGGCCAGGTTTGGGAAGGAGGAGAAGCTCAAGTTATCAAGCTTACCTTCCAGCACTGTTGCATGAGATTCCGGTCCAGTTGCATGGAGAGCTATATTGGGTGGTAGAAGCATTGGCGTTGGGGAGTAAGGACCATGAACTGAGTGCCTGTCTTTCTAATAGACTGGCTTTCCACTTGAGTAGGGCTTCCGCTTCAGCTTGGGATTCCAGGGAAGCTGCAGAATTTTTGGAGGAAAGTACCATTGCCCATAGAAGAAGCAAAACAAGGGACAGGGATCTGTCTATGGCCATGTTAACTGTGTATGTGGAGGTGCGAGTTATCCATCGTGTGTTAGAAAGCATTATATAGGGCAAAAAAACAAAAACACTCCTTATTTTTCTCAAGAATCATCTCTGAGCCGAGTTGTATTTAGTTGCGTTCGGTCACTCAGACTGTCAAATCATTAATCTGGACCATTCATTAGGTCCAAAGCACATTTCATCAGCAACCATGCAAGTATCGCACCCAATAAACGGACAAATATTGACAATTCAATTCTTGATATGTACAGTCAAAATCATTTACACAAAGATAGGTCCAATGAATAGCGTGTTTCTCGTAGCAACAAATGAAAGATGGTTAATTGCAGCTCATGACTGTCGATACACATTGTTAATTGTCCATCAGACAGGAACCATGGACGATACTAGTCCTGACCATCTGAATAATCTGGATATCAAACGAGGGCTAAAGTAAAATAGTAACAACGAAATTTTCCGAGGAAAAATTAAAGGATACTATCTGGTTCTCAGTGTCTTTATTTACACTCTGCCCCCATATACCACTAGATCAACAGTTCAATGGGGATGTGACTCAGATTGCCTGCAACTAAGTTGGAGGTGATTCTTACAATCCTGCCATAGCGCATTGAAAATGCGTCATTTGCCTCCATTGAATGCTCATTCCATGACTCCAAATATAGTGGGTCTATTGTGATGTTTTACTTATATCCACTCTGTCTATCCATTTCAATAGCTCATTTTAAGACACGAGCCCAAACATAAGGGAGATCCTATATTGAAATGGGCCACACCATTAAGAAGCAGTGGGGATGGAAACATCCTCTTGAAGCCTTTACGTGCCCAACCGTTCGATAGAACGATGTGATTCACACATGGATGGGAAAACAAAAATGCCATCCTCATCCAAAATTCAAAAAGGTTTCAATGGTAGGCGTTCAATTTCTAATTCTTGTTATGCTTTGGCCCACTTGAGTTTTAGACGTCATTCGATCGTGCCCATGCCCTAAAATGGACTAGCAAAGATATAGCATAAAGTTCATGGTAGGCCTCGCAGTGCTTGGCTTGTATAGGAAGGTAATTCGTGTCCACTGTTGGATGTAATAATGGAAAGGGTTAAATTGTTATTTGATACAAGAAAATATTTGATTGCCACTGTAAGGCTACATCTGACACACGACTTTTTCAGTGGACCACATGGAAGCTGTTTGCATGTTTGTCACACACCGCGGTCATCTTTGGTGTGTTGAGGTCACCAAGTTTTGTAGGTTCCACCATGATGTATGTGTTATATATTCATCCATCTGGCAAGATCGATCATACTATGAACAGGTCAAAAAATGAGGTAAATCCAAAGCTTAAGTGTACCACACCACAAAAGGCAGTGGGGATTGAATGCCTAACACTGAAAACTTTTTTATTCCAAAGAAGTTTTAGATCAAGCTGATATTTGTATTTTCCCTTAATTCAGGTCTATGTAACCTTCTCAACAGTTTGGATGCCAAATAAACATTATGGTGGGGCCTAAAAAGGTTTCAACGATGGATATGACTCTCTCTACTGCTTTTGTGGTGTGGATCACTTGAGCTCTTGATTTTTCTCATCTTTAGGCCCATGCCTTAAAATGATCTCACAAAATGGATGGACAGGGTGAATATAATACATACATCATGGTGGAGCCCTCATAAATTAGTGACGTCAATACACCACTGAGGTGGGTGGCACACCACGCAATTCGCTTGGCAGAAATCCATTACAAGTGATGTAAGCAATTCGTCACAGGTGATGTGACCACCTTCTTGCCTTGCAACTATGCCATATGAACCAATAAAAGTCTAGATCGCCAACGTTATGTCACATGGATAGAAATAGCAAAATCGTGCTTCTCGCACGCCTTCGTTTGGTCGTTTTTCTTGTTGCCTTGTTGTCTGCCCTGACACGGTAATATACCTGTGCCTGTGGATGCATGAGTCCACATGGATGTAAGTGACAAATCCAATCCGTCCATCTGTTTTGAAAGATTCCAATAGAACATGGTTCTAAAAATCAGGTAGATACAATACTCAACTAAACATTGAGAACAAAAATGTCCACCACTGAAACGTTTCTAGAGTTGACTAAATATGCCATCCAAACTATTCATAGAGTTATTTACCACTCATATAAACATTAGGCACAGATATCATCATGATACAAAACTTCTGTCACCACCATGTGACAGTACATATTTTTGCATCTGCCTGATTTTTATAACACTGTCCCATCGTGGTCTTACAAAACAGATGGACAGGGAGGATTTGTCATGGACATCTCTGTGGACCCACACAGCCCCTAGGCACAGGAATATCTTTATGCCGAGGGTCACACGCGTTTGCTTCCATGCATTGACATGCACAACTGGTAAAAGACGGAAGTGGATTGCAGGCAAATCCACTCCGTTCATCTGTTTTACAAGACGACAAAAGGACAGGAGTTTAAAATAAGCGAAATCCGAATCTCATATGGGCTATATCACACGAAACAGCAGGGATTGAATACCTGGGGCAACCGAAGCTTTGTATCAAGAAGATATCTATGCCTACAGTTTACCTGAGTGGTAGTAATCCTATGAACAGTTTGGATGGCATATAAAAATTATGGTCAGCTTCAGTAAAGTTTCAATGGTGGACACTTTCATTCTTACTGTTTTGTTTGGTGTGATCCACCTAAGTTTTGTCTCAGTCTGACCTTTTAACAATCGTCTTATATTGTGGTCTTGCAAAACATATGAACGTATTGGATTTGTCAGTAACACTCTCTGTGCGCCCCACAAAGTTCCAGGCACAGGAATATGTGACAGGCGGGAGCGCATTTGGTGAGAGCAGCCCGATCCACCGAAATGGATGAGACCCTGACTGTGGGGTTGACAGGGACCTGTGTGCCTTAAATCCACACTGACAGCTCATTTTAGAGTACGATCCAAAAAATGAAGCTGGAACAAACCACAGGAAACAGTCAGCGATTGAATCCAATCCATTAAAAACTGCATAGATTCCCCTGAAATGTTATTTGTCACCAACTTGGTGTTAGGGTCAAAAACACCTAAATTCAAAGACCACACAAATATTACCTTGATCCACAGCTTTTGTGGCCCATGAGAAGCTTCTAATGGTCAATCACTACTGTTTTCCGGAGTTTCTAACTGTCAATCACCGCTGTTTCTTGTACTATGGTCCAACTAGGATTTGGATCATCTTCATTTTTTTGGATCATACCTTAAAACGAGCTTTCAATGCAGATGGATGGCATATATGTTTGTAGTCAAATACATTACAGTGGGCCCCACAGTAAGGGGTCCCACACGCGTCAATGGATCGGGGTCTCACTAAATCCGCTACCGTCACAAGCAAACCGCTCCTTCAATGCATTCATAAGATGGGGGCGCGGATTAGGTACTTCCCCGCCTGTTGGAGCACGGGACATGCGGAAGCTTTGAGGGCAACTGAGGGCCTACCGTGATGTTTTAATTTTATCTACACCGTCCATCCGTTTTTTCATATCATTTTAAATTATTAAAATAAAAAATGGAGAAGATCAAAGGCTTAAATGGACCACCAGGTGGGGATTATATTCCTACCATTGAAAAATTCTTGGGGACCACAGAAGTTTTGGACCAAGATAATATTTGTTTTTTCAATTCACCCAGGTGTATATTACCGTATCAACAGGTTGGATGGCAAATAAAAAGCACAGTTGACCCTAAGAAGGTTTCAACGGTGGGCATCCTCAGCACCTCTGCTTCGTGTGGTGTGATGTAATTGAGCGTTGATGTCTTATTTTATATTCAATACTCTAAAACGATATGGGACAATGGATGAACAGTTTGGATAAAATTAAAACATCACGTTGACCCTCAGTGGCCCTAGAGCCTCCGCGCGCGCGTCCTGAGCTCTAGACCGGCGGGGGATGTACCTAACCCGTGCCAGATTGCATTGCGTGGCGTGGCCCGCCCGTCAGTAGTGCGTTGACGTCACCAAGTTAGTTTTGTGTTCTCCACCATGACAACACTACACATCCATTTGGCAAGTTCATTTTAGGTCGTGAGTCAAAAAAATATATAATAATAATAATTGTTGATGTCAAAATCTGGTTAGCCCTCCCTCCTCGTCGACCACCACGATGATCCCTAAAACCTGCATCAGGAAAGCAGGCAAAGGTGACCCTAGCTAAGCCAGAGGACCCTCCGATGCCTAAGTTAGAACAAGGGAATCAGGGTCTAAGTAAAGTGTAGAGGAGAGCTCGATTTTGCGTACCTGTAGATATGGCATGATGTAGTATTTATACTTGACTGTCGAGTAGTCCGGATCCGATAATCTCGGCACGATTAGGGGGATTCCCAGATCGTGGAGATACCCCCCGCAATCTATCGATCATGTAGCGTATCTGGCGCATTATGCGTATCTGCGAGTGTCACGCCCCAAACTCGGAAACCGGGCTCATAAAATTCTCGATCGCCGAATCCGGCGCCGACAGCCTCCGTAGAACCCCATTCTCGGCTCCTAGCTCCCATTCGCCAGGTTCCGATCCTGGGATGCTACGAGGAGGATTTTAAATATCAGTTTGATTCGTATTAAGCATAACCAAAGGCATAACCCACAAACAACAACCAAGAAATCCATTACATTTCCACTATGATCAAAAACTTTACAAGTACAATGGGCATAAAGGGAAATACAAGGGTAAATAACAGAAAAACTCCAAAATGATCAGCAACGTGCTCCTGCCTCAACGCTGCTGCGATCCAACGTCACCTGCACGCAACGGTCGTGCATAAGCTTACAGAAAGCTTAGAGGGTGGTGAAGGTGTGTGCTCAAGGTAGTAATATGTACATGCAATGTCAGAGTAATGCGGAATATGCAAATGGAAACATAATATCATGAGCCGTACCAAGGCTTATGCGATGCAAGACATGAATGGTATCGGCCATCCCAAGGCCATGCAATGTATAATGCAACTCAAGCATACGGATACTCATCAATGTCCACATATCAATACAGCTCAAAGTATGGAATATCACCGGGGTCTAGTACACTCTAAACCAGATTGCCGCCACATCGCGCACAATAAGGTAAGTGGAAGAGACCTCACTATCCGTCTGCCAATATCGGGCGCGACTCGTCGATAGCGGACCCATTCCTCGAGCTGGTCAGACTCAGCCTAGCATTGCCCCCTACACTCGGGCGGGTAAGGCCACACCCCCTTCCAACCGACCACGACACAGTGGAGAGCGTAACCGTCTGGTAATCGGCACTCAACGCTCATCTACCCACTCGGTGTAGACGTTGGAGCAACCTCTTGGTACCATAAGGGTTTAGGGACTTTCACCCAGGGATATCTATAGTACCCCATGTAGATCAAGATTTCCGGTATCCAATCCTGCCAACCACGATGCGTCTGTGGAGGCTACGGCCTTGATGTCGCTAGGGCGTACAATAACCATGTCACACAAATGCAGAATGCATGAATCACGCTATCCAGTCATGCAACCAATCCTGCGCATACCGTGCGCTCATGTAGGGCAACACCGCCTAACCGGGAGCCCATAAACAACCTGCCCGAAGGCAATTACTATGATCAGTCAGTCCTCATATCAAGCATACATATGATGCGTATGATCATGAGTCATGAAACTATACTAAACATGTTATACTGAAATGAACTATTTAACAATGCAGATGGACTTGGACAGTCAATACACAGCAAGTACGGCCTGGTGATGGGCCCTAAGGAGAGTCGTAATGTGGACATCCAACCAGCATTACGCTCGCAATGTGGACGTCAAACCAACATTGCTCCCAAGGCACGATCGTTGTGAACATCGTACTTAGTCTATAATGGATTTACACATTGCAATGGACCGTAGGTTGTCCCCATTGGATCTTACATATATATATCAAATGAGTCATATCCTATGGGCTTTTATTCATCAGATGGGCCACATAAATGGGCCACACCAATGGGTCTCATGTGCATTGCAATGGGTCGAAACCCGTGGGCCTTGGATTGTATCGATTGGACCTAGTCATATGAGTCTAATATGTATCAAATGGGCCACACCAATTAGGCCCCCAAATGTATATCAAATGGGCCTCAACCAAGAGGCCTTATATGAGTCGAATGGGCCTAAATCCTTAGGCCTTAAACAATTCTAATGGGCCTAATCCATGAGTTTGCATGCATAACAAAGTGGGCCTAATCCCAAGGACCCTTTTATAATCAAATGGGTTTAGTCCCATGGGCCTTACAATATATCAAATGGCCTACTTCCATAGGCTTTTTTTTTTAAATTTCAACAAAAAGGTTCAATTACATGGGCCTTGAAGTACATTAAATGGGCCTAGGATCTTAGGCCTTAAGTGGATCCAATGGGCCTGGCCCATAAGCATTTCATAAGCCAAGTGAGCCTAGCCCATAGCCCTTTTTAAAATTCAATTGGGCCTACCCCATAGGCCTATTACAATTTAAATGGGCCAAACCCAAATGAATGGCCCACCCACCTAATAATTCATGCATTAAAAATGATCTCACTAAGTGGATGGACGGTTTAGATGCATTACATGCATCATGGTGGGTCCCACTGTCCAATGGACAGTGCGGATAATAATACATACATTTCCCAGGGCCCCACCGTCCGCTGGATGGTGGAGGCACGCAAGCAAGGGGGGCGCCATCACGGTGAGTGCCACCGTCCGTTGGACGGTGGACTTGGCACATACATCCACGTGGGCCCCACAAATGTGGCCCACCTTAATGTTTATTTGGAATCCAACCCGTTCATAAGGTAACTCAGACCTGTATGAACGGAAAACAAAAATTTCAGCTTGATTCGAAACTTCAGTGGGCTCCAGGAAGAGTTTCAATGGTAGATGCTTATTCACACTGTTTCTTACGATGCGGGCCGCCTGAGTTTTGGATCGACCTGAAATTCGAAGGGGGCCCACCTGAGATGGGGACCCACCCAATGGACGGGGTGGATAAAACATATGCATCAAGTGGGGCCCACGGCAGCAGCCGTGGGTGGCTGCACGGCAGCCCGCCCGCCCGTCCGTGCGTGCGCCTGACACAGCGGCAGCAAGGCTGCTGCCTCCCCTTCTCTCTCTCTCCTCTAAATTTTTGTTTCGGCCAAAAATCACGTGTGGGACCCGCTTCTTGAAAATTCATCCCATCCATAGTGTTCTACAGCTCGCAACAGACAAAAAGAGTCCGGAGTTCGAATTTTTTTGAGGCCTAGAAACACCAGAAGAATTTTCAATGGTAACCGTCAATGTTTTCCATGCTATGGCCCACAAGATATTCGGATCAGTCTCATTCTTTTACTTGACGGTTAAATCGATGTGAGTAAGGGGATGGACGGCTCGGATCAAACATATATATCAAGGTGGGGCCTACACTAAGGGACCACCCAAAACCTCTCCTTTTCTTTTCTTTTTTTTTCTTTCTGTAAAACGTCCAGCGTCCCAGACGCTGGACAGTTTATATATATATATATATATATATATATATATATATATATATATATATATATATATATATGTATTTTTTTTTTATGTGGGCCTTGATGAAGTGGGCCACCACTGATGGGTGTCATAGGTCCAACGTCTAAGGTGGGCCCCACTTGAATAAAATAATTATATCAAGGTGGGATCCATTCAAGTGGGCCACACCGTCCTATTGCAATAAAAATAAATAAAATAAAATAAAATAAAATCAAATAAAATGAAAGAGAGAGAGAGAGAGTCATGGAGAGTGGGACACGGCTTGTGATGGAGGGACCCCGTCCTTATGGGCCCTCCCTTACATGAAATCATACATCAACGGACCCCTTTGAACAAAAGACCATAAAAAATGTAAATCAACGGTGGAGATCCATTCTCCACCGTTATGGACGGTCTAGATGACCTTTTTGCAATGAAATAAACATCATGATGGGGTCCATGGAGAATGGCCCCATCATGGAACGATCATGATGATCCAAGTGGTCCATCGGCCACAATTAAGGGTCCCAAGTGAGATCCACACCATTGATCGGTGGGCCTCACTTGGTCCACCATAAAAACAAGGAAAACTATCCTATAGATGCACCCACCGTCCGATCTTCTCGCTCCTAGGGGTTCCTTGGCACCTTATCTTCAACTTCAATGGCTAAGATGAAGAATGGAGGATTGAGATGGGGGATTTTGGGGTAGGAAGGTGGGCCACTTAGAGCTTAGGAAGGTTGGAGATTTCCATACGTATGGAACTCTTGGATTTCTCTTGTTGCTTGGAAATTTTGGAATGAGAAAGAGAGAAAGAGAGAGAGTGATGTAAAGGGAGAGAGAGAGAGTGATGGATGGATGGGTGAGTGATGGTGGTGTAAGAGAAACTTGACTTTTGTGGCTTTTGTGTAAGAGAAGTATGGGGAATGAAGACTTTTGTGGCTTTTTGTGTAAGAGAAGTATGGGTTTGGGAGACTTTTGTGGTTGCTTGGGAAAAGGGATGGAAGTGATGTGTACTTGACATGTGATGGGTTGATGGGTGATTGATTGATGAGATTGATGTGATTGATGTGACACATCGTTGAGATTCCATTGGTTTTCGCAACGTGCGGCGTTTTCTCGCACCGAACGTTGGCCCATAACTCTTGATCAGGGTATCGCCTCGGCGCGCGAGTCGCGGTATCGGAACCGCAGCGACGGTGCGATCGCTATGGTATAGGTCTCGGGTTGAGTCGACTCGGGTTGTCGGCACATGAATCCGGGTCGCGCGTCGATATCGATTAAGGGTCGAAAGTTACCGGAATTCGACCGGTAAGACCGCGGAAGTGTACGGAAAGGTACGGACCAAGATACGGGTCTTACAGCGAGCGAGGTTATCGGCCACGTTTGGTTATGCCAGTTTCCACGTTCAGCGAGTGGGATATGCGCATCTGAACATACGTCCGGCCTGGAACGTTCGCTCTATTCGGACTATATGCTCGGCTCGGAATGTCGTTCTTCTCGGAATGCAGGCTAGAGCAGAGCAGCTATAACAAAGACGCTCATCCAATCGGATCATGAACCGGAGTCCGATCTCAACCAGTTTGGCTGCTCTGACGGGTCGCGTCTTGAAACAGGTCGGGAAGGTTACAACTCAGCTCGGACTTGCCCCCTGAGCGGCGTTATATTGTGAGCTCAGATTTCCCACAACAATAATATCCTAAGCTTAAGTAAACCACACTACAAAAATGAATGGGGCAATGATATCTACTGTTGCAATATTTACAAGGCACATTATGATGCTTATTTGACATCCAACCTATTCGTAAGGTCACACGGACCTGTATGAAGGGAAAAAAACAAATATCATATTGATCTAAAACTTCTCTAACTCAAGATGTTTAATGCTTGTTGCTTTATATAATGTGGTCCACTTAAGCTTTATATATATCTCATTTTGGGAGCTAACCTTAAAATGATTTCACCAAATGGATGGACAATTTGGACATAATACATATGGTGGGGCCATAGAACATGGTAACATCAACAAAAGACCCGAGTCATCCATGCATCATCCACGCATCCATTTTCTGAAAGCAACCTATGTTTTAGGAATCCGTCTCGATCTGCCTCATTTTTGTACTGAGACATATATACATTCAATAATTATTGATTAATAAAATTCTAATTTTTTTAATTGTGAATTCAAGAAAATATCCTGTAGATTCAAAGTTTTTAATCAATTGAAGGAAACGTGATCTTTCTTTTTATCCTTTTATATGATCTTCCTTTGGAGTCGTAACGGCCCAACAGCACCAAGGTTAAAATTGTCATTTGATGCAAGGAAATCTTTGATTTTCACTTCAAGGCCCACATCTAACAAGAATCTTTTTCGGTGGACCCGTCTGGATTGCAGGAGTCCATTGCAGGTGTTGTGACCGTCTGGATTGCCTTGCAAGTTTGCAACTATTGCTTGTGAACGCTCTTAAACAGATGGGGGGAGGAATAATAAAATCGTGTTTCTCGAAAGCCTGTCTTCTCTCTCATGTCATCGTGTTTATGACTGGATTGTCTTCTATCGGTTGTGCATGTCAATGCATTCACAACAAAGGGCACGAAAAGCGGCCTGTGTTTTAGCACAGCGATATTACCGGGCAAGTCTCCGCGTTTAACAGTAACTGAAAAGCATGTGGTGCAACTAAAGGCTCTGTGAGGCCATCGTGCTGTGTCTAAGTTGCTCGCCCAAGCTTAAATCTTTCTGGGCCCACCGTCATATTTATATGACCCCCAACCACTCAATAAGTTGAGTTCATCCAGGTTGAAGGAGAAAAATAAATTCCAGCCTGATCAATGGTGTACATTCCATCTTAATTGTTATCTGTGGTGCGGTGCACTTGGGTTGGGTTTTTGATCCGCATGATTTCTGGGTCACCTTGCAACATGAGCCAGCATAATTAATGATGAACGGATCAGATCTCACATGCAAATCTCACAGTGAAACGTATAGAGATTTTGTTGCACCGCTGCCTAGTACTCCTTCCTCTTTCCCACCGTTTGGATTCTGTAGATTTCACGCACCAGATAAACTATAGCCAAGATCACCCAAAGCATTTGCTCAGTGTGTGCCACATGGGACGCAGGTGCGGCAATGGCAGCCGATGAGGGAATTACCGGTGGCAATGGGCTGAGCTAGGGCCAAGACGAGATCAGCCAGCCCTTGAACCCTAATACCTGCTCCAGGCCATAATAGACTAAATAGCCCCCGCCAGCCCTCTAGAGGTCATACTAGGGCTGGGCTAGGTGTACGGACAAGACTGTGGAAATAGAGGCCCGTTTGGATACTACAAAATAAGTTACCTTTTATCTTATATTAAGCAATTAAATTATTTTTTTCCCTTAAATTAGTTTTGATAAGCATAATTGTAAAACTATTTATCTTAATAAGCCATGTTTTTAGCTTTTTAACTTGTTACTGTTGTAAAATATTGATTTTAATAAAAAATATTTTAATAATAAAAAAGTTGTTTTTTGAAAAACTTTTGGGGCTTTGGGAATAGTCCCACATGGGAAAGAGAAGAGAAAGAAAAGTGGTTTAAATGATAATATTGGAGTACCATAATATTTGCCTACCTAGTCCGTGGACCATGGGACTTGCGTGTTCCACTGCGAAGCACTGGAACACCGCGCACGCGCTCGCGCTCGGTCTCGGTCTCGGGCTCGGTGCGAGGGCGTGGGCATGTGAGGCAGTGTGGCTGTAGAGGCGCTAGTGGCGCACTTTGCACTTCGCACGTGTGCGAGTCGCGGTGCGACTAGTGGCTAAGGCAGATGGTTGGTTGGACGAAAATCTAAAGGACTGAATGAGAGTCCCTTAGAATATATAGAGGGCTGAAAAAGAGCTGTTGCAGAAATTCTGTAACAGCTGTGCAATAAGTGCAGGGTCCAGCTGAAACTGCTGCATGGCTAGCCCCAACAGCTATAAAACGGCTAGCTGCTGTCTCACAACGGTCAGCATGCAGCAGCTTAATGGCCCATGCACAACGGTCAGAAAACGGCCATAAAACGGCTAGTTTTCTCAACAGCCAGAAAACGGTCATGGGATTTATTTCCCTGGACCATAACCCCCAGCCACCATAGCCTATAAAAGGAGGGCCTGGATAGGTTCCAAATCCATCTCAACTCACTCCATACGAATTCCAGAAAATAGCCTCTCCACTCATATATTCTAAGTGTTATCCAGCAATACAGCAAAGTGTCAACCTTAGCTTGAAGAACAGACCAGCGGTGTGGTCTAGGACGGTTCAACCGAACCAGCAGGCTGAAGATTAGAACTTAATCGAGCAAACCACTTTTCTATTTTCTTCTTTTCTTAAAGTTGGGATTTTCCTTTATATTGTAATACTGCCAGAAATAGTGAAATTGAGTTCCATTTGGTGGGCCTTCGTGTTTGCTGAACGCAGACCCACACCAGGCTCGTCGTACCCTAGAAGCAATTTGCCTGTAACCTATCAGCATACTCAATTTACTTGAGTTGGGGCAAATAACGCTTTAAGGACAGCGTTTTCAGACGTGCTTCAGCTTGTCCATATTATTTTCGGTTTCCATATTATACAGAAACTACATTAATCTGTATAAATTTAACAACAATCTTAAAGCGTTATTTCTAAAATGGAAGCCGATAGCGTTTCATCTATTAAATTGATGAATCAGGACTTGATACGTCTTGATCGGTTCGATGGAACCAATTTTACAAGATGGCAAGACAAGCTGAAATTTCTCCTGACGGCGCTGAAGATCTACTACATACTAGATCCAAATCTGCAAGCATTGCCTGAAGCAACCGACAAAGACACACCTGAGCAAGTGGCTGCCCGTGCTAAAAGAGCCGAAGACGAACTATTGTGTCGTGGACACATTCTGAACGCACTCTCCGACCGCCTGTACGATCTGTACCAACAGATATCATCAGCAAAGGAGATCTGGGCTGCACTGGAATTCAAGTACAAGGCTGAAGAAGAAGGGACCAACAAATTTCTCATCGCCAGGTATTTTGACTTCAGCATGGTAGATAATAAACCGCTGCTGCCCCAAATCCAAGAACTGCAGCTAATAGTAAACAAAATCAAAGCGATCAAAATCGATCTTCCTGAATCATTCCAAGTTGGGGCTATAATCGCTAAATTGCCACCAATGTGGAAAGACTATAGAAAGAAGTTGCTGCATAAAACCGAGGACTACACACTGGAACAAATCCAAAAACACCTAAGGATTGAGGAAGAATCCCGTAACCGCGATAAAAAGAATGATAACGGGAATGCCTCGTCCAAGGTACATGCAGTAGAAAACACCAATAACAAGAATCCCGAGAAAGATGATTCCCTAAAACCCAATAAAGGAAAATTCAAGAAAAACGCCCAAAAGAAGAACGGAAAGTTCAAAGGCCCATGCCATGTCTGTGGAAAAATCGGGCACTATGCTCGAGTATGCCGATATCGCAAATCTAAAAAAGAGGCAAGTGCAGTAGAAGAAGGCGATATCGTGGCTATGATCACTGAAGTGAATACCATCCAAGGCAAAGTTCCAGGCTGGTGGTATGATACTGCCGCTACAGTACATGTGTGCTACGACAAATCAGCCTTCAAAACCTATGAGGAATTGACCGATCGTCAAGAAGTCCAAATGGGTAATGAAGTCCGATCGAAGGTCGTCGGCAAAGGAACTGTCGAACTGATATTCACTTCTGGAAAGAAAGTGATTCTAACTAATGTACTGCACGTCCCAGACATGAGGCGAAACTTAGTTTCTGGGGATCTTCTGGGAAAACCAGGTATAAGGGTGGTATACGAGTCAGGAAAACTGATTCTATCCAAGAATGAGAATTTTGTTGGAAAGGGATATGCTTGTAACGGGATGGTTAAGTTTTCTCTGAATGAAAGTAGCACTTCTGCGTATATGGTTGAATCTGCTGGACTGTGGCATGATAGACTAGCCCATATAGGGTATAGTACTTTGAAGTTCATGGCTAAGAATGGTTTAATCTCATACACAGATAATGAAACTAATAAATGTGAAGTGTGCATACAATCCAAAATGACGAAAAAACCTTTTCCAAGTGTTGAAAGATCGTCTCAAATTTTGGATCTTGTGCACAGTGATATCTGTGAGTTAAACGGCATTCTTACTCGTGGAGGTAAACGGTACTTCATAACCTTTATAGATGATTGCTCTAGATATGTGTATGTTTATCTATTAAAGAGCAAAGATGAAGCATTGAACATGTTTAAGATATATAAAGCAGAAGTAGAGAATCAACTAAGTAAGAAGATAAAAATTCTCCGTAGCGATCGAGGAGGAGAATACTTCTCGAATGAATTCGATTACTTCTGTGAAGAACATGGACTGGTACATCAATGTACAGCTCCATACACACCTCAACAAAACGGAATAGCTGAAAGGAAGAATAGAACATTAGTAGAAATTGTCAACTCAATGCTAATAAAAGCAAAGTTGCCACTAAATCTGTGGGGTGAGGCACTGCTTGCAGCATGCCATATAATAAACAGACTTCCGTCTAAAAAATATAAAGTATCTCCATATGAAACATGGAGAGGTAGAAAACCTAACCTAGGATATCTTAAAGTGTGGGGGTATCTTGCATACTGCAGAACTCCTGACCCAAAAAGAACCAAGTTAGGACCAAGAGCTATTAAGTGCGCCTTCGTAGGGTATGCACAAAATAGTAAAGCTTATAGACTTCTAGACATGGAGTCTAATACAATTATAGAATCAAGAGACGTTGAATTCTTTGAGAACTCACTATCCTTGGAGTCAAAGGATAATGAAATTCAAACTCCTAATAGAGAACCAAATAGCACAGCTCCACATATAATGGAAGCTCCCACTGAACCTCGTAGGAGTCAAAGAACTAGAATAGAGAAGAGTTTTGGAGATGACTATATAGACTCACAACGCATCATTTTTCATCTGGTAGAAGCAGATAGAGAAAATGTTATAAGACGAATACCTATAGTAATGACTATAAAAGATGATCCTAAAACATATAAGGAAGCTGTATCCTCTAGAAACTCAGCTTTTTGGAAAGAAGCTATAAATGATGAAATGGAATCTATACTATCAAATCAAACATGGGAACTAGTAAACTTACCTCCAGGTTCTAGACCCATAGGTTGCAAATGGGTATTTAAGAAGAAATATCACACTGATGGGACTATCCAAACCTTTAAAGCTCGACTAGTAGCTAAGGGTTTTAGACAAAAAGAAGGGATAGACTACTTTGACACATACTCACCTGTAGCTAGGATAACATCCATTAGGATATTATTTGCGCTAGCTTCCATACATCATTTTCACATCCACCAAATGGATGTAAAGACTGCTTTCCTGAACGGTGACCTCAATGAGGAGGTATACATGGAACAACCTGAAGGTTTCGTTCTACCAGGAAATGAAAACAAAGTATGTAGATTAGTCAAATCGTTGTATGGATTAAAACAAGCACCTAAACAATGGCATGAGAAGTTTGATTCCAAAATACTATCTCATGGTTTCATGCATAATGTAGCTGATAAATGCATATATTCTAAAAAAGATGGTAGTCATATCATTATTATCTGTTTATATGTTGATGATATGTTAATAATAAGTAATAAAATGGAAGGTGTGACTGAAACAAAGAAGTTTCTTTCTTCCGTATTTAAAATGAAGGATCTTGGACAAGTTGATACCATCTTAGGTGTCAAAGTTAAAAAACATTGTGGGGGTTATGCTTTGTGTCAATCTCATTATATTGAGAAGATACTAAACAAGTTTAACCATCTAAATATAAAGGAAGCAAAAACCCCATTTGATCCAAGTATCAAACTAAAAGAAAATACTGGAAGAACAGTTGCACAATTAGAATATGCGAGTGCTATAGGAAGTCTTATGTATGCTATGCAATGCACTAGACCTGATATCGCATATGCTGTGAGTAAACTTAGTAGGTTTACTAGTAACCCCAGTAATGAACACTGGAATGCAATCAGTAGAGTCCTTGGTTACTTAAAAGCAACCAAAGACTTAGGACTATTTTATTCAGAGTTTCCTGCCGTATTGGAAGGATATACCGATGCGAGCTGGATATCGAGTGCAGGGGACAATAAGTCTACTACAGGGTGGGTATTCACCCTAGGAGGTGCTGCTGTATCTTGGGGATCCAAGAAACAGACTTGCATAACGCACTCGACTATGGAGTCTGAATTTATAGCCCTAGCTGCAACAGGCAAAGAGGCTGAGTGGCTAAGGGATCTTCTATTAGAAATTCCTTTTTGTGTAAAGCCTATATCGGCTGTATCACTACATTGTGATAGTGAAGCCACATTAGCTAGAGCCTATAGCGGTACTTATAATGGTAAGTCTAAACATATTAGTCTTCGACATGATTATGTCAGACAATTGATTCAAGATGGAATCATTGCTATTTCATATGTGAAATCAAGCAATAACCTGGCAGATCCTTTCACTAAACCTCTACCGAGAGAGGTAGTAAAGGCTACATCTAGAGGGATGGGGTTGAAACTCTTCAACCAAAGTTCCACCAGTGATGGTAACCCAACCTAAAATCAGAAAATCTCTAATCTTGGGTTTAATGGGTAAGAACAAGTCACTGATAAGTGAAAAGTTTTCAGCACTAAATTATATAACCTCATCCATAATAGATAAGTGCTGAGCGTTACGAAAGAGGGTTGAGTCTTAGAACTCTTAATGAATTCCAGTCTTTAGGACAAGTGTCTTATAGTAACGGAGACACTGGAAGGATTTCACCTATATGAACGTAGAGATGGTGCCGTCTCTCATGAGAGTTAAGAGTTTTCTCTCGGGATCGTTCACGAATTAGGATAAGCACATGGCCATTAATTGTGCTGAGCAAGATTGTGGGAACTCTAACAACACATAGCGAATATGTGTGTGGTTTCTCCAACTCTGTTATCTAGAAATAACTGGTTCAAAGCTGCGGCTACCAGTCATTTCGATAGAGTTTTGAGATACTTACACTAAGGGAAGATTAAAATCGAAAGATATCTTTCTTTATGCATATAAGCTAATTATTCTGGCAGTATGTTTAACCGAGAAAATATTTTTATAAAAAATCAAGTGGGGGATTGTTGTAAAATATTGATTTTAATAAAAAATATTTTAATAATAAAAAAGTTGTTTTTTGAAAAACTTTTGGGGCTTTGGGAATAGTCCCACATGGGAAAGAGAAGAGAAAGAAAAGTGGTTTAAATGATAATAGTGGAGTACCATAATATTTGCCTACCTAGTCCGTGGACCATGGGACTTGCGTGTTCCAGTGCGAAGCACTGGAACACCGCGCACGCGCACGCGCTCGCGCTCGGGCTCGGGCTCGGTCTCGGTCTCGGTCACGGTCTCGGGCTCGGTGCGAGGGCGTGGGCATGTGAGGCAGTGTGGCTGTAGAGGCGCTAGTGGCGCACTTTGCACTTCGCACGTGCGCATCGTGTCGCAGAGGGTCGCTCCCTTCGCGAGACGTGTGCGAGTCGCGGTGCGACTAGTGGCTAAGGCAGATGGTTGGTTGGACGAAAATCTAAAGGACTAAATGAGAGTCCCTTAGAATATATAGAGGGCTGAAAAAGAGCTGTTGCAGAAATTCTGTAACAGCTGTGCAATAAGTGCAGGGTCCAGCTGAAACTGCTGCATGGCTAGCCCCAACAGCTATAAAACGGCTAGCTGCTGTCTCACAACGGTCAGCATGCAGCAGCTTAATGGCCCATGCACAACGGTCAGAAAACGGCCATAAAACGGCTAGTTTTCTCAACAGCCAGAAAACGGTCATGGGATTTATTTCCCTGGACCATAACCCCCAGCCACCATAGCCTATAAAAGGAGGGCCTGGATAGGTTCCAAATCCATCTCAACTCACTCCATACGAATTCCAGAAAATAGCCTCTCCACTCATATATTCTAAGTGTTATCCAGCAATACAGCAAGGTGTCAACCTTAGCTTGAAGAACAGACCAGCGGTGTGGTCTAGGACGGTTCAACCGAACCAGCAGGCTGAAGATTAGAACTTAATCGAGCAAACCACTTTTCTATTTTCTTCTTTTCTTAAAGTTGAAATTTTCCTTTATATTGTAATACTGCCAGAAATAGTGAAATTGAGTTCCATTTGGTGGGCCTTCGTGTTTGCTGAACGCAGACCCACACTAGGCTCGTCGTATCCTAGAAGCAATTTGCCTGTAACCTATCAGCATACTCAATTTACTTGAGTTGGGGCAAATAACGCTTTAAGGACAGCGTTTTCAGACGTGCTTCAGCCTGTCCATATTATTTTCGGTTTCCATATTATACAGAAACTACATTAATCTGTATAAATTTAACAACAGTTACTTTTCTACTTCTCTCTCACAGTGCCTATCAAAGCAGGCCCTACATGAAGTGTCCAACTTGAAGGTGTGGACAGTCCACATTGAAGCTGGGACTCACATGATGGACAATCCACATAAAAGGTGGGACCCACATGATGGATGACTCCATATTAGTGTAGGCCCACATATAGTTGGTCCACATCAAAGGCCATAATGATTATAAAAAAAAATTAAAAAAAAATTTAAAAAAAACCCACATCCAAAGTGGGCTGGTATGATGGACAACTCACTTCAAAGGTGGAGCCTACATGATGGACGGTCAACATCAAAAGTGGGCTTCAACACAATGGATAGTGGACATTGAGGTGGCCCCACATGATGGATGGTCCACATCAAAGGTCAGCCTCTAATGATGAATGACCCACATCCAAGGTGAGCCTTGCATGATGGGCAACCCACATTGACGGTGGGGCCCATATGATGGATAGTCCACACTAAAGGTGGGCTCCACATGATGGGAAATTAATAATGATGGGCCCCACATGATGATCCATATCAAGCTAGGCCCTACATAATGGACGGTCATCATCAAAGGTCGTCCCTAATGATGAGTGGCCCATATCCAAGTTGGGTCCTTCATGATAGACGGTCCACATCAGAGGTGGGCTCAACATGATGGATAGTGGATATTGATGATGGGCCCCACTTAATGGATGACTAATATCAAAGGTGGGCCCTACATAATAAATGGTACACATTAAAGGTCGGGCCATAATGATGAATGGGCCACATCCAAGGTGGGCCCGGCATGATGGATGGCCCACATCAAAGGTGGGACCCACACAATGAATGGTCCACATCAAAGGTTGGCCCCACATGATAGATGGTGGAGGACCAGACAAACATAAGAGATTATTACTTGTGATGTTGGAAACTAAATATGCTTTTCTACTTTTTAGTTGATAAATATGTTGTTTACCAAACATACTTATTAGCTGAATAAGTAGAAACCAGAATAAGCTACTTAATGACATAAGTAGCTTATCCAAAGTAATTTATGATCCAAACACCGCACAAGTTATAAATAAGTTTCATATATGGTACACATAAAATTGGTGTGCATTCAGTGTGTGCTTGTTTGTAAACTATTATGCTCTTCCAGAGTATTAGAGTTTTTTGGGTTTTTTTCTTTTTTTTTTTGGATTGTTAAGTGACTGTCAATCGTCCATCAGTCTCTCTACCAACATCACTACAAACACAAGTATAACAACTCCATAATCTACATTATTAATACCTATGTATTACATGGTATACACCAAGGCAATGGCTCAGACCAAACCATTTATCCTTGGCCTGGCCTAGCATGGTACGGACACCAACCCTAGATTTCATGCTAACCAGCCCTTGGGCCAAGTTTGGTGGCCCAAGTCTACTCCTTCAACAACACCGGTTTTACAGGCTTATTGGGTTATACACTTCATGTTAGCTCAAGAGATTAAAAAATTATCAACATCCACAACTCAGGCCACACCACATGCACTAGTGGGAATGGGATGCCAACTATAAGTTTGTGTGTGGACCACCAAATATTATATCTTTCATCATACCCGTTAATCAGGTCCAACTCACTACGATGAAGAGAAAATACAAAAATCAGCTTGGTAAAAAACTTAAATGGACCATACCCTGTGAACATAGTGATTTTTTGGGAGCAATTTTATTTAGGGTACCCCATGTGAGTTTTTAATTGGACTTATCTTTTATATGATTCAAATTGGTTTGACGCCACAGAACATCCCAAGGTCTCCTCTTCATATGGGCTACATGCAGAGAAGAGAAGTCATGCCATGCCGGCTACAATATTAGGGATAAAAATTAAAATTAAAATTAAAATTAATTTTTTTTTAAAAAAAGGTGAAGCGGGTTTAATCTAAGCAATCCCTTTTGAGGCAAAATCCCAACCATTCTTGTCCACTAGCTACATTTTTATGACAAATATCCTGAAGACTAATTGTGAGGGCAAAAATATCCAAAGCTATTGACGTTGTATATTGTAGATGCTCAGTAAATAACAAACAACGTGTATCTCGAACTGGAATCATCTACAGATTCACAACTCAGGCGAACCAATGTTAGATGCTTAGGAAAAGACTCAGTCAGATTCACAACTCAGGCGAACCACACCACAGGGAACAATGGGGATGGGATGCGCCCACCATTGGTTTGTGTAAACTTAGCATGCTTGAGCCACATTTCAAAACTCATATTGATTTATATGCAGAGATGCTTCGTCCACATGTGCATGTAGATGACGTAACATCCAAACCTCTAGGAAGGAACGAAAACCCATATGCGGTAATGCTGTGCTGAGAATAGGATGCAAATAAAATCTACTGACAAAAGTATGCCAAAAGACCTGTTTGGTAGCCACTTAAAAATGAGCTCACCTCATTTTAGTTAAATAGTAATTATGTATTAGATATTATATAAATTGCTGGTTATGAGGATTACTTTTTAATCCCCCCCCCAAAAAATAATAATAATAATAAAAAAAAATAATAATAATAATAATAAAGAAAGAAAGAAAGAAAGAAAGAAAGGTGAGGATTATCTTTAATATATAATTACAATGAACTAAAATGAGATGAACTCATTTTTTAAGTGCCTGACAAACAGGCCCTAAGATGATCATCTTATGGTTTCTGGGAACAAATTAAATGAGATGGTTCTATTTCTGAATTTGGTCTGTGAATCTAAAAGATAGGTGAGGATTCCTGATCTCTCAACTCAAGATCGAGGAGTTGAATTGATTACAACAGTTAGTTTCAAACCTCTTTCTCCGTTGGAGGTCTCAAGTCCAGGCGGTCGGTCACTAGTTATGGTCCACCCAGCAGATAACTTCTAACTTATCAAGTGAACGTGACATCCACCCCTTCCAATAGGTTGGCCCCATCATTCACCTAGTGAAAAATCAGCCCAATCTAATCATCAGGTGGACACACCATAGAAAACAATATATATCCATTGATAAATGGAAAAATACAGGTGTGGCCCACTCAATGAGAGGAGGCTGATTTTTGCCCAATGTGATCTTCATGATGGGGCCAACCTATTCGATGGGTTGGACGTCACAAGCACATGAAAGATTGAAAGTTATCCACTGGGTGGACGGTACCTTATTGTCCAACTGGCTGGACTTGAAACCCTCTCTTTATAACAAGCAGAAATATGTGTGTGTGTGTGTGTGTGTGTGAGAGAGAGAGAGAGAGAGAGAGAGAGAGAGAATCTCAGTAAAAGCGAAAAAAAATGCAACAAAATAATAATATACAGTCATTAAATAAAGCAGTATTCATCTTTCATTCTGCCGAGTTAGGAAATTGACAGGATAATTCCTAGTTGCCCAAGTTTCTGATGAACAACGATGGTAACATCAGTATGAACTCTTCCATATTCTCCAATTAAAGTCCAAAAATCTAGCCTACAACTAACGACTGCTCGATCTATCCATTTGCAAATGTAAATCACTGAAAGGTTTGTCACTAATTCATATTTATTCAAGAAGCTATAACCATTCTTCTACAGCTTAAAAACACATTTATAAAGAAAAGAAAAGCAAAGAAAAGCAAAGGTTCCATTGGCTTTACCTCTTCTGGAAATTCAATTTTGCAATACAAACAACAAAGAGAGAAGCAACTAGGAGAGGCAGGCCAACCAAGATGATGGCGATGTGACCTAATTCATCATGGTGAAACCCAAAGAAGTCTTTTAAAAAGGAATTGCCCTGTATGTTTTCCCCAAAGACATCTATTTCCTTGTCCATATCACTATATTGAGAAGTGAGGAGCGCATTTAGAGCCCAGCCAGATGGGCTGATCCAATAGCACCACACCCACCATGTTGGGATTTGCTGCAAGAAAGAGTCCAATGAACAATACAATATATCCAATTGAGATTTTACTTTTGTACAAGATAGCAGAAGAAGGCAACAAGTGTCTTTTTTTATTTTCTTTTTCAACCCAAGAAATATGATGCTGCTTCAAGCTGTGTTTGGATGCACTATTGGATTGAATTGCACATGTTACTCTAACAAGTGGAAACAACCAAATTCTAATTTCATTAAAATTCATAACTACGACCTGAGCACCAAATTGCAATTATGTTACTCTCAAGTTGGGCTGGAGAGAAATGTAATGGGAATCTGATAGCTATTTCCTCATTACAAATACTGGTTAGCATCATTAACCTTTTTTCATTTCCTCTTAATGAAAGCAAAAGTGCACAATTGAATTCACTAGTACATCTAGATGGATGAAACCGGTCACAAAGTGAAACAGCCCAAAGTCATAACCCTACGTATACAGTGTATAAAATCTAATTATACCAACACAGGCTGAGATTAATTCACTTTAATGTTCAAGAAAGTTCTAATGCCTTTGCATTGCACATTAAATAAACTCTCCAATGATTATATACTGACATTAAAGAATACAATTGTCAGAGAGTCACTGGGTATATGCTTAAACATTACAGACTGGATTTAATGGTATTCCAAGTCTAAAATGTTGAATATTACATGCAAAAAGGTAATTGATTGCAGACGATGCTCTGTTGTGATTATGGGCATTGAGATTGGAGTGTTAGCCATTCATTAAGATAAGGAAACAGACATGATGATTTTCTTGCAAATTCAATATCGAAGTGACATGAGATATACTTGGAAATTGTCCCAGAACTGCTTATAGAAATTGCTCTAGAAGAGATTAATGAAAAAGAAGTACAGAATACTTTCAACAGGGTAATATGTGGATGTCCAAAAAGTAGCAAGGTCGGGAGGATGCTTATCTAACAAAATTCGTATTCAGTGCATTTTAGGTCCCACCTGAAATTCAGCGAATAAAAATTTGGAGCACAAAAGGTGGAGAAACATAAACCACATAATCTCGTTTCTGCTTTCTGGCCCAAATGCACTGGGAAACAGATAAAGACCACTACACTTTGAATTGTTATTTAACTGAGACTTGGTTACAAATCAACATACCCTTAACTAATGGAAGCCATTAGTTCAACCAGTCAGATCACAAAGTCAGATGAATCAGCTTTCATCCTAAGGAACAAAATACTTGCTAATCAAGAAAATAAAGAAAGATGGCAAGATTTGAATTGACAAAAATTTCAGGGCATCAGAGGCTTCCCCGATTGGAAGTTGGTTACTCAACAAAACTAATTACAAAACAGACTTCTTGTTGGTTACTCGACAAAACCAATTACAAAACAGACATCTTCTCCATTTTAGCACATTCCCACTTCATATAGGATGAACTGCCAAAGAATACATTACAGTGTTGTTTCTGTGAAACAATATATTACCATAATTGTCTAGCCACCTGATATCGGGTGGTCAGCCAGTTGTAATTATGAGAAACCAATCCCTAATACCTGGGACAAATCTGTGTTGATGATGATTGTCCAGCCACATAATATTATATATTCCCAAGGATATGATATGCTAACAACACATAAATGCATGAATGCATTTTGATAAAAAGAGAATCACAGCATTTGTGATATTAAATAAAAAAGAGTAGGCAAAAAAAAAAAACAATGAAACCAAAAATACTACTCACAGGTCTTGGTATTAAGAAACCCGTAAAGATATTGGACACGGTGAAGATAGTTGATGAATGTACCATGGCAATCTGCATACTTGGACTACCAGATATAATCAACATTCCCAGATAGGTGTAGTAAAGTATTGTCAAGAACATGGTGCCAAAGTACCACATGAATTTATGATGTGAAAACTGAAACCCAATTAAAAAATATGCAATAATCGCATGGATGGCTGCTTGAACAAACACATATGGAATTTCAATGGCTATCTGCAAAACAAAAATAAGTGTATCATCAAAACATGGTAAATCAAACATCAAGGGACTGAGGGAAAGAAGAATCTCATATCCAATAACTCTATAATTTCTCTATTGATTCCGAAATTTTTTATTTGCATTACCTAATGGCAAAAGGTACTACGGATTTAAAAATGAAGACTTATCCATGAACTTGCAAAGAAGAGATGGTTTACAAATGTGTGTGTGTGTGTGTGTGTGTGGGGGGGGGGTGAACAGCCCCACTTTTTGGATATTGTCAGGATACCCATAATTGCCAGACTGACAAAATAAAGCACACAGAATACTTCCATACATGAAAATGGCTTGAATTATTTGCACGTACAGACATGATTGGAAAGAATAAGGCTATCACTGTACTTGATGCGATCCATGTCTATCTGGGTAACTCCTTGAGAAGCTGCTATAGTACCAATAATTTTATATTACATTTGCAATTTGAGCTTTGCCATTTACTTCCACAAAAATGACAAAGGAACAAATATATAGATAGTAATATTCAGTAAAAATGTTTGTAATCCTGAAACAGTTTTTTATCCTTAGGTATAATTATAGTAATATTACTCACTTGTTTAAAAACAGAAGTCTAGTCAGATCCTGGAAACAAAAAGAATGCTATGTTTGCTTGTTTATTGTTGTTTGATTTTTTTTATTTTTTATTTTTCCTTCCTTGAAAACCATGAGTACTTTGCAGCAGTTCAAAATGTTAAAGGTAGCAAGACCTGTGCAAGGGCATAAATATGAGACGAGTACATTCCAACAAATCGTTCCCTATACAATACAAGGCGTTCCTTCATCACAAAATCCTGAACCGATTGACAGTTATTGATGCCCAAGAAAGTTACTGCACTAAACATGAATCCTGCTATGTTGAACAAGTCCTGCTCTGTGTTTCTGCAATTTAAAAACACAAGCATAAGTAAAAGGAAAGAACATGCCAACCATATGCCAGAAAAATGGATATATTATCATATAAAACTTAAAATTCTACTTCAAACCATAACTATAAATAGTAAATGTATGAATGTCAAAATAACTAACTATAAATAGTAAATGGCATGTTCAGCTGTTTGGCTCATGCAGCTGTAAAAGGACACACAATGCACTTAATTTTCACTTTCTTCAACAAAAATCAAAATTTCCATGTGATGTACATCTAAGTGATGCCACACAGCACATAATAACTAGCCTATTTGACAGAGCTATCTGAATTTAGGAAGAAACAAGGTTGCTTGCCATAGGGCCATGCTACTTGGGTCACGCATGGAACTTTAGTGCAGCACGCCATGGCACACCAAGCTTGGTCTTGAGCCTCCACATGCTATTTGAGACGTGCTGCATCCTCCAAGATATGGTAGTAATAGATGATGATTTTCTATTTCTAACCTGTCGAAGATGATTTATGAAGCTATGTATCAAATAATTGCCCATTTAAAGACATTGATTTGACCCATACACTCTTCAATACTTAACATGAAGGACCCACAAGCCTAAGATATTTGCCTGGCAATGATTGAAGGCTATTGGCCTTCAGTTACATCCTAATGGGATTATTTTTCATAAGTTCCTTGAGCATCTTTCGTAAATATAATGACCCTTACGGGTTTTTGAACTTTTGATTTCAATGATATGTTTTGTAAAAATGAACACCTATGTAGTGTGATGAAAAAAGAAGAAGAAAAAGATAAAAGAATGAAAGGAGGAAGAGAAAAGGAGAGATTAGGGTTCACATGCCCCTTCCCCCATCTCTTGTTTAACATATTTTCAATCATTACAATAATGCCATTAGTGGGTCCTTACTCATGGCTCAGTGGTAGACCTTGTGGGTTTCAACACTGAGGTCATGGGCTTGAGTACCCATGTGGTGGTGTAAAAATAAATAAATAAATAAATAACAATAATGCCATTAGTAACAAATGCATGAATACCTATTATGTCTTAAACATCGATGGAGTGTAGCATAGAACCACAATCCAATAACACTTTCCCTCAAGTTGGAGCATATATATCATGAATGCCCAGCTTGACAAACAAATGTAGTTGAATACAACCCAGAGCTTGAATACAACCCAGAGCTTTCGTAAACATATCTGTCAGTTGATCTTGGGACTTGACAAACGGCATGCAAATTTATTTACTAGCAACTTTCTCCTAAATGAAGTGGTAATCGACCTTGATGAGCCTGGTCCTCGATGAGCATGATCATAGCACAAGGGCACTTGGAGCACATTTTGCATTTCACATGTGCACATCATCATTAGAAGCTATAAACTTTTCCCAACCTGACTCAAGCCACAATGTGGACCATGGGTCTAATCCACAATTTGGGTGGTTGGAGCAACTGCAATAGACTAGGTTGACCGAATTGGTGATGTGGTGTCTGGGTAGATGGTTGACCATGTTAAACATTGGATGATGTGACCGCATGGAGGTTACATGTACTATTGATTGACTATTGTTCCTGGGTGGTAGTTGAGAAGATCATTGGCACTATTGAGGTAGATGTGTGTAGACCACATCGGTTAGAGTTGACCAATATGTGTAAATTACCATTCCATTCCTAGTTTAAATGAAGAGACACCAATGTGTCTGCTGCCAATTAATTCATGCAGCCTCTCATACCCCTTCTTGCACCCAATTGAGGTGTATATAATCAAGGCCTAGGAGACCCATTTTGCCAAAGAAAACATTTGTTTCACAACCTCTCTTTCTCACCTCAATTTGCTTTCAAAACCATTCCAATTTTATCAGGGGCCAATTGAAAAAACCTGTTTTGGATGCATTTGAGTGCATTCAGATTTCAAAAGTTGTTTCGCAACATGGATTTGATAGTAAATGAAATACACAGCTCTGGTGTGTTTTGAAATCTCATCCTTTTGTTGTGATTCCAGTTTAATCGAAGTGAAATAAAATACACATTTCTGGTGTGTTTTGAAATCTCACCCTTTTTGCAATGATTCCATTTCAATCAAAGTGAAATGCCTTTTTGGCTCCTTTTTAAAGGTAGGAGAGTTACATGTGTAACAAAGGTGTCGCTAGGCTATTAATCCATTGTACAAATGGCATGATGATGATACCCCTAAACAATCTAATTATCGGTTGCATCACTAAAATCACATTAGTAGAATGATCTAAATTGTCCAATCGATGGTTAAAAAACAATGGTGAGTTGCTCATTTGTGATCCTTATACTTGCGGCCCACCTAAGGCTTGGAATTTCACCACTTTTAGCTAAAGTATATATTTCTTTTAAGATTTTCATAGTATATATTTCAATGGGCTTATTACAATCATTCTATCAAATATCACATGTGTACACTAATTTGGGATATTAAAGTTGATTTGGTAATCGAATTTAGGTCTTTGTAAATATACTACATAATTTCAATGCATTCTTATTTTGGGATTTCGGTGCATTCCATTTACAAGCTACCAAACATAACTAAAGATTGGGAATCACCTTGATTCGTGATTTGGATTCCAATGCACTCCAAATATAAGCTCCCAAACAAGGCCTCAATTTTCTAGACCGGTTTACTAAGATGTCTAAGGATGTTCATCTAGTTAGACATATATGATTGCCCATTCACACATGTGGCTGAGCCGTACAACTGGATGGTCGTGGTGGAGGGGTTTGTCCCCTTAACTGGATGATCAATGATTTGCTGGTGAAAGAATAACGGCTTAAGGTGTTATTTCTATCGCGGAATTGACGGATCATCTTTGCATTAATAATGAAGATTCAACACAATAATCTTAAGGCATACCTGATTGGGAAGACATTCTCAATGCCTTGATGTCGCCGACGAGAATCTTGATATTTCGCACCTCACACCCTCAGGAGAACCTCTCAATGGGACTAAGGTTTTCTCTCTTATGTAGGTGAAAGGACCAAGACATCTATTTATAGAAAAGAGGGCTAGAGAAGCTTACCCATTACACTTCTCTCCTCTAGGGTCTCCACGTTGTAGGTTTCCTTATACGGCTTAATAACCATGTACAGGGACCACGACTCAAGCATCCTGCCCCAAACCTATTTACAATAATCACAATTGTAGTAGGGCCCACTGAATCGCTCAATCTGAATAATCCAACGATCAAATCTAAACCTGTGTTCATGTGTGACCCACTTAATAAGAGTCTTACATAAGGTTCTTTCCTCGATTCCTCAATCTCATGGTTCCTCTGATACGACGTTGGTGGCCTCATCTGGTACTTGTGATACTCGCACTCTGATGTGCTTTGGCTGTAATATGGTGGGACATTTAGTCTCACAATGCAAGGAGTGGTGCTCTTGCTGTCACTAGAGTGGTCATGGCATTTCTGAATGTAAAGCGAAGGATTTTGTTGTTGTTTCCAGAGGCCGAGGATGCGATGGTCGTGGCCATGGACATGGTCGTGATCATGCCTTTATTGTTACCATTACTCCTCTTGAGCCTGCACCTACTTCCAGTGACTCTGCTAACTCTGTCTCCGCCTCTCCTCTAACCCCTGAGATGGTTCAACAGATTTTACAGGCCCTTTTTGTTGTGGGTCTATCAGGTATATCTTTGTCATCTCCTTGGTACATTGATTCCGGTGCGCCAAATCATATGACTAATAGTTCTTCTCACCTTCGTGATGTTGGTCCTTATACTAGTCATTAAGTTATTTCTACGGCTAATTGTGCATTACTGTCCATTAAGTCGGTTGGTATTTTTCAATTGTTCCCTACTACTAATCAGTCCTTTTATTTTGAAAAATGGGTCAGCTTACTGAAAATCATCGTTTAGTTCTTTTCCTTAGTAATTTTTGTGTTGTGCAGGATCTAACAATGGGAAAAGTAGTGGGAGTGGTAAGAGGAATGGTTGCCTCTTCATGCTGGAGTTCCCTTTCCGATGTCACTTCAGCCTCTTGTTTTTTTGCCCCGTCTACTTTGGATATTTCTCGTGCTAATATATTGTGGAGACTTTGGCATTGTCGCCTTGATCATCCGCATTCTGATAGGCTTTACCATTTATTTTCCTGTAGTTTATTAGATAAATTGGACATTAATAAATCTACTTTGAGTTTGCCTTATTCTTCATGTTGCTTATCAAATAGTAAAAAGCTGCTGCTTTTTCATTGAGTATTTCTCGTACTTCTGTTATATTTGATTTGGTGCATGCTAATGTTTGGGATCCTTCCCTTGTTTTATCTAAATTTGGATTGTGATATCAAGTTATATTTATAAATGATTTTACTTGGTTTACATGGATTCATTTCATGCATTCCAAGTTGCAAGTTTTTTACATTTACCAACAGTTTTCCTCCATGGTGAATACTAAGTTTGGTAAGAAAATTAAAGTGTTGCATTATGATTCAGGGGGGAATACATTTCTTTGGAATTTGCTGCATATATATATATGTGTGTGTGTGTGTGTGTGTGTGTGTGTGTGTGATCATGGGTTATTTATCAGAAGACATATTCTGACACCCCTGAGACAAATGAGGTGGTTGAACGGAAGAACCGCCACATTGTGGAGAATGCAAATACATTGATGTCTGATATGTTAGTTCCCCGTATATTCTGGGTTGAGGCAATGTTGCACTTGGTATATCTTATTGATTATATGTCGAAGCCCCTTCTTCGTATTGTCTCTCCCTATTTTGTTCTCTTTGACTCCTTACCTAATTATTCATCATTTCGTGTGTTTCAGTGTGTTTGTTATGTTCACCTTCCTACTTGGGAACGTAAAAAACTATCCTCCAAATCCACTCGGTGTATTATTTGGGCTTTGGTGATACCCAAAGGTGGGTTTCGTTGTTTTGGTGTTACTTGTAGATGGGTACGTATTCCTCATAATGTAGTTTTTCTAGAGCATGAACCTTTTTATTCTTAGTCATCTACTATTACTGCTCCATCAGGTTTTTCTTCCTCTAAGTTAAATGATTTTCCAGATATTCTGGTTGCATCTTCTATTCCTCGTCCCTTGAAAATTTATCAGCATCGGCCCAGAGCACCACCTCCATCTCCTCCTCAGACTACTTCACCTATTGCAGATCTCCATTCCCTCTTTGCTATTGATTTCATTCCCCCACTGGTATGTCGCTCTCCTCAGCCCCATAAATCTCCTGATCATTTGATTTACTGTCTATGATGTCTTCCACATCGGATTCTGTTTCTATCCCTACCTCCTATTCACATGTCGCTTCTCAGAGTTGTTGGCGGGATGCTATGGCAGACATTGGCTGAGAATCATACATGAGACCTTGATCCACATCCTCCACGACAATAGGTTATCGGCAGCAAAGGAGTATATTCTGTGAACTTGAAATATGATGGATCTCTTTATCTGTATAAAGCACAGCTAGTTGTTCAAGGGAAAAAGCAGGAATATGGGATAAATTATGATGAGACATTTTCCCCACTGGTGAAAATGAAGACCATTTGTACTCTTCTTGCAGTTGCCTTGGTTCGTACTTGGCCAATTTTTCGGATGGATGTGAAGAATGCCTTTCTTTATGGTGACCTGCATAATACAATGTATATGACCCAGCCACTTAACTATGGTGATGGTTTAGGATATATGTTGTGTCGTATGAGGAAAGCATTGTATGGCCTCAAGCAGGCTCCACGTGCTTGGTTCCGGCATTTCCATGATGTGGTTATTGGTGTTGACTTCTCTCAGAGTGGACACGACCCATCTTTGTTTACACGCACCACTTCCCATGGCATTGTCATCATTCTAGTTTATGCGGATGACCTGTTATTGAATGATAGTGACTCTTTTGGGATTTCTGAGTTACAGATGATTTTATGCTCTTCATTTCATACGAAAGATTTGGGCCCCCTCACTAGTTTTCTAGGTCTTGAGATCTCTAGATAGCTAGCATAGTATACCACGGATCTCATTGCTCTTGCAAAGTCGACTAATCAAAAGTTTGTTCAAACTCTCATGAAGCTAAATGTTCAGTATGGTCATGACGATGATAACCTTCTGGAGAAGCCCACACTTTACTGTCGCTTGGTGGGTAGTTTGGTGTACTTGACAATGACTCATCCCGATTGATGGGGACATCTCGCGCACACGCACATGCACACCCCCCCACCTACGCACGTACGCACGGAGTAGGAAGGCTCCACCGTCGATCTGGCTCAATGACGACGTCTAGGGAGGGCCCCCTAACTAGAAGACGAAGTTTGGTTCATAAGAGTGGGCCCGATAGTCAAGAAAAACCCATCATGGGATCTCATGATCGTGACTCACTAGTCGGATTGATTTCATATTTTAGGTTTTTCTTATTGTTATTATTTAGAACATCATGAACGCTTTAGATTTCTTTGTTTGGTTTTTATTTTAATTTACTTCATCATCAAGTAATAGGTTGCGCACATGGCGTGAGTTTAGGGGTATAGGGTTTTCTTATAAATAGGCATCCCTTGTAGCTTTTTTCATTCATTGAGGATTAATAAAAATTTTGCGTTTTCCTACTTTCTGAGTTGTGAAGCCTAATTGGGTGCAAAGTCCTCCCTTCATCGAAGGGTTAATTACCGCGGTATGAAGCCACATCTATCCCGATTCGCCCCCATCCATTGTCATCTCTACTACCCATCTTCTACCATCCCTTCTTATCACCTCGCACCATCATCCAAACTTCGAATCAATCATCTATTGCAGCAATTCTCTTCCCTACATCAGAATTTCAAAATCTGGCCCCACGGGAGGGCTGAAACTTCGGCAGAGCACCACGCACAAACCATACATCGGATCGAGCTGAGATTTGGGAGTTTTGGAGTCCATCCCTGGCCGATCAGGGCCAAGGTGGCTTTTTTCTGAATAGTCGGCCCTACACACGTGCGGCCGAGATCACACGCACGTGTGTCTGGCCCATTGTTATTGTCCGCGCACGCAGTACTTCTCTGTTTCGTCTCTCCTCTCTTTCACTCCGCTTTCACCCAAAATCCCTAAACCTAACCCTAAATTATTCAAATCTCCAATTTTATACCCCTTTTCTTACCCTAGGTTTCCCGAATTGAAATTTCTGAATCCCTTGGATTAGGGACTAATTACTCTACATGTGTGGGTGATTATTTCTTATCTTTGAGTATCATTTGGTTCATAATTTTTATTGATCCAGCCCTATCATGCGTAGGCCTGGACCCGCATAGATTCTCCTTAATTGAATGTTTGGACTTTCATGTGGGATATAGAATTTGTGTAATTATTTTTGAACCAACGTGATCTTAAGCTTGAAATCTCACACATTATGTTTAATTTCATGTCCTGCATCAAATTTGGTATCAAAGCCTAGAGTTCTTGTAGGGGAATTCACCACATATTTAGGGTTTAGTTTGTTTGAGTCCTTCATGCAATCAGTCCATCATATATATCTGAATTTTAGTAACGGTGTGTAGTCTCCTTCATATAGAGTCTCGTAGGGTCATTTAGTTTTTAGATGCATATAGTTGCTATAGCAGGTTCTTAAGTTGAGCAAGTCAGTGTATGCCCATACGTACGTGGTTTTGGCTTGCACCCTACACTAAACATGGAGCAACTACTAGAGTCATTGAACAAGTTGTCCCAGCAGATCGAGTATTTGGGTAAGCGCTATAAACAATATATAGACCAACGCTTTAATCAATTTGATGCGTGCATTACCCAACTAAAGGCCTCCACCGGGACAAATCCCATCATTGGGGTAGATGTCCAATCTCAGACAGGTAGCCAGGAGAATAGACCAATGAATGGAGGTGGCCAATAAATCAGTCATGGGCGTGCATCCGTACCCATACCCCATGAGGGACATCAAGACCATTATTTTGAGTGGTACAACATGTACGGCCTCGTGGCTAGAGAGAGTGCACTAGAGGCTAGTGTAAAGTTACCCACTGAGGCCATTTCGGTAGTGGATGAGTTTCGTGATGTCATTCATGATGATCTATCAGATGCGTCTCCCCCTATGAGGGATATAGAGCACACCAAAACATGAGACACCGTAATACGTAAAGTCGAGTTTACGTTTAATAGTTCTGTCAATAGGTCCACAGGTCTCAATCCTTATGAAGTCGTTACTGGTTATAAATAAAGGAAACCTATTGATCTTGTCCCTATGTCACTGTCTCATATGCCGTCAGAGCCTGCAGAGTCCTTTGTGCATCACATTCATTAATGGCATCAAGAAATCAAGCAGAAGATCATGACTAGTAATGAATATTACTCACTTTCTGCAGACCAACATAAATGTTTCAATGAATTCAATGTAAGGGACTGTCATGATCCGCATCAGGCCAAAGCGGTACCCTCAGGTAACCGTTCGAAAATTACATGTATATAGCACTGGACCATTCAAAATTATAAAACGAAACAGTCTCAATGCGTATGTGGCAAATCTTCCACCCTCCATGGGAATTAGTTCCACATTCAATGTGGAGAATCTAGTTGTATTTCAAGGGGTCATTGATGTATTGTTCAGCCTTTCGCCTAACCATCTTGATTCCCCAAACCTTTCCCTTGATCCATGGCTCCCTCCAGACCCATTTTTTCAGCCTCTACATCTCATTCCTACTCGTCCCGACCCATTTTCTCAGCCTCTACCTTCCATACCTACCCGTTCCGACCCATTTTTTCAGCCTCTACCTCCCATACCTACCCGTCCCAACCCGTTTTTCCAGCCTCTACGTCCCATACTTACCCGTCCCGACCTATTTTCCCAACCTCTACCTCCCATACCTACTCTTGCCTACCTTTCTTCCCAGCCTTTACCTCTCATACCTAACCTTCACATACCCAGAGAGGAAATAAAAGATATCCTGGACCATCAGATAGTTTTAACGTCGGACAGCGGGTTTTAGAAGTACCTGATTAAATAGAAGTCAAGTCCAGCTTCAGACAGTACGTGGCTCACTGCGGAGGAGCTTCAGATACTTGATCCTGACATCCCAAAGTGGTTCAGGAGTTTTATTTCACCAGTGGCGAAATCTTCGCAGCCGAGGAGAATTGATGGGGACATCTCGCACACACGCGCATGCACGCCGCCCCACCTATGCACGTACGCAGGGAGTAGGAGGGCCCCACCGTTGATCTAGCTCAATAACGACATCCAGAGAGGGCCTCCTAGGTAGAAGACGAAATTTGGTTCAAAAGAGTGGGCCCAATAGTCAAGAAAAACCCATCATGGAATCTCATGATCGTGGCCCACTAGTCAGATTGATTTCATATTTTAGGTTTTTCTTATTGTTATTATTTAGAACATCATGAATACTTTAGATTTCTTTGTTTGATTTTTATTTTAATTTACTTCATCACCAAGTAATAGGTTGCGCACATGGCGCGAGTTTAGGGGTATAGGGTTTTCTTATAAATAGGCACCCCTTGTAGCTTTTTTCATTCATTGAAGATTAATAAAAATTATGTGTTTTCCTACTCTCTGAGTTGTGAAGCCTAATTGGGTGCGAAACCCTCCCTTCATCGAGGGTTAATTACTGTGGTGCGGAGCCACATCTATCCCGATTCGCCCCCATCCATTGTCATCTTTACTACCCATCTTCTACCATCTCTTCTTATCATCTCACACCATCATCTACACTTCGAATCAATCATCTATTGCAGCAATTCTCTTCCCCACATCAGAATTTCAGAATCTGGCCCTACAGGAGGGCTGAAACTTTGACGCAGCACCAAGCACAAACCGTACATCGGATCGAGCTAAAACTTGGAGGTTTTGGAGTCCATCCCTGACCGATCAGGGCCAAGGTGGCTTTTTTCTGAATAGTGAGCCCCACACACGCACTGGCCCATTGTTGTTGTCCGCACGTGCGGTACTTCTCTGGTTCGTCTCTCTTCTCTTTCACTCCGCTTTCACCCAAAATCCCTAAACCTAACCCTAAATTACTCAAATCTTCAATTTTATACCCCTTTTCTTACCCTAGGTTTCCTCGAATTGAAATTTCTAAATCCCTTGGATTAGGGACTGATTACTATGCATGTGTGGGTGATTATTTTTTATCTTTGAGTATCGTTTGGTTCATAATTTTTATTGATCCAGCCCTATCATGTGTAGGCCTAGACCCGAATAGATTCCCCTTAATTGAATGTTTGGACTTTTGTATGGGATATGAAATTTGTGTAAATGTTTCTAAACTAACGTGATCTTAAGCCTGAAATCTCACACATCATGTTTAATTTAATGTCCTGTATCACCAATATTACATATGTTGTCCAGGTTGTCATTCAGTTTGTTTTTGTCCCGAGGACTCTTCATATGACTTCCATGCCTCAGATTATTTGATACTGGGGTGGTTGTGTTGTCACCCGCCTTGGCACTTCTCTCATCTCTTGGAAGTGTAAGAAACAGCCCACAGTCTCTAAGTCCAGCACAGAGGTTGAATATCGTGTGATGTCTGCTACATGCTGTGAGATTGTGTGGATTCAAGGCCTTTTGTCAGATCTTAGTATTCATCTTATAGCTCCAACTCCACTTTATGTGGATAACATCAGTGCAATTCTGATTGCTTCCAACCCTGTCTTTCATGAGAGGATAGCACGTAGAGATTGATTGTCACTTTATTCAAGAGAAGTATCAGTCAGGTATCATTTCTCTTCCTCATATGACATCACATGATTAGATTTATGATATTCTTACAAAGGCACTATCTTTTACACCACATTCCTTCATTGTTGGCAAACTATTGTTGGTTGATAACCCGCAGCAGTTTAAGGGGGGATGTTTGATATATATGATTGCCCATGTCACACATGCCACATGTGGCTGGGTCACACGGCTAGATGGCCATGGTGAAGGGTTTGTCCCCTCACCTGTCTATATTATATTTGTATTATTGCTTGTTATATATTTTTCCTTTTTATCCATTCACCCCATGTTGGGTGGCTATGTGACTATCTATAGAGGGGCATTTTTGTACATTGTTCTCTTTTTAGGGTTGATAGATATTGTTGTTTTCTTTGAGTGTTTGGCATTAGGGAAAACCTCACCAATCTGGAGTTCAGTTATGTGTGGTGATTTCTCTTGGTTTTCTCCAAAACCTATCACATCTATACTACAAACTAATGCATAGCAATAGTATTGGATTTGTGCCTGAATTATGTTAGAGGCAGACTTGGAACCCATTTTGCAGTATCGGTTTGATTAGTGTTGGGAGCATTTACTGTCTTAAGGATAGCAAAATCCGTGATTCAGGCAAGATTACTGTCTGCTCTCATCTTTTGTCACGAAACACATCCAAGACCTATCGTGAGTTTCATCACTATGGACTACTCATACAAAGTTTTGCTGCATATTTAGAAACTCTACAGTTTAAGAATGCATCCAATTGGTGGAACCGAATGACTTACATATTGCTCCCATGTTTCCAGAAAAGTAAGCCAAGGAACAATGACGAGACAAAGGTAAAAGAGATTCTCTTCAAGTTGTACTGAGGACTTCTCCAATATGATAAGTGAAGTTTCTTCAAGCATGCTGTGAACTGGACCCATTTATTCATGGAAAAACGAGTGGAAAAATGTAAATCTGTTGAGCCTGGAGGAGGTACGCTCAATTGCTCAACCAGCATTTTGGTGTCCCTGTATATAAAGTACCATTACCATTACACAGTCTAGAGAGCAAGGCTATTGGATATTAGTATTTAGATATTAGTAAGTGCCCAACTCACTGATAGAGAGACGAGTCCTTATAAATTTGAGCAAAGTCTATGCCATGTTGCCTCTCAACAGATGTAGAAGTAACTTCTAACATCCATGTTGCGGGGTTGTAGTTATCTTTGATCTTTGGTATGCCTGGAATCCCCTTCAAAAGCCAAAACAAGAAATAAATGAGAAGGGAAAACAAGTCCACAAGTTCAATAGGGTATGTTCGATATTCTTGAAAGAATATCAGGTTACGAAATACGGCTATCATATTTCTCAAATAAGATAGCACAAGTTGCAGCTGCATATCCCTGATTCCAAATAGAGGAATCTGAAAGAAAAGAGACTGACCTCAAAGTAACTAATAACACTCTCTGATTGGCGACCTATCTGACCAGAATAAATAACCTGTCCACCTTTTTTTATTAGAATCAACTGCAGAAAAGAGAAGGAACAGAAAGGTGTTATCTTACAAACCAACATTAAGTTTAGAAAGAAGATTTGTAGAATCAACTTTCAAGATTCTTTGCATAAAATTAAGAAAACATTGGACTTATCATTAATCAGGAAAACAAATCTTCGTTCAATGAAAACAACTAACTCTTTTGAAATCTTGTCAATTTTCCCGGTGCAAGTGTCTCAACAGAGAAAGGACCCTTGTGTTAACCATAAAAGAAAAATCTAAATGGAATGCAGGTGGACTTGATTCATTTAGAAATATTTCTCACAGTTCGAAACATCACATGAGCACATATACCAATTAATGGACAACAAAACACTAATGCAGCTGAATTATTCCCTTAATTCATGACTTCAATCCTATTGAAGTCGGGATTTACTCTTTGAAATCTGTTGCATGGGTTCGTCCAAATCATCTTATGGTAACTTTACATCTTCATTTGGAAACAACATCAAGTTCTGAGTTATTCGGGTTCTGATATCACACAATGTCATTTCCACAATGTCCTGAATGTAATTTAAAATGAAGAAAAGAGCCCCACATTGCATTTCTCTCAATTAAGGGGGAGTTTCTTGATACAATTTTCTAGAAGATGGGCAACCCTAATCCTACAATTAGTGATCGAAACCTAATTTCTCTACTTTTATATTTGTTCTTAGCATTTTCTGCCATGTTGTATTTTCTTCCTTCCATTTATGCTTCATATTGAGACACTGAGCATATCCCAGAAAAAGAAGGAAATATAAAAACAAAATAGTGTCCTATTCAATAACTGTTTACTCTCTAGCTTGGTTTTGGAACTTAAAAACTCAACTAGAAAGTCTCTAGAGTTGAATAGAATCAAGTCAGTCAATCAAGATTTTTTGAATTTTAAACACCAAGGCTTGGTGATATCAAAGAAATATAAATATTGTGGAATCTTGGTGAAACAAGTCCAGTTTTGTCAAATTTATCGTATTTTATTTTATTAGTTTCTCCAAGTTTTCTTGAGTTGAGTCGTATCTAATAGACTATGTCAATCGAATCCTAAATGAGCATTATGAGAGTAGCGACCTAATTGATTTTTCTTTTATTAGTCTTGATGAAACCCAACCGAGTCATGTCATTGACTCAGTGGAGGTTGATGAGGACATCACATCACGTACACCTTTACATATGTATCAGAGGAGGAGGTGGGCCACACCGATTTCCCTATGGTTAGGTGAGTACTCATGATCATGCTGAAGACCCCATGTGCATGTGCAAGCATCTGGAAGACCTTACACTGGGAATATACACATGGGCTGCTTTATAGAGTGATCCAGACCGTTGGATCGGAGGGACATGACGATCGGGTCATTGGATCGCATGGATCACATGATCAAGCCATTGATCGTTGATTATCTACATCAGTTTTAGAATTTATCATATTTTAATAGGATTTAGCTTTTTATTATTTTATATTTGGACACATTATGAGTGTTTTAATTGATTTTATTTAGACTAGGACTATTTTCGTTAAAATTCACAAGACAGGGGGATTTTTGTAATTTTTTAAACTTCTTGGATCTATAAAAAGAGGGGGGTGTGTGACCTATCTCCCATTGAATTTTGTAATTAAAAAAAAAAAAAAAAAAACTCTTACTTTCTTCTCCTATCTTCATACGATTTGAAGATACTTTCATGTGATTTAGAAGAAAGATTTGTGCGAAGCTAATCTTCATCAACGGAGGTGCGAGGTCTCCGACTATCCTCACACCATCTTCTATTTTCTTCCCCATCTAGGTATTTTTTTCAAATTCTTAATTCTCCCATCCCAAATATTCGTCTTCTCTCAAACCCAACTTTCTCATACTCATCCACAATCCTAACCCTAAACCGAATATTTTTACTTTCATAAAATTATCCAAACCCTAATTTTCACTCTATATTGTATTTGGTTTCCTATTTTGAAATAGACTATACCCTATGCTAATTGGATGTCCCTACATCCATTAGATCCTAGTTTCTTTTTTTATTTAATAATCTTATGTTACGATGTTGGTAGCTTAGGTTAGGATTATGCATGATTTTCTTTTGATTTTCATAATATTTGTGATGAATATAGCGACATTTGTGTTTTTTTGTTAAATATCTTAATTGGGTCATTTGATCTCACATGTTATTTAGTTCATGCATCGGTCTTATATCAGTAGAGGGATGTATTTTGAGTTTTCAAACATAGCTTTCTAGTGCTAATGTAACTCTCCATGAGCATTTTGTAAGATGCATCTGTGAAACAGAAATGTATATGGATAATTAGTGCTGGAAAGGTTAATATGTTTTGTAGAAGTGTCCTCTTTTTCTTATTTATTTTGACTTTCTTTACTTTATTTGACTTCTTGATTAACTGATTTAGACAACTAAAGAAGCTTATACATCACCTTTGAGAGGGCTAAAATGCCATGCCTTTGACTCACCTTTTAAAAAATTGGTTAAAAGATGAAAGGTAAGCATGTTTGCAATGTTGAGCTCTCTTTTTTTTAATAGTAATGACTAATGAGAAACGTCATTAAAGAAAGAAAATGGTACCTTCAAATCTATAATATGAGTACTCAGACACACCATCAAGATACCAGGACCAATTTAGTAGCAGAGAAACCCATACACCAAGCACTTGTGATTCTATCAGAAGGTTATCTAACCATGCATCCATTTCATCTATGTCAATGTAAACCAGTTAAAGTTTTTTGGGTTTATTTTGAAGTTCCTTTAAAGTTTGTATGAAGTCATTCTTTTCTTTTCTTTTTAATGAAATAGTCGAAGAGCTCCACCAAGATTTCATTGAATTGGCAAAATATACGGCCATTCAGGCAGGTCCGAACAAAAAGGATTGGACCTCACCTATCAGATGCAAAGGGAAGCTAAAGGTTAAACAATATAGACAAAGAAGCAATGGCACCCGACGCCTGACAAGAAACGAATGAGAGCCACTCCAAAATGGTAGCATCAAGCAGCCAAAAACAACCCCTCAACGGACAGTTCCTGAGAGAATGATGCATCAGCCACTGGTATCGGCATTCGCTGATAAACCAGTGAAGGCACGACTGAAGTTGCGAGAGGAACAACAGGAGGGCAACCAAAACAGCCGGAGACTAGCCCAACTGAAACATAGGACCAGAAGCATGGGCAAGACAGGGTCACCATCAGGAGAACCACCCCCCCAACAGCCTGACAGCCTGGGGCAACAAGATTAACCCACACTCGTCCTCGGTTTTCCTGGTCTCAGAAGCCCCACATTCGCCTTGTCTAGAAGAAGAGAGCCCCTGATTGCAAGAGGCAGAGAAGAATAGGAGAAGAAGGTCGAATCCTGGGCACCACCTCTTGCGATCTTGGCTAGACCATTCGTGACCGAATTGCCTTCACGGTAAGTGTGGGAAAACCGAATATTAAGGGATTGAGCAAGCTAATGAATGATGGCAATGCAGTACCAAAGGTTCCCACTGCATGAGTGAGGGGAAGGAGACAACTTGAAAAATGAGGTGAGAGTGAGTTTCAACTATAATGTTCGCAAGGCCCTTATCAGCGAAGATGCCCAGCCCGTCGACCATCGCTTGGGCCTCGACAGTGTTGTTGGAAACTATGCCATATTTGTTGTGGAAAGCAAAAATCAGATTTCCAAGGTGGTCCTGCAAACGCCACCCCCGCCTCCATCACCCGGATTGCCCCTAGTTGAGCCGTCCACATTGAGCTTTATCCAACCCTAGCACGATTTTGCCCATTTGATGACGAGAGTCAGGGAGGTAGAAGGTGGAAAGCGGCAGCTAATTCCCAAAGCTCTCATTATACTGAGTTCCTTTGAGGAAATGTCAATTAGACCCGGGAGGAGCATCCCAATCTCATTCAGCCAACTAAAGATTCTATAGATTGTCTGCGAAGCTGAAAAACCGGAGTTCTCAAATCTAGCTGCATTACTCCTAAGCCAGATTTCCCATAAGATGAAAGGTGAAGCCATACCTCGAAGAAGTTGTCATCTCGAGGATTTCCTAGCGAGCATACTCCATTGCATTTGGGATGGAGAAACTGAGGAAATCCTTCGCACCTTACAAGCCTTGGATATCAAAATGGAGGAAAACGCTTAATCTTCTAAAGAATTAGCTATGCGGATTAAGCTAACTCAGGACAATGCTGAGAGATTTAACGAAGATGAAATCAAGTGGAGACAACACTCTAGAAGCACCTAGCTAAAGGAGAGTGATAAAAACATAGTATTTCCAAAGCATTGCTAGAGCTCGCGCAAGGATTAATAAAATCAGCAATATTGTAGTTGGCGGCACTCGTTTTGAATATAAGGAGCAAATCTCAATTGAAATTCCAGGCTTCTTAGAAAACTTGTTGTCGAGGGAGGATTAGAGAAGACCAACACTGGAAAACTTCACCTCCAAGTGCTTTACGGAGGGAGAAACTATTTCATTCGAGACACCATTCTCAGAGGAGGTTAAAGCCTCCATTGATTCGTTGGGTAGAGATAAAGCGCTAGGTTTAGATGGATTTCCGATGGCATTCTTTCTATTCTTTTAGGAGGTTGTCAAAAGGGATTTTATGAGCTTCATGTCAAAATTTCATGAGAGGGGTGGGTTATCTCCCAAACTTGGTGCGTATTTCATAGCTTTGATTCCCAAGTCTTCTGGTGTGGACTCTTTAAAAGACTTTCAGCCAATAGGTCATATAGGTAGGCCTAATAAATTTTTGGCGAAAGTTTTGGCGACTCAACTAAGGAAGATCATAGGAAGTGTCATCTTCGTCAATCAAAGCGCCTTTGTTCCGAGCCGGAAAATTCTAGATAGTGCCTTAATAGCTCATGAATGCTTGGACTGTATAGAGGAGGAGAGGAAGGCGTAGCATGTAAATTGGACATAGAGAAAGTCTATGATCACGTCGATTGGAACTTCCTCGATTATATGATATTTAGAATGCAATGTGGGATTAAATAGAAGAGGTGAATTGGGGAATGTGTAGGATCGGCTCAATTCTCAGTCCTCAATAATGGATCTCCAAAAGGATTTTTCAAAAGCTTTAGGGGTCTTTGTTAGGGGTACCCCCTATCCCCTTTCCTCTTTCTTATGGTGGTTGAGGCTCTAGAGAGTATGCTTTATAAGGGTCAAGTCGAAGGATTCATTAGGGGCTTCAAGGTAGAAGGAATGTATTACCCCATTTCTTGTTTGCAATTTGTGGATGACACTCTCCTTTTTTGCAAGGTGTCTTCTGTAATGGTGGAATTTTTTAAAACTATTGTCAAATGCTTCGAAGTTGCCTAGCTTTAGAGTCAATTTATCTAAGAGTAAGATGTATGGGGTGAAAATGGAGATGGAGGTGGAGCAGATGGCAGAGATCTTTGGGTGTGCGGCCGGGGCACTTCCAGCTACTTTTGTCGGCTTACGTCTTTCTGTGGGCAAACCAACAAGACATCTTTGGGATAAGGTGGTGAAAAGATTTGAGTGGAAGCTAGCAAGGTGGAATACCCGGTATCTTTCACTTGGTGGTCACATCACCCTTATAAAAGCAACCTTATCTAATCTCCCTCTCTATTTCATCGCTCTTTAAATTTCCGCCGCAAGTCCTTTCAAGGCTCGAAAAGCTTAGATGGGATTTCTTATGGCAAGAAGCAAAGGAGAAAAAGAAGCTCCACCTAATTAGTTAGGATGAGGTGTGCAAAACATATCAAGAGGGAGGGGTAGGGATATAAAATCTCAAGTCTATGTGATGCGGACATCAGTGGTGCACCATTTAGAATGTACCAGAGGAGGCATCGCCAATAGAGTACCAGAGCGGAAGAGTTGATGTGGATGGACCATTTTCTGACACGCTACGAGTGCAGGAGCGGCATGACCGCACCCTGATCATATATCCATGGATCGGATTTCACACCCTACCACACGGTGTTTTAGTTTTAGGCATTTTTTTGTTCTTTTCCTTATTTCAGGGGATTTATTACACTTTCTTTATTTTTCGTCTTTTTTTGTTATTTTTCTTGTTTTCAGGGGCTCTATTGTACTTTTACTTTTTCTATAACTTATATATACGTTGTGAGAAACCATGTTTTCAATATTATTGAATGAACAGAAATTTGTCTCTTTTCTTCCTCTTTATTCAAGAGATTAGAGTTTCAAGATTGACCCTTGGGTGTTGAGAATGCTCTATACAGTCTCAAACAGGCCCCTCGGGCATGGTTCCAACGATTTTATGATGTTTTTACAGGAGCTAGCTTTACTCAAAGTGGTCATGATCCATCCTTATTCTTGTGCACCACTGAGCATGGAATCGTCATTGTTCTCGTATATGTTGATGACCTTCTTCTGACTGGTAGTGATGATACTGGCATTTCGGCATTAAAGGAAGTTCTGAAGTCATCCTTCAAGATGAAGGACCTGGGACATCTGACATACTTTCTTGGACTTAAATTTTCGCGTTCTATACGTAGAATCCTGGTCATCCAGCATAAATATACCAAGGATCTTCTCGCCTTGGCCTCATTAACAAATCAGAAGATAGTTCAGACTCCCTTGGAACTTAACGTTCAATATGTCCGTGACGATGGTGAACTCCTTGCGGATCCCACATTATACCGTCATTTGGTTTGGAGTTTGGTTTACTTAAAAATGACTCGCCCTGATATTGCCAACGTGGTCCAAGTTGTCAGCCAATTTGTTTCTGCTCCTCGAACTCTTCATATGACTACAGTATTGCGCATCTTATAGTACCTATGTGGAACTCTGGATCGATCTCTGTTCTTCTCCTGCACGGCCCCTCTGGACCTTCATGCTTATTCAGATGTTGACTGGGCCGGTTGTACTCTCACACGCAAATCTACCACTAGCTACTGTACTTTTCTCGGCACTTCTCTCATCTCTTGGAAGTGTAAGAAGCAGGCCACTGTTTCCAAATCAAGCACGGAAGCCGAGTATAGAGCAATGTCAGTTGCTTGTAGTGAGATTATCTAGTTATGTGGACTTCTTTCTGACTTGGGCGTGCATCTACAAGATCCTACTCCACTCCATGTAGATAATCTGAGTGTCATCCAGATTGCCTCTAATCCGGTTATCCATGAACGGATAAAGTATACTGAAGTTGAATGTCACTTTATCCATGAGAAGTTTCAATCTCGGCTCATTTCGCTACCACATGTCGCATCTCATAATCAGATCGCAGACATTCTCACGAAGTCCCTCACTTCTGCACGACACTTATTTCTAGTTAGTAAACTATTACTTGTCGATGACCAACATTAGTTTGAGGGGGGATGTTAGACAGGCCACATGCCTTGTATAGCCGATTCTATAGATAGACGATGTATAAGTAGAAGATTTTGTGTTTATCATTTTGTCTTGCATAGCCGATTCTTTAGATAGACGATGCATAAGTAGAAGATTTTGTGTTTATCATTTTACCTTGTATAGCCATTGTAAAGCTCTATATATTCAACCCTTCAGGGTTGTCTCAAATACACAGAAAAGCAAAGGAGAATCATTTTCCTCAAAGCCTTCATCGTTTTCTCTTTGTTTAGAGAGGATTCCACCCTGATTTCAGGTTTCCTTCTTTATAGATCTTCGATGTGCAGGAAAAGGTAAGAATCTTCCTTCTTTTCTTTTGACGACAAAAGGACTCGTACTTTCTTCATCTCGAACCCTTCGTTCTTTACCCCTTCCGTTCCTCTCTGGATTCCCCTTTTCTAATTTGAACGGAAAAAAGGGATGGTTAGTCATTAGAATCAGATCCAAACTTAATCGTAGACTGACTTATGTTAGATCTGGGATATCCTCATATCCCTAGGTCCTCACTTTTTACTTTTTACATGATCTTATGCTAAGGGGCATGATCCTAACGGAATAACCTCATCTTTGTGTTGAGATTTACCTACTCCCTTTGATCAGAAACGATTAGTTAATTGGTGTATTTATTTGAATATTCTTTAACCTGATTATACATACATTTAGGGTTAGGTCATCACATGTCCCTGAATCACTATGAATATTGCATTGTTTGGGAAATGGATTTGGAGGTTTTGAGAGGAAGAAGGGATTCTATGGAAAGAGGTTGTCAGAAGTAAATATGGCTCCACGATCAAGGGTTAGCGGATAAGGGAGTCCTCATTGTATAGTGCAGCAGCCTTGTGGAAAGGAATTTCATCCTTGAAGGAGGCCTTCTCGATATGGGTGGGTTTTTCCTTGTGAAATGGTGAAGAAACAGATTTTGGGAAGGTGCGTGGGTGGATTCCTCTTTGTTAAAAGACGAATATCCCTCCATTTTTCTCTTAGCTCTGAACCCTTAGATTATGGTGGCGAATTTCTTTTCCTGCATTAGAGGGGCAGTGGTGTGGCAACCTCCTTGCGGACATTTCCTTCGTGATGAGGAAATTGAAGAATTTGCGGTCCTTCTTAAGCACATTAATCTCTTTGCTCTGGTCTCTTCCAATTCGGACAAGTTGGTTTGGAAAGTCGACAAATCAAACAAGTTCTCAATAAAATCTTTCTATTCCCTTGTGTGTGAGGAAGCTCCCTGAGGAGAGGCGGGATGTACAAGATATGTTTGGTCCTACAAAGTCTCGCTCATCCCCCCCAGTTCAGGGAGCAGCCTTCAAGTGGTTAATCGGAAGAAAGTTCTCACCATTGAGAACTTGCGGAGGAGAGGCATGATTTTAACAAATATTTGTAACATGTGTATGCAAGATGAGGAGACAATCAATCATCTTTTCCTGCATTGACCATTTCTCACCCCGATTTAAGCTGATATTACGGGCCGATTCCATATTGTTTGGTCCTTCTATCTGCTTTCTTGGCATGGCATGGATCTTGGAAAATCCAAGAATATGCTTTGGAAAATGGCTTTGCTCGCCATTTGGTGGGCAGTTTGGGAAGAGAGAAATGCTAGATGCTTTGATAATTCCTAGAAATCTGTAGACGCCACTTCCCAAAGGGCTAGATTTTTAATTATTGAATGGGCTTCTTCTGTTTTGCAACTTAAGGGCTATAAACTGGATTTTCTCGGGCTGTAGTTGGGTTGTTGTCTCGATGTCTCTTTTGATGTTGCTTTTTCCTTTCTTTGTTGTTGGCTTTGCTTGTAGTTGTTTTCTGCTTTCAATAAAGTTTCATCATCATCTTTCAAAAAAAAAAGGCGTTCATTAATCCTAACTAAGAAATTTGCAATACACCAAGGTTATAATTATTTTTTCATATTTATGACCACTAGATTGGGAAAGAATTACCTCATCAAATGATTCAAATATGTCAATACTTGGCTGGTGGATGGTGCAAACTACTGTCCTTCCTGTTTGAACTACATTTTTCACCACACGCATCACAATTGCAGCTGTCCTTGCATCTAGACCTGATGTAGGTTCATCAATAAACATAATAGATGGGTTTGCGACAAGCTCCACCCCAAATGTCAGTCTTTTACGCTGCTCTATAGAGAGACCACTTATACCGGGAATTCCAACCAAAGTGTCTTTAATTTCATCAAGCTCAATAGTTTCCAAAACCTCATTTACAAATGCCTGCAAAGTGTTCAACTGCAGCGGATTAGCTACTTTTTTCAATAAAAATTCAGCAGCTTCATAACTCAGTCATACCGACAAGCCACTTACAATTCACTCATAGTACAAGTGAGAGAGAGAGATCAACATTCCTAGTATCTAAACTAGAAACAGTTGTTTATCATCACAAAAGAAAAAGGAGACGAGCTACTTACATGTTTCACAAAGAGAAGCCCCCAAAAATACTCAACATGATGCGAAAGAAATCATACCTTCTTAATCTCTTGACTAATTTCTGGTCCAAGGCGCAATGAAGCTGAGTGTATAATAGATTCTTCAACCGTAATATGTGGAGAATGTATGTCATTCTGTTCACAATAACCAGATACTCTACAAAATGTTTCCTGAACCTTGGGATACCCTCCGACTCTGATGTCTCCCTGAATAGTACCAACAGTTTTTCTTCCAGAGAGAACATCCAGGAGCGTTGTCTTCCCTGATCCACTGACACCCATTAGAGCTGTAAGAACATGAGGCCTGAAGGCACCTGTGATGTCTCTCAGAAGCTGGATCTTTTGCTGAGTTTCGCCTTTGCTTCTCATTTTCTGGGTCAAAATTTGAATGCTACTGCAGTGAGGCTGTGTTTGGATGCTCAAATTGAATTGAAAACGCTTAGGTTAATCAAAGTGACAGGACGAAAGTTAGTGATAGTTCCTAGTGCCCATAACAAGTTAGTACCCGGCAAATTGAAGTTGGATTCCTTTCAAATCCATCTTGAAAATAAAATAATGCAATTTGGAGCCAGTACCTCAATATGAATGTCAAGGGAAATTACAATTTTTATTTCTGTTTTAGACAAATCATTGAAGCACAATTGGATAATGCATAAAAAAACACCCTAAGATCTTGGAGTCATGCAGCAATTTCAGAAAACAAAAGGAAAAAAAAAAAAACAGAAGGAAAGAAACAAAAGTCAACAATCCAATGTAGTATGATTACCGCAGGTGCGTCAACAAAGTACTGTATGTCTTTAAATGACAAAGCTAGCAGCACAAAACGTAAAGCCATCTTTCCTGCACAACCGATAAAAACATTCTTATTCCTATGGAAATCCATATAATACCTGTTGTTTTCTCCGAAACTCTTGAACTGGAAAGGATATAGACAATTTAAGAATAGGATAAAGATAATTTGAACACCTCCTTTTTGTCCCGTACTGGAGATGGGTAGAAAATATGTAGCAGAGTGCATCTCCTGTTGACTTTCATTGTCATTGTCTTCTTTGCCTTGCAGTTGAGAAAGCTTTTCAAAGGATATCATAGCCTTGGACTTTCCTGGAGCTGCATTGGATGAGTTCTTAAGAAGGTGTAGATAGGAGATTAAGGAATTCATTTTTAACACAACAAATATGTTATAAGAACTCATAACCCAAATGGAAAGATGAGGGAAAAAGAATAGAAGAATAGCAGTGGTGGGAATCAAACTTACGCCTCAAATATGTTAAGGCCAGAGTAAAGATGATGTTCAAAATTGCAAAGAACCCAAACAAAGCTCCCACCGATATCCAATAAAAGTAGCCATCATAGAGAAGCCCTCTTCTTCTCAGCACTTGCTCACTAACACTCACATTTGCATGATAAATCTGCTCTCATTTAAAAATGTAAAAACAAAGAAGAAAGTCATCATTGATGTTTGTTTGTGTTCTGATAGCATACCCGGATACAGGTATAACATTGAGACAACATTGACAGTTGGTACATTAAGACACAGAACTTCTGGAGCCTGTGAACCCTCCAGGAAATGTTTAGGTAACATGGGTACATAAAGAAAACATAATATCATTACATCTGATTAACTGTCAACTGAAGCTTACTTGTTTCCAACGCGGAGCAAGGAATTCATTGATGGTAACACCTATCTCCGCATAGGACAATGGAGAAATCCAAAACCCCCAGGTCATCCAAACTGGAATAGAAGCTGCAAAGATGAAAACCAGAATTAAATCCAATTATGCGGATAACTTACTATTAGCCTCTGATTCAAATGCATGAATGGAACCTTACGCAGTGGAAGAATGAAGCCTCCAAATGTGAGAATGGCAAATGTAGCAAAGCTTCCAGCAACAGTAGCAGACATAAAAGTGCGGCATACTGACGCAAGAGCGCGTTGAACCATTCCAGACGTCAGATGCAATGCAAAAAATACGAGGAACTGGGAGAAGAATCTAGAAGAAACAATACGAATGCAATTTAGGGAGTTGTCTGCACAAGTGTATAATATATGAAAATCTTGTCATTTGGATGGATGAACACACCTGCTGACTTCTGGACTATATCCAATTACATAGTAAGTAAGCGATGTGAAAAGAAATGATGCTACAAAAGAATATGGTATTTTCAGAACAGATGAAGGGAGTGAGAATGCCCAGGCTGGATAGAAATATGAATCCCTTTGCTTGTAAAATACTCCAAGTCTGGAAAGAGTCATGATCAACTCGGGACTATTATTGATCATTATTAAGAGCAAGGAGAAAAAAAGAGAACCCATGTAGTAATTTGCATGAACCAAATCAACACTCATCTGTGTACGTATAAATACGGTCATTGCGATGAAAGCAAGGAACATGAGCTGCAGGCGGGAAAGGCCAGTCAGTAAGATGCGATGTGGTAAGGGGTAACGAGGATGATATGTTTGCAAGTCAGCAATATATACCTGGACTAATTTGGAAACATATATAACAAAATCTCTCTTTGCCAGAAGCCATTCTCGACTACTGCATGCTTTGAACATTTCCATTTTACTTAGAGAGTATGTCGTGAAGGATAAAGCATTCTTGCAGCTTTTGGGTATACAACATGGCTGTGAAAGTTCGGCTGATAACTTCTGTCCGGCAGAAAATGCCTTGAATTTTTCAGTGAATTGTTCCAAAGGAACATAATGGTATGGCTGGTCTGAGCAGCACCAATACTGTCCTTGATCTTTCATGGAGATGACCTGAATAGAATAAAGAGGAATTAGTACATATCGATACATCAACAGATGTATAGTTTACTGATTTACCCAGTCCTTACAGGTGGGCCTGTGGATTGTAATCTGGAACATTGATCTGATGAGTGCTTACATGGATGGGGACACCCTCAAAATCTCTCAAATTGGAAGATCCTAGCCATCTAATATGCCTTTTAAGTACTGTTGCTGTACTTTTTTCTTGAATGTCCATTTGTTGGCATGTTAAAGTTTGGGAGATTTTGGGGGTTGGCAGTTCCCCCATCCACAATGGGGCCCATCATACCATATTCTGGATCACTGAAGCATAGGCTCCACCTGTATGGGCATCAGTAAACTATACATGCACCAATCCATCATTGTCCAATAATTCCTCTAGTAAAAAAGAAAGGAAAAAACTCATCTTAGTGAAGAAAAGGGGAAGAAATTCATCAGATGAAAAATGTACAGATGGAATACCTCATGAAGGAAATCAGCTGGACTCTTCCTTTCTGGGCACCTGAAACCACAACTTTCAAAGAACTCAAAAACACAATCACGAGGGCCATGGTAAATGATCCTCCCTTTGGCCATTAAGATTATGTCATCAAAGAGATTGAAGACCTCAGGAGCTGGCTGAAGAAGAGAAACCAATATGGTGGTTTCCATTATGTTCACTGATTGCTGAAGACTGGAAACAATCTGAAATGTGGTGGAGCTATCTAAGCCGTTTGATATTTCATCCATGAAGAAGGTTCTAGATGAGCCAACAATCATCTCACCTGCCAGGGACAATTAGTGAATAACCATCCATTTTGTTGTGAATTTGGGGCAGCATATAAAATGGGAATCACATTAGGCAGGCTTCCATTTTCCACCTATCCACCCTAATCAATATTTGGAATTTTCCAAGCCCGGTATCCAGCATGAAACATTCTTAATACCAATTTCCACATAAAAGAATCCTGATTGCCCAAAAATGTCGGGACTTGCTACACATCCATCACTTCCAAAATATCAATGAGAGAATAGGTTTGTAAAATACCTAGAGTCACTCGTCTCTTCTCTCCCCCCGATATGCCTCGTCTCATAGCATCACCTACAATGACATCCGAACAGACATCCAGTCCGAGGATCTACACACAAGCTGGCGCTTATTAATTTTCTAAAATCTAAGAAAACAACTTGCATAGATAAATTCAATTGGATCAACAGTCCAAATACTTGAAAGAATGGCAATTGTCATATTGCAAGAATTCAAAATTCGTTTGAAAAAAGCTTGCCTTCAAGACATAATCTGTTTGAAGACTTTTCTTCTGACCCCCACTCGATATTGCCTGTTTAAAGTAAATGTAGCTTTCAGCCGTTTCCATAGAAAATTTCTCGATTAAACCCTCTCCAAAAAGAAATCAAAACAACACGAATCAGTGTAAGGCAGATCACCTTCATGAAAGTATCCAAATCAGTGTCCGGAACTATTCCAGCTTCTTTCTCTTGCGTCTCTAATTCCATCATCATTTCTTCATATGCATACATAATATCCAGTCTGAGTTCCTTGGTTACAGTTTAAGGTTACAACTATTTGAAAGAGGAATTAGATGATCCTCGAGCCAGGATATTCATAGCATCATTGGGTTTCCAGTTTGTATGACTGGGACCCATCAGCAAGCAATCCAGAATGTTGAGTTGGACCATCCACCCTAAAATTCTTCAAGAATGCAAGATCCAACCTTGTTCTTCCTTAAGTTGACTGTGGACTGTTGCTGTTATTGCTTTTCTTAACCATTTATTTTCATGCAACCAATCAAAGGTTTAGGAATGTCCTATTGAAAAGATGTTTTGGGCATGGCCCATCCACAGGAGATCTAATCCGACCAGTGGTCAGGACCACTGAACCCCATTAGTGCAATCCGAAAACCATATAATTGAATGGATTATCATATATTTCCTCAATTTGAAAACTACAAAGGTGAATGAAGGGATTACCTGCTCTGATTCCAACACCCTGGCACCGAGCAGAAAAATCTAGTGTTTCTCTCACAGTCATCTCAGGTACATGCATATCATATTGGCTAACGTACGCTGATGTTCTCTCGGGAACAAATTCATCCAAACGGAACCCATTGTAGGATATCTCTCCTTCCACCTGTAAAATAAAGAAACAGTTAGCACGATGAAAATCGGTGGCACTATTCAACAAGAAATCTCAATAGCTAGGAAATGAAGCAAAACCCAAAAGGGGGAAAAAAATAAAATTAAAAAAAAAATACATTATACATATAATAAAATTGACTTTTTTGGACCGGAAATCCCAACTGCTAAGGAAGCAAACCCAGTTAGGTAAGGAAAAAAGGCGAGGCGAGATAATGACAGTGAAAGAGAGAATTCCATATTTGAAATTTCATCATTCAGGTATAAAACTATTTGAAATTTCATCATTTCAGTATAAAACTGTTTCGGGAGAGAAGGAATTCCTCACTAAAAATCCAACTGGCTAACTGAAGCAAAGAGCCAAAAACAAGAAAAATAAAAATAAAAAGGAATACAAAACATGAATGCAGAAGCAAATTTAAGACTAGGAATTTCAGCTGAATGGAAATGAAGCAAAACCAAGAGTGCAATTACAGAAGGGATGAAAAGAAAAACACCCAATTCAAAAAATAAAATAAAAAACTAAAGAAGCAAAAACTGAGGGAAAAAAAATTGAAAAAAAAATTCTCAACTGCTAGCTTAAATGAGGTGAAACCCACAAAAAAAAAAGGGCGGATGTTTACAAAGGAAATTGACATTTACAGCCACTCCTTTTAATATATTCACCCATTTTTTTCTTTTATGAGTAATAAACTATTGAAGAAATGAAAGAAAAAGGTGCATGAATCAAACAAAGTAACTTCCTTTAGCCAAAAAAAAACAGAGGCCTTCTTTGTAAAATAATCTTATTCTAGAAGTGCTGTGTGTGGGCCCAAAGGGAAGTGCGTATGGCATCCAAGCCATGCATGTCATGACAGTTAACGGCCCTGAATCTAACCGATCCAACCATCAAGTGGACCACCAGCTGAATTTAAAGGTTTTGTATGATTGTCTGCTGTTTTCTCAGGTGGGGCCTACCGTATTGCATATTTGCCATCCAACCCATGAATTACATGATCCCCAACATGATGATGGGATGAAATTATACAGTGGAAGACCTAAAAGGACAGGGATGTTCATGCACAATCACCCAGGTGGGTCCTACCCGCAGTCCTTGTAGAGTGACATATTCGGACTATTACGAGAACCGGGCCTCAGTCACAAACAGAGCATCCGGTCTCGCTTCTGAAGCAGAAAACTGCCTTTCAAACTGTAAATATCAACGGTTATGAACCAAAAGTTTCAAGCGCAAGGGAAATCGAAACTGCCGGCTGGACCATGTGGCTCCGTCTCCATGGATGGTTCGCTTTTTCTGTAAAGATGGTCTTAACCATTTGAAAAATGGATTCAAATGTAAACCATTGACCACAATTTTATCTGTAAAAGATCGAACCGCTATGATCGTCTGTGAAGACTCATACTTCACACATAGTATATCTATGATCGACCTACCTCTTGAACGGATCTGATCACCCATTTGCATGGCCCAGCTTGGTAGAACATGACACGTTAGTAGTCTGAAGATTGAAAAACGTGCGGCCCGGTCTCACCGAAACCATTGCGGTCCTTACCGTGGGGCCCACCTTGATGTATATATTGTATTTACACGCTGTCTATGTATTTTTCCAGATCAGTTTAGTCCACCCGAATCATAGGCAACAACACGGATGGACCATCGCCCTTAAATCTGATCAGATGAACCTGACCATCCAATGGAAAACATCAAATGGACGGTTAAAATTGAGAGTGATCAGCATCCAAATTCGAGGGGCACAGATGGTTAGGATCATCCAATCAGTTTGATTTTAAGGCCATGATCGATGCACGACCATCCAAAATGGTAAAACGTTCGGGTGCATGTTTGCCAGGTGGACTGCCTCTGAGTTGGTTAGATTGCCTGAATGGGACCCAGCTGGCCTCAGAGTGTACAGAGAAGGGAAATAAAGAGAGAGACCTTGAGAGATTTATCCAGCCTGCCTGAGAGTGCACGCAAGAGTGTGGTCTTCCCGCAGCCTGGAGGGCCCAGCAACAGCGTCATCCTGCACGTCCATGAATACCCACATCAAGTAAATGCCGAGTCTTACTCATTAGTTCGGTTTGCAGCATGTATGCCCACATGTAGAGATTGTACGATGATCAGACGCTACTCTTATTGATGTTCAAGGCCGGAATGCATGAATCTTATGGGGCTATCATTGGGGCCTGAATTCCCCAACCCAACAGGCCTAGCTGCATCTCGAGTCTGCCCTAGTCTACAACAGTCTTACTCTTACGTGTTGATTGAGCTGGGCATCGAGTCGAGTCGAACCAGTTAGGGCTAACTGTACTCAATCTGGTTTTGAAATAGGCTGGGCATCGAGTCGAGTCGAACCCAGTTAGGGCATGACTCAGTATCGAATTCAGCATGCCCGATTTGATCCGAGTCCGTGTCTAGCCTGGACTGATCTGGATCGAGTCCAACCTAGTCAAAAGTACTGAGTTAGGTCGAGTTGACACTGAGTTGAATTGAGAGATGAGGGAGGGAGAGAGAGAGAGAGAGGAGAGGAGGGTGGTGGGTGCCTATCGAGCTTGGAAGTGAGAGATAGAGAGAGAGAGAGAGAGAGAGAGAGAGAGTGTGGGGTAGGTAGCTGCCGGGCTTGGAAGAGAATGATAATAAGGATGAGAGAGAGGGAGAGAATTTGAGATCTGGTCAAAGTCAAGTGCAACAAATAGGATTAGAGATACTTAGAAATTAAGGCTTTATATATATATATATATATACACACACGCACACATAAATCCGAGTCAATTCAAGTTTTGAATCGAATCGAGTCAAATTGAGTTAAATTACTATGTAACTCAAACTCAACGTGGTTTAAGTTCGGATTAAGCGAAGTCTACTCAATTTAGACCAGCTCACCCATTCATTCAGGTCAAGTTAGGTCTAAACGATTTGGACAATTCGATCATGTTGAGTCATCCCGTGCCCAACTCCACATGTTGACCAACCTTTGATAGATATCAAAACTATTTATTTTGGTGGGCATTATGCAAGATGCGTATCTATTTGATTTGTGTCCTTCAGATACGATCTCACGATCCATGTTTAGATTCGAGATGTCTGATCGGTGTGATTTCTTCTTATTTGTATTCATGTTAAAGCCAAGCTGATGAATGGCCCGATCCACTCTGGGGATGACCCCATAAAACCTCACACGTTATTTGAAGGTTAAAAGGTGAAATGACCTAGCGTAGATGGACCAACGGCCTAGATTTCTTTACCGTGTACTTTTTTTTTTTTCAGGACAGTCTGGATTGAGTACACGCGCCACTTGGACGTTTGATGCGTGAGCATAATCCAAAGAAAATAGTGCAATTTTTTTAATGAGCACGTGGGCCATCGCATCGCCAAATAAACATGAAGCTGGGCCCACTATATTAAAAGGCTCATGCAGGCCCTTGCTTTCGGAAGCAGATTGCGTACTGAGTAAGAGTGAACTCTCTCAGGTTCACCATGACTATCTATTTTATCCCCTCCGTTCATCCATTTTATCTGATAATTTTAGGATGTAGCCAAAAATTGAAGGATATCCAACGCTCAAATGGACCACACCACAGGAAAAAATGTGAATTAAACATCTACCGTTGAAAAATTCCTGGGGGCCACAGATGTTTTGGATCAAGCTTATTTTAAAATTTTCCCAACATCAATGTCTGTATGATCTTATGAACAGGTTGGATGACAAATAAACATCACTGTAGGATCTAGCAAGATTTCAACGGTGGAAATCATTATTCCCAATGTTTCCTGTGGTATGATATGTTTGATCTTTGGATATGCAACAGTTTTGGGCTCAACCCCTTAAATTGTATGAAAAAACGGATGGACGGCGTGGATAGACTATATACATTCATGGTGGGCCCAACTGAGTTTACTCAGTACGATAGATCCGATTTCCTTGCTTTCTTATTAGATGGTCCTCACAGCGAACGGGCTGCGTACCCGCCCTCCCTAGCTCCGAACGGGCAGTTCTGTGGGTGAGCCTACGGTGATGTATCTGTACATCCAAGTCGTCTATTCCTTTTCTCATATTATTTTAAGGCATCAGAACAAAAATGAAGCAGATCCAACGGTTAAATGAACCACACCAAAGATGACTCTTGCATTTAATGCAACTTACTTTAATGCTTTGTGCATTTTAATGCTACGAAGCTTATTATTTGGTGTGATCCACTTGAGCATTGGATCTGCCTCGTTTTTGTGCTCGTGCCTTCAAATAATCTTAAAAAAGGGATTGACAACTTAGATGTACAGATACATCACGGTGGGCCTACCCACATAACTGCCCATTCGGGGCTAGGGACGGACGGGGGTAGTACGCAATCCGCGTCCCCTCACCACCAAACAGATCCAGGGTTTTCTAATTCCACAACGTGTTATACCTACATACGTGGCATACATACAAATATGAAACACCAAGTGAGATATAAGCTTTCCACGAAGTTGGAAATAGCAATTACATCTTCAGCTTAAAAAAGAATCAAGATGATTTCGCTCTTCAGGTGAGCCACAATGTAAAAAAGTAAATTGACGGTTACATTTTTTTTAATACCATGCATTTGTTTTGACACGTCATGGCCCACATGAGGTGTGAAATGGCTTGATATCAAGTGAGAAGATCTAAACAGTATATATAAAACGATGGAGAGCTCATATCTCTCACAAGCATCACGTTATGACACATGCGACCCGTGCAGAATTAGCAAACCTTAGCCTGGTTATATACATGTGGGCCCGCCTTATCAGTGATCCAAACTGTTGATGTATTGGATCCGTCCAATGGATATATACACCAAAAATCTATCAAATTTAATGGTCCTGACCCCTCGATAATCGTACTTATGTTGTTGAATGCCGACCGTGGCTGTTTTTCTTCCCTTGACCATATGGGAGATTTTTATGAGGTATCAAGTATCCATAGTGAGTCCCACGTATCAACGGTTTGGATCACCTAACCATAGGCCCCACATAATGATACGCCTGTTGATGACCAGGACTGTCCCTTTTGATATCACCAGTTTCTTGGTGATGTCATTAGTGCCTATGCGAGAATTAGCAAACATCAGCATAGTTCTATACATGTGGGCCTGCCTTATCATTTGATTGGATCCGTTCAATTGATACACCAAAAATCTCTCTAATTTAACGGTCCTTCGATGTCCGTCCTTACGCTTGTTGAATGCTGACAATCTGTTCCTCTTCCATTAACCATCTAAGAGATGTTTACATGGCATCTGATATCCACATGAGTCTCATTGTTTCAAAAGTTTGGATCACCCAACCATGGGACCTACATGAGAATACGTTTGCTGATGATCAAGATCGTCTCTTTCATGAATATCACCAGTTCCTTGGTAACATCGTCAGTGCCCATGGGACCGTGCAGAAATAGCAAACCTCAGCATAGTTCCGCACATGTGGATCCGCCTTATAAATGACCCAAACTGTTGATACGATTGGATCCGTCCAATGGATATGCCAAAAATCTCTCAAATTTAACAGTCAGACCATTCAATATTCATCCTTTTGTTGTTGAACGCTGACTGTATTTATTTTTCTTCCCTTAACCATCTCGGAGATTTTTACAAGGTATCTAGTATCCGCAATAAGCCCCATCGTACCAACAGTTTGGATCACCCAACCATGGACCCCCCATGAAGATACGTTTGCTGATGACCAGGACCGTCCATTTAGATATCACCGGTTTCCTGGTGACGCCGTGAGTGCTTACGTGATCCGTGCAGAATTAGCAAACCTCAGCATAGTTCTATACATGTGACCCGCCTTATCAGTTACCCAATATTGATCCAATTAACGGTCCAGACCCTTTTGATATTCGTACTATCTGGGAGATTTTTACAAGGAATCTAATATCCCCGATGAATCCCATCCTACCAACAATTTGAATCACCCAACCATGGCCCCACGTGAGTATACGTTTGCTGATGACCGGAACCGTCCATTTCGATATCACCAATTTCTTGGTGACGTCGTCAGTGACAATTTCTCGGTGACGTCGTCAATGCCATGCATAGTCATAAATGCATCCTGACAAGGACGTCGGCAAGAACGTAAACGACAAAAGAAACGATTATCCATATGCCGGCAGTCTGCTTATCATACGCATGCAATCAGAATTGTACACGTGGCTTAATATAACGCAAACTAAACCGTCTACATTGTTGGAACCACTAAATATAGGAACGCCCCAAAAGATAAAAAGATTAGTTGAAATTTGAACCGTCCATTGGATGCTAATCAAGCTTCTTCCATTTCCCCTTGCAGGCGGGATAGGAGTGGGGACCTTGCTCCCAATAACATGCCCGTTGATTATGTATGTGCTTTCCCTATGAATTAGAGTACTTGACGCTGGATTCTTTTGAATTGATCCGAATAAGAAGAAATAGAATTGGAGTGCTATTCACATGTAATTTTATGTAATTTACATTTCATTCTTATTTTACGGCCCATCTAATTAAAAAGTTGAGCCCCACTATTTGGGCTGTCTAAATTGAGTAGAATAGCCACGTGTACGAGTTCTGGGTGTGTGCATATGAATCATACCGGGTTGCTAGAATATCGAACCTTCTCGCTTTCAAAAGAAATGGGGCATACCTAGAAGGTTTGATGATGCCACTCACATCCCTTAAGATGGCGATCCTTTCTTCTTTGACCTTATAACCAAACATCCTCAACACCCCTTTCGCCGTTTCCTATATGTGAAAAGAATATATATGAAAAATCTACATTATATAAAAAGAAAAAAATAATAATAATAATAATTGAAAGAGGAATTATTGACATGAACTCTGTATTCATTAAGGGTGGGAATGGGCCTATGGCTGGCTGAACCCAACAAGCTTGACCTAGCTTTGGGCCGGGCTTGAACCTTGTGTCAGGACAGGTCTAACCCAAACCTAGCCCACTGCCACCCCTAATCTAAGTAGAACGATTGCAACTAAAACAAGGATGTTGAGAAGAAAGAGTAATCATACTAATACTATGGTAATAGATAATAAGGGAAAGTAATATTAGATGGCTTGACTATGTGAAACAAAGACCATCCCATTTGTAAAAAAATAAAAATAAAAATCGTAAGCATCTAATAATGATTTTGGAAGGCCCACACAAGTTATTTGCAGCCGTAGACAGAAAAATGAATTGATCGTACGGTTATGATAGTTCCCTCAGTACAATTTTTTGGATGAAAGAGTATCCCACTAGTAACCCATCATTTCGATATTCAGATGGACGTTTGTAGTGGACAGAAATTATCACATCAAGGGCATTTGCGTGGGAACTCTCGGATATATCCTGCCAGTGTAACATCTGAGCCGTGAAAGAGGTGGGCCATAAAATGAAAATCACATATGGGGCAAGAAACTCAGGTTGGCCCATCATCACGTGAGCCAAACTGTTGAAATCAATGGATAGCAGATGGTATAGCCCACTTAAACGAGCTGATTGGGCTGATTTTTCGCAGCAGGTTATCTTGATGATTTGAAGCATCTTTTGCACGGCTAGGATGTCCTGAAGAGATATCATTGATTAGTGATGAGAGAGAGAGAGAGAGAGAGAGAGAGAGAGAGATTGACTAACGTGAGCGGAGCTTCTAAAAGCATTGAAGAGAGTGGGAAGCGCTTTTCCTCGGACGACTTCGCAGTCAGCTTCCACTCGAACGTTTTCAAATCTCACCTCCACCGTCGGAAAATTCAACCCCACTCTAAAAAATAATAATTAAAAAAAAAAAACCCACAATCATCAAAATATTCCTTAAAAAAAAATAAAAAAATAAAAAAGATAAAATATTTTGAAGAAAAAAGAAAAAAGAAAAAAAATCACCGATCGTATCTTTCTTTAATCCTCTCCAATAACCGGGGATTATCTTCAAGTACGTTCAACAAATTGACTTCAAGAAAACCATTTCTCTCTTCTTCAATCTCCTTCTTCCCTTTGACATCTCCAGTAGCAACATTATCTCTCAATTTCGCCATTTCCATACCTTCGGAAGTCTCTAAACCGGATTCCATACGCTTCTCAAAATGTTAGAATGCAAAAGCGTAACTTGTATTCTCGAGTCGAACGAAAAAGGGGAGAGAGAGATTTGGAAAATGCTAGGGCCGCAGCTGCACCTTTTTATAATTTCGTAGGCTGTTCTAAAGAAAAAGCCAAAAATTGAGCCGAATCAAACCCAGCCGACATACTGCTTTGAGATATCTGGCTCAGGCCGGCCTGATCAGGCTGTTCGAGCCAAACCAAGCTGAGCTAAATGGGGCAGAACCGATCTAGCTAACCAAGCTGACTTGGTTTGTCTTCAGCTCTAGAAATTTTATATGGTTAAGATAATCTTGTCCGTGTGATAGAGTGATAGGGTCCCGCCATTTGAACGGTGTGGATTGGATACATGTGCGCTAGGCATGTGGTGAAGAAGTTGCCACTTTTCACCAATCAGTAAATGGTAAGTAGGAATCAATAATCATGGTGAGACGTGCAACTAACTAGTAGTATTTTAAGTGGGTGATGGAATGTAGCGAATGTGACTGAAACTGGGCTTGGATTGGGCCCATGATTAGGAACTGGGCCCTCAAACAAACACTCAGCCCAACAATGTTAAATTAGCCAATGATTAATGAGAAATGATCTAGTGTGCTTCTAGAGCACTTCGCGTTATTCAGCTACTAGTTGCATTGTGACAATTGTACAAACCAATCAATCTATCTAAACTGTCCATTAGATCCTAAGCATGTTTCATGTGCTACCATGCAAGCATGACCCTGATCAGGTTATTCCAGGCATCTGATCAATGGTCAACAAAAATGGACAGTCTGGATCATTTGCATTAATATGTTCAATAAATAATTTGAGTTATTGTTTGATGGATGTAACCATGGATCACTAGCGTCTCTAAAGCATCACTTACATCAGAACAATCCTAATTAACCCATCCATAGCTTGGAAAATGGATTATTACAAAAGAAAGTGAATCCATGGATTCAATGGACTGAATCATCAAATCACTCTGATCTATAAATGGTATTCCAAGGAATGTAACAAGGACCTAATGAACAGCCTGGATCGATAGATCGACCATAAAAATGTCCCAGTGCAACTAGGAGCACTCTATTAACTTGAGTGCTATGAGAGCACTGAATCATTTATCATAATTAATTGTGCTTAATCTGACTTCCATCTGCTTATAGGCCAGCTTATGGAAGGCGGGTTCCACGAAAGCCTCTCGCAAAAACTTCCTGCGACAGAAAGTTAGGTGGGACCCACCGTGATGTTTACAAGATTTCCACCCTGTCCATTTGTTTTTTGTTTTCTGTTTTTTGTTTTTGTTTTTGTTTTGTTTTTTTTTTTTTTTTAATAGTTTCAGATTATGTTAGGATACAGGCTCAAAAATGAGACCGATCAAAAACTCAAGTTGGACTGAATGTCCCACCATTGAAGCATTCATAGGAATAACCTTATTAACAGCATGAATGGCATATAAAAAACGTCAGAGTGGACCCAGGGAGGTTTCTACGGTCGGCATTTCCCTACCCACTTTTTCCTGTCATGTGGCACACTTAAGTTTTGGGTCTGCCTCATTCTTAGGCCCATGGAAAAATGATATCTTACAAATATCAAGGTAGGCCTCACCTAGCTTACATGGCAGGAAGTCCTACCAAAAGCTTTCCCAGGCAATCAGCGTCCCGGCATATATAGCCAGTCCCCAAGGGAAGCGGATTGGGTCCCGTCCCAGCATATATAGCCAGCCCCCCTAGAGAAGCGGATTGGATCCTGCCCCTGAACAATATCGGTCAAGGCAGGTGCCTGTGGAGGCGTACCATTATGAATGGGTTTAATCCTTATCATTCATCCATTTCTCCAGATTGTTTTAGGCTATGAGCCCAAAAATGATTCAGATCCAAGGCTCACGTGGACCACGCAGTGGGGATTGAATGCCCACCATTAAAAACTTCTTGGGGGCCAAAAGTTTTGGATCAAGCTGACATTTGTGTTTTCCCTTTGTCCAGCTGAAATTTTTGTTTTCCCTTCATCCAGGTTTTGTGTGACCTTATGAACAGGTCAGATGTCAAATAAACATCACAGTGGGCCTTAAGAAGGTTTCAACGGTGGGAATTATTATCACCACTGCTTCCGGCAGTGTGGTCCACTGGAGCCTTGATCTACCTCATTTTTTTGGGCTCATGACCTAAAAAACTCTTTTTAAAAAAAAATAAAAATAAAAAATGGATGAACAGTGTGGATAAAACCCATACCCCACGGTGGGCCCGGAGAGCCCCTGCCTGGCAGGACGCAACTGGCTTCTGCCCCCAACTTGGTACACATTAGAAAACTGACTATTTAGATGGTAGGCCTGGACCAGGCCAAGCATGATTCATTCCTTCGATCAAGGGCCGGTCTTGGGAACAGCTGATGGTCTTCTCCCACGAGGAGTTATTGCATAGGCTGTCAGAGTATGATGACCCATAGACATGGACATCCATACCATGCTGTGGCATACTTCTATCTCAATCAAGCCATAGAAATCATGGATCCCACTATAGATGGATAGAAAGAATCATCCAATCAGAGTAACTGTCAGGCTACATTTACAATTCACAACCAAACCAGAACCTGCTTAGTGAAAACAGTAAATAATGTTTACTGATAATTGATAATAAAAATCAGAACTCAGCTCAGCCCAACTAAGAGATCAAAATGGTGAATTCCACATTGAGTCCGAGTTCTTAAATGGCATTCTGCATATCGAGATGAATTCTTCTACAATCAGACAACAAAAGAGTATGTGGATCTGTTGACAAGTTCAAACTTCTTAATATTCCAACCACAAATGTACATTACAGATCCCCATTTTGCTCCAATTCAGAAAACATAAGCCTTCCACTGCCACTTCAGAAACAAGGCCAGCAATTCATCTCACCTCCGCTGGAAACTGAATTTAGCAATAGCAACGACAAATAGAGAAGCAAAGAGGAGAGGAATGCCAACCAACACTGCAGCAACAATAGGCAAGCTATCAAGTTGAAACCCAAAGTAGTCCTTCAAGAAGGCGTCGACACGTTTATGTTCCCCGAAAACTTCAATCTCCTTCTTTACATCACCGTATTGAGAAGTCATGAGCGCGTTTAAGGTCCATGCAGTTGGGCAGATCCAGTAGAACCATATCCACCACGTTGGGATTTGCTGCAATGAATTACCCAACAATCAATGCCACTCTCTATCAACATGTCCTATAATTACATAGTAGAAACTGGATTTATAATATTCAACCCATTCATTAGGGGAAAAAAAGAAGAGTTATTTGATACTTTAGGTAGAGGGTGTGCACTTATGCTTAATACACAGTAAAAAACTGTACAAATAGCACACATTAACTAACTCAAATTAAGGGTTTCTTTGAGTCCTATCATATTTGTAGAGAAAGCAACATGTGGTGGATACTTTGGCAAATTTTGGTAGTGATTCATCTCAAAATTCCATATTTCAGAATCTGAAGGACATTCCTGTTAAGGATAACTGAGCATTTTATTTTTTTTCAAATAAGACTGGAATTGGATAAGGACTTTCACCTCAAACTTCCTCCTTAATTCTGATTTTACAAAATGGTGCTTCCTCTAATAGGTACTTTCCCTCATCTTATTACCTATTAGTACTGCTCCAAAGTTCCCTCGAACACATTCATTTCTAATTCTATCTTTACTCGAATTGCCACTCATCCATCTCAACATCCTTATTTCAGCTACACATCTTATGAACATGTTCTGTTTCTTAACTACCTAATATTATATCCTATAAAGCATGGCTGGTCTTATAGCCATCCTATAAAATTTCCCTTTCAGTTTGAGTAGTAAACAATGACTACATAAAAACTCCATAAGCACATCTCAATTTCTTCCACCACACTTGAATTGGATGCCTCGTAATTAAAGGGGTTTTTCCCTATACACCTAGGATACCATAGGACCCCCAAAGTACACCCCCTTTTTAACAACTTGCCTTTCAACTCCTTCATGTGTGGTACTGGGGGGATTATAATTTTTCAGGACAAACGCCCCTGCCACCAAGAATAAAAAAACATTTGGGAAGGATCCTAATTTTACACGTTCAAAGTTACTATTCATCTTCTCTTTTGTGCTCTCCGACAATCTTTTAAGCTTTCCAACTACTCTTCAACAATCTTTCAAGCTTTTAATGACTACTATCTACAACAATCTTTCATGCTTTTACCTATGAAAGTGCCTCTCTTGGAAAGCTTCATTCCATGGATGATGCTATAGAAGGTATACTTCGAGTCAGATGATGACAGACAAAATGGTTCCCGATTGAGACATTTTATTGCTCATTGGAAAGCTTATCGAATTGCCTTTCCAACAAGCCCAAGATCCCTTGGATTCAAGATGCAATGAGCGAGATCTAGTCCATTTACCTAAGTCGTGCGGTACTCCCTATGCAGGCAATGTGAGTTACGCCATCAGGGACTTTTGGCTCACTTTCGAAAGGTCAAACGGCCTCCAAATGATATGATTCTGGTCCTATTTTAAAACTCAAAGAATTATGCTTCCAACGAGGCAAAGATTGCCTCGATCTAACCAACAATGGGAGAGTTATGACCATTTTTGTGTACTATCCAAGTTTGAGAATTTGTATTGTTCATGATCACTAATTTTTCCAGCATTACACAATCCGACGAAAATAATCATAACTCCCTCATTGAAGGTCGGATTGGGGCGATCTTCAGCTCGTTGGAAGGATAATTCGACGAGCTTTCAAATAGGACTAAAATCATATCATTTGGAGACCATTTGACCTTTCAAAAGTAAGCCCAAAGTCCCTGATGGTGTAACTCACGTTGCTTACACAGTCAACACCGCATGGCTTCAGTAACGGGCAGAATCTCCCTCATTACACCTCGGATCTTAGTGATCTTAGGCTTGTTGGAAAGGTAATTTGATAACCTATCCAATGATCCATAAACCACTTTGATCAATAACCGTTTTGCCTAACATCATCTGATTCGAAGTCATATACTTTGAGTTAGGTGATGATAGGCCAAATGATTCCCAATTGAGCCAGTCTATGGCGCATTGGAAAGCTTATCGAATTACCTTTCCATCAAGCCCACAATCACTGATATCCAAGATGCAACAAGGGAGATACAATCTGTTTATTAAAGTCACATGGTGCTAGCTGTGCAAGAAATGTGAGTTACACCATCAGGGACTTTGGGCCCACTTTTAAAAGTTCAAACGGTCTCCAAATGAAATGATTACGATCTTATTTGAAAGTTTGTCAAATTATCTTTCCAATGAGCCGAAGATCCTCCCAGTTTGACCTCTAACGAAGGATCCATTGATGGTTCAGATTCTCTCGTACAATTATTGTCGTCAACACTTCCTTATCCTCGGATGAATCGCCTTTCCCAACTAGGTTTCCTTAGGAACCTTTGAATCCGATGCTTGATCATGCAAATTAAGTTTGAATTTTTCCTGATTTGCATTCCAAAGTTTACAATTTTTGTCATAAGTAGCCATTTCTTTCTGCAATTACAACACTTACTTATTTTGGGCGATTTCGACTTAGATCTTGTCTGATCTCTCTCACTGATACATTTATTAGTAGATCTTCCTCTAACTGTCATGGCATCACTAGAAGATACATCCTGTGTTTTTCTATGGGACTCTTTGGTAAGCAACATGGACATGATTAACTTCATATAAAGATCTGGACCATTGTTGAGATTCATAATCAAACCAACCTATGAATTTAGCATTGAACAAAGCAGAAGTACGACATTTTTTTCATTGTCGATCTTCACATCAGCTGCCGTCAATCTGCTAATCAGGGTATTAAACCTATTCGAGTATTCTTATAAAGAGGGCCCTTCATCTTCAAGTTGTACACCCATCTTTGGAGAAATATCTTGTTTGACATGGATTTCCCTTCATACATTATTCAAAATTTGTCCCACAAGCCTTTAGCAATGGTTTAATCGGGAATGTTGAATAAAACGAATCATCTAGTGCAAGAAGAAGATCCGCCATAGCTAAATGATTTTTCTCCTCAAAGACCTCTCTACCCTCGGGCTTCTTTTCTTTTCCTTCTATTGTAATTGCACAACCTTCATTCACCAACATCACATTTATCTTTAGTTTCCACTACGCATAATTGGATCCGTCGAAATTCAACACCTCGAATATAGTAGAACTCGATCCAGCCATCTAACATACAATTGCAATACAAACACTAACACCGATCTTGTGCTAAAAAGGCTTTCCAACCTTTGGCTTTGATACCAATTATTGTAGGAAAAAGGAAAAATAAAAATAAAAATAAAAATAAAAAATCAAAGGCCAAACAAAAAATAAGAGAAGAGGCATGGAGATTTATGTGGTTCGGTAATATGCCTATGTCCACAGGGTGGCAACACATAGCTTTATTTTTATTTTGAAGGATAATAGCTTTATTTTTATTTTGAAGGATAAATACATAGCTTTACTTCTCACTAAAACAAAAGAAATCAGAAATACAAGACTTCTCTCCCAGAACTCACTAAGGAATACCCAGAAGAATGATATCACTCTCTACACATGTTCCCCTTACTAACACCGATCTTGTGCTAAAAAGGCTTTCCAACTTTTGGCTTTGATACCAATTGTTGCAGGGAAAAAAAAAAAAACCAAAGGTCAAGCAAAAAATAAAAGAAGAGGCATGGAGATTTATGTGGTTCGGTAATATGCCTATGTCCACAGGGTGACAACACATAGTTTTTTTTTATATTATTTTGAAGGATAAATACAGAGCTTTACTCTTCAGTAAAATAAGAGAAATTAGAAATACAAGACTTCTCTCCCAGAATTCACTAAGGAATACCTAGAATGATTTCACTCTCTACACATGTTCCCCTTAAATAAGCAACACCACATGAAAGAGCACATGCCCAAGCCCAATCTGACTAGGCTTCACCATATAAAAAACATGAGAGAGAGAGAGAGAGAGAGAGAGAGAGCATGTCTCTCTATAGGAAATGTCACTCTCAGAAAAAAAAATGTGTAACACACACACACACACACACACACAGAAGTCTTTGTAGAACATCTCCATTCCACCGTCTTAACAAATTGAGCATCCCCCATCCACAACGAGGATCATCAGACCAACATTCTTGATTGAGAAACTATGGTCTCCACATGTACCAAGATTGGGCACATAAAGACAATATTCATGTTCCGACACATCATGACCCATTAATTCCTCCTGTGTAGCTACAGGTTTGCTCCAAAAAATTATATAAGAAATTTATTGATGCCATGATATGCCACCATCATCGTGTCACCCACATTTTCTTTGGATATATTTAGTGTTTGAAGTATCATTATCGTTACAAGTTTCGTCAGTCGGGGATATGGAAATAATACCGATATCGCCAATAACCAAAAATGCAAAGAAACATTTGGAAAACATGAGGAAAACGATGGAATTTTTCAGTGAAACTTCATGAGATGTTAAAATACACATATTTGCATATTTAGGAATTAAAAAATTGCAAAAAGAATGCATACATGATAAGTTTCCATTTAATGGAGGAGCCTAAAAGCATGTGTTGTCGTAAGAAATAAGTCCAACCACCCTATCAATCCCATCCATCCATCCAACCATCCAACCTTCCATCTAACCATCTATTGATATTTTAAAATATCGACAACACATGATATTTCACTAAGAAATCGTCAACAATTGGAACGGAAACAAAAGATTGTGGACTCAATATCCCCCATGTTGCGATAACAATAATGTCGCAATATTATTGATGTTATCATCTACAATTTGAACACTACACAACCATGTGCACATAAAAAAAGTTGAAATGAAATTTTTTATAATAAACATATTTTGGCAATATCAATACATTGGTGATATTATCGAAATATCGCTAATACATTGGCGATATAACCAACACCTGGAATTTAAACAGTTGAAAATATTGGCGATACAAGCAACATCAAGAATTTACACAGTTGAAAATATTGGCGATACAAGCAACATCAAGAATTTACACAGTTGAAAATATTGGCAATACTTAGCAATACATTGCTGATACATGGAATTTTTGATACTACCAATGTTATCAATATCACTACCAATATTATCGATAAAGCTGAGCTGGAGATTCAGATAATATTGGGGATATTTTGAAAATATTGGGGATACTCCAAACAATGGATATACTTACAAAATGGGAATACATATAATCTAGTTTCATAGGAAAATCACATTAGTTGGAATATTGGACAAAAAGGAAAAGCATGGAGGAAACTGAAAATACTACTTACAGGCATCGGTATCATAAAGCCTGCAAAGAGATTGGACATAGTGAAATAGGTGCTCGAATATATGTTGGAAACCTTAGTACTTGAGCTCACAGATATAATCAACATTCCCATATATGTGTAGCTGAGTAACGAAGAGAACAAGGCACCAAAGTACCATAGAAACTTAAAAGCTGACAAGTGAAACCCAACTGCCCAATATGTAATGCTCCCAAATACAACTGCTTCCATGAATACATAAGGAATTTCAATTGCTATCTGCAAAATAATACAATTAAATGGGATGACTGGATGCATACCAAATTACTCTCCACGTCCTAAGCAGATTATAAATGAATTTGTAAACCTGAACTTTGATATTGAATTTGTTTGTTGATGTAGAAAATGACTGCACCAGCCATTTTAACCAGATAAGAGTTCAAAAAGAAATACTTCTACAACAAGTCCCTCATTTCTAACATTGGTTGACAGGTTTGCTGATCTCATTCATACTCCATTACTCTAACACCTTACTTGCAACACACATGTGAACAGGAAATATGTATGCAAGAGCCAGACTGCTCATCAGGAGGCCCTCATTATCGAGATGATCATATCCAAAGAAAAGGGCTAGTCAGGTGATCATAGACACTGAATCCAAGAAAAAGATGGATGGTTTCAAATAGTTTGTTATCTGTCTTGTTCTCAAATCCATCACTTGGGATTATTCGACCAGCCTGTTTCTGAATATGGAGTCTAAGGTGGGCCCTCCTGATGAGCAACTTGGATCTCGCATGTGTGTCCCATCTTTATAGACTTGACAAATAAGCCACTTTTAATTCTGATGTATTTAACTGCATATAAGAAAATGGTTTGAATTAAAAGCCTGTACAAACATACTTGAAAACAATAAAGCTACCAATATTCTTAATACAGTGAATGGAAATCTTGTTCAGCTCTTGCAGCGCTGCTATAGCACCACAGATTTTCATGTAACATTTTCAAGTAATATTCTAAAAATGTAAATAAACTGAACTGCAATAAATTATATAATTTTAAGAAATGAACAAGGATTTTTTAAAGTAAAATTCATTGAGGGTAGCTACACCTTGGAGTTTTAGTTCAAACTTATTAATATCTCATTGGTTTTCTTATCTCTACGTGTATACAGATTCTTCATCTGAGTAAGATCAAGTATTTCATCATGACAAGTATTTGGTAAACAGAAAGCGATCTTATTTGTTCTTCATTGAACAATTTCAGGAGTGTTTTGTGAGCAATTAAGAAAGGTTGAAAGGAACATTTCCAACAAGACCTGTGCAAGGGAATAGACATGAGAAGAGTACATTCCGACAAATCTTTCCCTATACATTACAAGGCGTTCCTTCACCACCAAATGCTGAACCGAATTACAATTTAGTATGCCGGGGAATACTACTACACAAAACATAAATCCTGCCATGTGGAACAAGTCTTGCTCTGTGTTTCTGCACTCAAAAGAAGGAAGAGGTCAACAAAATAATGCCAGATTGATATATATTGTCATAAAATTTTGAGAAAACCTAGAATATTTTCATTTTCTTTCGCATAACTCATCAGTGACTAGCTTTTTCGTACACATGGCAAATATATACAAGAACTAAACTATCATGTAGACCCTACCTTGAATAGACCATATAACCCAATATCTACACCAATTGTAATCCTAACCCTGGATGGAAAGATTTTTTAGGAACAAAAAAAAAGTACAGTAAAAGGAACTTTAGTTGACATTTTCTATAACCATCTATTTTATTTTCCCAAAAAATTCTCCAATCAAATTTTTAAGATTATTAGATCAGTGTATATTTGGGGCATGGCCCATCCAAGGTAGAGCTAGTTGATGATAGGTTCAGATCTCATACACTTTTGCCATTTGCACAAAAAAGCAATTCTCTCATAAGTTTTCTTTTCTTCTACTCCTTTTTTTTCCTCTTTTTTATTTTTGCAGGTAGAAATTTTTACTAAAAAGAAAAAAGCATTGCAAGAGGGGAATGGAATCTCCTATTGCAATATTTTGAATCTCACTCCCTTTCCTAGCTAATAGGCAGTAGAAGAGTCGGCCCATCTAATTGGGTTCACAGAGTTTCCTTGAGCAATTAAAGGGGGAGCACATCTCAGACAAGTGAGACGAAAGAAAGCGCCATACCATATTTTAATCAACAATTCCAAAATCCATTTCAAGGCATGATGCCCATGTGTGTGTATGAGCAGTGAGTGTATATGTTGGGGCCAGGGGTTTGAGATCACTGCCACAACCACTCGCAAGAGTAGCAACCCGATCCTAGTTTCCTCTTGTGTGCCATTGAGCATGTGTTTGATATCTGGCTGTTCATCAGGTGAGCCCCGAGTATGCACCATGGCCTGAGAATAAGGCTGGACCACTCATTGGGTGGGACACGTGTACAACGAATATGGGCTGATGGTCAATCTTTCAATCGTCCATTATTTCATGAATAGTCAACATGATGACTGGAAACAGCCACATTTGCTGAGCCATGGCACATATAGTAGAACCCACCTGATGAGCGTCCTTGATCTCACAAACATGTGCGCAATGGCATGCACCAGGAGAGTAGGAATAAGATTAGGATGGCTGCTTTCTTGGGCAGCCTATCACAGCCCCGAGTGCTGCGAATGAGTCTGCACAAATGGGTATGCATCAAAAGAAGCCACATGTCAATAGTATGTTGGAACAGAGGACTCGTGATTCTCAAAAGCCAACAAGATAGCAACTCCATTTTCAAACAAATCTCATGTTTGTGGGAGGGAAATGATGCACGTCTCGAAAATTCACATGCCTTAACATTAGATGGTGGATACTCCATCTCTTTTAGTGAGCCATTATTCATTTCGGCCACAATGACACTCTTATCTTCGGAAATAAAACAAAGGGGTTTTTTATATCAGTAACAGAAAGAAAAAAAAAAAAAAAAGGCTTGCCTGTGTAACAAAGGGAGAATAATGCTTGTTGTATCGAGGATGGTAAAGTATGAAAAAAAGCAAGGCAAAAGTTAAAGGACACAAGACCTTTGAGGCAAAGGAGGACAAAGGGAAAAAATGTCTACCAAACATGAAGTTCTTACATTTAGAAGGCCCACCAAAAACACCTGTTAGTCTTTTATTACATTAAAGACCTAAAAAAATCTTTTTTTATTTTTTATTTTTTGGATACATTTGTCTATATGAAAGGTAGCCTGCTTATTTTGATCATTTAAGGAGTTGATTAAGAATGCATCTAACTGATTGAACTGAATGACTTACATATTGCTTCCATGGTTCCAGAAAAGTAAACCAAAGAACAACGATGAGAAAAATGCAAAAGAGATTCTCTTCAGGTTGTAGTCAGGACTTCTCCAATATGACAACCAATGCTTCCACAGGCATGCAGTGAATTGGCCCCATGCATTCACAGAGAAACGGGTGGAAAAACGTAGTTTCTTCGAGCCTGGAGTGGGTTTGCTCAACTGTTCAACCAGCATTTTGGTGTCCCTACACATAGGAGCATTCATTACAGTTAGAACCAGTAATCCATAAAGCAAGACCATCACATAATAGAGCTTACAATGTCAATGAATAGTGAACTCACTGATAAAGGGATGACTCTTTATAAACTTGAGCAAAATCTATACCAAGTTGTCTTTCAACAGATGTAGAAGTAATTTCTAACATCCAAGTTGCTGGATTGGCGTTAACTTTGATCTTTGGCACGCCTTGAATACTCTTCAAAAGACAGAAGAAAAATGGAATAAATCAACATGAATTAAGTCCCACCAAATGATGAAATTCGATTCACCTTAAGATGATGAGTTATTTAAACAAATGGCAGATTATTTAATATGGAACTTGTCTATCATCTTACTCAAATGACATAGCTTAAGTTGACACCCCTTCCTAAATTCTGGAAAAGGAAATTGATTACATGGAAGACAACAGACTTACCTCAAAGTAATTAATAACCCTCTCTGAATGCCAGCCTAGCTGACCAGAGTAGATAATCTGGCCTCCTTTTTTAATCAATATTATCTGCAGAAAAGTGTTGTTTAACAAGCCATGTATTAGTTTAGAGCACATTTGAAGAATCGGTGATTGGGGTTCTGCACAATCAAGAAAATAATTAGAATTATCAAAACAAGTGACACATTTACAATTCTCAGAAAATTAACCAAAATTCTATATGTTACAATGCAAATGTCAAAACCATAGTAACAAAATTCTCCAAGATATATATATATATATATATATATATATATATATATATATATATATATATATATATATATATATATATATATATATATATATATATATATATATGAGCAATCAAAAAGATATATTCGTGAATTCCCACATACAAATCGGGTGATTAGAGCCCTCAATCACCAAAATCACAGCTACATCATTTGATTCTTTTCTCACAAGGTTAAATGTTTCACCTAAATGCATGAAATCTGAAAGCATTGAGGGTGTAGTGTAGCATCCAAGGTTCCTCTCCCGACCTTAGCTATTGAACAACGTGAGACATGTAACATTCAATCATTGTCAGTTTCGAAACTGTACATCACTAGAATCTGTAATGTTTCTCTCAGATCCTCAATGTCTGCCAAGGATTGATGGGACCTGAGTAATTTACAATGCCCCTCATACCGCAGGATTCTGATCACCACTCGAACACATTTATTTTATGCGCACCCAAAGGAGGAGCCCTCTCTCTCTCTCTCTCTCTCTCTCTCCATGAGACTGGGTGATTCATAGTGTTTTCTTTTTTGAAAATAATGATTTTATTAAGAAGCCACCAAAAGCAGAAAAGAATACAAAAGAAACCAAAAAGAGGCATCAAACTCAAAAGCTAATTACAGCCCCAACAGGGCGAAAAGGATATAAACGTCCAACTCCTTGATGCTGGCTGCCCAATGTTACCGTGGGTGATTCATAGTTCACACCAATGTTAATGTTACATAAAACATGAAAACCTCCATGTTTTCCATTCTGGATGGAGAGTTTCAGAATCCAGATTATAGATCATTTGCAATCCAGATCATTATTTTTAGCAACCCAAAATTATGGCTCTTTATTCTTACTTTTAATTTAGTTAATGCATGTAGAAATTTATTCTTTTATTTATTTAGTTATAATATAACACAAAGCATGCAGGTTCTATAATAATAACATTCATCATTTCATATATAAACTGCAATATGAGTTCATATATGTAACTTTTTTTTATCAATCATATATAAAACCATATTACATGCACAGTTTATGTCTTAGACTGATGCACATGATCCTACCCCTTGCGTACCACATATTGAAGAAGGCAGCGTACCGCGTACCCATTCCCATACCACATAACAAAGCAATTCTCGATCCAGGTAAACTTGGTTTGATCCTCCTTTGCTAACGTATCTGCTTCCGATCAAGGAAGATGGTGAGAGGATAGCGACATACTGCCTTTGGACTAAATAGCTTCATCTCATCTAACAGGTTTTCTAGCTTCCAAGAGGCACAGTGATGCAGGACACATGATTTAATGCTAGCATGAAACATGAAGATTATGAAACAGTCCATAAAGTAATTCAATTAATAAAAAATGTTAATCTACCAAGTAATTAAGAATAAACAATGTGAAATAAAATCTGATTTAGCCTAAATCACATGCCCGCATACTAAGAAATTATATAAATCAATTAAAACTAGGCTCAATGGAAGGATAGAACTTCCAAATTAGCATAGGCACGTTCCACACTCAATGGATAGATTTGTAGGTTTTATGATTAGGGTTAGGAAGAGGAAAATCTAAAATTTAAAGAATTAGGGTTCATGGGAATTGAGAATTTTGGAATTAAGGATTTTTATAAATTAGGAAAAATCTAGGAAAGTTAGGGATTTTAGGTTTAGGGTTAGGGTTTTGAGAATGGAAGAAAGGGGTTTTGATATAAGGATTATGGAAAGCCAAAAGGGGCTAGGTAGGATTCACACGTGTGGCCGTATAGTCACATATGTGGGGCAGGGTGGATGAGTTTAGGTCGGTTAGGGTTTGAATTGTAAAAAAGATGGGTTTGGGAGTGGACGAAGATCTGGGATGGAAAAATGAAAAACCTAAAGAAAATACCTTGATAGGGAAGAAAAAAAAAAATGGTGTGAGGATAGATGGATACCTCGCACCTTCGTTGATGAAGATTAGCCTCGCACCAATCTCCCTTCCAAATCACATGGAAGTATCTTCAAATTGCGTGAAAATGGAAGAATAAAGCAAGAGCTTTTCTCTTCTTTTATAAAAAAAAAAAAAATCACAAAATCCAATAGGGTTGAATCTCCACCCCATGTGCTTTTATTATTAAAAATTCAACATAATTACAACTATGTCACTCACTTAAGTAAAGTGGTCCATCGTCCAAAATAAGAAAACAAAAACATTTATTATCAATCTCAACCATAAAATAAATCCTAAAAATAACAAAAAACATAAAGAAAGCAAGATCAGAGTTCAAGGGGTTCCAGATCTAAAAAATGATCTGGTGGCCCAATGGCCTAATCGACAAAATCCAACGATCGAATCGACACGAAATAGAAATCATATAACAAAAATGATCTCCTAAGCAACCCATATGCATCATCCCAAGGTGGAGTCTTCCTGATGCACGTTCAATGCATGTGGGGTCTTCAAAATGGCCCGACGAGCCCCATCTGGAACTTGTCTCCCGTCCACAAAGAAAGTTGTGCTAATGTGGGTGGTCGTCACCGTCTTTGATACACCTAAGTAGGTCCTCTGATGTCCCTATCACACAAAAAATTGAATCCAGGTCCTCTGATGTCCGCATCACACAAAAAATTGAATCCAGGTCCTCTGATGTCCTCATCACACAACCAGTTGAATCCAGTTGATCGAGTTTCTAGAGTTGCAGTCGATGACTATCAAGTTGAGCTTGTGATTCACCCCCAACCTAAGACCTTTGCGCAGGTATGCAACCTTAGCATAGTCGGAATCATGACCTCCTACATCACCAGTATTCCAGACGTGAATTGCCTGTGCCCCTCACCAATAAGTTCTTGTTGGTGGAAGCTATGTTGGGTCCACCGCGATGTCGATGAAAAATCCACTTGGTCCATCGGTTTCGCCAGCTCACTTTAGGACATGAGCCAAAAAATGAGGTAGATCCAAAACTCAAGTGGGCCACACAACATGAAACAATGGGACCGGAAATGCCCACCATCGAAACCTTCCCGGGACCCACCATGATGTTATATGCCATCCAAACTGTTCACAAAATTACTCCCATTGGGACGAACCAAAAACACAAACATCAGCCTAATCCAAAACTTTTGTGGCCGCAATGATGGTTTCAAGGGTGGTAGTTTAATCCTCATTGTTTCCTGTGGTGTACCCCACTTGAGTTTTGGACCTGCCTTGTTTTCGACTCATCCTGAAGTGAGTTGGAAAAATTGATGGATGTAATGGATTTTTCATGGACATCGCAGTGGGCCCCACATAGCTTCTACCAAAAGGAACTTACAAAAAATTTGCGTCCTAGTATTCCATCACAGGCCTCCCATCGCCATCCCTTAAGTTTTGATGATTTGAATAGAAAGATGAAGAATACAAATAGTTGTATCCTGTGTATGATGAACATGGAATCGGGGCACCATTTGTTTATTCATTGCACCTTTGTGTTGGAGATCTAGAGGGGACTCATTGAGTTCTTTGAGATCATGTGGGTGACTTCGAGGACAATTGCAGTGTCCTTTGGTACATGAAACTGGGATGGACATGGTAAAAGGTAGCAAGTATTGTGGATGTTGTCTTTGTTGGCATGTTGTCGCTCAATATGGAAGGAACCCAACAATAGGACTTTCATTAACAAGTCTAAAATGCCAAAGAATTAATCGGAGCAAAAGGAAAGGTGATTGATTGGGCTTTGGACCTTAAGGTTTTTGAAAGGTGAGGGGTACTGAGAAGTCGTGGTCCTTTGGCTTTGGATGATCTCCTATCGTGTCCGTTTTCTTGTGATGCCTATGGGTTGTTCCTTTCTTGTTTCCACTCTAATACAATTATCATTACCATTCCAAAAAGTTTCAAAAAATATATCTATAACAAACAAAAAAGATTTAATGATAAAAGCATGAAACAGGCTTTTAATGGTTGAAGAGTTGTGCCCGGGAACTATATAGATGGGTAGGGGTTCCTTTATCTAGCATTGGCTTTGAAATTCATAGTTTCGAATATCCTTTGGGTTGCCCAAATGGATGTTCTTTACTTTGCTTCTAGTTGATGGTAGAAATAGGGCTGAACCACTAACCAATGAAAATTGCTCCTTTCCTTAGTTCTGCACTATTAGATTTTTCTTTTAACCATTTGGTCCTGATGACCTAGTGACTCCTTGAAGATTTACCTTTTTCATCAGGACTTCATTCTATGTACTGTTTCTTTCTTCCAACATTCGACTCCGTGCTCAGTAAGAACCAAAACCAGGTAGGTTTTTAGTATATATATGAATACAGACCACATGCGCGACAAGCAAATAAAAACATCAACAACTATAAGAGTTAGTACTAGGAAATGAAGTGAATAAATCTGCATAAATGAGTCTATAACATGCATCCAGGTAAAATGTTGGAAGGCCATATGAAAGTCTGACACTGGACTTTGAGGTTAGGTAATGGGGAAACAATTTCATCCAAGTCGATATTTGATTGAAGCTTTTGAGTTTGTTTTGTGATGTTGGCTTGTAACCCTCTTCAAAATATATTCATTGCTTACCAACAAATTTTTAATAATCCAAGGATGTTATGAGGATTTACCTCATCAAATGATTCAAAGATGTCGATACTTGGCTGGTGAATAGTGCTAACTACTGTTCTTCCAGTGCCAACTACATTCTTCACTGCACGCATCACAATTGCAGCTGTCCTTGCATCTAAACCTGATGTAGGCTCATCAATAAACATGATAGATGGGTTTGAAACAAGTTCCACTGCAAGTGTCAGCCTTTTCCGCTGCTCTATAGATAGGCCACTTATACCAGGAATTCCAACCAAAGTGTCTTTGATTTCATCAAGCTCAACAGTTTCCAGAACTTCATTTACAAATTCCTGCAGTGTAAAAAATATTATATGGAAACTGTACTAGCCGCTGATTTAAAGATATGTGAAACAAAATCAATGGCTAAGGTGTATCACAAACCAATATCCAATCAAATCATGCAATACACGAGAAAGAGATCCGTTTGATATAACTGCAACTTGTGGCCAAGTCTCATGACCAAATGCTTACTTAGAATGAAAAGTAAAAATAGAAGAAGACGTATCCTAACCACATCATGCACCTTTAAAAGTATGCTACAGTATGTGTGAAAGGAATCTTTACCATCTTAGTCTCTTCATTGATCTGTGGCCCAAGACGCAACCAAGCTGAGTGTATAACAGATTCTTCGACGGTAATATGTGGAGAATGTATGTCATTTTGCTCACAGTAACCAGATATCCTAGCAAATGTTTCCTGCACCTTGGGATACCCTCCTATCCTAATGTCTCCTCGAATAGTACCAAAAGTTTTTCTTCCAGAGAGAACATCCAGAAGTGTTGTCTTGCCTGCTCCACTGACGCCCATTAAGGCTGTAAGAACATGAGGCCTGAATGCACCTGTGACATCTCTTAGAAGCTGGATGTTTTTCCGAGCCACACCTTGACTTTTCATTTTCTGGGGCAGGTAGAATTTGAATGCTAGTTTAGTTTGGCTTTTAAGCCCTTCATACCCAGAAATTCTGTATAAAAGTACGTTACTAATCCATGCAGTACAATTACCCGGGGCATATCGACAAAATACTGCACACCCTGAAATGACAAAGCCAGGGGCTCAAAAGGTAAAGTAACTTTTCCTGCATAACCATTCATCGAAAGCAATCATTCCCTTGTAATGTTTGATCTCTGACTATTTATGAATGTCCAGAGGAACCAAATAATAATAATAATAATAATAAATAGAAGAATTCAAAGAAAAAGATGTGTACAACTGCACCACCTCTTTTTTGTTCCATGCTTGAGATCGGCAGAAAAACCGACGAATTACAATCATCTTTTCCTTGTAATTGGGAAAGCTTTTCAAAGGTAATCACAGCCCGTGACCTACTTGGAGCTAAATTAGACGAGAAAAAAATGCAGATGAAAGAAAAGAATGAATTTCTAAGACAACCAATGTGGCTGAAAACTTAAATTGATTCCTAGATGGAGAAAATGGAGGAACAAAATAAAAGGAGTAGAGATCATCAATAACAAACTTACACTTCAGAAATGTCAAGGCCAAGGTGAAGACAGCGTTCAAAATTACAATGAACCCGAACAAAGTTCCCAAAGATATCCAGTAGAAGTAGGATTCATACAGCAGGCCTCTTCTTCTCATTACTTGCTCCCCAACACTTACATTTGCAGATGAAATCTTTCATCGAAGAAAAAAAGAAGGTATGATCATTATTGAAGCTCATTGCAGTTCTAAAATTTCACCCCTTACAACTATAACATGCGTAAAACTTTGACACTGACAAACTTACAATGCATTTGGAATTTTGGATGCATAACTGAATTGAATTGCAATATTTAGTTTAATCAAAAGAAAATTGCAAAATTTTAATGCCATTTTCTAGCATTCACAATAGGCAATAGCAGTCACATTCCTTTCAAATCCAACTAGGTATTACTGTAAATGCTACTTGGGGCCGAGGCCCTAAAGAATTCTAAGGTAATTGCATTGTGGTCATTTCCACTCTATTGAACTAGTTATTCAATTCAATTTTCTAGTTCATGTCTTGAAAAAGTGTACAAATCACATTGTCATATGCTAATATGTGATAATAAAAAATAAAAATAAAAATTCCTGGACCTGTTGATTCAATTCCCTAATGAATCCTACCAGTCTCCATCGCGGCGCATGGAATTCATTGACGGTAACACCTATCTCTGCATAAGACAGTGGAAAAACCCAAAATCCCCAGGTCATCCAAGCCGGAATAGAAGCTGCACAGTAGAACACCATCATCAGTCAAATTCTGTTGATAACTTATTCAAGCTTTTGACTGGAAAGCATGACTAGAACCTTACACAGTGGAAGTATGAAGCCTCCAAATGAGAGGCTTATCAATATAGAAAAGGACATCACCGTTGTAGCAGCCATAAAAGTGCGAGATACCGCTGCTACAGCACGTTGCATTGATGCAGACATTAGATGGACCGCAAAAAATAGAAGGAATTGGCAGAAGAATCTAGAAAGGTGAGACAATAAGAATGCAATTAAGAGTTGGAAATATAAACTAGAACCTTGAGTATCTTAGATGTAAGTTATTTACATGGGTGAACAAACCTGCCTGCTTCTGGACTATAACCAATTACATAATAAGTGAGCAATGTCCAAAACAAAGATGCAACCAAAGAATGTGGGATCTTGAGTACAGATGAAGGGAGTGAGAATGCCCATGCAGGATAGAAGTATGAATCTCTTTGTTTGTAGAATACTGCAAGCCTTGAAAGAGTCAGGTACAACTCCGGGTTATTATTGACCATGAGCAAGAGAAGGGTGTAACAAAGGGCACCCATGTAGTAATTTGCATGAACCAGATCAACACTCATCTGTGTTCGCATAAATACAGTCATCGTGACGAACGCAAGGAAAATAAGCTGCAGGGAGAAAATCTCAGTTTGCAAGATGCAAGGCATAGAAGATGAAAACAACAAATGTTCCCGAAATTGGCAATACCTACCTGCATCATTTTTAAAACATATACAACTGGGTTTCTTTTCACAAGAATCCATTCTCGACTACAACAAGCTTTGAATAGTTCTCGTTTACTCAGAGAGTATGTACTGAAGGATAGAGCATCCTTGGCACCTTTGAGCATACAATGTGGCTGTGAAAGTTCCTCCGATAACTTCTGTCCCGCAGAAAATGCCTTGAATCTTTCTGCAAATTGCTCTACTGGAACATAATGATATTGCTGACCTGAGTGACACCAGAACTGTGCTTGATCCTTCTTCGAGATGACCTGAAGAGAATAAGAAATTTGAGTTACATTAATGGAAGAACAAGAACAGAATCCAACAGATGAATACTTGTTCCAATGGCAAACCTCATGGAGGAAATCAGCTGGGCTCTTCCTTTCTGGGCACCTGAAACCACAGTTCTCGAAAAACTCAAGAACACAGTGACGAGGGCCATGGTAAATGATCGTCCCTTCTGCCATTAAGATTATTTCATCAAAGAGGTTGAAGACCTCAGGAGCTGGCTGAAGAAGTGAAACCAATATGGTGGTTTCCATGATATGAGCCATTTGCTGAAGACAGGCAATGATCTGAAATGTAGAGGAGCTATCTAATCCATTTGATATCTCATCCATGAAAAAGGTCCTAGATGGGCCAGCAATCATTTCGCCTGTCAGGAACAATTAGAGGATTGTTTGAGAATGGAATCCAAATGTTCAGTCAAACCTATTTTATGTCTCTTGAGCCATTTAAGTAATTAATGCATTTGTTTTCAGTTGCCTCTGTTAATTCTGGCTCCGGTCTTTGTCTAGAAGTGGATGTCAATGTCATACCCAAATAAGTTTACAACACGTCCTTCTCTTTTGAAAATAACAGAGTGAAGGAATACATTAGCATGGATTTCTACAGTACCCAGAGTCACTCGTTTCTTCTCTCCACCAGATATGCCTCTTCTCATGGCATCACCTACAATGACGTCCGAACAGATCTCCAGACCAAGGATCTTCATTACACAAGTCACAATCAAAATGAGCAAAAGATCAGAAGCAAAATATATTCATTGATTCAATTCACCCAACACTGGATCACTGTCCAAAAACCCAAAACTCTACTCAACTAGAGGTCCAGCCGGATCAGGTCGATGTGAAGGCTTGACCGAGCCTTCACTTGACGTGATTCGATACTTAGTAATTGAATAAAGAACATTCAAAACATTTAAGATAGTTAAAATATATAAACCACGTGAAATGACGAAAAGAGGTGACAACAACATGGTGGGTATGGTGTTGGTTTTTATATTGAAGGTCAAGTCTCCTTGAGTAGCATTGAGTCCTCCAAGTCAGCAAGTTGACTAAACAAGTACTGCTGAGTCTCCGCCGAGCCAGACTTGCAAGCAAGTTTATTAGTGACTCAGCACGAAATCTAGTCAAATCAACTAAGCCAAGTTTCAAGTAGAATCACAGGGTTTATAGCATTTTGTAAAGAAAACACGGTTCCAATTGAATACTCGCCTTTAAAATGTAATCTGTTTGAGGACTTCTCTCCAAGCCATCAACTGCTATTGCCTGTCAAAATTAACTGTAGCTTTTAGTCATTTCCAATGGAAACTAACTTTAACCACCTCTAGAATAAAAGGCAGCAGACAGTAGACCACCTTCATGTACGCATCCAAATCAAAATCGGCAACTATTCCAGCCTCTTTCTCTCTTTTCTCGAGTTCTTTCAGGAGTTCTTCCAGCACAAAACATGAAAAATAAAATTTAAAAGAAAACATCAGTCTTGGATATGTGCAAGTCATGTTCGCAAGGATGAAGTGGATCACCTGCTCTACTTCTAACACCTTGGCAACGAGCTGAAAAATCTAATGTTTCTCTCACAGTCATCTCAGATATGTGCAAGTCATGTTGGCTAATGTATGCTGATGTTTTCTGAGGGATAAATTCATCAAACCTAAAACCATTATAGGAGACCTCTCCTTCCACCTGTTGAAGAACAAGACAAAAATGCAGACCTCAGCTTAGATATTTGAGAGCCAAGGAAAGTAAGCAAAAGACACAAACAAAATGGAGAATACTAGTCCAAAAGAATAGCTAGAGAGAATCCAAAACTAGATATACCAAAATATAATTGAGGAAATGATACAAAACTTATAGAGAAAAAGGAAAGGAAATGCTATAAGCATATGACAAGAAAACTAATATCAGACTCCAAGTCCCAGCAGTTAAGGCTGTGTTTGGATGCTCACTCAAATTGATTTGCAATAGTTCAACTCAATAAGGAGTAAATGAGCAGCAGATGAAAAGAAAACTAATATCAGGCTCTAAGTCCCAGCAATTAAGGCTGTGTTTGGATGCTCACTCAAATTGATTTGCAATAGTTCAACTCAACAAGGAGTAAATGAGCCTTGTGAGCCTAGCCCCACAAATTGCAATTATTGTCATTTCAAGTCCAACTGTCCAACTTAAAAGGCCATGGAACTGCAATGAATTAAAATGGTGCCAGTCACAATTCGGTCATATCCTCCTTGTAATGAACTGAATAATTGCAATACAGCTGAGCGAAGCATCCAACCTGATCCTAAAATAAGCAAAACCCACAAATGAGAAGTATAGTAGATGGTCAGAGTCTTCAGACATGAACGTGGATGGCAACTTTTCAACGAAAAATCACAACAGTTATGCACAAGAAGCAAATCGATAAATAAAAAGACATCCATTTTCAAAATAGTATCCCAATTACTATTTATATGAAGAGAAGCCCATGAAGCAAAATGAGAATAATGATAGAAAAGATGGAAGCAAGCAGCCTAAATTCAAACTTGAAATCTCAACTAGTATGTAGATGGAACAGCTCAGAAATCAGTAACACAATAAAGGAGGGATACAAGAAAGGATACAGACCTTGAGAGAGTGATCTAGCATCCCTGCAAGTGCACGCAAGAGTGTGGTTTTCCCACAGCCTGGAGGTCCCAGCAAAAGAGTCATCCTGCATGCCAATGCACATCTGCATGTGTAAAGCAATTGTTGTATGTGGCACGGTCCAGTTTATGTTGTTTTTTTAGGTATCTGTACGGTTAGGGTGTCATATGATCATATCTTATGGCCAAATTCATCCGCCAAATCATTTCTTCTTTCTTGTTGGGAAAAGGACTGAAATTTCAAATACCTAGAATGGAAAGCCTAACATTCCAAATCCCTGGGCTGGCAATGCCATTAACTAAACATTGTTCCCTAACACTCCCAATGCTAACTTCCATCAAGAATTGAACTTCAACTCTCCAAAATCACCCATTTTGCTTGCCAACTTCTTGCAAGGCTTCCGCAGCAGCTCTTTAACATTGCTTTCTTTTCTTTTTTAGTTCACTCATTTCATCAACAACTCAACAGAGTAGAGATTAGAAAAGGCACCCAGCTGGCATAGCCAGCTATCATGACCCTTCAAACAAAGCAATTACGATTGTCTCATGACCAACTTGAAACACATGAAATTGCGATCAGGCCTTAGGGCCTGTTTGGATGCCTGTAAGTTCTTTTTAGTTGTAAGTGACTTACCTGTAAGTCACTTACAGGTGAAAGTTACTTACAGGTAACCTGTTTGGATGTAAGTTGTAAGTCATTTGCAGGTAAGTTAGTTTTTCTGTTTGGATAGCCTGTAAGTTACTTACAGGTAGAAAGCTGTATATTCACATCGAGCAGAGCTTGGATTGGGGAATCGTTCTAAAATGTTATAATCATATAAAAAAAACATGGGATCAAAAATGTTATTTTGTTAAGCCCATCAAGCTGAATATTTGAGATAATTATTAAACTAAACAAATCATCAAATGGGCTATAAAAGTGGGCCCACGAATTCAAAATATCCATAATATGGAGTAATAACTCAATTTAAGCATTGAGAATAAACTTAAAAACATTAATAGAAAATCTAATAATTAAATTACATTACCAACGTCTTCTTTAACTATAGAAATGACATTTAAATTTTTTTACTAGGGAATCATCCTCTCCAACCATTCATTCCTTTGAATAGGACTTACATGATCTAGGAACGAAGAAGCAAAATGCGGTCTTTCCGCAAGGAATGTGTAAGCCCTATACATCATGTCAGAATCAATGGTTGTCATATTCTCCAACTCATCCCATAGTCTTCTTGCTGCCCGCGAATCAGAGGCTAGATATTTGAAACCAATATGATTTTTGGCTTGTAACTTGGTGACAATGAGTTACACAATTTAGGCAGTTTAATTTGAGTTAATATTTTCCATGTATCCTGTTTTGAAGTGCCTACGTATCAAGCGTTATACGCAGTCGGAGTATCAAATAACTCCTCTTTTTCCAAAGCTCGTATATTCGAAACACACGTCAGCCGTCGGATCAAAATCGACCGGTCCGAAACCATTCTCTCTTTTCGATATAAAACGACAAAAGCTCCACCCTCGCCATTTCCTGAGAAATGTTCCTCTGAAGTGGGAGAGGGAAGCTTTGCTATTCGCCATTAATGGCGTCCGTTGCCCTACTCTCCTCCTGCAATCTGGGGTTTCACCCTCTCTCCACTTGCCGATCTCGATCTCCTAAATCTCCACTCTCCAGATCTCAAAATCTTCCAAACCTCTCCAGAACCGCTCTTTCCTCGCCTTCATGTCGCATCTCTTCGCCTCCGATTACACTCCAAAAACCCTACCTAAGGTTTTCTCTTTCTTCAAAACCCTCGAGTCGCTCTGTGCCGTCGACCTCGAAACAGGCCTGTAATGGTGGTTGGTGGGTTGGTGCGTTTCTCCCTCTTCTCCTCTTTTTAAAAATATGACCGTTGAGCCTGTAAGTGACTTACAGGGAAGTGACTTCCCACCCCCCTCGCCCTGCAGTTTTTTGGTAGATTTGCCTGTAAGTGACTTACAGGTTGTAAGTTACTTACAGGTGATTTTTCTCCCCCAAACACCACCTGTAAGTGACTTCCCTGTAAGTGAGTTCCCACTTACCCAACTTACAGGCATCCAAACAGGCCCTTATGGTTCGACCACCCCACCTACATTCAAGTTATTTTATCTATCCAACACCCAGGCATGGAAAAATAATGATAATCAAATTTATAAATTCCATCAATGCCAGAAAAAGGGAGTTTGGTTTTATGGTTCTTGTTCAGATAGCACATGAGAATCTCATATTCATTAGAGAACAGTAACCTAATACCTTATGCCAGACGATCCTAAATGTGGATAAATGTAACAATTACTTTGCAGAATCCATCTATCCAAACAACCATTACTGTCTTGTCAAGGGAATCCGGTTTCTTTTCCCTTTGGATTCCACTTATCCAAACACACCCTTAATTATTGCAATTCAATCCATGTGACCATCCAAACGCACCTTTTATGCCTTCACAAGAAGATTTGAGTAAGATTTAAAGATTCTCATAATTCTTCTTCACGATTTTCGCCTGTATAACTGGAAACGATACAATTCTGTCATTCAAGACCCCTTTGAATACGCATTTCATAGAAACCCATCCTCGGTTCAGATTACAGGCTGCAACTCCGATTGCTTGAAATGCACATAGCATTGCCGAGTTTCCAGAACCATAAGTGATTGAAACCCTAACTGTAAGATGGAATGGGATTTCCAAGAGTCCAAAGAAAGCAGAATCCATCTTCCACACGAAATGTCAGATACTGATGCGAGAAGGAAAATAAGGAAAATCTCCGTTCGTCTGAGATGTTGATGAAGATGAGAAACAAAAAGATAAAGACAAATCTATGTGAAAATAAAGGGGGAGAAAAGGCAGATTCGGGAATACAAAATTTTTGTTCCTACTTCCAAGCAGTAGAGGCAATGGCGGGGTCGTAGGTAACGGGATGGGACAATCGGACGAGGGTATTTCCGTCCTTTTATGAGGTTTTCTACGATACGTCCCGACTGTATTCGTCCAGGATACGTCCGGACTTTAGCCGTTGGATCTGGGGCCACGGTTGGTGATCGGAACCGCTGATTTTTAAAAGATACAAAGCTGATGGCTTTCAAGGTTGGACATACTACATTTACGATCCTCAATGCATAAAACTGGACCCGAGCCATTTAGTTACTAGGCCTTGTCATATAAGCTGACACCAGGCGGGGCCGGAACGAGACTCCAGAAAAACGGATGGACGGCGTGGATAAACCACGTACATTCAAGGTGAGCCCAACTGAGTTTACTCAGTGCGCTCTAGCGGATTCCGTGGTGTGCGATACACGGTGGTGTGTTGACGTTGCAACTGTAGGCCCCACGATAATGTATTTATTATATCTATACCGTCTATCCATTTTTTCAGATCATTTTATCCAAAATCCCGAAAAGTAGGGCTTATCAAAACATCGAATGGACCACACCATAGAAAGCAGTAGGCATTGGACGCTTACCATTGAAAATTTATTGGGACTGCAGAAGTATTGGATCAAGTTGATATTTGTGTTTTTCCTTTATCCAGGTGAACGTGAACTTATAAATAGATTGGACGGCAACTAAACATCATGGTGGGCCCTAAGAAGGTTTCAACGGTGATCATCCTTATCTCCGCTGATTTATGTATAGCTAACTTGAGGTTTACATCTGCCTTATATGTTTTATTCATGCCCTAAAATGATTAACAAAATAAATAAATTGTGTAAATATAACACATATATCATGGTGTGGGCATGAAACTTTGACACATCAATATGCATTTCACTTTGGAACCTGCACATAGCCCAGCTGATGAGCGGTCCAGCCTGACTTTACCATAGGGCGTGTAGAAGTGAAATGGGATTGCGTACTGAGTTACTCGGTAGTAAACTCTGTTCCGTCCACTATCAATGTATGAGGTTTAATCAGGCAGCCCGTCCATTTTTTCAGCAAATATGAGTTGCTGAACCTGAAGTTGAAGCAAATACAGAGCTCAAGCGCACCACATTAAAGAAAACAATGGGAATAATGATTTTCACCTGTGAAACTCTCCAAAGGCTACAGTAATGTTTATTTGTCATCCAACTTGCTCATGAGATCACACCCACATAATAATAGGAAAACACATTAGCTTAATCTAAAACCTCTGACGCTCCCAAGTAATGTGATACCCAGAGATTTAGATATGCTTTAATTTTGAGTCAAGCTCTAAAATTATCTGATAAAATAGATGAATGAAGTAGATAAAGTATATAAATTACCGTAGGCAATCTACTTCCTGTAAAAGTTGGGACATAGCTGATGAAGGGCCAAACCTCCCCATGTTGTCATGCTCCGACGTGTGGGGCAATTTCTTACTGGGAAATGACTTGGCAGGGTGGTCTCCACCTTGACACCCCGGTCCATAGCTTAAGCGGTAGAATGAGGGAAGATACCTCGTTTCAACACAAAGGTTATAGTATTGTTTCCCCAGTGAGGGTGGCTCACAGTGGAGTGTGTACTAACAAGTGAACTTTAATCTATTTATTTTTTTATTTTTATTTTTTGAAGTAATCTCTACCCTGGGATGTCAATGGGTTTGGGCCTGGCTCCGCTTGTACCGAGCGTGTTACGGTTAAAATGCCTTTTGGCTACTGACACTGGCAGAAGCCAGTGACTTGTGGCTGGTGTCAGTAAACCCATGATGATGTATACACTTTATCCACACTGCGTATCCATTTTTCCGGATGGACTTAAACTAATCAGATTTAAATTTCAGTAGACCAAACTACTGAAAAGCAATAATTATTAAAAGCAATAATTGTTAAAAGTCCATCTTTAAAAACCTTTTAGCACCCATTGTAATATTTATTTGACATCTAACCTATTGATTATGAGAAAAATACTCAGTTGATCCAAAAATTTTCTAGGCCCAAGAAGATTTTAGTGATAGGCATTCAATCAATACCGTTTCATGTAATGTGGTCCACTTAAAATTTGAATTTACCAAAAGTTTGGACTAACATTATAAAATGCCCTAGAAAAATGGATGGATGGGGTAGATGAAACACATACATCATGGTGGTCCCACAAATCATAGACCAGTAGCCACTTGCTATAGTTAGGCTGTGTCCGCTTAGACCTAGGGGTGTACATCGAGTTGAACCGAGTTAAGCTGGCCTCAACTTGACTCGGCTCAGCCACTACTTGACCCTGACTTGAACTCAGCTCAACTCGGTTCTCGAGCCTGATTGGGCAACTTGGCTCGGTTCAGTTAATAGCTTGGGCTAATTCAAGTCGAGTTCAACATTTTCACAAACACGTATATTGCACCTTCAAAATCTTATTATATGTAAAATAGCAGCAATTGTTTTATAAATATTTTATTAAATATTTTCTAAGCAACATAAATATCAAGAAAAAAAGATATATTTGTTTCACATACATACATTTATTGTCACTGGCCACACTTCGTTAAGTCATTTCCTCAAATACTTGGTGGGCAACATCAATATCAAAGCAACTAAGTCATCAAACTAGTTTAATTTGAATTGGGTTAGATTTGAGTTGAGTCAAACTGGGTCAGCTAGAACTCATTTTTGAGCTCAAAAAATCAACTCAACTCCGCTGGAATTCAACTTCTAACCAATTCCAAGTCGAGTCGAGCGTAGCTAGTTTGCGTACACCCGTACTTAGACCCGATTTTTATCCATTCAGGCTATATGCCTACTCAAAATTTTGTTTTTGTTTGGGGCCATTGCAGCCCTATCTCTACCCAATTCCTGCGCGACCAAACTTCTACCGCACGTGGGAAAGGGATGGTGGATCAGAACCAGCCATCTGGTGGCCCTAGATCGGTGGATCGCCCAGCTATAGCCTACCCGATGACTGGTCCAAATCTTGTACACGCATGCACGTGAACAAAATGCAAATCACTGATGAAACTTAAGCCCACGCGTGTATTAAGGCAACCCATCTACCCACCACCATATCTGCAAACCCAGCATATTTGTGCAAGATCTAAGCCGTGCAGAAGGCAGGTCCCACTAAGTAGATTCCCTCGTCAAAAATCAAGTGACACAACTCATCAGGTGGGCCACGGTTCTCGAAACAAATGGATAGCTAAAGAAAACTAGCCAAGTTTTTTAAGCTCTTGATTTATTTTGACCAATGTGGCCTACGTAATTAGTCGAGTGCCCTGATTTTAAAGCTAGGACATCTACAAGGTAAGACCCACCTGATAGAAGGCTTAGATCTGGCACAATTGCTCTTGGTTTACACATGTTTTGGCATGTACCAGTACCACGATTGTATATGAAATTAATCAACAATACCTGGAAGGCTTGATGATGCCACTAACATCCTTTAAGATAGTGATCTTTGCTTCTCTAAACTTCACACCAAAAATCTTCAACACAGTATTTACAGGTCCCTACACAAGATATTGCATCGAGATTCAGTCTATACACTGGGTCAGCATAAATCTCTACCGATCATCAACGGTCCATCATTTAAGATCACAGTTATGAGATGTTCTCAACCATCTGATCGATAGCCTGCTTCGCTTTTGGATGGTTAAGGATTCGGTGGGCCTCAATGTGGATTAGTCCATAGATGAACGGTCACACTAACCAAAAGATCCTCGCCCTCTGATTGGAGATCAGCCACCAATTGAATTTGAAAAGCCAGCGAAATTTTATTGCCATCCATTTGAAACCCCAAAAGAACTCCTATTGGATGGTAAGGATTGTACCATCAGTATAACTTTTGGAACACTGCCCACCTCCCCTCACCCAACACGGTAGGACACAGACCGTGGGGACCATTTTGATGTAAATTTAGTATATCCCTACCGTCCATCCGTTTTTACAGAACATTTTAGGGCACAATCCCAAAATCGAAGTATATAAAAATCTCAGGTGGACCACCCTGCAGGAAACAGTGGTGATTGAAGGTCCACCATTAAAAACCTCATAGAGCCCACTCATAACGTTGATTTGCCATCCAACCTGTTGATAAGGTCACACAGATCTGGATAAAGGTAAAAACAAATATAAACTTGATCCAAAACATTTTTGGCCCACAATAAGTTTTTAATGGTCAATTTCCACCGTTTCCTCTAGTGTGGTCCACATGAGATTTAGATGTACTTCGTTTTTTCTCTCATGCTATAAAATGATTCGTAAAGACGGATGAACGGCGTGGATATACTACATCTGTATCAAGGTGGTCCCACGATCAGAACCGCACCGTGTTGGGTTAGTCAAGTACCACACCTAAACCATGCCAACTACGATGGGATAACTGATGAATTGTCTAGATCGATAGCTAAATGCTTCTGTGCGGGCTTTAATTCTGGGAAGAGAGAGAGAAAGAGACTGCGAAGGCGAAATGAATTCACGCCCAAACCCAACCCGATTCAAGTTAATCAATCGTAAGACCGAGTCTACAGGACCCATTTAACTGTAAGTTGGGCGGGTTCGCAGGCTCGACACGACACGGCTCATGTTTAAGAAGAAAATAGGGAGAAAAAGGTATGCCATTGCCAGCCCTACAGGCTTGGTGTATACATGCATACACATAAGGTGTGTTTTACTGAAATCTTCTATTAGTTTTGGGGATTTGAGCCGGGTTGGGTCGGGTCATTTAACCAGCTTATTTATAACCTCTAGAGGAAACGGAAGCCTGAACAGCTGCCCCCTTTGCTTGGTCTGATCCTGCTTCATATGGGGTCTGACCCGACCCACTCCCACTCGCAGTTACACCATACTTACATAGATGGAGCTTTTAAGCGCATTGAAGAGAGTAGGGAGTGGTTTGCCATAAACAATCTGGCAGTTGGCTTCCACATGAAGATTCTTGAACCTCACCTCCACCTTTGGGAGATTCATCCCCACTCTGTCCACAAACAAAAGTCATTAATAATAATAATAATAGTAATAATAATAAGATCTTTTATTTCTTATAGTGAATCCCAAATCTTGAAAAGGAGAATGAAAAAAGGGTAAAGCAAAACTCTAACCGATCGAATCTTTGTCTAATCCTTTCAAGAAATCGGCGGTTATCTTCCGGTATGTTCTGTAGATTCTCCTCAATGAAAGTGTTTCTCTTTTCCTCAAAGCTGTTGTTGGTCTTTCCCTTTCCTTTCATTTCTTCTTTTCCCGGTTTCGCCATTTTCAGTCCTTCAAAAGCTTTGGAATTTCAGGAGCTGCAAGATCTTTTCCCTCAATAGAGAGAGAAAGAGAGAGGCAGTGGATTTTTTATAACACAAAACAATGGACGGACCAGAATTGATATTATTCATATATATAGAGAAGATAGTCCCTGATTTTCAGAACAATTTTTTACTATTGAAAGACGAGAGAGAGAGACAGAGAGAGAGAGAGAGAATGATTAAGTTGCGTGGGAAGCATGTGATATTTAAAAAGGTACCTCTCTGCCTCTCTTCATCTTTTCTTCCTTCTTTCGGAGTTATTTGTTACTCTAGCAGATCACGAGGCATGATACTCAGGCACTTAGAAATTGTAGACACAGTATATATTTATAAATCAAACAAACTATGGGATGCCCTCCTTCAAATTATGTTGATTGAATATTTAACCATCAATAAATGTTGGCCAATGCATTTTTTTGGTTCATGATCGACTTACTTATCAGACACGTATGAAATATCAATTTCGTGAGTAATATCTGAGTGCTTCCTCATCATCCATCGCACTCTGCCAAGCTTTTTGTTCTTCTGCTTCCTTTTTTAAATTTTAGCTCTCTCCTTCGTGGGATTCTTCCCATAGACATTTCATTAATTAATGCGTAGCGGAAGTCTTTAAGCTCTAGCATATCCTTACAACCGTCTCTCAATGACAAAGTTCTCTTCATGGTGGACCCACCATGCATGACTTTAACCATGCTATTTTTTTTCTTGCCTACGAAATTATTAGAATCCTACTACGCTACGACTCCTACTCGGAAGCGGATTGCCTGGTGCACCGTCTAGATACGTGTCGTGCGAAGACGAGCGCCGACGCTCTTCGAGATCCGAATTGTACCAACGATGTATTTATTGTATCCACACCGTTCATCCTTTTTTAGAAATCATTTTACACTATCAACAAAAACTGAATAATATTTAAAGTTGAAATGCACCGCATCAAAAATAACAGCGAGGATAATGACTTTCACCGATAAAAAGTTCTTAAGGCCCACCATGACGTTTATTTTCCATTCAATCTGTTAATAAGGTCACAAATACATGGATGGAGAGGAAAAACAAAATTTATATTTATCCAAATCTTTTGTGACCCCCAAAAGGATTTCAATGATAGACGTTCAATCCCCCACTGTTTTTTGCAGTGTGGTACATTTGATCTTTAGATATGTCTTATTTTTCGATTCAAGCATTAATACCAGCTAGTCAAATGGATAGACAGTTTGGATGGTTTAGATATAACACATACCTCATTATGAGACCCATAAAACTTGCTGACGTCAATACACAAGCTATATAGCCGGTGTGTGTGTTACATCGGCCAATCCAATCCGGTTCCTCCTTGCTCATGCTGATGTGGCATGCGTTGTTCGAGATCCGGGTCGTTCATCAGGTGAGTCTCATTGCGAGCATTTCCTGACTTGAGAAGGATTCACTCGTCAGTTGGGCCACGTGTATGGAAATACGGATTGTTTAAAAAAGTCTACCAAAACTTTCTATTCAATGGAAAGTAAACAATAGTAATGAATGTACAGATTTTCACACAGGTATATATATACGAGCAGTCAGCTTGTGTTGTACGGTAGGGCCCACCCAAAGCATGCATAAATGTCCCCATCACGTGCCTGTTTGGCACGTATAATGCGCGGCTGTAGTATAATACATCAAATAAAGGGGAGAGGTCACTCTCATGTCACTAAAAATAGTACTCTCGACTACATAAAGAGAGAAACATTTGAAAATGAAATAAAACAATTAATATCATTAGCGGAAAGCCTAAATAAATTACCTTGTAAAGCAATTCGAATGGCTTATATAAAATCTAAACTTTAAATTCATAATTTTTCTGAAATAGCTAACCTTCTTTAAATAGTAAATTAATTAAAAATGTTAAACAATTGGTACTTAATTTAAAAGTTTAAACTATTAAAAGATGGTGTATCAATGTATATCAAACTTTTAAAGTAACGGAGGAGCAAAAATCTTGTGTTTGAATCTCAACAGTAGCAAATATTTGCTCCTAACATATTTTGCTCTGCAAATACTATTCCATCCTAAAATATTAAGACTCATAACAATTTTAACTTAAAACTTTAAAATACCATAGAACTAGTCTCTCTCTTTTTCTTTTTTTTAATGAATTACGTACCACTACTATGGATGTTCACACCCCAAGTGCAGGGTTGTGATGTAGTAATAAACTCGGTAAGACCGAGGTCGAATCCCAAGGGACTGAAACTTGTATGTTATCTGAAACTGAGTACAACTAGAACTAGACTAAGATATAATCTAAATCAAATAAAATTTAATGAAGAATTGTGAAATAATTATCTAAGACTTCAAAGAATTTAGAAGAGAGAAACTAGGGATTCAGAGGATCCACTTATAGAGATCAGGGAGATCTTATGCTAGCTTCAAGAATTATGGAATTTAACTGAACTTACTTTGATCTAGTTTTCAAGAAATGAAATGTATATGAATTAGAATGGATTCCATCACCAAACCATGCCCAGGAGACAAAGTAAACAATAGAATTAAACTAATTACCAACCAATCAATGCATGATGGTTAGAAAGGGTACCGTCATCCGACCATTAAAAACTGAAAACATTACCATTAATCAAACTATAATTAATGTCATTCAAAAATTAATCAAAGGCATAAATAACATATCTCTCATCATGCTACAAGCTTCACCTCTTAACCCTAGCTAAGAGGTTTAGCTGAGCATGACTAGACTATCCTCAAAAGTAATAAAGAAAATAGTAAAACAAATAAAACAATACTCTATCTCTATCCCTCCTGCACGTTCACACCGAAGATTGAATGTCTTTTCTCCTCCGTTTTTCTCCTCTTTATAGGATTGCTAACCATAGGTTTGTTGGAGTCTGAGAACTGACTTTTCTTACGCAATGTAATTTGCCTAAATAAAACGGACTGCGCAATCTCTGTTTTACGCAACAACAACGCACAAACATCTTGCGTTTGAACTGAATTCGAGACGAATGGTCATCCATTCTACGAATTCTGACTGCAGAGGAAGGGTAAAAACCCTCCTCTCCACCTTTTAGATAGTCTGGATCATCAATCCGACCTTGTCTTTGATCATACAATGGCCCACAAGGGCCGATTTTCTCAAACGTAGAGCCTGCGCAACCGTCCGCTGTGACGATGGTGGGGCCCATGATAAGTGTTGGTTGAGAAATCCACGCCATCCAATGAATTCCTCTCAGAATTTCAGTCAGAAATGTATAGTTTTGGATCCATACTGTGGTGTCTCACGGACGTCTGTTAGTGTCATCCAACCTGTATTGAAGACTACATGTACGTGTAATATTCGAGAAAATCGAGTTGAAGATTAGGGTATGGTCGGTTTAACCCCCTGGATGCAATGAATGGTTTGGATCATCAAATAAGATGATGATGGTGGCCCATTGATGAATCAGCAGACGACCTGCGAACGGAACAGAGACCCTCTCTGTTTGGAAGTCGGGCGGAAGCGGGTCAAACGCAGTCAAACTGCGTTGTTGACATGGTAGTGCACTCTCTCACTCACGCGAACTGGGTCCCACCTTGATGTTTTCGTGAAATCTGCCCCGTCCATCCATTTTATCATATCATTTAAACTGTCAAAACCAACTTTGAAGCATATCCAGATAATTGGTGGACCCAAAATCAATGGTTTATGGGCTGATCTGTTCATTGGGCTACTTCCACAGAGATCCAAGAGCTGATTTTCAACGTGTACGGTTAGTTTATGGTCCTCAGGCTATATATAAAGTTTTAAACTGAACGGATGGTGGGAACCCTTTGATCTTGCAATTTTACTGACTTTCAGGCCTGTTTGAGCTTCAGTTTCTTGATTTTCTTGGATTTCTGGTGTCGATCTTAGTACCCTTAAGTCCTGTAACTTTCCTTGGTGAATCTTGAGCGTTAAAACCATGCTTTTAATATTCACTTTTCAACCCAAGCTCCTAAAGTCACCTTGCAACATAAACACGATAAAACGAGCTATTAAATAGTATCATACTTGTAAATCTAAATAATAACTGGGGTCTGATATGAAATATTTGACCCTCAACACAACCCCCAACCAGCATTTTGATAGTCCCGAGCAAAGTATGCAAAAATAAGTTGAGAATTACAGGACAATTTCTATGAACTCGAGTGATTGTTGAAAAACAATATAGATCCTGGAATTCTAAGATTCATGAATGTTGGATATTACTTTCTCCTATACTCTAGCGCACGATAAACTTCATAGTCAAGTACAAAGTATTAATCAGTTAATTAGAAAAATTCTAAACTTTAAGTTTCATGGGTGTATAGTATAATCTCGGCTTATCAACAATAAAATTCACTTCTCTATTTCAGGATATCATCAATAATCAACAAGAGAATTCGTGATAACCAAAACTTGCCTCACAAATCATCTTTTCATTCTTTCAGCTTTTGATTTTGCCGCTAAAAGTAACACTAAGAAAGGGAATAAAATTTTCACCTATAGGGAGCAAACCTATGATGAAAACCGTACACCCAACCTTTTTCACATATCATTCATTAGGAATTAAATCCACACCTATAGGGAGCAAGCCTATGATGAAGATTATTCAATTGATCTTGTCGGGCAATTTTCCAGGCTGGTTCCTTCCATGCTTAGTTATTACCAAGATAACCCTTTAATATCGAAATGAAACCGCAATATGTAAGTGAGATGTGACATGTGAAATCATGATTCAATCAATGTTTACAACTTCTAATTATGGATTAACAATTCACTTAACTATGAAATCTAACAGATATTGAATCCAAGAATCATAAATTACCAACATTACTTATTTTGAAATTCAAAAGCTAAGATGGCCGTCAAAATCACTTCATTCTCAGCTTGTACTTCCTTAACCCTACGTTGGGGTAGTGCTTGAGGTTGATTCGCAGCCATAACCTCAATTAACTCAGGAAAATTTAAGTGGTGTCTAGTCTTGCGATGGACAGTCAACCCCTCAACTAATCCTCCTTCTGTTAAGAGACGTCGAGTGTTGACACGGGCCCACTTGGGCATGAAGCATATCCAGATAACAGGTGGACCCAAAATCAATGGTTTATGGGCTGATCTGTTCGTTGGGCTACTTCCACAGGGATCCAAGAGCTGATTTTCGACTTATACGGTTAATTTATGGTCCTCAGGTCATATATAAAGTTTCAAACTGAACAGATAGTGGGAACCCTGTGATCTTGCATTCTGATTGACTTTTAGGCCCGCTTGAGCTTTAGTTTCTTGGTTTCTTGGATTTCTGGTGTCGATCTTAGTCCCCTTGAATCCTGTAACTTGCCTTGGTGAATCTTGAGCGTTAAAATCATGCTTTTAATGTCCTTTTTCAGCCCAAGCTCCTAAAGTCACCTTGCAACACAAACACGATAAAACGGGCCATTAAACAGTATCATGCTTGTAAATCCAGATAATAACTGGGGTCTGATATACAATATTTGACCCTCAACACAGGACCACTCTAATAACTTTTCAACTACATATTATATATGTAAAACAAATAAGGGATTGTAAACTTGTAGCCGTTGAATGTTATATAATCTACATTCCACTCTTGAGTTGAACTTCGGCCCTAGCCATCCACCTGATTGTACTTAATTTTTTCCTACATCATGCGCGTACAACATAGGTATTAGTAATTTAGATGATCCGTGCGAACATACTATATGAAATTTAATTTGGATACACTAATCAAGCAAGTCAAACTTGCACCAGAAAAATGTACAATAAAAAAAACTTAAAGTTTCATCCAACCTACTAATAAGGTCACAAAGACCTAGATGAAGAGGCCAAAAAAATATCATTTTGATCCAAAGCTTTTGTGGCCAACAATAAAATTTTAATAATCAATTACTATTGTTTCTTATACTATTGCTTATTTCAGAGTTGGATCTGTTTCATTTTTTGGATCATACCCTAAAATGAGCTTTTAATATGGATAGTTAATGTGGATGTAGTCACATATATGATAGTGGGCCCCATAATTAGGGGTTCCACCCACCTAGGTGGATTCGGAGTCTCACCTAATCCACACCCTCTTCCTTTTGTGCAAGGCAATGGCATTATCTGACTAGCGTGGAACCTCTCCAATAAAGGTAGCATTAGGGCTGAAAGTGGGGTGGGTTGGTGCTCAACTCTAGCCCAACCCAAGGTTCCTATACTTCAACCTTAACTCAACCCAACCTCAGGTTTGGAATTTTCAACACAAGCCCTACCCAAGTAGGCTCAGTTGGGTTGGTCGGGTAGATATATGCTAATATTTTTGTTATTACATTAGTCTCTTATATTTTCAATACACGTATAATTTTTTGTACGTATGATTTTATTAATTATATATGCAGTTATTTATTATAAAGAAGTTCATTTTTTTAAAACAAACAAGCTAAAATATAGGACAACCATGGCGTATCTTGTTAGCTTGTATTATCGAAAATGACGTGGACCAATGAAATCCTACGGCATTGGAATTTCTCATGCCTTCAACACAAATGATCCACACTTAATTATAATTAATTTATAAGGAACTTATATATTGATCGGGTTCAGGTTGGGCCGGGCAACTCGAGACCTCAACCCGAGCTCAACCCAACTTTTATCAAGTTGGTATTTGTATGGCCCCCAGCCTGAGACCAAACCCAATATATCCTACCCAAACCCAACCCAATGTCAGGTCGGTCATGGGTTGGCCGGGTTGTACCCGCCCAACTTTCAGCCCTAGGTAGCATCCATAGCTGAAAACATGATAAGATGTACGGCCCATCATTTCATGTTGTAAACGTCTACTAACCGTCCATCCTCTCTTTATCTTTTGAGAAAGATTTGATGCTCTGAAGGGTAAAACATGCTAGTTCACATGTCTTCACTCAGTCTCAATTCAGTGAGGGCCCACAGGTGAGTGGGTGAAAGGGGAGGGGAAACAGATCGGCTACTCCCCCTTCCACCAGCCCAGTGGCTGGTGGTCGGTGCTTTGTTGGCCCCTTCATGATGTATGTGTTTCATCCATTCCGTTCATACATTTTTACAGATCACTTTAGTGCTTCATCCCAAAAATTAGAGGATACAAATCTCGGGTGGACCACACCATAGGAAAACAATAACGATTGGATATCCAGCATTAAAATCCTCCTAAGGCCCACTGTACTGTTTATTTGACATCCAATCTGTTTATTAGGTCATACATGCCCAGATGAAGGGAAAAAACAGAGATCATTCCATAAAATGATCTAAAAAAATAGATGGAAGGCATGGATGAAACACATACATCATGGTAGGTCCCATAGAGCACCAACCATCACCCATTGGCTGATGGCAGGGGGAGTTAGACAATCCGTTCCCTTTGGCAGATTGCGTGGTCTGCCACACATCACCCACCTTGGTGGTGTATTGTTGTCACCAAATTTTATGGGCCCTACCATGATGTATGTGCCATATCCACGCAGTCCATCCATTTTGGAGGATTATTGTAGAGCATTAGCTTAAAAAATGACACAAATCCAAATCTCAAGTGGACCACACAACGGAAAGTAATGGGGACAATAATGCATATGGTTGAAATCTTCCTAAAGCCCACCATGATGATTACTTGCCATCCAACCTATTCATAAGGTCGCACATACCTGGATGAAGGGGAAACACAAATATCAGCTTGATCCAAAACTTATATGGCCCTCGAGAAGTTTTCAAGGTTAGACATTCAATTCCAAAATGGAGCTTTTTAGGGCTCAATTTTATCACCTCAATTTTAGGGCTCATGTACTAAAATAATCTCCCAAAATGGATGAACAGTGTGGATACAACATATACGTCATAGTGGGCCCATAAAACTTGATGACTCCAACCAAGGTCCACACCAGGAAATCGGGTTTAGGTGGAAGGCACGTCAGAGATTCAAGTATCGGAGCCTATTAGATGTGGCCCTTACCCGGGTCCACCTTGATGTTGATGCATGTACGTTATACATCAACCTTTCCATCCCTTTTTCCAATATTTTAGGGCATACGCCTAAAAATGAAGAAGATATGATTCTTAAGTAGACATTATCATAGAAGACAGTGGTTATTGAAAGCCCTACCATTAAAGACTTTCCAGGGCCATCATAATGTTTATTAGCCATTGAAACTGTTGGTAAGGTCATACAAAACTAAGATGAAAAGAAAATTCAAATATAAACTTGATTTAAAATTTTTGCCTCTCGTTAATAGTCAATTAGAACCGTTTCCAATCACATGGTCTACCTGAAGATGGGATCATTTTCATTTATAGACTCTTGCCCTAAAATAATTAGGTAAAATAGATGGACATGTATATAGAATATGTATTTCAAGGTGAGGCTCATGGTAAGGGCCACTCCGTTTTTGGTGAGGCCGGACGCACCTAATCCACTCCCTGTAAGTGGCCAAGAGAGATTAGTAGGCACTACGTGTAGAGAGTGTGAGTAGGTGGGAAGCAGATTGTATAATGAGAAAACTCTATAAGGCCCACCATGATTTATGTATTTTATCCATGTCTCTTATTGCCCTTCGACATTTTTATTTTAGTGGGTGAGCCAAAAATTAAAGCATATTGAGAGGTCACGTGGATCATACTATTGGAAATAGTGTGAATTGAACATGGACTGTTAAAAATTTCTTGAATCCACAGAGGTTTTGGATCAAGTTGATATTGTTTTGTTTTTTTTTTTTTTCCTTTCATCTATATCCATGTATCCATATGAACATTTTGGATGACAAACAAACATCACTATAGGGCTTAGCAAGGTTTCAACCATGGATAACATTATTCTCACCGTTTGTTATTGGTATGGTTTATACGTGCCTTAGATATGATTGAATTTTAAGAACATGTCCAAAAATCATTTTTAAAAACAGCCATAGAATGTGAATAAAACACATATATCAAGGTGGTGAAATTTTCTTTGGGTAGACTTGAATCATTTATTAAATTTTGTCTAAAATGTTTTTCCATTTCTTTTAAATACTCATCATATGCCTCAAAAAAGCAATGGCCGACATTGGACATTACACTAGGGGGTCATTTGGCACTGTGGAATGTGGATTGGGGGGTTCAACCCCTAGTTGTTTGGCAGCATAAAGTAAACTGGCGTCTTAAATCCCGGGGATTTCCAATCTCCTCTTTAAGCGGGGTTTTGCAATCTAATAAAATCATTTCAATAGTTGCAAGTGTAACATGTGTGTCCGTATACACTATCATTCTAGTGGGCACATAACCCACTAATGATGATCAACACTGTCCAAATATTGTTCATGTAAATCAACACCGTCCAAATATTGTCCAGCACTATCCAAACATTGTCCAAGTAAATCAAAGATTAAAAATCATTAGTTCGTCACTCAAACATAATCTTATGCTTGTGGCCCATATGAGACTTGGAATTTCATCATTTTCGAGCAAAGCATATATTTCAGCGGGCTTATCACAACCATTGTATTAAAAATTATATATATTACTAATTAGAGATAATAAAGTTAATTTAGTAATTAAATTTAAATTTCTATAAATATATTATGAATAGGTACTTTTGGATTAAAGTTATTCACACTCCATGAACCAAACACACTAGGAGGATTGTAAATCCAAGTTTCCAAATCCAGCGAGTTACAAATTCATGCTCCTAAACAGTCCTCGAGGACTGTGTATAAGCATCAGAAGATGGTGAGGGGACTTCCGTAGATGGCGGGACTAAGGAAACTGATTTTCTAACAAAGCCCCCCCCTATTTATTTATTTTTTCCATCCCTTTCAAGTGTAATCAAACTCCCTTCAATTGATTGTTGTCTTCGTTATTAGAAGGCTTCTACATCGTCCATCATTAATCCTTATGTTGGGCTCTAACATGGGCTACTTGTGATTAGAATAAGCTATACTTACTAGTGGCCATTAGATGGATGGACCAGATTGCTCAATCTGTCAGGTGTACGCTAGAGATTTAGTCCTATGAGTACATTAATTTTTTGCTACTGGTCCTGGTAGACAGATGGTCCCATAGGAAGAGTGCTTTTATTTCCCATCTCTTCACCGTCACACGGTAGATCCAGTAGCAGATCCATATCTACACCGTACCAATTGGACCATCCATCTATGGTCTGTGTAAAAAATCACACTTATTAGACAATCCTAGCTGTAACTTAATCTTATAGCATTAAGTGATTTACTGCTAGCCATGTTTGTTTCCCGTCATTGATTTGGAAGCCACTGATCATATAACCAGAATCATCCAAATCTATATTGGTTTCGAAGCATATGCCATCCATAACAGGGGAAACTAGATGGACGGTTTGGAATGATTACTTGTCTGCTGCCTTGTCTACCTTGGAGAAATGGTTCCACCATATTATAATTCAACGCGCTTCACCGTATCATCTCTCCAGTCCACAACTATTCCTTGTCAAATGGAAAATCAATACAACCTTCGTACAGGGAGATGATTAGGTGCGACCTTGACCGTGGGCGCACTTTAGGGCGTGTTTGGATCGTATCACAGACCGTAGTGTAATGTTTTATTTTAAAATAATACATTAACTCCCGTTTGAATTATATTTGAAATCCAATATACTCTCGCATCCCATGTACATACCATAAATGGATAGCCATGCGTCTCTGTAGCCGGTAAGCATCACATGGGGCATGGCAATGTCTTCATTGCGTTGTAGAGGCTTTGAAGAAAAATCTTCTTCTCTTCTCGAATGTTTTGAGAGAGCATAGCGCGAGTGTATATCTTCTTTCCTCTTCTCCGTTTGTCTTCCACACTGTGAAAGAGGAGGTCGTTCCTCTCTGTTTGAATCTGGGACGTCTGTCGGGATGTATGCCAAAGGGTCTTCGGCTACGACGAAGATGTCATGAACTTTTATGCTGCGAAATCTTGAGAAAAAATCGATATTGTCTTCCCGTGTACCCATCATTCTCACAGACTTTGTACGACCAGGTAATGTATTTTCCATGCTTACCATTTTCAGGGACAAAATACGATCAGTGTTTTTACTTGACAGTATTCATTCTATGTGTTGTGGATATACATTCTCTTCATGCACCTTCTGTTGTTGGAGCAGTCAAATAGGGTTGTTGAGACAGTTCTTTCCTGTACCCTATAAAGAAGGTACAACATACAATACACCTGAGAGATAATTTTTTCAAAAGAAAATCTCCATAACATCCTGCGTATCAAAAGGGTATCCAGGAGATGGATTCACCTCCCGACACCTTCGACATGACTTCTGCATGTCATAGAGTGTGGGAGTAGATGAACTCCACCGACCGATATTAACTCCATTTCTTGGTTGCTTATAAAAGACACTGTTGTCTTCTATACTAGTCGGTAAAATGAAAAAGAAAACAGAGAACTAAGTTCTGAAAATATTCTGGGGTGTTTCCATAAGATCCACAGGCTTATTGATTGTTGAAGGTAATATTCCATCTTTTTTCTTACATGATTTAAAATGCATCGAACTTTTTTCACATATGGCTAATAGGATGCATTGTCATTTGATTTTTTATATTGATTGTATCCACTGCAAAATTTGGAGATGTTCATTAGCTGTGATAGATCTCTGAAGGACCAACATATTATTTCATGTTTTCTATACTGTATTTGAAAAATGCACATTTATTATTTCTAGTCTATACTTAAATGATTGTTCGATACAGTATATATTGATATATATACGTCCCCAACTCGTGCAGACAAATCTCGCATCCGGTTGGGTAGACCCTGATTAAAAAAGGTGGGTAATTAGAGTGCTAAGAAGCACTTAAAATCAAGCCTATATAAGTGGTCACTCTTAAGTTGGTGAAATGATTATTCTTATTTTTATGTTTTGTATAAACTTCTCTTACTCATGAACTCATTTTAATTGATTGTAACATGTAATATATTTGAGACTTCACTGTAATATGTTGAACTCTTATATATATTTTGCATATGTGAAATCCTCTGAAGAATCCAAATACATTAATATCAGCTCACCTTCTATGTACCTTAATTCTTTTCCGTACTCATGATCTCATTTTAATTGATTGTAAAATATTATTTCCTACTGTCATTTGTATTAATAAATAGAAAATATTTGAAAAGAATAACTGGTGAGTTGCCCATCTGTCTTATGAGTTCTCATAGTGGTGAATCTAGATGTGATCGGTCATTTAGTAGTGAATGGAATGAAAATGAAATTGCAGTGGCATTAACAACGATTGCAGCATCTGCGTGTGTCATGAGAGCTGGCGAATATTATCGACGTTATTATATAAAGGCTTCACCTAGAAGTAGTCATATAGAGAGAAATAGATTCATAAATGGAATCATTAAGAAGAGTAATACTGACTGTCTAGCATAGCTAAGAATGAGTCGGGATAAGTTCTTCGAATTGTGCTCTCTAATTAGTGATAGAAATTTACTTTCTAATTCAAGGAGGTATAGCTTAGAGGAACAGGTGGTATTGTTTCTTCAAACTATCAGCCATAATGTCCGGAATCATATCATTGGTCATCGTTTTTCAAAATCTAGTGAAACAGTTAGTCGTTATTTTCATAGAGTTCTTGATGTTGTAATTGGATTGTATCCCGAATATGTGAAGTTCTTAGGTTTACATACTCCGAAAGAGATATTTAATAATCCTATGTGGTTTCCATACTTTCAAATAAAATAATTTTTATTATAGAAATAAATGAAATGAAGTGTGTGCTAAAAGTAATTAATAACCTAAAATTCATAATAAATTTCTTATAGGATTGTATTGGGGCACTTGATGAGACTCATATACCTTCATATTTAGTTAAGAAAGCAAGCGCCACCTTTCAAAATCGGAAAGGTTTTGTCTCATAATGTAATGGTAACTTTTACTTTTGATATGAAATTCGTATACGTGCTTGCGGGTTGAGATGGTTCGGCCTTTGATGCTCGTGTTTTGCAGAATGCGTTAACCCGTCGACTAAATTGTTTCCTTGTTCCTTATGGTAAATATAGATTATTATTATTTCCTCCAAAGAGTAAGACAATGATAAATGTAATATCCTTAATATACATATCTTGGTTTGTGTAGGGAAATACTATGTGGTTGATGTAGGATATGCGCATTCTCCTGGGTTTATGACACCTTATCGAGGTGTCAGATATTATTTGAATGAGTTTCGTACAGGACGAAAGCCTGCTAACAAGAAAGAACTCTTTAATTATCGTCATGCACAACTGTGAAATGTCATAGAACGTTGTTTTGGTCTCTTAAAAGGCCATTTTCCTATACTACGTGTAGTACCACAGTTCAAGTTTATAACTCAAGTAAAGATTATTATAGCTTGCTGTGTTATACATAACTTCATTCATATCTGTGGTGATAATGGTTTTTTCGAAACAGTTGAGGATTGTGCATACAGTGATGAGGAAATGTCGCCATCTCCTGTGGACATGACTGCGGTCGAAGAAGATCACGCTTTATCTTGCGTGACTGATAAAGCAAGGGAAGAGTAGGCGAAAAAGAGGGATGACATTGCAGATAGGATGTGGAATGATAGTCTCCTTCGAACTCGGCAGTAACATTAACTATTTCAAATTTCTAAACATGTATATTGCTGTTTTATGTAACGGCAAAAATTTTTTTCATTTCATCTGTTATGTTTTGGGATAGGTGTTAAATTTATTGTTAAGGTAGTGATGGATCATGCTTGGATATTATTATCACGGAAACTTATTCTGTTTGCTAACTGGTAAATTAAATTTCTTGTCATCATCTCTGAATTATGTTAGGACATATATCTGCAATGTTTGTTAATATTATGTTCTCCTATTTTCATTAACTGTTACTAATGTATAGGTAAAATGAATTTCTTACGGAGTTCGTATAAGGGGAAAAGATGTCTGATTGAAACCGGTTCCCCTGCACGTGATACATCCTCCCAAAAAAATCAACTGCAGCTTTGAGTAAACAATTTGGTAGCCCGAGTAAGAAAAATATCACACCGAGCAAAATTAGAAATATTACAGGTGGTAAGAAATTAGGTCGGATTCAATGGATGGACCCTATGGATAATGCACTAGTGGATGCACTAGTGAATCTTAGAAGAAAGAGTGATATTGGATTCAAACCTGAGGCATATAAGGCCACAATAACTAAAATATCTGATAGATGTGGTGTTCATCTAGAGAACAAACGCATCTCAAACCGCTTGCGTACATTGAAGAGATTTTATTGGGCCGTACAAGATATGCTCAATGCTTTTGGGTTCGACTGGGACAGTGAGATGAAAATGGTGAAAGCAACAGATGAAGTATGGGATAGGTACATTGCGGTAAGTAATACCTATAACTTTTTTGTATTATATGTACTCAATGACAATTGCTGAAAAGTTGCTAACAAAATTCCATTAACCGTTGTTACAGTCACATCCATTCGCCAAAAAAGTCCGTAAGAAACATATTAAAAGATACACTGATCTGGCATTCATGTTCGGCAACGACTATGCTCATGGGTCCTTTGCGAGCATCGCTTACTCATCATCAATTTTTGGTCAACGTCGATCTAGAAACGAATTCAATACTGACTCTGATTCCGATGATTATGAGACTGAGACAGTTCGCCTTTCATCTTATTCTGAGGATGACTAAGGCATTGGTTCAGCCATTCGTGCCAGCGATGGATCACAGCGGGTACACAGGGTTAGTACAGTACCCATAGAGACCTCTAGGGGCTCAAAAGGCACTCATTCAACTGCTACAGTCTTTACCCGACAAAAAAAGGGGAAAGCCGAGTGATATCATCGGTGACAGAATGGGTGAAGTGGCTGAAGCTGTCAAGTCCCTTACTATCATAATGTCTCAAGGCAAAACAATGACTAGACTCCAGAAAATGTTGAGTATACTTGAAGAAGTTGATGGTCTCAATCCCGAGAACCAAATACGTGCTGCCTGGTTAATGCAGGTAGATCTTGTTAGCGCTCGCTATTTCTTGAAGATAGGTCATGAGAGGAGAAAGGAGTGGGTACAAAAATTCCTCGAATATAGTGGCCCAGTCTGAAAACAGAAATTGTGTTTGTTAAACAGTAGTGAGGAAGTTGGTGAAACTGAACTATTTCTTTGTTTTTGTTTGTTCTGGATAACTGTTATATTTGAATGAGTTTGGATGGGTGGTGATTTTGGATTAGATGGGTGTTCTATGGAGCACAAATTACTCTGGTTAAATGTTAATTTTGGATTGTGTTGATTCTGATGGTTGCACCATCAGCAATTTAGATGATATACATATCAACCTTTACATTCTCATTTGTATAGATGTTACTACATTTCAGTTGACTTCATATCAATTATTGGGCAATGTATGTAGGTTGGTTAATACAGTGACCTGCATATAAGTATGTCTGGATATATTAAAGAGGTTCTACTTACGTTTTTGGAGATGCTGCTACTTACATTGTTTCAATATATTATATTAGCCAAATGATATAGATGTTATAATTTGTTACATTATGTTGATTTTCTGCATCTGGTTTGTGTTGTTCTTTACAACTGATTTCATATCATCATATTAGAACTTGTATTATTCTTCATTAAAGTAAACAGGGTCTGTAATTTTTTTTTCACAACAACCAGGATTTGAATCCATCACTTAGATCGGTAATATTATATCAGTTTGGGTTTGAATGAAGGATCCGTATGAGGTGAGAAAGACTGTTTATTTTGTACAGAGAATTTCAATTTGGCTTATTGTTTATAATATTCCATCTTAGTTTTCAAAAGTGTTGTTTTTATATCTTTACTAGTTTGAAAAAATTATTTCATCAGTCAATGTACATCCAAACTGACGTTAATTAGGTTTTTTTATAGGTACAAATGAAGAAATACTATGGGTATTTTGTCGGTAGGGTGCCTAGAATTTATGAGAAGTGAGAGCTTGCTCGGGCACAAGTAGAGAGATTCAGTGGATGCAGACACCAATCTTTTAAATCTTACTCAACGGTTGTGATAGAGTGGACGAGATTCAAGGTATGAATTTTATTTACGTATGCATTTCTCTAATTATTCTCTTCAATATTTTTTTGGCTATGACTAGCTTTGTACATCATAACATATAACAACGGGGCGTCAACAATCAGGAACGAAAGCCTCACCAAAAGAGTTAAAAGTGAATCTGCTTCATTTCATCGGTTGGCTTCCAGTGACGAAGATGAAGTTGGGGTGCACCTTCTTGATCAGCTGAACTTAGAAGAGAACAAGGTTGATACGGAAGGAGGGATTATGTATGCTATTTTCAAAGTTCTTATTAGAGTGGTGCTTATATATGCGGTGATATCTTGATTTGTTTCATCGCTGTGATGATAAGGATGTGGAACAATTGCTTTGCTAGATAACAGCTTCAATCATGGAACACATACATCTATTGGAATCAGAAATAGCTTTTTTGGTTTAACTTATGATAAACTCTTTTTTTTTCAATTTTTCTCTTTTTATGTTTTTTTTAATTAATGGAAATATGTAATTAGGTATTTGAATTAAATGTATAATATTTCTGTTATGTGAAACCAGGTAATTATTTTTTGTTCCAAAGTATCTATGTGCTGTGGACCGAATGGAAATTAGTCAGTTTTTTGTGGACCACACCCCAACATAGGTGCTTCATCTCTTGATGCTTGTCCATTACACACAACCCAGATGTAGGACTCATACAAAATCAGCTTGATCCAGGTGTTTTATGGACCCAAAATGTTTTCTAATGGTTTCGATTGATTGAGCACTGTATCCTGGACAGTTTGGATGAAACACATAGATTGTGTTGGTGCCCCCCAGAGCATTGAACACCATCTATCGGGTGGTGTCAAGTTTTAGTAGCCAATCCATGGTCCATAGCAACTATTGTATGTGGTCTGTTGTATGGAGTTTTCGCACTAGGGAGTCGTTCCTTCAACAAACATTGAATTAGGTATATCCGCTAATTACATTTCCAAGGTAACTCCATACCAAACATTCTACTGATCAAGGATAAACCACATGGATACAGTGTACAATGTCCAAAGTATACACATTGTACAGTATTACATCGCAATATAGTACTATACGCGAATCCAAGCACGCCCTTAATGTATATGTAGAATATCCACAACAGCTATTCATTTTGCAAGATTATTTTAGAGCTTGAGATAATAATAATAATAATAATAATAATAATAATAATAAAGCAACTCTATCTCAAGTTGACCAAACAATTCCTCCAAATCTTAATTACGTTGGTAATGAAACTTCGGGTGATCCAAAAATTGTGTTGATGCAGGTTTGTTTATAAAAACAAATTAGAAAGAGGCCCAGAATGGGTTGATTCCTTCCATACACCTTGTGGGCCAGCTTGTCATGGGCCCAAAAAGTTTGACTTGGGTAGTGTCCACTTCTAACAAACATCGCGGTAAGCCTAGAAAGTTCCAATGGTGGGTTCCATTATCATCATTATTTTCTATTACGTTGCCCACACAACCTCTAGATCAAGCTGATATTTGGGCCCTGGCCCTAAAATGACAAGGAAAAAAGGATGGGCGGCATGGATTATACACATACATCAATGTGGGCCTCATGAGTTGGGCCTTGCCCCCGCACAAAAAGGCTTTCATAGACATCACTTTCTAATACGACATAAGCGGCGTCCTACCCTACCATGATGTAAGTGTTTTATCCACGCCTTTCATCATTTTTTTCAGATCATTTTAAGGTATGAGCCAAAAAAAAATGAAGAAGGTCCACAACTCTAGTGGACCACACCAAAGGAATCTGCCGTGATAATGACACCCACCTTTGAAACCTTTCTAAGGTCCACCATGATGTTGTTTTACCATACAACCTATTCATATGGTCATGTAGGCGCAGATGAAGGGAAAAAACAAATATTAACTTGATTGGAAACTTCTCCAGCTCCCAAGAAGTTTTTAATGGTGGAAGTTCAATCCCCATTTTCTGGTCCAGTTAAGCCCTGTACCTACCTTAGTTTTTGGCTCATATCTTAAAATGATTTGAAAATAATGATGAATGGCGTGGATAAAACACTTACATCATGGTGGATCCCATAGAGTCCTGCTCGGATGGATTACTGTCCGGGCGGGGTAAGACACAATCCTCGTCCACTAAAAACCATACAACTACAAAACGAAATGTTGAAACAAAGGATAAGGATATTTTGATCCAAATAATTTTTCAAAACTTGTCAGAAGGACACCCTCAAAGTATTTGAAAGACCATGTAACGATGCTAGTACGGTCAAAATCCCTTAAAAAATATCACCCTGAGTGGGCATCCATTAACTACCTGAGGACATCCATTAGCTACCCTCTTGCAAAGTACGACCCCAAAAATGAAGTAGATCCAAATCTTAGGTGGACCACACCACAGGAACAATGGTGATTGGTCACTAAAAACTTCTTATGGGCCACAAAAGTTTTGGATCAAGCTGATATTTGTGTGGTCCCTTCATCCAGGTCTTTGTGACCTTATCAAGTGGTTGGATGATAAATAAACCTTCCAGTAGGCCCCAAGAGTTTTTTAATGGTGGGAATTCAATCATCATTGTTTTCTATGTGGTCCACGGGAGTTGGATGTGCTTCATTTTTAAGACAATACACTAAAATGAGCTGTCAAAATGGATGGACGGGGTGGATGTAGGGCACATACATCAAGTGGGCCCCACAGTCAAGGATCCACTAACCTCGTGGATCAGAGCCCTCTTTTACCGTGCAAAGATGAACACTGGCATAATAATTTGAACATCTAGATTGGCGTACAGAGAAAGTGTGAGGGATGCTGATTGCATGGTGTGTGGTGTTACTATGGCAAACTTATGTGATCCCTATGTTGTATGTGTTATATACATACGATGTATGTGTTATTGACGCAGGGATGAATGTGATGAGGTCGATCACCGTCTTCTTCAAGGATAACTACTCGGAATCCACGGAGCTTCTCTGGACACCTCACAGTGACTTCTTAAACCCACGAGGAAAGAAAGCAAGAAAATAGAAATAAATTCTAATAAATTCGAAATATAATTGATTAAATAATCAAATAAATGAGTTCACGACCCTTTAAATAGAGATATCTAGCAATAGAGAGAAATTAGAAGAAAACTATAACTAAAACTCCTAGAAATTCGTAACTTGCTATAAATAGTAAATTTGCTTTTTAAAGTAAGTGTCCTATGTGGCTTTTAAAAATAAAAATAAAAATTTTACACACTCACGCCGTAGTGGGCTTTCACCACCTATGGATACTTGAACCCTTGACCGAGTGTTGAAACTCCTAAGAGTCTACCACCCGAGCAAGAGTAAGGATCCTATGTGGCTTAACCACGTTATTTTCCTAATTATTCTAAGCACTTTTCATGTCGGACACAACTACTAAAGCCAAACGGATGAAGAGCTATAATCAAACTTAAACTTACTATTTATAGTAAAAATGAAACTAAACATGCAATTTAGCCGTCGACATGATGGAATCTGGCAAATTCGATGTGGGCAATGCTGGGTTGGTTGGCTAAAGTAGTTCTTCCTACCTAAAATTCATATATGGTACGTCGAGTAACTCATTCCAGTTTGCAAGATATGCTTGTTTTAAGGTTTTGACGGTCTTGATAGCTTCTGCCTCTGATCGGGCCTTCTTTAGTCCATCTTGGACATGAAAGTGTCCTTGACCCGCTCTACATCAGTTATATACATACTATTCAACCATTTTGCAACATAATTTTAAGGCATGAGCCAAAAATAAAGTAGAATATTCGGTGTACGCGTATTTTATGCTAAAGCCTTTTATAAGTTCTCGAGTAAGGATCTTGGGTGGGGCCCACTATGATGTTGGTAAGAAATCCACCCCAACCATATATTTTTAGATTTCATTTTAGAACATGGGACCAAAAGTTTAGGTAGATGCTAAACTAAAGTTGATCACACTGGAGAAAAAATGAGGGAAAGAAATGCCTATTGTTAGAATCTTTCTAGCTCCATGTTAATGTTTATATGTCGTACAAACCATTTATAAGGTCAATACCACTACAATAGAGTTAAAATACACACAAATTAATGTGACAAAAAACTTTTATAGCCACGGGAATGTTTCAATGGTTCTCATTGAATCTCCACTATTTCCTCTTGTGTGGACCACTTAAGTTTTGGATCCAACCTCAGTTTTGGTTGCATGTCTTAAAATGAACTCTAAAAGCGAATGAATGGGTAGATTTCCCAAAAACATGTTTGTGGACCCCACCCAGCATCATTAGGCTGGAACTTCATGCAAAAGGCTTTCCTTGGAAATCCGCAGCCCAGCTTCCCTATATATTGATGTCACCAAGTTATGTGGGGCGAGCCATGAGGTATGTGTTATATCTAAATTGTCTATCCTTTTTTCGATATCTTTTTACAGCTTGAGTCCAAAAATAAATTAAATCTAAAGATCAATTGGACCACACTACAAAATGCAGTGGGGATTAAGTGTCTACCATTGAAATCTTTTTAGGGTCACAGAAGTTTTGGATCAATTTGATATTTGTTTTTTCTATTCATCTAGGTCCGTGTGATCTTATGACCAAATTGGATAGAAAATAAACATTATGGTGAGCCCCACGAATGTTTTAACAATGGAAATCGTTGTCCCATTGCTATTTGTTGTGTGGTTTACTTAAAATTTGAATATGCCTTATTTTTTTAGATCATACACTAAAATGATCTCTAGCCGAAAGCATATACGGTGTAGATATAATAAATTCATCATTGCAGGCCCCGCAATACGTAACTTTTATCATCTATCAACCGTTTCTACATCTTGGCGCCGGAGGACCTGACCCACTCGCTCGAAGATGCCACAAGCACACATCAACAAAGCTGGCGGTAGGTGGTACACCGGCCAATCCGCTTCCCAACTATACCACACCATATAAATCAGTGTGGACAATGAAGCCCATTGTTGAAACCTTTCAAGAGCCCTGCTCTCCATGATGTGAATTTGCCATCTAAACATGTGCATCAAGTTACACAAACCTAGATGAAGGGAAAGCTTTTGTAAAAATGTTGATTTTATAAAATATATTTTAATAATAATAAATAAAAAATATAATATATAAAAAAGTTGTTTGAAAAATACTTTTGTGGGTTTTTGGGAATAGTCCCACATTGGAAAAAGTGAAGAAAGTTTTGTGGTTTAAATGAGTATGGTGGAGTATTATAATACTTACCCACATGGTACAAAGGAGTATGGAACTTGCGTGTTCCAGTGCATAGCACTGGAACATCGCACTCGGGCTCGGGCTTGGGCTCAGGCTCAGGCTCAGGCTCAGACTCAGACTTGGTGCGAGGGCGTGGGCATGTGAGGCAGTGTGGTTGTAGAGGCACTAGTGGCGCACGACGGGTACGAGTCGCGGTGCGATAAAGTGGCTAAGGAAGATGGCTGGGTAATGAAGAGACTAGAGGATTAAATGAGAGTCCTCCAGGATATATAGAGGGCTGAAAAAAGAGCTGTTGTAGAAAATCTTTAACAGCTGTGCAATAAGTGCAGGGTCCAACTAAAACTCTTGCATGGCTAGCCCAACATCTAGAAAGTGGCTAGCTGCTGTCTCACAACAGTCAGCATGCTGGAGCTTAATGGCCTATGCACAACAGTCAGAAAATGGCCATAAAACGGCTAGTTTTCTCTAACAGCTAGAAAACGGTCATGGGATTTATTTCCCTGGACCATAACCCCCAACCACTATAGCCTATAAAAGGAGAGCCTGGATGGGTTTCCAAACCATCTCACAACCAATCCAGTACTACCATACAAACTGAGACAGCTAGCCCAACTCCACTCCTATACTCCAGATATTTCAGCAACATAGCAAGGCTTGAACCTTAGCTTGAAGAACAAACCAAAGGTGTGATTTAGGATGGTAAAACTGAACCAATGGCTGAAGATCTGGACTGACCAGTGTAGTGGTCAAAAATGACATTTTCTCCTTCTTTTTTCTTCTTTTGGAATTTTTCTCTTTTATTGTAATTCTGCCAGAAATTGTGTAATAAAGTTTTATTTAGTGGGCCTTCGTGTTTGTTGAACGCAGACCCACACCAGGCTCGTCGTATCCTAGAAGCTATTTGCCTGGAACCTATCAGCATACTCAATTCACTTGAGTAGGGGCAAATAACACTTTAAGGACAGCGTTTCATACATGCTTCAGCCTGTCCTTAGTTCAGATTATACAGAAATTATATTAATCTGTATAAATTTCCAACAATCTTAAAGTGTTATTTTGATGGAAGCCGACAATATTTCATCCATCAAGCTGATGAATCAGGACTTGATACGTTTGATCGGTTCGATGGAACCAATTTTACAAGATGGCAAGACAAGCTGAAGTTTCTCCTAACAGCGCTTAAGATCCACTACATACTAGATCCAAACCTCTAAGTGCTACTTGAGGCAACCGACAACGACACACCTGAACAGGTGGTTGCCCGCATCAGACGAGCCAAAGACGAACTCTTGTGTCGAGGACACATCCTGAACGCACTCTCCGACCGTCTGTACGATCTGTACCAACAGACATCATCAGCAAAGGAGATTTGGGCTGCTCTAGAATTCAAGTACAAGACTGAAGAAGAAGAAACTAACAAGTTTCTCATCGTCAGATATTTTAATTTCAATATGGTAAATAATAAACCGCTGCTGCTAATAGTAAACAAAATTAAAGCGATTAAGATTGATCTTCCTGAATCATTCCAAGTCGGGGCTATAATCGCTAAATTGCCACCGATGTGGAAAGACTATAGAAAGAAGTTGTTGCATGAAATTGAAGACTATACACTGGAACAAATCCAGAAACACCTCAGGATTGAGGAAGAATCCAGTAACCGTGACAAAAAGAATAATAACGGGAACGCCTTGTCCAAGATATATGCAGTAGAGAACATCAATAACAAGAATCCTGAGAATAACGATTCCCTTAAACCTAATAAAGAAAAATTTAAGAAAAACGTCCAAAAGAAGAACGAAAAGTTCAAAGGCCCATGCCATGTTTGTGGAAAAATCGGGCACTATTCTCAAGTATGTTGATATCACAAATCTAAAAAAGAGACAATGCAGTAGAAGAATGCGATATCGTGGCTATGATCACTGAGGTGAATACTATCCAAGGTAAAGTTTCAGGGTGGTGGTATGATACCGTCGCTACAGTACATGTGTGCTACGACAAATCAGCCTTCAAAACCTATGAGGAATTGACCGATGGTCAAGAAGTCCAAATGGGTAATGAAGTACGATCGAAGATCGTCGGCAAAGGAACCGTCGAACTAATATTCACTTCTGGAAAGAAAGTGATTCTTACAAAGGTACTGCACGTCCCAAACATGAGGCGAAACTTAGTTTCTGAGGATCTTATACGAAAATCAGGTATAAGGGTGGTGTACGAGTCAGGAAAACTGATTCTATCTAAGAAAGAGAATTTTATCGGAAAGGAATATGCTTATAACGGAATGGTTAAGTTTCTCTAAATGAAAGTATCACTTCTGCATATATGGTTGAATCCGCTAGATCGTGGCATGATAGACTAACTCATATAGGGTATAGTACCTTGAAGTTTATGGCTAAGAATGGTTTAATCTCATACACAAATAATGAAACTGATAAATGTGAAGTGTGCATACGATTCAAAATGACGAAGAAACCTTTTTCAAGTGTTGAAATATCGTCTCAAATATTGAATCTTGTGCACAGTGATATCTGTGAGTTAGGCATTCTTACTTGTGGAGGTAAACGATATTTCACAACCTTTATATATGATTGCTCTAGATATGTGTATGTTTATCTGTTAAAGAGTAAAGATGAAGCATTGAACATGTTTAAAATATATAAAACAAAAGTAGAGAATCAACTAAATAAGAAGATAAAAATTCTCCATAGTGATAGAGGAAGAGAATACTTCTCCAATGAATTCGATAACTTCTGTGAAGAATATGGACTGGTACATCAATGTACAACGCCATACACACCTCAACAAAATAAAATAGCTGAAAGGAAGAATAGAATATTAGTAGAGATGGTCAACTCAATGCTGATAAGAGTAAAGTTGCCACTAAGTCTATGGGATGAGGCACTGCTTACAACATGTCATATAATAAACAGAATTCCGTCTAAAAAATATAAAATATCTCCATATAAAACATGGAGAGGTAGAAAACCTAACCTACGATATCTTAAAGTGTGGGGGTTTCTTGCATACTGTAGAATCCCTGATCCAAAAAAAATCAAGTTAGGGCCAAGAGCTATTAAGTGTGCCTTCGTAGGGTATGCATAAAATAGTAAAGCTTATAAACTTCTAGACATGGAGTCTAATACAATAATAAAATCAAGAGACGTTGAATTCTTTAAGAACTCACTATCCTTGGAGTCAAAGGATAATGAAATCTAAACTCCTAATAGAGAACCAGATAACATAACTCCACAGATAGTGGAAGCTCCTATTGAACCCCGTAGGAGTCAAAGAACAAGAATAGAGAAGAGTTTAGGAGATGATTACATAGACTCACAATGCGTCATTTTTCATCTGGTAGAAGTAGATAGAGAAAATGTTATTAGACAAATACCTATAGTAATGAGTATAAAAGATGATCCTAAAACATATAAAGAGGCTGTATCCTCTAAAGATTCAGCCTTTTGAAAAGAATCTATAAACGATGAAATGGAATCCATAATGTCAAATCAAATATGAAAACTAGTAAACTTACCTCCAGGTTCTAGACTCATAGGTTGTAAGTGGATATTTAGGAAGAAATATCACACTGATGGAACTATCCAAACCTTTAAAGCTCGACTAGTAGCTAAGAGTTTTAGACAAAAAGAAGGGATAAATTACTTTGATACATATTCACCTGTAGCTAAGATAACATCCATTAGGATATTATTTACGCTAGCTTCCATATATTATCTTCACATCCACCAAATGGATGTAAAGATCGCATTCCTGAATGGTGACCTCAATGAGGAGATATACATGGAACAACCTGAAGGTTTCATTCTACCAGGAAATGAAAACAAAGTATGTAAATTAGTCAAATCTTTGTATAGATTAAAACAAGCACCAAAACAATGGCATGAGAAGCTTGATTTTAAAATATTATCTCATGGTTTCATGCATAATGTAGCTGACAAATGCATATATTTTAAAGTAGATGATAGTTATATCGTTATTATCTGTCTGTATGTTGATGACATATTAATAATAAGTAATAAAATGGAAGGTGTGACTGAAACAAAGAGGTTTCTTCCTTCCGTATTTAAAATGAAGGATCTTAGACAAGTTTATATCATCTTAGGTATCAAAGTTAAAAAATATTATGAGGGTTATGTTTTGTGTCAATCTCATTATATTGAGAAGATACTAAACAAGTTTAACCATCTAAATATCAAGAAAGTAAAAACCTCATTTGATTCAAGTATCAAGCTAAAAGAAAATACTGGAAGAACAGTTGCACAATTAGAATATGCGATTGTTATAGGAAGTCTTATGTATGCTACGCAATGCACTAGACCTGATATCGCATATGCTGTGAGTAAAATTAGTAGGTTTACTAGTAACCTCAGTACTGAACATTGGAATGCAATCAGTAGAGTCCTTGGTTACATAAAAGCAACCAAAGACTTATGACTATTTTATTCAGAGTTTTTTTCCGTATTGGAAGGATATACCGATGCGAGCTGGATATCGAGTGTAGAGGACAACAAGTCTACTATAGGGTGGGTATTCACCCTAAGAGGTACAGCTGTATCTTGGGGATCTAAGAAACAAACTTGCATAACGCACTCGACTATGGAGTCTAAATTCATAGCCTTGGCTGCAACTTGCAAAGAAGCTGAGTGGCTAAGAGATCTTCTATTAGAAATTTCTTTCTGTGTAAAGCCTATATCGGCTGTATCACTACATTGTGATAGTGAAGTCACATTAGCTAGAGCCTATAGTGGCATATATAATGACAAGTCTAGACATATCAGTCTTAGACATGATTATGTCAGACAATTGATTCAAGATGGAATCATTGTTATTTCATATGTGAAATCAAGCAATAACCTGACAAATCCTTTTACTAAACCTCTACCGAGAGAGGTAATAAAGGTTACATCTGGAGGGATGGGGTTAAAACTCTTCAACCAAAGTTCCACCAGTGATGAAAATTCAACCTAAAGTCAGAAAATCTTTAATTTTGGGTTTAATGGGTAAGAACAAATTACTGATATGTGGAAAGTTTTCAATACTAAATTATAAAACCTCATCCATAATAGATAAGTGCTAAGTGTTACGAAAGAGGGTTGAGTTTCAGAACTCTTAATGAAATTCAGTCTTTAGGACAAGTGTCTTATAGATCGGAGACACTGAAAGGATTTCATCTATATGAACGTAGAGATGGTGCCGTCTCTCATGAGAAGTTAAGAGTTTTCTCTCAGGATCGTTCACGAATTAGGATAAACACATGGCCGTTAATTGTGTTGAGTAAGATTATGGGAACTCTAACAACACATAACAAATATGTGTGTGGTTTCTTCAACTCTATTATTTAGGAATAACTGGTTCAAAGCTTCGGCTACCAGTCATTTCGACAGAATTTTGAGATACTTACACCAAGGAAAGATTAAAATCGAAAGATATCTTTCTTTATGCATATAAGATGATTATTCTGACAGAAATGTTTAACCGAGGAAAATATATTTTTATAAAAATCAAATAGGGGATTATTATAAAAATGTTGATTTTATAAAATATATTTTAATGATAAAAATAAAAAATATAATATATAAAAAAGTTGTTTGAAAAATACTTTTGTGGGTTTTTGGGAATAGTCTCACCTTGAAAAAAGAGAAGAAATTTTTGTGGTTTAAATAAGTGTGGTGGAGTATAATAATACTTACTCACATGGTACAAAGGAGTATGGAATTTGCGTATGCATTGGAACACTACGCAGGCGCACGCACTCGAGCTCAGGCTCGGTCTCGGAATCGGACTCGAACTCAGTGCGAGAGCATGGGCATGTGAGGGAGTGTGGCTGCAGAGGTGCTAGTAGGGCACTTTGTGTTGGGCAGCACGCCAACAACGCAGTGAGCCGAGATACAATTTCAGGCCTCACTCATAAACGATAAACAAAAAGAAATATAAACTAGAAATAGATCAAAGCAATTAAAGTAAACCACAAGACAAGATATATGTGGAAAAACTTCAAACTAGGGTAAAAAATCACGAATGTAAACTTCCACTATAAAGAAGAATGAAAATTACAAGGCAAAATACTAACATCTCCCTTTTAAGTACAGAGAAAATCCCTTGCCCACACCTTAGAAATATTTCCTATTACTTTTCAATCCTCACAAAAAACCTTAGGAACCCCTATATATAGTTTAGGCAACTTCCCTTCCGCACCCTTGTGAAAGGCGACACTAAAATCTGCAGTCTGCATCGGATTCAGAAACGAATTTGCATAACTACGACCGGTCGAGCAAACTACACGACCAGTCAAGCAGGTCCCACGACTGGTCGTGAATGGGTCACGACCGGTCGAGCACCTTGGGACCAAAAAATGATGCTTGCTGGACTTTGAGTCGAACCGGTCCATGACCAATTGAGCGGGCCCCTACGACCGGTCATGCATACCCCACGACCTGTCGAGGACGGCCCCATATGTGACTCCACATCTCAACAATCTCTCACTTGGAGACACATCTCTATAAACCTTTGTCTTTCTCATTCGGAGTGCACCATCTCCCCGTCTTCAAGCCTGAAAATCAATCAAAGTTGAATAGAGCTTCAGCTTTTCCCGTGTGACCGCCTTGGTCAGCATATCCACAGGATTTTCACTTGTATGAATCTTCTCCAGAGTAATCTATCCATCTTCCAGTAACGAACGTATAAAATGATATCTGATGACAATATGTTTGATCCTTGAATGAAAGGCTGAATTCTTAGCCAAGTATATTGCACTCTGACTGTCACTGTACAGCTTGCAATCTACTTGCTTCTTACCCAAATCTTCCATAAAACCTTGCATCCACACCATCTCCTTACAAGTTTCTGTAGCTGCAACATATTCTGCTTCTGTCATACTGATAGATACTATCTTCTATAACTGAGAGACCCAACTGACTGTAGCACTATCCATAGTAAATATATAACCTGTAGTGCTCCTTCTGCTGTCGATATCTCCTGCCAAATCTGAATCCACGTAGCCTTGTAGCTTGATTTTCGATCTACCATAACACAGCCCTGCATCCTTAGTACCTACTAGGTATCTTAGGATGTACTTCACAGCTTCTCAATGTTCCTTCCCAGGGTTGTTCATAAACCTGCTAACAACTCTCACTGCTTGAGAAATGTCTGGCCTTGTGCTCACCATAGCATATATGAGACTCCCAATAACTGACGCGTATGGGACTTTAGTCATGTAGTCTTGTTTCTCCCGTGCCTTTGCCCCTTGCTCCTTAGATAGCTTGAAGTAGTTGACTAGTGGAGTGCTAACCAGCTTAGCACCTCCTATATTGAATCGATCAAGTACCTTGGCTATGTACTCTGCCTATGACAAAATTAATTTCTTATTTTTTCTGTCACGCTTTATCCTCATGCCTAGGATTTATTTTGCAACTCCTAAATCCTTCGTGGCAAATTCTCTAGACAGTTGTCTTTTGAGATCTGAGATGTCCTTCATGCTTGAACCGGCCACAAGCATATCATCAACGTACAGAAGAAGGATGACATACGACATATCAAACTTCTTCAAATAACAGCAACGGTCTACATGACATCTCCTAAAACTGTTTCCCAACATGAAACTGTCGAACTTCTTGTACCACTATCTCGGGGCCTGCTTTAGGCCATATAGACTCTTCTTCAGTCTACACACTTTATTCTGCTTTCCTGGTGTCATGTATCCTATCAGCTGATGCATATATATTTCTTCTTCAAGGTCCCCATAAAGAAAAGTTGTCTTAACATATAGCTGCTCTAGATGTAAGTCCTTTGTAGCCACTATACTTAAAACCTACAAATCGTAGACATTTTCACCACAGGTGAAAATATTTCAATGAAATCGATACCTGCCTTCTGTTGAAACTTTTTTACAACTAATCTAACCTTGTACCATTTCGAACCATCATGCTCCTCCTTCAGTCTGTAAACCCACTTATTATGAAGAGCTTTCTTACCCTTAGGTAGAGTAACTACCTCCCATGTACGATTAGACTTAAGAGAGTCCATCTCCTCATCCATGTCCTACTCCCACTTAACCCATATATTTGACTGTAACGTCTCTTCAAAATACTCTGACTAACCATTATCTGTCGTCAGTAGATAATGTAAGGAGGGTGAGTATCGGACCGTGGGTCTCCTCTCCCGAGTAGACATTCTCACAACCGATGTATGCGGTTCTGCCTCATAATGCTCCTGTACATGACCATCCTGTGGCACTATAACACCTATGTCTGGTAACTCTTCCAACTCTACAAATTCTTTTTCCTCGGCCTTATTTTCTTGCACACTGTCCTTATGTATCACTTTTTTATTGAAGACTACGTCCTTGCTTTTGATGATTTTTTTATTTTCTGCATCTCAAAACCTGTAGCCAAAATCTTCCTGCCCGTAGCTTATAAACGTGCACCTCCTGGACTTCGCATCCAGCTTGTTTCTATGCTCTGTATCAATGTGAACATATGAAGTACAACCAAACACTCTGAGATGTATAAGATTCACTTCTTTTTCAGTCCATGTTTCCTCTGGTAGCCCACCATCCAATGTGCTGAGGGACTTCTATTGATAAGATATATGGCATTATTCACAGCATCTGCCCAAAAAGTCTTAGGCAACCCTGTATGTAACCTCATGCTCCTGGCGCGCTCAAGGAATGTCTTGTTAATGCGCTCAGCCACACCATTCTGTTGCGGTGTCCCTATAATTATTTTTTTATGTTTGATTCTACTTGCTGCATAATACTTCTCAAATCTCTTATCACAATACTCTTCCTCATTATCAGATCTGAGACACTTTACTGTTTTACCTGTCTTTTATTATCATAACTTTTCACTTCTTAAACGCATCAAATACATCAGATTTATGCTTTAAGAAAGAAACCCACAGTTTTCTACTAGCATCATCAATAAAATAAACAAAATAACGTGAGCCACCAAGAGATGATACCTGTGCCGGTCTCCAAACATCAATGTGTACAAGCTCCAACGGATGCGTCTTTGGAGCGCGTCCTGTCTTCTTGTAGCTTACCCTCTTCTGCTTGCCATACACGTAGTCCTCGCAGAATTTCAAGTCAATAGACTTCAGCCCTGGTAGCTTCCCCTTTGACAATAACATTTTCATCCCTTTCTCACTCATATGTCTCAACCTCTGATGTCATAACTGCCCATTCACTCTAGTTGATGCGACTGAGAGTGAACCATATGATCTTGAAGTCACGTACAAAGTACCTTCCTTTTTGCCTCGAGATATCACCAAAGCACCTTTTGTGATCTTCCAGGAATCACTGGTGAATGTCATCACATAACTGGTATCGGCCAACTGCCCCACTAAGATCAGATTCCTTCTCAAACTCGGTACATGTCTAACATCCTTCGATTTGAAAACCGTTTCATCTTTCTAATTGACCTCAACGTTTCCCTTTCCAACGATACTGCACGGCTCATCATTACCCAGGTAGACTCTCCTGAAGTCACCTGATACATAATCACGTAGAACTTCCTTACATGAAGTGGCATGAAACGAAGCACCCGAATCTATAACCCAAGACTTATTCCTCGCATCAAGAGACAAGATTAACGCCTCTATGTCGCTCTCCTCAAACAGATTCACTTAATCCTTCCCGCCTTAAGAGCTTCCATCTTGTTTCTTAAGCGCCATGCAATCACGTTTCATATGTCCCTTCTTGTCGCAATGTCAACACTCGTCTTTGTCATTCGGTCCTTTAGACTACTTCCTTGACTTAGAACGTCCGTGTTTATTGCCTCCTTTGTTCAGTGATCTTCCTCTTCCTTCAATGTTTAGAGCATTCCTTGAGTCCCCTGAAACTCCCGATGCCTTCCTTCTAGATTCTTCGCTGAGAATTAGACCGGCCACATCAACAAATTTCAGCTTTGTCAACTCTAAAGAATTGCTCACAGCAATCACTAAACCATCCCAAGTGTCTAGCAAACTGGATAAGATCAATAGTGCCTTGACCTCATCCTCAAAAACGATGCCAACGGATTCCAACTGGCTCGTGACTATATTAAACTCATTTAGATGTTCAGCCACGCTCCCACCATCTGACATCTTCATGTTGAATAGCTATTTCATAAGATGAACCTTGTTGGATGCTGAGGGTTTTTCGTACATGGTGGCTAGGGCTTCCATTAATTCTTTTGTCGTTTTCACTTTGGATATATTAAAGGCGACGTTCTTAGAAAAAGAGAGTCGGATCGTTCCTAAAGCCCTCCTATCCAGTAAAAATCATTCATCATCTGTCATCTTTTCTGATTTCTTATCTTTTTCTCCTAGAGGAATATAGAGGTCCTTCTGATACAGATAATCCTCCATCTGCATCTTCCAGAAGGTAAAGTTTGAACCATCAAACTTCTCAATTTTAGTTTTTCCTTCTTCCGTCATCGCTCCCAATAGAACTAAACTAATAGCTCTAATATCAGTTGTTGCGCAACATGCCAACAACGCACTCTAATATCAGTTGTTGCGCAACATGCCAACAACGCAGTGAGCTGAGATCCAATCTCAGGCCTCACCCACAAACGATAAACAAGAAGAAATATAGACTAGAAATAGATCAAAATAATTAAAGCAAACTACAAGACAAGATATACGTGAAAAAACTCCAAACTAGCGTAAAAAATCACAGATGCAAACTTCCACTATAAAGAAGAACAAAGATTACGAGGCAAAATACTAACCTCTCCCTTGGAAGTATAGAGAAAATCCCTTACCCACACCTTAGAAATATTTCTTATTGCTTTCCAATCCTTACAAAAAACCCTAGGAACCCCTATTTATAGTTTAGGCAACTTCCCTTCCGCACCCTTGCGAAAGGCGACACCAAAATTCGCAGTCCGCATCGAATTCGGAAATGAATCTGTGTAACTATGACCGGTTGAGCAAACTGCACAACCAGTCGAGCGGGTCCCACGACTGGTCGTGAATGAGTCACGACCAGTCGAGCACTTCGGGACCAAAAAACGATGCTCGTTGGACTTTGAGTCGAACCGGTCCATGACCGGTCGAGCAGGCCCCTACGACCGGCCGTGCATACCCCACGACCGGTTGAGGACGACCCCAGATGTGGCTCCACATCTCAACACTTTGCACTTCGCACGTGCGCATCGTGTCACAGAGGGTCGCTCCCTTCTCGAACCCGAGTAAGACGGGTGAGAGTCGCGGTGCGACAAAGTGGCTAAGGCAGATGGCTGGGTGATGAAGAGACTAGAGGAGTGAATGAGAGTCCTCCAGGATATATAGAGGGCTGAAAAAAGAGCTGTTGAAGAAAATCTGTAACAACTGTGCAATAAGTGTAGGGTCCAGCTGAAACTCCTGCATGGCTAGCCCAACAGCTAGAAAACGGCTAGCTGCTGTCTCACAACAGTCAACATGCAGGAGCTTAATGGCCCATGCACAACAGTCAGAAAACGGCCATAAAACGGCTAGTTTTCTCCAACAGCCAGAAAATGGTCATGAGATTTATTTTCCTGGACCATAACCCCCAGCCACTATAGCATATAAAATGAGAGCCTGAATGAGTTTCCAAACCATCTCATGACCAATCCAACACTGCCATACGAATTGAGACAACCAGCCTCACTCCACTCCTATACTCCAGACATTTCAGCAACATAGCAAGGCTTGAACCTTAGCTTGAAAAACAGATCAAAGGTGTAATTTAGGACGGTTCAACTAAACCAGTGGCTGAAGATGTGGACTGACCAGTGTAGTGGTCAAAAATCCATTTTCTCCTTCTTTTTTTCTTTTGAGATTTTTCTTTTTTATTGTAATTCTGTCAGAAGTTGTGTAATAAAGTTCCATTTAGTGAGCCTTCGTGTTTGCTGAACACATACTCATACCAGGCTCGTCATATCCTAGAAGCTGTTTGCCTGGAACCTATCAACATATTCAATTCACTTGAATAGGGGCAAATAACGCTTTAAGGACAGCGTTTCATACGTGCTTCAACCTGTCCTTAATTCAGACATTGTTTATTCGGTTTCCACATTATACATAAATTATATTAATCTGTATAAATTTTCAATAATAGCACATGTATCTTACTTGATCCCAAATGTTTTTTAAACCCCACGAAATTTTTAATGGCAAGCGTTCAATCCCCATTGCCTTTATGTGGTTGATCCACTTAAGCTTTAGATCTGCTTATTTTTTAGATCATATTTTTAAATGATCTTGCAAAATGGATGAACAATGTGGATATAACGTATACATCATGACGAGGTTCACAGAAGTTTCGTACATAATGACACCAAGCAGTTCCGCAATCCGCGTCATGTGTGAGTATAGTCCACGTTCAGCTGCAAAGACTGGTATAATTACCCATTATTTCGTCATGTGTGTTAGTTAATATTTGGATTTGATTTATTACCAAAATATACCCAAGATCTGCCTTAATTAGGAAGCAGGGTACCACTTTAATTTTGTTGACCTTTGATGGCATTTAAAAAATATTTCAGACAAAAATGGCACTGCACTTCTCCCCGAGCCTTTAAGGTAGTTGCAGGCACTTCCGAGCCTTTAAGGTAGTTGCAGGCACTTTCTTGTCTTGTGGCCCACACGTGTGAAATGTCCACCATTGAAACCTTCATCCAGTCCAATGTATGAGCCATCCGGGCCGTTCATAAGGTCACATGTGTTTGGATGAGAGGAAGACACAAATTTCAGGTCCATTGTCCGACTTAAGTTAGTGCTCCAAATTTCAATCCCCATTTTTCCTGAGGTGTGGTCCACTCTTAAGTCGAATCCCGATGATTGTTTGCCCATGCCCTAGCATTATAATACAAATAGGATAGACAGCTTGGATTGGACTGGAATCTCACGGCGAGCCCCACAGGATTGGCTACTCCCCTGCCACTAGCCCAGTGATTGATGGTCGGTGCTATGTGGGCCCCACCATGATGTATGTGTTTAATCCATTCCGTTCATCCATTTTTACAGATCATTTTAGGCTTGATCCCAAAAATTCAAGGTATATAAATCTCAGGTGGACCACACCACAGGAAAACAATATTGATTGGATATCCACCATTAAAATTCTCCTAAGGTTCAGTACTGTTTATTTGACATCCAATCTTTTGATTAGGTCATACAGACCCAGATGAAGGCAAAAGACAAAGATCAGCTTGATCCAAAATTTTTATGTACCCCAAAAAGTTTTTAATGGTCCACATTTATTCAACACTGTTTCCTGTAATGTGGTACATTTGAGATTGGAATATACCTCATTTCTGGTCTCATACTACAAAATGATCTAGAAAAATAGATGGACAGCATGGATGAGACACATACATTATGGTGGGGCCCACAGAGCACCGACCATCAGCCATTGGCTGGTGGCAGGGGGAGTAGCCAATTCGTTTCCCTCCCCCACACATACGTAAAGACAGTTAAACAAGATGAACCATTCTCATTCGTACCCAACGACCTTTTGCCAATTTTTTAGCATTCTTGATGGTAGAATACAATTCTTCCACCATTACTGATATCTTCGACTTAAAAAAAAAAAAACGTACCCAACGACCTTTCGCCAATTTTTTAGCATTCTTGGCAGTAGAATACGATTCTTCCGCCATTACTGATATCTTCAACTACAAAAAAAAAAATTAAATAAAATAAAATTTACACACGCACACACATTCATCCTAGTGAAATTTCACCACCTATGAATACTTGAACCCTTGACTGAGTGTTGAAACTCCTGAGAATCTACCACCCGCGCAAGAGTAAGGATCCAACTTCAACTTAGATTTCTTTTTCAACTACCGCTACTGTTACACCCTTCTACCACCTCTAGTGTTCTTGTCAATGCCTTTTTATTCGTCAGAAACCCGCTCTTCCATACTCTTCGGTCCAACTTCAAATTCGCTACGCGCGGTTGATTGTTATCTTTGTTGTCAGAAGCAATCTCAGCCAGATTGGGTCCATCTTATACTGGGCTTTAACGTGGATTACTAATGATTAAAAATATATATTTTAAAATTCCATCGGAACCATGTTAGAACACTTAATGGTCAGGTATTAGGTACAATAAATTGAGCTTGATCTTTGAAACATAAGCTGTTCTTACTGATGACCATTAGATGGAGGGACCTATTACTCAAGCTGCTAGGTGTACAGTAGATACATAGCCCTATTGAGTACATAAATTAGTTTTCTACTTGCCCCATGGTATATATACAGATCTACAATTGTTAGGATTGAAAGTCAGTGTGATCCCATATAGGAAGAGTTCCTTTATTTCACATCTCTCTAACATTGCACTATAGAGTCAGTAGATAGGTCTGTATCTACATCGTGTTTATACCCATTTTCGATGCCCTGACATGGTTTAATAGAAAATAACCACATGGAAGTTGTAATCTCATCCAAAGAGATCTTTAGTTGATTTTCTTTTAGTGTTATATATTTTATTATTAATACGATGGTATAGACCCTTATGCATGTCTTCAAGGAGATAAATTATTACATGTCATGTGGTCACAATCAATGTGTTCAATTATGAGGCAACATAACTAGCAAAATTATAAAAGACCCATCAAGAAAACAAATCTGATCACAGATATGACAATGATATTCTCGATAAAGTTGTATCTCACGGACATTTTAAAATGAGAAATTTTTCTAAAGACATTTAAAGAAGTAACAACCTCCAAGAAGATTTTGAATATTAAGAGATTTGGCCTATGTCAGCCAATCGAACTTTGCTTTGAACCTAAGTAAAGAGAGCCAGACACAACAGTTCAATTAGGTTTCTCATTCCTACATTAATTAGAATTAAAAGAATAACATAACTAGATCCAACCCAGCCCAATAATATATGGATATGAAGCGTTAAAACCCACCTCACTCTAAATCATCGGTTCATGGATGGTTAAATATAGGAGGTAGTTTGATCCGTACCATCCAGTTAACCTCTCGAATATGACAAGGTAAGCAATCAGCGGATATATTGAATGTCCGATATTGATTTAGGTTTAAGACCTTGGCATAGTTATCTTGGCCAGAGAAATCTTGACATTCGCATGCTTGATTTTCAGTGGGCCACGAACATCTCCACGAAAGATTAGCTACGTGAAGAAGATATATATGTAAAGCCAACAAATCTGGATAAGCAATTGACTGCTAGCCATGTTTGTTTCCTGCCGTTGATCTGGAAGCCACTGATCATACTAGTTATCCTGCTGCCACGTGTCCCTTGGAGAAATGGTTCTACTATGTTATAATTCCAAGTGCTTCACCGTATCATCTCTCCACTCCCCCAAGTATTCTTTGTCAAAGGACGTATCGCTGCACGTCATATTAGTGGAGCGGATTAGGTGCAGCCCCGGCCGTGGGGCCCACCTTGATGAAATAAGAAAAGAGAATTTTACTTAATCAAGTTGTCAAACAGGTACCTTATTAATATAATATATACATCCTGCAGGTACTTTTTAATTAAGCTTTTATTAAGTCGTTAATCAAGCTGTCCAACAGGTACCTTCCATTAGTTTTATGTAACCTCCTTAGTTTAAAGAGTGATCTTTTTCTAAAATAGTGAAAATGTTCATTAATTAATGAGGTTGCTTAGTAAAACTTAAATAAGTATGTAGATGTAAATATCATTAATGGTGTGTTATTATAAAGAAATAAATATTAAGGAAAATAAATCTCTCCATGATTGGATGGTAGTAGGGACGTGGTTACTAATCGGTGCTATGTGAGACCCACCATGATGTATCCATGCATGCTGTCCATACATTTTTCCATATCATTTTAGGGCATGACCAAAAAATGAGGGAGATCAAAATCTCTAGTGGACCACGCCATAGGAAACAGTGCTGATTAAAGTGCCACCACTAAAAACTTCTTAAGGGCCACCATAATGTCTATTTTCCATCAACATGTTGATTAGGTAACACAGATGTGTCGATGAGATGTGTTGATGATGAGTAAAAACAAATATCAGCTAGATCCAAAACTTTTGTGGCTCACAAGAAGTTTTGAATGGTGAGCATTCATCACCATTGTTTCATTCCATCTGATCCACCTGGGATTTGAATTTGCCTCATTTTTTAGCTTAAAACCTAAAATGATATGAGAAATGAATCGACATGAGATTAAACATGCACATACATCATGGTGGGTCCGCAGAGTGCCCGGACACCGTTTTGGTGTGTTTGCCAGAAGCGGATTGCCGGTGACCGGGCATGGGAAGTTCTTGTAATCAGAAATGATGTGGGGCCCACGAAGATACCCGTTACAAATCCACTCCATTTATCAGTTTTGCAAGAAAAATTAGGATAGAATTCTAATGATCAGGCCGTTGCGAACACAAACATCCCGAGTTGAAACCTTCTAATTAGAGCGACCATGATGTTTATATCCAAACTGTTAATAGGGTTATTAGCACTCACGTAAAGGCAGATATCATCTTAATACAAACTTTCGTGGCCCCCACTAAATTCCCAATGGTGGGCGTCCAATCCCCTCTGATCTTTCATATTATTATTATTATTATTATTACTTAAAATTTGTCTTATTGTTGTCTTGTAAAACTGATAAATGGAGTCGATTTGTTAAGGGAATCTCTGTAGGCCCCACACTAACCATGGGGCCCACTTTGATGTATGTACTATAAATCCATTTTATCTGTCCATTTTTTCCAACTCATTTTAATCCATGAACCCAAAAATTAAGTAGATCCAAATTTCGGCATTTTTAGAGCCCACTGTAGTGTCAACCATAATGTTTATTTTATATCCAACTTATTGATAAGGACACACGTAGATGAAGTGAAAAAACAAGTATCAGCTTGATCCAAAACGTTTGCAGCCCATAAAAAGTTTCTAATAATGGGCATCAATCACCACTATTTCCTGTTGTACGGCCCATGTGAGATTTGAATCTGCCTTATTTTTGGGCTGGTCCCCTAAAATGATTTGAAAAATTGGATGGGCAGTTTGAATTAAATACATACATCATAGTGGCCCCAAAGTGCACCATATGTAATCCACGTCCATGGGCATTTTCATCATTTTAGGAAAAATCATACTTACCAAAATGAGAGAAACTTAACCGAAGGTGATGGTTGACAATAACTTAATTAATGAGGTAGCTTAATAAAACTTAATTAAAAAAGTACCAAGATGTAAATACCATACTATTGAGGTACTATTTTGTAAAACTCTCAATAAATAAATAAAAAATGAAATTACTTATGCAAAAGACTCTGGCCCTTATTAACCATGCATAATGCACAACGAGCCCGATGATTTGAACATCTAGAATATTGGCACACAGAGAACGTTTTAGTGAGTATGGTCCACGTTCAGCTATAAGGACTGGTACATAATTCCTCCATTATTTCATCAGCTTTATGTCCTTTTCGATCCCTACCACGGAAGAATGCTTTTTAATGCATTTTATTTGTCCTTTCTCACATCGTGGCCTCTCTGTGATGGCACAAAGGAAATGATTTCCATGTCATTTTCATGCCTCCACATTGTGTATGATACACGTGTGCCATGTCCTAAAATTCGTTTAAGTGGACAATCTGGACCGTCTGATAAATTATCATTTTCTCACTGAATATCAGTTGTTACTATTTTTTATTTTAACAGACATTCGTACACCGCCAACTAAAAGACTAGGATCATACCAAGGTTGTGATTTCTGTACCATGGCCCATTCACAATTAAAAATAACAAATGAATAGGTTTGATTTCGCCTATGTATGCTACAAGTGCGAAAATGATATGGAAGCACCACCACTCTCTCATCAATAATACCCTTTATTTTATTGTTAACACTTCGGTTTACTTTTTGTCATGTATAGTGTACAAGGCATGACAAAATAGGCATGGTGGCTTGATCCAAACTAATTAACTTCGACCCCAAACATTGAAATAAGCAGATACGTCCAATATAAATATATATTATCAAATTTTAAGAAGATCGGTCGCTTACTCAGTCACTAGCAGAATTTAATAATAATCAAGCAATAATGAGAGAATGAGTTTATTCCTTTAAAGATGAGTTATTTTGTGCCTTCCACAATAAAGGACTTTCATAATATAATGCAATCAAATAAGAATAAAAAATTCACATTTGGTCATTAAGAGCAACTGCAAAAAATGCATTTCTTAAAAGAACGATGTGATTTGAAATAAAAAATAAATTCAACGTATGAGTGTATATTTGAATTACAACTAAAAATTATTACTACTAGACTATTGTTTCTATTAAGATAAGCTAGTTAGATAAAAGATAAATTGATAAATTTAGTTTGATTGGTTGTTGTGTTGGATGGATTGTAATTTTTCTATTGGATTTCTTTACTATTTATAGAATTTTGTTGTATATTGTTCTTTTATATCATTCTTTTATTATTACAACGGTTACGGTAATCAAAAAGTCGTTCTAGATCATTTTCTTATATAAATATCATTCTTTTGTTATATTTCTTTTCATGATGGTTCCTCTTCTGTCGGTCAAGATTTTGTTACTCTCGGTCGTTATAGTATCTTGAACAGGTTGCCGACATTTCTTTATTTACTCATACTCGACCACAACACTCTATCAACCATTCCCTAATGTGTAAAACTAGATTTACACTAATTAGAATCTAGTAAAAAACCCTCCAAATATCTTGAAAATATTTTCATCCACTACTGACGCAGGGATGAACGTGATGAGGTCGATCACCGTCTTCCTCAAGGATAACTACTCTGAATCCACGGAGCTTCTCTGGACTCCTCACAGAGACTTCTCGAATCCACGAGGAAAGAAAGCAAGAAAATAGAAATAAATTCTAATAAAATTCAAAATTAATTGATAAATAATTGATAATTGTCTAATGTGTCTCTTTAAACCATTAATATAGAAAAAAATAAACTAAAATTCGTAATTATCAAAAATAGCAAAATTTTAATTCTAATAAAAATCTTAATTCTAATAAAACTCTTCTAAGGCCTAATTTTTAAAAATAAAAGTTGTAAATAAACTTTCTCTAGAAGAGTCCTAGTATAACAAAAAGTTATTTGTAAAAGGAAAGAAAATCTAAAACTCTAAAAATATTAAAAAATTAAAATTATTAAAAATAGTAAAATTTTTCTAAAAATTCATTTTTGAGCTGAAAGCACGCGTTTTTTGACGAAACGGAAAGATGCGACCCACCTTGTGGGTCGGTTCTCCCCGGATGACCCGTTTCAGTAAAGATTAATAAGTTGTACGCCCTGTAACAATACCCGGATCAAAAGTTATGGTCAATTCACGATCCATATTCTTTTGACTCAACTATGCTGGGAATATCTCTATGACACGTTCTACATCAAATCCCTCCACTTGAAAAAAAACTCGTCCTTGAGTTATTCAAGGGACTTGGCTCATGATTCTGAGATAACTTTTGACACCGATATTCATTAGTCCCTTTTTTGTACTTGGCATTAAGCTCTTGAGCTGACACAATACATGTACTCATACTTTCCTTAACTCGACTAATATTGATCAATTCCTTCACATCTATCTTCAAGATCTCATATATTTTCTGATAATGTGGGCAATTAGGCGGACTTACCCCTGAGACGGGATCAACGTGATTTTGTATATCTCGTATGGGAGGCAATTTATTGGGGGGTTCATCAAGCATAATCTCCTTGAACTCCTACAACATTGGCTTCAAATCTTCTAGGATATTCACAGGCTCCATATATTCTTTCTTTTTAACTAATGGATATATATCTCTTGTTTCCTCAGATTGTTTAACAAAAGCCTGTTCAGTTGTGAGAGACTGTTCCTCAACTTTAGAAGTCTTAGGTTGGATCTCCCTTCCCATAGGGGCGAGGATAATCTTTTTATCATCTTTAATAAAGATAAATAGGTTATCCCGATCCCTATGTGTAACATTAATATTATTTTGTCAGGTTTGACTAAGTAACATGTGGCAAGCTTCCATGTCGACTACGTCACACATTACTTTATCCTTATAATATTTACCAATGGAAAAAGATATACGACATCGTTCAGTTATCTCTATTTTGTTGACCTCTTTAATCCATCCAATCATGTATGGAGATGGGTATCTTTTTGTTTTCAGCTGTAACTTTTTCACAATTATTTTTGACACGAAATTCTCATCGCTCCTAACATCGATGATCACATTGCAGACTTTTTTGTATGCAGTGTACCTTGTTCGAAAGATGTTGTCTCGCTGTAATTCTATTTCTACCTTTGGCTTATATAACGGCTTCGTCATAATCGAAGTGGTGGCCTGTGATTTACCATCAACTGATGGTGCTTTGTAGAAATTGGGGTTGTGTCATATACCGGCCACAGGAAGTTGAGCATCACTTTAAACTCGGGACGGAATTAGCGCATCCGCAATACAGTTGAGGGTTGTCTGTAGCTCTTGCATGGTCAACTGACTCTCCCGGTGGAAAGCTTCTATTCTTTTCAAAAGATAACGAATCCCTGTATCACCGTTCACAGGATTTTGATTCATACCTTCATTATTTGTCATTGGCCCGAAAAAAAACCTTGCTTTGATACCAAATTGACGCAGGGATGAATGTGATGAGGTCGATCACCGTCTTCCTCAAGGACAACTACTCTGAATCCACGGAGCTTCTCTGGACTCCTCATAGAGACTTCTCGAATCCACGAGGAAAGAAAGCAGAAAAATAAAAATAAATTCTAATAAAATTTAAAATTATTTGATGAATAATTGATAATTGTCTAATGTGTCTCCTTACACCATTAATATATAAAAAAATAAACTAAAATTCGTAATTACCAAAAATAGCAAAATTCTAACTATAATAAAAATCTTAATTCTAATAAAAACTCTTCTAAGGCTCAATTTCTAAAAATAAAAATTGTAAATAAAATTTCTCTAAAAGAGTCGTAGTATAATAAAAAGTTATTTCTAAAACGAAAGAAAATCTAAAACTCTAAAAATATTAAAAAATCAGAATTACTAAAAATAGTAAAAATTTTCTAAAAATTCGTTTTTGAATTGAAAGCGCACGTTTTCTAACGAAACGGACAGATGTGACCCACTTTGTGGGTCGGTTCACCCCGAATGGCCCGTTTCAGTAAAGATTGATAGGTTGTACGCCCCGTAACGATACCCGAATCAAAAGTTATGGTCAATTCATGATCCATCTTCTTTTGGTTCAACCATGCTAGGAATATTTTTGTGAAACGTTCTACATTAACTACCTATTCTTCATGCGATGCCATATGTCACTCTCATATTGGCTTTTCTAACATGACCAAAAATAAAGTACAACATTTATAAACACACGATACCATGTGATTGCTTTAGATATTCCAAAAGCTCTCTCATTATTATCTTTTAAAGCAATAACATCTTTTTATGGGCCTTTAAAGTGCGTACGTGGAATCTTGGCTCACGGTGCACCAAAAGGATGTGCAAATATGTGGACTCACATAATAATGATCTCATTGATGTCCTCGTCATGACAGTCATATCAAGAAGAAAAATAAGCTATCCACACATATGCTTTATAAGGGTTTAAGAAGGCCCACCTTTATATTTTTATCATCATTATGGTTGTCAATGGTCATTTAATTTTGTGGATTTTCAATCAACCCATGATCCATCAAATGACAACCATGGGAGTTTTGTGCTCTATTTTGTTAGTCCCAAGCTTGAATGAAGGCTAGCATATATAGTATTACTCAGGCAACACTACCCTATCAATGAAGGCTAGCATATATAGTATTACTCAGGCAACACTATCCTATTATTGATACGAGAGTGGTGGTGCTTCAATGTCACTTTCGCACTTGTAGCATACATAGGCGAAATCAAACCTATTTTATTGTTAACACTTCGGTTTACTTCTTGTCATGTATAGTATACAAGGTGTGACAAAATAGGTATGTTGGCTTGATCCAAATTGATCAACTTTGACCCCAAACGTTGAAATAAGCATATACGTCCAATATAAATATATATTATCAAAATTTAAGAAGATTGGTCGCTTACTCAGTCATTCGCAGAATTTAATAATGATCAAGCAATAATGAGAGAATGAGTTTATTCCTTTGAAGATGGATTATTTTGTGCATTCCACAATAAAGGACTTTCATAATATAATGCAATCAAATAAGAAGAAAAACTCACAATTGGTCATTAAGAGCAACCGCAAAAAATGCATTTCTTAAAAGAACGATGTGATTTGAAATAAAAAATAAATTCAATATATGAGTGTAGATTTGAATTACAACTAAAAATTATTACTACTAGACTATTATTTTTATTAAGATAAACTAATTAGATAAAAGATAAATTGATAAATTTAGTTTGATTGGTTGTTGTGTTGAATGGGTTGTAATTTTTCTATTGAATTTCTTTGTTATTTATAGAATTCTGTTGTATATTGTTCTTCTATATCATTCTTTTATTATTACAATGGTTACGGTAATCAAAAAGTCTTTCTAGATCATTTTCTTATATAAATATCATTCTTTTGTTATATTTCTTTTCATGATGGTTCTTCTTCTGTCGGTCAAGATTTTGTTACTCTCGGTCGTTATAGTATCTTGAACAACTTGCCCACATTTCTTTATTTACTCGTACTCGACTACAATACTCTATCAAACATTCCCTTATGTGTAAAACTAGATTTATACTAATTAGAATCCAGTAAAAAACCCTCCAAATATCTTGAAAATATTTTCATCCACTACCTATTCTTCATGCGATGTCATATGTTACTCTCATATTGGCTTTTCTAACATGACCAAAAATAAAGTATAACATTTATAAACACAAGATACCATGTGATTGCTTTAGATATTCCAAAAGCTCTCTCATGATTATCATCTTCTAAAGCAATAACATTTTTTATTGGCCTTTGAAGTGCGTATGGTCAAACTCACCATGGAATCTTGACTCATGGTGCACCAAAAGGATGTGCAAATATGTGAACTCGCATACTAATAATCTCATTGATGTCCTCGTCATGACAGTCATATCAAGAAGAAAAACAAGCTATCCACACATATGCTTTATAAGGGTTTAAGAAGGCCCACCTTTATATTTTTATCATCATTATAGTTGTCAATGGTCATTTAATTTGTGGATTTTCAATCAACCCATGATCCATCAAATGGCAACCATGGGAGTTTTGTGCTCTGTTTTGTTAGTCCCAAGCTTGCATGAAGGCTAGCATATATAGTATTACTCAGGCAACACTACCTTAGTGGGTCTTTCCCTCATGTGGGGCCCACCTTTATGTTTTTCTTGAATATACACAACATCCTATCGTTGTTCCCACTCATTTTCGGTTATCATCTCAGTAATGAAGAAGATCAAAAATCTCATGTGGATCATGTCATGGGAAACCGTGGTAATTGAATGCCCACCATTAAAAGCTTCCTAGGGCCCACCATAATGCTTATCTATCATGCATGCAACTTGTTGTTAAGGTCACAAACACCTAGATTGAATGTACAATATAAATATCAATTTGATCCCAAACTTTTATAAGCCACGGGATGTATTTACTTTGGGACCATGTCCTATAATGAGTTGGAAAAATAAACGATGGACAACATGATCATATAAGAAAAGAAATACATCAAGGTGGGCCTGTTTAAAGGGCGGTATGAAGTAGCAACAGAATCAATGGAATTACATTGGGTTAGTGAATTTTCAAAGCCATGTTTGGATAGCCATGATAATGATGTAATGATAATGTTTCTAAATTCCTAAATCAAATGCACCTTTATTTGAACCCAAATAACCCACTCAAATGAAGCCCTAAACAAAAATAGTATTTAGTAATGATTGCTTTAATAAATTAAAATTTCACGTAACACCACTTAAAATCGTGCGTGCCAAAACACGGGCATTCATTAGGTGGGATCACCATAAAAATGTGCGCGGGAAAGGACTACCAGTGGTCTCTATACGCAGATCACACTCGATTCCATGTGTGGCCCACCTGATGAGTGAATCAGATTGGCTGTTGGGGCCCAGACATGTTCGCATTGAGACACATCTGATGAGGATCTCGTATGTGTTTTCCATGGAAATGGATTGGCAACTCCCCCTGCCACCATCCCCGTGGCTGGTGATCGGTGCTCTTTGGGCCCCAAATGTGTATGTGTTCCATCTATTCTGTTCATCCATTTTTTAAGATAATTTTATGGCTTTATCCCAAAAATGAGATGGATATAAATCTCAGGTGTATCACACCACAGGAAAACAATAGTGATTGGATATCCACCATTTAAATCATCCTAAGGCCCACTGTAATATTTATTTGACATCTAATCTTTTGATTAGATCATTCAGAGCCAGATGAAGGTAAAAAAACCAAAGATCATCTTGATCCAAAACTTGTATGGCCCCCAAAAAGTTTTTAATGGTCGATGTTCTTTAAACACTGTTTCCTGTAATGTGGTCCACTTGAGATTGGTGCATATCTAATTTTTGTTTACATACTATAAAATTATCTATAAAAATATATGGACGGCAAAACACATACATCATGGTGTGGGGCCCAAAGAGAACCAACTACCAGCCAATGGCTGGTGGCAGGGTGAGCAGCCGATCCGTTTCCGTTTTGGATGTTGGCTCTAAATGGCTTTCTCAGTCTCTCCTCGAGCAAATAAAAAAGTATATTCGGTTTATCTGCATCCATGGTACGTTGCTAGCTGGTGACAGACAGACAGTGAAACGCACCAACCCAAAAGAGAGCCGAGTAGGTGAGACCGCGGCATCATCCAAAGAGGTGCGCCCCTTATGGAGACTGCCTTGATTTATCTATTCTGTGTCCACGCTATCCATCGCTTCTTCTTCTTTTTTTTCAGATTTTCTTAAGTGCATGATCTCAAAAAAATAAGTAGATCCAATTATGAGGTGGACCATAGCATACGAAACAGTGGGGGTACTATTTGGTGTGGTCCACTTGAGCGTTAGATCTGTCTCAGTTTTTTAGCTCATTCTTTAAAATGATATAAGAAAAGGGATGGACGGCGTGGATAAACAAATACATCACGCTGCCTACCCCCCCGCTCTGCGCGTCCGTGGCCAGGGATGCGCGCGATTGCGTCTACTGAGAAGAAGGTTTTTTATAACCATGGCCATAAAGTTTTAAGATTGCAAACTATTAGGCCCAGCTCTGTATTTCTTATTTTCATAACCTTCAGGAACCTTTTGAATTTTGTTCAAGCCAAATTGGCCTTGTGCTTGTCAAAAGTGGAAAAGTTCGTTTTTTTTTTTTTTTTTTTTCCCAAAAGGTGAGTGGATCCCACTAAATTAGAATTGGGCCTACTTCATGGGTGATCTGATCTATTTATTTCATTCGCGACATCATGTAACTACAGAATGTGTAGATTTCATCTTAATATTAGTCATCTATGGCCCCGGAGATAACGGTAACCTTTCTTTCTAAGCTATTTTCTTAGATGCAGTTCACCCTTGATGTCTTTTTTCCCTCATTTGTAGGGACATATCCTAAAATTAATTTCTAATTCGAATAATCGAGTGAATTTCATTATGTATTTACGGTGATACCCACAAAACCCGTATAAAAACCCATGAATAGGTAAGACCTAACCTTAGACTTTATTTACCGAATTTTTTAAAACTTTTTTTTTTTAGAGGAAGGAGACCACTACCACAAAAGTCATTGGATTGTTGCTCCTACCTCTGTGGGATCCACTCTATGAATTTTTTAGCATGTTCCTAATAAAATTCTCTTCTTTGTGGGACATGGAATTCTTTCTAACTATTTGTTTAAGTTTTTTTTTTTTTTTTTAAAAAGCTTGGGACCACTCTCTGATGACAAATATCTCTACCGTGGAGCCAGCACAAGCCATTGTACTTCCCCAGGGACAATGTTGATATGAGGGTGGGTGTAACATGTATTTTTTAATTTTTGATCTACGAAGACGGAAATCCTTGTCCATTTTAACAATGATCGTGTTGAGAATATACAACAAAGATCCTTAGAGTAAGCTTAACAATAATCTTATTGAGAATACATAATGAAAATTCTTACACTAAGCTCAATATTAATTATATTGAGAATGCGCAACGAAGATCCTTGGACTAATCTCAATAGTAAACCTATTGATAATGTACATTGGAGATCATTAGACTAAGCTCAATGATAATCTTGTTGAGAATGCACAATGAAAATTCTTGGACTAAGCTCATGGGTGATCTTGTTGAAAATGGACAATCAAGAACATTTCCATTGTTGGATAGTGAAGACTACATTTTGACTGTTGGATGGTGAAAATTGCACGAGCATTCCCTCACCAGTTCATGCAAATATCTCCGGCCAGTCATACAATGCACATATTCGTGATATGAGGTTCAACGGTTTTGACGCGCAATGGTTTTGACGCACAAACATTTCGATCGTTAGATAACAAAGATTGGACAAATATCCTCGTGCAGATCCAAAGCTGGAGTGAACCCCACCACGGAAAACAGTGGGGAGAGTGACGCCCACCATTAAAAAATTCTAAGGGCCACAAAAATTTTCAATCAACCTTATATTTGTGTTTTCCCTTCTTTCATGTCTTCTTTAACATACAAACAGGTTGGATCTCAAATAAACATCACGGTGGACCTTTTGAAGTTTCAACGGTGGGCATCACTCTCTCCACTGTTTTCTGTGGTGGGGTCCACTTCAGCCTTGGATCTGCCTCATTCTTCGTATCATACCCTTAAATGATCTCTCAAAAATGTATGGACGGTATGGATACAAAACATATATCATGGTGGGGCCACGTAACTCGCTGACGTCACTTCAGTGGCGAATCTCGCTACTCTAACCTGTCAGTAGCTAATCCGCGTCCACGGAGGACGCGGCTTCAATGTATACCCGGGTTAGCGGATCCATGAATATGGGGCCCACGCGGCTTCAATGTATACCCGGGTTAGCGGATCCATGAATATGGGGCCCACTGTGATATATTTTCCTTACATCCACACCGTTAATACGTTTTGAAAGCTTATTTTAAGGTACGATACCAAAAAAGAAACTGATCCAAATCTCGGTTGGACCCCACCACAGGAAACAGTGGTAATTAACGATTAAAAACTTCCTGTGGGTCACAAAAGTTTTTTATCAAGCTGATATTTGTGTGGTTCCTTCATCCAGGTCTTTATGACCCTATCAAAAGGTTGGATGGTAAATAAGCACTCCGGTGGCCCCAATAAGGTTTTAATGGTCGATATTCAATCACCATTATTTTCTACGGTGTGGTCCACAGATATTTGGATCTGGTTCATTTTTTGCATCGTACCCTAAAATGAGCTTTCAAAATGGATGTACAGAGAGGATTTAAGGCAAATACATCACGGTTAGCCCCACAGTCAGGGAATCCACCGACCACATGCGGCCAGGCGGCCAGCAATGGAGGGGTCACTGCCGAATCTGAATCTCAAAAGCGGAGGGGCCTATGAGTATGACAAAGAGAGACCCAGCTTATTTTTGGCTACGATCTGGTGGTACGGGTACTACCGTAGCCTTACGCTGGTATCTGACAGAAGTAGGGTTCACATGCTGTATGTATCACATCCAATACGTCCATCAGATGCACTCCCTCAGGTTACCTCAGGTTACCCTTGATTTTCACCAGGCTTCACCTGAGTTGCGGGACAGCCTTATTTTTATCTCGACCCTTCATTTTGTCCCCTTTGCTGTAGCCCACCTAAGTTTTCATTTGAACCCTCTAGGAAACGTGATGCAAGCATCAGATGGTTGAGTCGAACGTTATGAAATATCCACTTCTACCCGGTACCGCTGAAGTGCATCTCCTTATACTTATCCGTCGTTCAATTGGATTTGGTGAACTTTGGTACTCTGCCAGAGAGTGATGGATGATACGCGGGCACTTAGAAATTACATACGTGGCATACAACTAATTCAAAGTAAATTGTTCAAATTATGGGTGATTTATGATGAAACAAAAATTATTTCCAACTATAAGATTAGTGGATATTTATTGGATGGTTGAAAATGGAAAATATCCATATAAGTCTTGTTTCAACAAACAAGTATCCAAGAGTCAAGAGGTTCACCCATCTGATTATGGGACTGTGACTTAGAAACAGTGGGTCCATAATTTTAGTTAGTGTGCCCCACATGTAGAATTTCTGGGTGCCTGCGTATCATTCTAAGGAGGTTACAGAGTAACCATAAGATACCTATCGAGATCATGAAACTAGGTGTAGAAACTTGAAGACAGACATGATAGGTGTAAATCACACAAAAGACTGTTTGTATGAAAGGGCTATAATTGGGTAGCGTAATTCTTAAAGGTAAGGAGAATACATAGCCCCCTAGGGTTGGTCATATTGCTGGATTAATCGAATCCGATGAGAGGAGTGTCTGTACCATAGTTTAAGATGGCCTTGTGGTATATCTCTACTTCTCTAATTATATAGACAATGCAAGTAGGTCTCGAACATTTTTGCCCCTATAATTAGTTTTCATGATGGGTAACCTTGATATAGTTCAAGGATATTGTAAGACATTTGAAATCAAAGAGTATTTTTAGAGCCATATCTTATATTAAGTTAGTTAGTTTGGTACACACTATTAAAGTAACTTTGTGATGAAAGTTAGCCCCATGAGTTTTTTCTTTTCTTTCTTGCTTGCTTTTAAACTTTTAACTTTTCTACCTCTCAATGTGATGGATGGTCCATATTAAAGGAGGCCTCACATGATGGGCAGTCAACATCAAAGGCGGGGCTCACAGGATGGACAGTCCACAACAAAAGTGGGCCCCAGATTATGTATGACTCACATAAAAGATTGTCTACATCAAAGGTAGGCCCCTAATGATGATTAACCCACATCCAAAGTGGGCCTCATATGATGGACGGCCCTCATTCAAGATGGGGCCCACACGATGGATGTCCATATCAAAGGTGGGCTCCACGTGAGGGGCAATCGATATATAAGGTGGCCCCACGTGACAGACAGTAGGTGGGTCGCACATGATAGATGACCCACATCAAAGTGGGCTCAACATAATGGATGGTTCGCATCAAAGGTCGGCCCTAATGATCAATGGCCCACATCCAAGGCGATCCCCACATGATCAACAACCCAAATCAAAGGTGGAGCCCTCATGATAGACTGTCCCATATCAAAGGTGGGCCTTTCATGATGGACAATTTATTTTGATAGTGGGCCCCATGTGATGGATGACCCACATCCAAGTGGGTCCCACATAATGTGCGGTCCACATCAAAGGTGTTAATGATGAATCGCCCACATAGATGATGGGCTGCGCATGATAAACATTCTACACTAAAGGTGAGCTCCACATCATGGGTGGGGGATATTAAAGGTGGGCCCCACATAATAGATGACCCATACCAAGGTGGGCCTCACATGAGGATAGTTCACTTCAACGGTCAGCCCCTAATGATGAATGACCCACATCCAAGGCAGGCTTCGCTTGATAAATGGTCCACTTCAAAGTTGGCCCCTACTTGATGGATGGTCCTCATCAAAGGTGTTATTGATGAATGGCCCACGTAGAAGATGGGCCGCGCATGATGAACATTCTACACTAGAGGTGGGCTCCACATCAGGGTGAGAGATATTAAAGGTGGGCCCCGCATGACAGATGACCCATATCAAGGTGGGCTCCACATGAGGATAGTTCACTTCAACAGTCAACCCCTAATGATGAATGACCCACATCCAAGGCAGGCTTCCCTTGATAAATGGTCCACTTCAAAGTTGGGCCCTACATGATGGATGGTCCACATTAAAGGTGGGCCCCACGTGATGGACAGCCCACATCGAAAGTGGGCCTCATAAGGTGGATGGCCCACATTAAAAGTAGCCCCACATGTTGGACAGTTCATACTGCAGACAAGGCCTAGGTGGGCCCAACATAATGAACAGTACACATTAAAGGTTGGCCGACATGATGGACGGTAACTAGTGTCTGTAGATCAATTTAGATTTACTTAAGAGGTATAAGTAGCCATGTAAAGTAACTTACAATCCAAACGCTGAAATGTAGCTAGTGTCTGAACATCAATTTAAATTTCACCTGCAGAAGCCCACCAATGACCGTTTCTTCTATTTTTCTATTTTTCTTTTTTCCACAAAAAGCCAACGGCTGGTACCCTGGCTATTTTAAAAAACCTTTCGCTCTTTGAGCACCCAAGTGGTGTGTGTTAATAAAAAAAAAATTAAAAAAAAAAAAACATAGGTGGTGCGGGTGCCATGGCTCAGATTTCACCCTCAAAAGCTTACCAATGGTTTATATTTTAACCCGAAAACCTACACTCATTTTCTCCCCAATTCCTCGTGTAGTAAAATTTGAACAATTCCTTGCCAAGTAGCTTCTGATAACCACAGTTCATAAGCCTTAATGGGAGGGGAAAAATAATGTCCAAAATACCTGACATGTTCTGTATAGCTATAGAAATGAACAGGTGACAGGCCCAGAAGACGATGGGTTAGTGCCAGAAGAACTGCAATACCATCGTGCAATCTCTCAAAAGGACACATGGAAGGGTGATGTATTTATCTGGTCCAGCCATGTACTGGCAACAGGATGGACAGATTTTAAGTAAACCCATCAGACAATCCAATCCATTAATTTATGTAGAGTTTACTACACGACCGTTAACTGTTTTTGTTTTCCACTGTTGCTTTAATGGGCACATATCAGATGGATATGATGGTCTAAATAGGCGCAATTTTTAAGATGTGAACCATCCATACTGACCCTACATTTGTTTATTTGCAGCTGTAGTGTGGAGATATGGGTGTACCATATTCCAGTTCTTCCACCCCCACCACGTCATCTACTACACCACTGACCCCCTACTAAACAGGCCCCAGAAGATGTTAGGAAAAAAACAACAAAAGGGAATTACAGTAAGACACCCACAAGCCAATATCGGCCATTTGATGGAAATGCCAAACATGACTCACATTTACCTGGCCATTTAACAGCCACCACCAGCGTAGCTGCATACCCAGCAACAGCAAAGCAGTTTGTGTTTCCCTAATAGAAAAGAATAGAAACAAGGAGGAAGAAAATCACTGCACCAGGTAATAACAAAGCAAATAAACAAATATCACAAAGTCCAGAAACAACATGTTGAAGATAACCTCCTAAGTTTTCACAGTACAGATGATTATGGCAATGTCACAATTCCATCATGTCCCCCACCCACTGCGGTATCCAAAAAAGAACTGCTATCTAAGTACTCTCCGCCACCATGGCAATGGTCGCACCCATTCTCCATACAACAATACACAGTAGAAAGAAGAGGTGCAGCCATCAATCATGGCAGGTGTTGAAATCATTTTCTCTACCAACACACTGTACAGTATCAAACCCCCACACAAAAAAAAAAAAAATGTAACAAGATTAAACATGTTTTAGCTTCCAACCCTACCTAAAAGAAGGCTTTACTAAGTATTTAAAACAAGAGGAGATCATGCGTACACATCCCCAACCATCGTAAGGATGGTGAGCGGGAATCCCAACATGCATTTCGAATGGGATATTGTAATTTTTGCACATTTCAATGCCAGCGTACTTTAATGATTGGAGATGGCGTACTCCGAGTGCACCGAGGTGGGCAGCGCCCTTCAAAGAGAGTACTGTCTCCATGACCCAAGTGAGCAAAGCCCTTCAAAGAGAGTACTGTCTCAAAGAGAGTACTGGTGGGATTTTTTCTAGTAAAAAAAAAATAAAAAACTCACCAAGCTACATGTGCTAGACTGCCCACATGCTTCCCAACTCATGCGGAAGCATAGCTGGGTCCGACATCATTGGTTGAGGCAGGCCAAAATCCGGGTCAGACAGGAGCAGATCCCGGGGGTTTTCCACAAGCTGATTCCCCATGTTATACATCCAGCCATCAAGATGGAAATCTGAGGATCCCCAATAGCTCTGGGGATGCTGACGATCAGCCTGCATGCCAGGTGGCACCTTGGATGGCAGTGTGTTTAGAAGAGGGGGGTCTGCTGATGAGGGATATTGACGCATACCATTGTCTGATGGATCCAAATTTCCAAAGTTCACAGTGGGATTCCCAAATTGAGGCATATTCAGGTTCGCATTCTGTGGAGTGAGAAACTGGCTATATGCTTGAGGTTGAGAAGAAATGGTAGATGGCAGAAAACCTGTGTAACTGCTGCTGCCATTAGGGTAGCAGTAGTCCTGAAAGGTATCCGATTCCAACTCAATGGAACCAAGAACATCCTCAAACCTTTTCCGAGTATGATCCCCTAGCATAAATTGTGGACTCTGAATCCTCGGATGTATTGTATTGTCCTGATTGATATTACTCGAGCCACAGCTGAATCGATTCACTGTTGTAAGAGTACCACCTGGAGATCCTACCCTTTTAAATCTCTGCTGGGAACCGATGAATTGAGGGCTCGAAGTAACAGCTCCAACCCCCCTCTGCCCATTTATAGTGTGTGTGTATCCGCTTCTGCCATGGATGGACCTTAAGAGCGCGTTATTACTGTGGCTCGTGATATTCAGCCTGCCGAAACGGGTCGCAGAAGAGGCATGGGGTTCAACTAATCTGGAGACTGATATGTGCTGCGAAACCAAATCAGTAAGGGGATCCGAGAAAGAGGGCGTTGACTCTGAGTTGCACGGAGATGGTTTCTTCATGAGGGTAGCATCCAGAAGCTCTTGTATGGGCAGTGGTGAATTGCCTTGCTTGACCCATTCCCGTTGAAGTGTCCATACTTCCTCTTTATTGGTGGAATGGCAATGATCAGTGGAGGAAATGCCAGTGCCCCAGTGGAGACATGGGGCCAGCAAGTCACACACAAAACAGTGGCACTGCATTTACCAAACAAAAATCAATCTACCAATGAAATTTATACACGGCAACATGAGAGAAAACCACAGTCTGAGTGAAAGAAACTAACTAGATGGCAATGCTTTTCATGTGGGGTGCTGTCGAAAGGAAATTTTGCACAGTCATGCCGAGGATGGGGGAAATCTCTGCATGCTACCTGCAAAAGGAACAGACAATTTTCGAACCACTTCAAAAAACTTACCACAGAGATGGTTATGCCTACTGGTTTGCTTGCACGAAAAAATCAGAGTTTCATGATCCAGAAATCTTATGTCTGGGCCACAGAAATGGTCATTGAAATTATTCTAATCACAGTACCAAAACTCGTGAGCTGACTTAAGACTCAGCGAACCGAGTCAACTTGGTCAAATTTTCAAGTCAAGAAACTTAGCAAGGACCCAGCTCTCTTTTTCTTTTTTCTTTTTTTGACAATAACGAATTTTATTAGAAGAAAGACCAAAGGCCAACAAAAACAACAAAGATAAAAAGAAATTTTACAAAACTTTACAAAGCTGACCAACTAATTGGAAATTGATCAGTGATCAGAATGTTTCCTGCAATTACCCAGTCTATTACAAGCTGTTTTGCCCTTTTAAAAACTTCCAACGGGCAACCCCTACGGTTCTTAAAACATCGATCATTTCTCTCCAACCATATACTCCAAAGAACTGCCAATAAACTTAGGTGCCAGAATTGCTTCCCAATTTTACTTTTGCCCCCTCCATGCCAAGCCCAGAAAAACTGATCCACAGAGCTTGGATTAACCCATGAAAAAACCAAATAAAGAGAAGAATCCATTCCAAATCACACACGCGGAGCAATGGACAAATAAGTGATCAACCAACTCCTTGTTTTTTTTATGGCATAGCAAAACCGCCACCTTGGATGGAGCTCTATAGTGCCATGCATGATCTGTGTGACATTCCACCTGTGCATCTTCCCACCCGACCCACCTTCGTTTCTTATACAAAGACTTCACCGAGAACCTGCCGGACTTTTCAATAAGCCAAACCAAAGAATCTTCCTCGATGCTGACTTGCAAGGAGCTCAAGAAGCTTCAAAAACTCCAACTCTTCATCGTAAAGGTTTCCTCTACAGAGGGGAACCCACACAACTTCATCGCAGATAGAAAAGCACCTCTCAATCAATATATTAGGGTCAGTGGCAATACCTGCTAATCTGTGAAATGAGATGCTCAACTTATGTCTCCCATTCCAGACGCTTTCCCAGAAAAGCATCTTCTTACCATTCTCAAAAGAATAACCCACATTTTCCAAAACCTCTTCTTTACTGATTTCCATAACAAGGAGGATCTATATAAAGACAATGCTTTTATCCACCTACCCCCTTCTTCAACACCATATTTTCTACCTACTCCCTCTCTTCACAGACTACATTCCTCTACCCCAAACCTCCAAACCAATTTTCCTAACAAAGCCCCATTCATAAGCTCCAAGTTGTGAACACCTGCGCCTCCCTGGATCGTTGGTTTACACACTTCCTTCCCATTTTATCAACTGAGAACTTATGTTTGTCTGCCAAATCTCTCCAAAGGAAATCCCGCCTGATCTTTTCTAACTTCATGACAACCAATTTCAGGCATTTGAATATTGACATGAAGTAAACTGGAAGATTTGACATTGCTGACTTTATTAAAGTCAACTTTCCCCCCAAAGATAGAAATCTGTCTCTCTAAGATGATAGTTTTCTTTCAAATCTTTCAATCACTTTATCCCATAAATGTTTAGCTGGCTTTCCCAATACATAAGGAAAGTCCCAAATGTGAGGATGGGAAGGAACCTGGCCTGCATCCGAAATGGTCTGCAAATGCCTCAATCTCCTCCTTTGCTAGTCCCACCCCTGGAAATTCACTCTTACCAATATTGATTTTAAGGCCTGACATTACTTCAAAGCAATTTATTATTGTCCAGAGATTATCAACTTTCCTTCCGTCTGCCACAAACAAAAGCAACATATCATCTGCATAATGCAAATCAGAGATTTGAAAATTAGAGTTATCCAACGTTCACCTTCCACTAAACCCACTGCCAGCCCTTGTAGCAGGACCCAGTTAACCGTCTCAAATGGGAGAAAAAAAGGTTTACTATAGAATTTTCCTGAGTTCGGGCAAATTTTATGCTTCTTAGTTTTGTAAAGCAGTATGTGATTACAGGAAACACATTTTTTCTTTCTTCTACATCCATACATTAATTCTTGAATTATAAATAATACTTTACAGTATTAGTTAAATATAAAGTCGAGCCTTTGAGTTGACCTTACCAAGTCTTTGGGTCCACCCAATGCAGCTGGACATCAAGTCACGTTAATGATTCTAACCACAGTTCCAAAACTTGCAAGCTGGCTTAAAACACAGCCAAATCGAGTCAACTCAGTCAAATTTTCAAGTCGAGTAACCTAGCAGACTCAGTGAATCAGACTCAGTGAATCAGCTCAAATGGGGGAAAAAAGGTTTACTCTAGAATTCTTTTTTAGGTTGGGTGAAATTTATGTTTCATTGGTTTTGAAAATCATTATGTTTTTTCTAACCTTTTGTGCATTCATATTTTAATTCATGAATTATATATAACGCTTTAAAGTATTATTTATAAAGGTCCCAAGTCGAACTGATTGGACTATAAGTTCTGTTCCAACCAGTGGACAACCTCCAACCTTTCATGTGTGTGCAACAACCAAACCGTCCAGTAGGTTGGCCCCATCATAAGGATAACCTTGAGTAAAAATTTTCAGTGCTTTAAATAGCTTATGCTATGTCGCATGTAGCTTAGGCTATGCAGCGTAGTTTGGCCTTAATGCACATAGCTCATTAAAATCGCTCAAGTCACATGTAACCTATGCTACATGCTAATTTCATATGCTACAAAGTAGGTAACTTATGCTACACTAAACAAAAATCAATTAATGTTTTCAATGACTTGTTACATTTTCTATTTTTCAATAAAAACCAGTTAATCTTTTCAGAATTTTAGTAAAATAATAAAATCAACAGTATTAATAAGTTCTGTTGCTCTTTCTTTATATTTATAGTTACTTGTTGCCCTATTTTTCCTATTATTTTAGGTTGTATTTGGCTGCACCAAATATCATGAAATTTCATTATTAGATATTTGGTGCAAAATATCATGCAATTTCATGATATTGATGCAACCAAGTGCAACATTAATTAAAAATCAGGAAGTACCATGTAGCTTACACTACATGCTATGTAGGAATGAACGCTATGCTACACACTATTTGATATTTAAAACATTTGTAAAAATCTGCCATATCCACTCACCAAGTGGACCACACTTTTATTTGCTATTTATTAACAGCTACACATTGTTTTCATGGTGAGCCAACCTATTGGAACTTGGAAAGGTTGGATTTCACACACATTTAACAGGTTGGAAGTTATCCACTGGGTGGACTGTACCTTGTGATCCAACCGATTGGACTCGAGAACCTTCTCTTATTCAAATATCAAGTCGGATCTTCAAGTCGACCTGACTTAGTCTTTTGGTCCACCCATCGCAGCTGACCTTCGAGTAGAGTTGGATTTTTGGGTATTTGAATTATGATTACCCCAACAAAAGACTTCCAAATCAGTTGCATTGCCATTTAAAACAAGGTAAACCAAATATGTTGTTGCCATGTCATGCAATCCAGTTTTGCGGAACTGTGAAAAGCACTGCTCTGCATTAACCGAAGAATCAAATGTCCTGATGATCAGTACATTCATAAAGAACATAAGCATGAAGAACTGATCAAAGAAATGCATGATCAGGCAACATATAAATAAGCAAAATTATAGATGGAAAGATGCATGCATGCTAGAGTTGCAAAAGATATCAGCATGCTAAGAGTCTCACATGGGTATGGGCCATATAGGGAAGACAAGCAGCAAGCCACGTCCAAGGGCTTGAGGGGGACTTTCTTCAAGTGTTTTTAGCAATATATTGCACGTATAGAAATGATCCTATTTCATAGTCTACATGGTAACTTAAATGTAGTCAAGCTCACAGGAACACTTGGACAGTCCGATCGATCAATCCGGACTGTCCATTAGGTCCAGCATACATTTCTTTGGCCACCATGAAAAAGCATGCCAACTGGACCTTTCTATCTGATCAATGGCCTTATAAAATGGACATCAAGATCAATTACATATAAGGAACAAAAAGGTCCAATCAACAACTTGAGCTGGTTATTTGTTTGCACTATCATGGATCGTCTATGTTTCGAAAGAATCACTTTTATAGTTTTATCAGACAATCGTAACCATCTCATCCATGCATGAGAAAATGGAAGGTTAAAAGAATAAGACCAACTTATGGAAGGAATGAGTTTTCTATGGAAAGCCAAGAAATGTATGTTGAACCTATGGACAGTCTGGATCACTTGATTGGACTGTCCAAGTGTTCCAGTGAGCTCAATTATATGGTAAGTTTCCATTTAATCAACCATCATATTTCCATGCATGTATGTGTTCTGTTCTTCAGACTTTTACTTCGATCTTGCATGCTTGACAATTACAAGCTAACAACGTTGGTGGGAATTGATTTACGTAGCATCTATTTCCCCCATAAAAACTTCATCAAAATGAGTCTTAGAAAACTAGGGTTTGCTAATTCAAGACGCATGCAGATCACCAGTCCCTACACACGTCGCCACATGCAGAACATCCCAGCTGATCACATTGTTCATCAAACACTCAATGGTTGATTATATGCATAATTACAAAAATACCCATACTAAATTCGCTAAATCATACCAATAAAAAAGAAACAGCTAGAATGACGGCATGCCCAGAAAAATAAGTATTACTACTAACTAGGCATAGGCCAAGCTACCACGTCGAATTTATAACTACGGCATTAGATCCAGTAGTGTTAAATGTTCCATAACTAAATGAGTAGTACGGTAACCTTTTGAATAGGAAAAATCCACATAAGTAGAGTTTGGGAAAAACATTACTATAGAACGCCCGCATCGCATCGGAATTATGTGACCATGGTTCTACTACAATTACCCTATAGTACAATACTAGAAAATTAATGAAGAAAACAAAAGGCAAGTGAAATGGAAAAGCACTTCGCATTGAAGAATCTCATTATCTTGGCTTGAGCCTGAAATTCATCACAATAGATTTAAAGGTTTAATAGACATAAACTAACATGCAATCTAGCATGCTTTAAGCCAAACACATAACAAAGTAGAACATGTTAAAAAAAAAGGCAATAGGCAGAGAGGAGGAGAGGAGGAGGAGATATACCTGCCCTTTCTCGCTGACAATGGACAGATCATCCGATCCATTTCCTCTATCAACCTCGATTGAAACTGGTTTATCAGGGTCAGCATCCAGAACCAAGCAATCATCATCCGAGTCATCTCCGGAGACGTCTTTTGTCGTGCCCGAAGCCATGCAATTCTGCTTCTGGGTTGTCAAGACGCACGAGACCTCATCCACAACCACAACATCGTTGGATTCTTCTGCTTCCTTATCGGAACTGAGCATCTCAGCAAGCCAATCAAAAGGAGAATCATCTGATTCATCCAAACCAACTTCATCGTCGGAGCTGATTTCGAGGACCACTGGTGGGGAACCCATAACTAAACTAACAGCTTGAAAAATGTCCTGGAATGAAATAAATTAAGAAGAAACTGATTTGGGTTAGAGAGAAAATAGTGGGAAAGAGGATTCTTCTTGCATGTCATGCCAGAGAAACATCCAATCCCATATTCTAAGGCAAACGGAAGATCTGGGTATTTGAAAAGGGTGGATTTTTTTAATATTCTGATTTGGGTTCTTGGGAAATTCCTCAGAAAAAGTTTGATTTTGCATCAAAGATGGTAACTTCCCTTGGGAAAACTGTATTCTAAGACTAACCCAAACGACCAAAAACAGAAAAGAAAAGTGTGATGTTCTTGAACTGGATGATAGTTGCCGAAATTGACTGAGACGACTAGACTTTCATGCAAAGGAGAGATTCCTGGGCTGAAAGATGCAATTCCCCAAGAGAAACCGCAATTTAAAACAGAACCAGATGAAAAAAGAAGGTCGGTTTTCCTGTCCTGCCATTAGAAATTGAAATGGAATACTGAAGCTTTTGAAGAACAGTAGAGAAGAAGTACAGATGTTTGCAGTTAAAGAGAAAAACAGATGAAGAAGAAAAGGTGTGGAGAGACTGGAGAAGATGAAGAAAATTGGGGTGTAACTATCAAGAAGACGGGATCTTTCGGTCTCCTGGATTGGAAAAACCCTAGTCCGAGAATTAGAAAAAAGTACAGTGGATGCCAATGGCAACTGCGCACAGTTAATAGTAAACAGAGCTTCCTGGCCTTTTGCGTGCAACAGGAAGAGGAATCCGGTGTGCGTTTGTCACATTCCCTCAAATGGTGGTGAGTGACTGTGATTCGGCCACCGTACGGCGGTGGTTGCATGCATGTTAAGGAAAACCGTCCAAATCGGTGGCCGTAGATGGAGCCTATCCCAAAGAACTACTAATTTGAAAGATGTGGAACCATCTGATTTTTTCCATTTCAATTTTGGACAGCTTAGCGTTCAGACTCATCTTTAAAGAGCGTCAATACCGATGGCGTGAGATGTGGGATCGACTACCTTCACCTTGGACTCGTATAGTCTACAACTCCTCTTTTAAGCGGACGCGGCTGCGACCCTGCCCGTCCAGACCGAAGCACCACGATGGTGTACGGGTTTTATCCACACCATCTATCCATTTTATTATATTATTTAAGGAACAAGCAATAAAAAATAAAAAATAAATAAAAATAAAAAAGCTGCAAGGCTCAAGCAAATTAAAGTTTTGAATTAAACAGATGTTTTTTTTTTTTTCCTTTACACAAGTCACCTTTTGAATGAGTTCAATGGCAATTAAACATCACAATGAGTCTGAGGAAGGTTCCTATGATAAGTGTCATTACCACTATTACTTTCCTATAATATGGCCCACTCAAGTTTTAGATTTGCTTCATTTTTTTAACTTGTTTTGGTAAAATAGGCTTTTCCTAACCCATGCTTATTTTAAGCATAACATAAACCACCCAAACCTCTAGATCCACCCTATTCTACATGTAAAATTCATTTCAATTTATTATGTTTGTCTTTAATATTAGAGTATAAGTAGAAGTGCATGAAATAGTGTGAAGAAGATCACTTTCTTTCTCAAGTGGACGGCTTGAATTTAAAGGTTAGTCCCGAATCCATAAAATAAAAAAGAAAATTTTTTAATTATATTATTCAATAATAATTCTGAAATATTTGATTACATCACTTATATAAAAGAACTAACTTCTAGTAAAAGTTCTAATTTGATAAGAATAAAACTTACTTGAATGGTAAGTTTTGTCAAAAATAAAAAGTTTTAAATTAATCAAAAAAAATCTTGAGATAATTATAATCAATCTCTAAAAAAATGAAAATTTAAAAATTTGAAACAAAGGACACAATAAAATTAAAAATTACTGAAAATAATAAACTTTTCAAAAATACAATTTTGAATTAAATTTTTACATTTTTTGTGAAATAAGCGAACACGACCTGCTATATGGATTAGTTAACCCTAGATGGCCCACTACATAATGATCGATAGGTCATTCCTTTCGTGACAATACTCTAATTAAAAGTTATGACTAATTTAGGATTCAAACTTATAACAACAAATTCTCCAAATTTGGAATGAATTTTTTCGATCAAGACACACCGGGGAGTAGGATTGGGGCCCAGATCCAACATATCATGCCTACTTAAGTTCAAGCTTCTTTCAATTCAATTGTGCTAAAAATACAATGACCCACCCTACATCAACCCTAAGACTAAAAATCAATTAGATTACAACTCCAATGGTCTACACCACATGGAGTGATAGGGATGAGATACAGGGTAACTCACCAAGATTTTTTTAAAATAAAAAATAAAAAAAATAATTATAAAGATATAAATATCAACCTAGTCCAAAACTCAAGTGGGTAGATTGGGATGGAACATAAGGTAAGTGGGTAACTCACCCAGATAAAGAAATGATTTAAAAATCAATATGTTACAAAACTTAAGGCCCCAAAACTCAAGTGGGTAGATTGGGATGGAACATAAGGTAAGTGGGTAACTCACCCGGATAAAGATATGATTTAAAAATCAACATGTTACAAAACTTAGGCAGTCCACACCGTGAGAACTTAGCAGTCTTGAGAGCAAAAGCATGTTCAAAAAGTGGTTCTAACTATAGGGTTGGCCCAATTAAGTGCCACCATGTCAGGGCCTTGCTTTGTTGGGTAAGGCTTAAATCCACTCCCACAATTTATATTATTTAAAATGGTGTGAAGTATTAATTGGCTGTAGGTCCACAGAATGCTTCTAGCCGGATCGATGGGATTGGATTTTACGTATAGAACATGGACGACTCATGTTGCTTGGATGTTTTACATGCTGTATAAAACAAGTATTATAGGCAATTCCGGTCGCAATGTGGTCCACAATTTATATGGTTTGGATTGGCAGAAATGCATCTGTCATGTAGATGAATCACCCCTCTTAAACAAGGTGTGGGAAGATAAGTTCATCTTACACCTCGTGGGCCATCTTTCAATCAAAGTGAATCTTGAATAGATATGTTCAATCCAAGGCAGGAAACCAACATCAGTCTTGATATTTTTTGTTATTCTATCTCAATGGTACATTTTGTGACAAGTGGATCATTGAATCAAAGTAATTATCCAAAGCATGCTCTTATATGATTGATGGCTTAGATCTATAATTTAACCTTTTCATGTGATAATTTATTTTGATGATCAATTTTAATCACCATTAATTAATGGTTTGGATCCTCCAATTAGAGTGACCAATCATGGCGGACCACTTACTCTCTTCCAAATATATTTACATGAAATAGTTAATACTCTAAATTCATCAAGGTCCATTTAGCAAGGAATACTACAAAATCAGGGCCTGTTTGGTAGACACAAAAATACACAAGCCCATATCATTTTAGTTAACAATAATTATTAGAAACTATAGTTATCAAGATTATTTTATAAAATTGTGATTAACTAAAATGAATTGAACTCAGTTTTAGATGTCAGCCAGACATGTGCTTAATGTTGAAATTTTACTTTTAAAAATAAAAAATCCAATATTATGAAATTTTTTATTTTCCCATAAAAAATTATATGAAATTTTCAAGTAAAATTACGGTTTTTTACTCCCACATCGGAAATAATGAAAGAAATTTTGTTGTTTATATGTAATCTATTTTGGTGTTAAAAATAAATAGTTTTATTTTTTTATTTTTTCAATATATTTTCCAACACTTAATCTCAATTTTAGTCGCCCAATCCATCGAGATCGTATTTCTAACTATCGTTTAAGATTTTTTTTAATCCAAATAATGGTTACTAAGGAATACGATACGTGCAATGTGGAGAGGGTGATTTAGTAAAGCATGGGAGATGGGAAGTGGTTTGCAAGATGTGAAAACATATATGAAGAGGTTTCTTTGTGACTCTGCAATAAGACATCCAATAGTGGACCCACAGGGCTGAAGAAAAGATGAAATTCAAGAAGATTGGATCCACAATGTTGGAACTTCAATTCAAATAGGAAAGTGGAACGTTGAAATTATGGAATGCAGTTGAAGGCTTAAAGTAAGTGTTGATCATTGAACCATATTTACACCACCGAAAAAAAAGAAGAAGTAATTATAATAAATAATAATAATAATAATAATAATGCATCACATCAATCATATAATTCAAAGGTAAATATGTTCCACTTATGAAAAGCAAACTGACACTTGCCTGCAGATAAAGAACTAATATAATAATATAAAACTTTCAAGTCATGAGATATAAGATAATTTCAAATATATTAAGTAAAATAAAATTAAGTTAGGTGATCTTTTCCTTGCACCCATAATTCAAATGGATGATATGTTGATCGGTGGTTTGCAAGACGTGGGAGATAAAAAGGAGTGAGATTTGGCTGCGAACTCTAGAACCAGCCACGTGGGTGGGACTCTGAGTAGGGTACACCTCCATGCATGCATTTTATTTCTATGCTGTCCAGCTGTTTTTACAATTTATTTTAAGGCAAGGTTCCAAAAATGAAGCAGATAAAAAAACCCAGACACCTTAGGAAAATGGGGCTGTTGACCATTAAAAATCTTTTTGTGGGTCATAAAAGTTTTGGATCAAGTAGATATTTATTGTTTCCTTTCATCTATGTCTGTTTGACCTTATCAATAGGTTGGATGGTCAAAAAATCATTACGGTGGACCCTAGGAAGTTTTTAATACCATTCAACAACTACTATTTCCTACGGTGTGATCCACCTGAAATTTGTATCTTCTTCAATTTTAGTAGCACCCCATTAAATAAACTGTAAAAAGAGATGGACGGCATGGATATACAGTCGATGCGTCAAGGTGGGCCCTACGGTCAAGATCCCACCCACATCGCAGGTTGGGTGTCGCAGCCAAATCACGGTCGGATAGAAGGTTGCTTGGTGAGTTTGCTATGATACATCCATGTGTAAATTCGCAGTTTTAAGTCGCCATGGTATCTGTTGCTACAAGGTCATCTTTTAATAATCTAATCCATTTATATGGTGGGTCTCACAGTAGAAGAGAGATATCCAAAAATTATCTCCTATGCTCGAAATATCTCTACCCTTTGCTAATTTAAATTACCTAAATACCTTTTATTTTTGTTGAAAACCCCTCCCCTCCCCTTTAATAATGTATAATTTTCTAACAATTTAAAAATTAACAGCATGTAATTTTGTGTCCATACCGTCCTATATCCTTATTCTTATGAGAGATGATTGAGTGGAGAGAATGCCGCTTTAGCAGGAAGGAATGTAGTGTGAAAGGTATAGGACTTGATAGATAGTACTATCACTTATAGGTAAGTTACCACGACTTGTGGCAGCAGACTATTTTTTTCCACCAACACGCCATGTGTGGAATATATCAATACTAGGAAAACAATAGGCCCCACCATGAAAACACCATGAACAAAAATCAAGTCATTTCACAGGTTAAGTGGGTCCTTCTGTTGGAATTAAAGGACCACCGACAGCCTGACCCAATTAATAGATGTGGGCTACAACTGATTGGTTTAGCCTGATTTTCAAAAGGGTTTGTTCTTCGTTTGCGAGGCCTGTTTTGTTTGAACACAGATTGTGTGGGGGAACCTAGCACTATGGGGTGCATGTGTTTTTTTTTATCAATGCTTTATTATTATTTTTTAAGTTCATTTTAGGGCATGAGCCCAAAACAAAAACATATCTAAAACTCAAATAAAGCACAACATAAAAAACAAGGGGAATCAACAACCCGCTGTTGAAAATTTACTAGCCGCCACAAAAGTTTTGGATCGAACTGGTATTTGTGTTTTCCATTCAGTATGACCCTGTGTGCAAGCGGCTGACAAATAAATATCACTATGTGTCTTAGGAAGGTTTCATCAACGGACATCATTATCCTCGTTATTTCCTCTAGTGAGCTTCAATTTTGGAGTCATGCTCTGAAATGAGCGGTATAAACAGATGGCTAAAACATGTGTCACGGTGGGCATACAATCCATCTACACCGGGAGGTGATGATCTTTCTCTTTTAATTTTGTATCCATAGAAATGGCAAATGATGAAGAGCTGCCAGTTAAAGTATGCAAGTTTATATATATATATATATATATATATATATATATATATATATATATATATATATATGAGAAAAGGTACAATGTGCTCGAGCTCACGGCTCCGTCACATGCGGTAGAGCTGTGTGGACCCCACCGTGATGCCTTTCAAACATCTACCCCATCAGTTAGATGCGCCATTCCACCGTGGACCTAGATCTCAAAAATCAAGTCAATCGGTGACTTTTAAAGTGGAGAGGGGCTGTGCAACCATTAAAACATTCATAATCATTTTTGAGGCCCACAAAAGATGTGGTTTACAAATCCATCCCATCCATTATGTGTCTTCCACTTGTATGAGGGTTCAGACCAAGTTTCAACAGCATTCAAACTCAGGTTGGTCCCACCAAGTGCTTTTATATGTTTTAACGGTGTCTTCACATGATTTTAGATGGTATGGCCCACCTGAGTTCCGTATACGGCTGATTTTGAGGATATCCCATTATTTAAAGGGGAACCATCAAATGCACAATGTTAACGGTCGACATGCATCACAGTGGGGCCCACACAGCTCTACCTCACAATAAGCTTTTCATGAGCTCGAGTGCATGGCAACTTTTCCATATATATATATATAGAGAGAGAGAGAGATATGGTCACACACAACTAGTTGGACAATTCAAATTGGTCCAACTAGCTGTGTCATTTAATGAGAAGTTAATGTTAATAAATCTTTCTACTCTGTTTGGGTGGGCCCCATTGTAGTATTACTGTGAAATCCACCCAATCATTAGGTGAGTCACTGTATGTTACAACTGGTCTGGTTCACGTGAACCACACAATTGGAACAAGTGTAGATAGAAAGCTCACCTTCTAAACTCTTTCTCTTGGTGTGGCTCACTTGAATTATTTATGAGACTGATTTTTGGGTACAATGTCTAACATTTGGTGTGGCAGCTAATTGGTTGGAGTAGATTTTACATTCTCATAACAGTTGGCTTTGTAAAAATTAAGGTTGGATGTCTCTTCCGGCTAATTCAATTGGAATGACCCACTTAAATCATTGATTAGCTTGACTCTCTTCTTTTTTTTTTTTGGCTTTGAGCCTAACACATGGCATTACACTTCTAATGATCGGAGTAGATCCATTGAACACATCACGGTGGGCCATTTCAAAAATTGAAACGGGTGTACGCCCGTCAAACCACTAATGTTTTCATAAATTTGTTAATTTCTCTCGATAACAGTGAGAAGTGGATTAGGTGTCACCTGAGCAATACATGCCGCAAGTGTTTCTCAAACCATATGGCCCACCATGATATATATGCTGTATATCCGGGCCGTCCATCAATTTTTACATGTCATTTTAGTATAACTAACTAAAAATATAACAGATTCGACCACACCACAGGAAACAATGGATATTGAATGCCCACCATTGAAATATTCCTAGGCATACAGTGATGTTTATTTTGCATCCAACATGTTCATGAGGTCATACAGACACTGATGTAAAATTTTCATCCATATCGTTCATGATGTCATTCCTACGGGGATGAAATGAAATTATAACAAAAAAAAAAAACAAAAAGCATGATCCAAAATTTCTGTTGCCGCATGGATATTTCAACGGTGGAAGTTCAATCCTCACCTTTTCTTGTCGTGTATCCCACTAGAGTTTTGGATCTAAATCATTTTGGGTCGATACTCTAAAATGATCCAGAAAAACTGATGGGTGGGATAGATTTATAACAAACATCGTGGTGGGCCCCACCTAGCTTCTAGTTGCAACCGGATGCTCTAGGCTTCATTTCCAATAATACAGGGTAGAGAGCGCATTAATAAAGGAGGGAGGGATTAAACGAAGAGAGAGAAAATAAAGCTCTGGAGGAAGCTTGTTCTAAAAAAAAAAATGAAATATTCAGTAAGTTGTACACTTATGGTTGATCGTGGTGATCTACCATATGTGTAACAAATCTGGTAAGTTAAACATTTAGGTTCCTTTATAAGCATGTGAAATATATAAAATATTATTTTTCTGTAATTAATAATAGAATATTCTCTTATAAGAAAAATGGGTGGTTAGAAATTCATTCTAACATTTCATATTCAACTTGTACCTATAGTAAAAGTAATTAAAATTATTTATCAATTTTATGTGAATAAAATTAAATTAGTATGTCTTATTTGATAAACAGATTAGATATATAACACTTATTTCTACTATCCCTATATCTAACTTGATGTCAAGTGCTCTCTCGAGAGGAGGCATTACATAAGAAAAAAAAGAGGTTTTTCATATTTAATGCTAAGATAGTTGGAGCAATTTAATTCTAAGCTAGTTGGACCAATTTAGATGCTAAGCTAAGCTAGTTGGTTTTTCATATTTAATGCTAAGCTAGTTGGAGGGGGTGTATATATATATATATATATATAAAGGCTATATGTGCACATATAAGCATGCATGTGTTCTTTAAAAATAAGATCATATAAACATAAATCAGAATATTCTGCTTGCCACAAACAAAATACTCTTGTTAATTGTAATTTGATTGGGCCACATCATCACACGTTGCATTTAATATAACAATACTGATAAGGTCGCTAATGGAGTGGACCAATCAGGATGTAGGAAAATTGGAGTGTCCTGAATATCATTCTCGCTCTTGAATTCATCCTTCCCAAGTAATCCTTGAATAAATCAATCGACTCTCCACTAAACTCTCTCACACCTTGCATTTAATTATGCTAATGGATGGTGACCAGCAATTTCCATCCTTAATCACCATCAAATGTTCATTTTAATAGAATAAATTTTTAAAACCTTAATCACCATCAAATTTTTATTTTAATAGAATGAATTTTTAAAACCTTAATCACCATCAAATTTTCATTTTAATAGAATGATTTTTTTTATATATAAGACCTTAATCACCATCAAATTTCATTTTAATTTTCGATTTAATAGAAATGCTCATAGACAACTTGGTTGTACGTACGACTAGTTGCTTGATGAAAAATTAATGTTAGTAAATGTTGGGGAAATAATTGTTATTTCATGGAGGAAACGAATAATTAATGTTAGTAAACGTGGGGGAAATAAAAGCTATTTCATGGAGGAAAACTTATTGCTAGCTTAGGTGGGCATCATCACGACATTATTGTGAAATCCACCCCAACCATCAAGTGAGATACCCCATGGTAGACCAAAGGCCTGAAAATCCATGGTTCAGTTAGACCACAAGATTGGAAATGGCATACATAAAAAGCTCACCCACCAAACTATTTTCAATAGCATGGGACACTTAAATCATGTGTGGGCATGATTTTTAGGACTCAGGTCTAGCTTGTGGTGTGGCATTTAATGGTTAGAGTGGATTTCATGTGTGGGCATGATTTTTAGGACTCAGGTCAAGCCTTATAAAAATCAAGAGCAAACATTATTCCCAGAAACACGATGAGTTTTAAATGTCAAGGTACATTTGGTGACCACATTATAAATTGAATTACTTAAAACATAACAAGAAGGCAAGTTTGGCGCATGTAATATTTGAAACACAACTGGAAAATCAACCAATTCCAATGGGTAGTTTGGTCCTCAGGGCCTCTCCAACTAACAGGATCTAGGCTCTAGAATATTGTGTGGATGCATTGCTATTGATCACTTTAGCTGAGGCAAGCTAAGCTCGTGTTGGTGTAAGTGGTTTTCCTAGCCATGCATCCATTCCAAACTGGTCTGACTGATCAATGCAGACCAGGTTATAAAATATTTTGTATGTAAGGTTATGTAACCCATCATTGTTAAAAGAAAGAAATAGGTGATTGGAGTTCCTCTCTACAGTTTCACTTGAGAGTGGGAGAGAGGAGGAGAGGGAGTGCTTTGAAATCTAAGTTGCTTTGGAGCTTTTTAGTGTAAATCAAAGCTCTAAATAGACGTAATTATCCTCAGCTTTATCTTAAATTCTTTTCTTGTCTTTTTAAAATCCAGCCTTTGAGATACAATTGTCCACTGCTAAACCCTATACTATAATCTTGAGAGCATAAGCAATCAGTTGTGAGGCCCACATGATGTGAAATCAAAATGTGCCTTAAGTATAATAAATGCAATTAGTTATTTATTTTCAACGCTGTCATTATCATGTTAAGGTGATTCTTGAAGGGTATAGGAAATCAAAAGTCATATCGAGTTAAGGTGATTCTTGAGAGGTTCGGAAATCAGAAGTCAGCTCGTACGGGGAGAGTTGTGAGCCATGAAACTCAGATCCCTTTTTGTTCATAACCACTCGGCAAGTTTTAAGACAAACCTGTAGTATTTTAATGTTGTTTATATCATATGAGGGATGGACTAGTCATAAGGATGGAATATTGTCTCTAGTATCGGTGTGACTTTGAGTTGGTGTATCTTAGATCTACCTCATATGAGAGTGTGAATGTATCATGAATACAAGATCCAAGTTTTGATGAGGTCGATATCAAGTATCTAGATTAGAAAACCTATCATGCTCAAACTAAAAAACTCGAAGGTTGAAGATGTTTGGATGGAAAGATCTTCATTACTTTGGCTCACTTAATAAGACAAATGTGTGGCTAATAAAAGTGGGTGCTGGTAGGTGCATATACTAAGATCATCAAAGTCTTTGCAATTCAACAAGAGATCCACTTCGTCTATCCAAGACATCACTAGTGGGTTGATATTATGATTTACATTGTTCATTGAGAGTTTTAAAGGTTGGATGGTGCATTAAAGGTTTTCTATTGATTATCATGGGTTTTCAACTGTTAACTTTTAGCTTCAATCATTGATTTATTTTTAAGTGTGCTAAAGTTGACCAATATATTAATATTTTTATTAATTAATTGTAACCTTTTAGACATTAACATTTAGTTTTAACTGTTGATTTTTTTAAAGTATGCTTGATGGACATATAATGATTAATATTTGTTGATTCATACCTTAGACCGACAAAAATAGTGGCCAAGGATGGTGACCACAAAAGGTCAAGATATTTGCAATGAGTTTAACTAATCGTTATAAAAAGACTTGTGAAAAAAAATCTATTTTTGTATTTTCGTAACAAGTTTAATCAGGCATTGCTAAAGCCACTGTTTGCGACGACTTTTGTGTCATCGTAAAAAATATTTTTTTGATAACACTTAATTCTTCGTGAAAAGTGGTTATTAGAGACGACCGGTTAAGCTTATTGTGAAAAGTCTTTCCCACCTCATCATTTTCTACAAAAATTTATACATCAAGTTTTCGCAATAAGTTTTGCTATGACAATTAAAACTTGTCGCAAAAAAATTGACTATTAGTGATAATTTAAAATGCCATCATAAATAGTTGAATTTTTGCGACGACTTGAAATGTTGTTGTAAAACTTTAACTTTTTACGATGAAATTAGACTTGTCACCAAAAGAGTTATTGCAAGAGGCCTAAATTGTTGTAGAGGTAATGAAATACCATAAATGATATTTTCATAAATATATCATTGAGAGAGAGAGAGAGAGAGAGAGAATTTCATACTAAAAAGAGCCTTGGACGCCCCATTAGGCATCACGTCATAAAGTTGAGAGAGAGAGAGAGAGAGAGAGAGAGTCAGCAGCAGCCACTCTCCATAGATGCGCATGCTAGGGCATGTGGGGTCCACATTATGAAGTACAATTCAGCATTGGCCACCGCCCTACTCTGAGGCTAACATGTTTGTTCTTCTCTCCTCTGTCATTTTTTTAAAGATAACATAACTTTATCAAAAAGGCACTAAGATGGCATGAGAAATTACAACCCACTAAAAAAAAATTTATACTCCCTGAATGAATCTCCACGAGTGACCCAATATTCCACCACACAAAGCTTCACTGTGAAGAAGATCTCAAACATAGGGTTGTTACTATTTTGGAAGCATCTTCCTTTTTTCTTTCCCTCCAAAGGACAAAAGGACAGCCAACAAAGCCAATCTCCACACCACCCGATCTTATTTTACAATACCCACACCATGCCAATACGAGCAATCATCCATTAAAATTTGCGTCACCCATGACATACTGAGCGTCCTAAGAAGGCTTGACCAGACTATTGAAGCTAACTAACAGTGGATGAACAGATGATCCATTCATTCGGGCGTCTCTCATGCACATAACACAAACATTAAGGATTACCATTGATCTCTTCCAAAGATTGTCAATGGTTAATATCCTCTTCCATTCAGCAAGCCACGCAAAAGCCACAAGTTTCGAAGGAGCATCATAGTGCCAAACACAAGACATGTGGATTAGCATCTTCTGAAGAGGATCGAAGTAGATTATAGAATGAGCAAATTACCAAATAGCAACCTAATCCATTCATTTTTCATACTTCATTAATTAATGGGACACAGGTGAAATCTTCAATTTTCGCTTCGGATAGATTTCTTCAGCATAGAGGAGTCCACACAATCACGTCTCTACCATTCAAGAAACATCCAGTATATGTTCTTGAGCTAAGCATGCCAATCTTGGAATCATCATTTGGAGAGGAGCCTCCCCCACCCACATATTCTTCCAAAACCATATCTTCTCCCCCATTCTCTAGGGAGAATCTGACTCCATCTCTAAATTTTGCCTTCAAGTACAATACTCTCTTCCAAATCCATGATGCTCTGTAAAAAGAGGGATAGCTTGTCCACCATCCTCCTTCCCTTCATCCGTGTACTTGCTTGCAACCATCTTTCTCCACACTCACCTTAGAAAGAGAACCAGTACTCTTTCATTTGGCCCGACGGATCCCATGGGATTAGGAGGGATGGGATGGATTTTAAGGTAATGATGGTGGTGTCGGTGGATTGGTTTAAGATCCATGGTATTGCTATATCCTTGGGCAAGTTCACCGAGTCTGTTTGGCACCCCCAGCATATCTAGGATTTTACTTTCCAATCGCTTCCAGTCCATCCAACCAAACACGCCCTAGGCATGATTGAACAGGATTAGGAGGGATGGGATCAATTTTAAGGTAATGATGGTGATGTCAGTGGATTGGTTTAAGATCCATGGGTTTGCTATATCCCGGGACAAGTTCATCAGGTCTGTTTGGCTCGTTTGGCATATCACAGGATTTTACCATCCCATCCCTCCTAATCCCTCTTAATCTGCCCGGCCAAACACACCCTTGGGGACCATGGAAAACCATATCTGGGCCCCAACTGATCCCTCATTATGCTGATCCAAACCATTCAAATCTATCACCTTGATGTGTGAGTCACCCTCCTTAAGAAAAATTCTAACACTTGCAAGTAATTATTTAAAGTTATAGGCAATTAGATGTGGCCTCCAAACAGTGGACAATCTAAATCAATAACCAACCTCTTCTAACATAATTCATCTAAGCCGCACATTTTCTAGCCACTTGTCGTGTAGCTGGAATCAGAGTGATTTTTATTCGATGGACCAAAAAAGGTGGCTCCCCATGATGGATGATGCTAATCAATGATTAATTTCTAACACAATTATGGGAATATTCCATTCATGTACCCATTGATAAAATTATTAGAATGTTTTAATCAAAATCATTATTAGGAATCATGACTAATCAAAGGCGGTCTCCAATTGGTAAAAACTTTAAATTGATAATTAGACCCTTTATAGTATAACTGACAGACAGGACTCAATCATAGCGTAAGGTCACCCTGAGGTTTGGGACCCAAAAATTTTATAATGGAATTGATCACCACTACTCCTTACGGTACAGGGCATTTTCAGCCTTTGAATGCATTAAGAAACGCCTGTACCAAAAGGAGTGTTGCAGGCGCCTGTAGGCGGGGATCTTAAAGATAACTGATCACGTAAAGGGACGGGGATTGCGCACTGCCCCTGCCTGTCTCCGGCACGAACGGTCAGTTCTGTGTGCAGGCCCACCGTGATGTATCCGTTTATCCACACCATTCATCTCTTCTCTCATATCATTTTAAGGTATGTGCACAAAAATGATGCAGATCTAACACTCAACTTGACCACGCCAAATAATAAGCTTGGGTTGCATTTATTCAATCCAAGCTTATTATTTAGCGTGATCTACTCGATTGTTGAATCTGCCTCATTTTTATGCACATACCCTTAAAATAAACGGAGAGAATGGATGAACGGCGTGGATAAACAGATACATCACCGTGGACGAGCACTTCCAGTTTGTGGCCGGAGAAGGGGGGGGCGGGGCACTACGCGTCGCACATGAAGGGAAGGATTACGTCCTAGCCAAGCAAATGTGATTGGGGACCACCGTGATGTATTTGTTTATCCATGCCGTCAATTCCTTTTCTTATATCATTTTAAGGTATGTATGAGAAAAAAAATGCCGAAGATCAAATGCTCAAGTAAACCAGACCAAATAATAAGATTGGGTTGCATTAAATGCAAGAGTCAACTATGGTGTGGTTCACTTTAGCCTTATATCTGCCTCATTTTTTGTCTCATACTTTAAAATAATTTGGAAAAGAGGATAGACGGTGTGGATAAACAGATACATTACGGTGTGCCCCCACACAGACCTGACCGTTCCTGGCCAGAGACCGCCCGGTTGAGAGTGAATGAGGTGAGACCCCGGGCTCACGAAAGACATTGACGTGAGCCCACCTTGATGTATGTATTATGCATCCAGTCCGTCCATCCATTTTGCAGATCATTTTAGGATATTATCCCAAAAACTAAGCAGATCCAATTACCAGGTGGACCATTCCATCAGCAATGGGGGTGATTGACCAGCCTGCCATTAAAACTTTCTTGGGTCACACTTTAATGTTTCCATAATATTTATTTACCATCCAATCTGTTGATAATGTCACACGAGCATGGATGAAGAGGGAACAATCAACACTGTTTCCTATTGTATGGTCCACCCGATAATTGGATCTATTTTATTTTTCGGATAATGTCATCCAATCTTTAAAAAATAGTTAAACGGCATAGATACATAATACGTAAATCAAAGTGGGTCCCACGGTAACCCTACGGTAAGGGCTGCACCGTATCGTGTGAGGCCGGGTCTCACCTAATCCGATCTGAGGGGTAGGACGCAATCCGCTTCCAAAGGATACACCCCAAAGTAGTACACTAACTTGTTGGGCAGCCACAATCTTCTCACCAGCTTGCCATATGTGGAGAATATCCCCACCATGCAAATGATAAGCCATCCCATCAAGATCACTTGCCAGAAAAATTAGGCAGGTTTGCTCACCTACTAGGCCACACATGCATGTGAAATTCTGACCGTCAGTCTCCCAATGATATCACCAGTATGGCCCACCTGTTGAGCAGAGTAACCTAATTTTCTTTGTGGGTGAAATTCATGGGCATCCTAACATTTTCATGGTACGGATTTCCTTACCTACATAAGTAGCATGTTGGCGGATAAGATGTGGCTGCACCAAAAGTTGGCAAATTTACGGATCAGATTGAGTAATTCTCGTTTTAAAATGCAATATTTTAATTTCTAAGTGGGAAACTAGTTTAAAAATTAACTACTTTGAATTAAATTTTAAGCAAGACTACGAAACGACTAACAAGATGTCTAGGATTGAATAACGAATGAATAGCAATTATAATAAATTATCAATAGAATAGCTTCATATTTTAACATATGATTTATTCTTAAAATACCAAGGTGAAAAAGAGGTTTTGGAGAATTATTTTGATATTCGGGCTGCGTGTTGTTCATCCATGTGGTCATCATTCCTTATGAGAACCAATCAGAATAAGTTATGTGTGATTTGTATAGATTCATGTAATATTTTTTAAGATATGCAAAGATGTATGGAAAGTATTTTTTTGATAATATAGCAGGAATGCATCGCCTAATGACAGGTCATTGTTTAGACAGTCAAATGTAAAGGAGCGATTAGACGAGGAATGATAGAAAGAAAAATAGAGAAAAGCAAATAGCGTTGAATAGTTATAACAACTATCAAAGCATGGAAATCATTTAAATGGTCAAATTAAGATTATAAATTTCATTATCAATTAATTACATGGTGTAGTATAATTACTCTATTTTTCTTATCAAGAAAATTATATTTTTTAGTGTAAGATTTTACTCTTTGTTACTATTTATCTTATGGAGCATTAATCAAGTAGGTGATAATTTTGATAATAATTCGAATATACACTCACACACTCGATTCAATTTTTCACCAGAAAAGGTGTTTTGCAATTGTTCTGTACTGCCACGGTGAGAATCTGTCTTTCATTTCACTTTATTTATACCAAGCAAATGTGTAATCCGTCGCTAGAGGATGAATCTCACCTGCTTTGAATGATCTCTTCGGATTATGATGATACACTGTCTGCCTATCTCGACTCCTAAGGTTATAGTTGTTCACTTTAAATTGAACCACAAATACAATTCTAATACACCCGCATTTCAACTGCCAAAAATAAAGCAGCAACACGTGTGACACTTGATAAACAGGCACTCACAAATTGTACGTGATAAGTACATTACCTCCAATTAAACCAACTAAATTGAAGAAATCATATCACTAAATCAAAGTACGAAAATATTAGTTTTCCTGAGCAATTTCAATGAAAGCTAACCTCTTATTAGTGGACACTTGCTAAAGTAAGACAATTGAATATTTTTCATTTTTAGACGTTCAATAATTGTTCACCGATGCAATTGTAAATATTTAAAAGAAGCATAACATTTGGTATTCACGATTACTATATTCCAATCATGCAATGTCTAAGTAATTTATGGGCGCCTGCATATCATCCAGCACACTCTGCCAGACTATCAAAGTTTTTTCGTGGGATTTTTGGCTATATCCAAAATCGATATAAAGGAAAATCCTCTAACAAAACGGACAATTCAAAATTCAATTAAAATAATAATACGATAATAGAAAATTACAAGAAGAGATATTGTATTTCTTGAATTTAGTATTTCTGGGCTTCAGGACCGAGAATCCCATTGACAACGGATGAAGCAATCACGACACCCAAAACCTCCGCACCAGCAACCACTCCCGCCTGTACCAAATCTCCCGCCACTGCAAAACTTCCGACCGTCCCGATCTCACTCTCCACCGTCACGATCTCTTTCTCAACCGTTACGATCCCTTTCTCCGCCACCTCAATCCCCTTCTCCACCGCCCTCTCCCCCTCCCGCAGTATCTCCTCCGCCTCTTCCTCCGCCTTTCTCAGCTTCTTCCGCAGCCCGAAGAGCGGGATGTCCTCCGCCAGCGACGGAAGCGTTCTCGTCGCCGTTAACGCCGTTAACAAGAACAAGCACTGCCGTCGGCCGTGGATGACAGCCGGGTAATGGACTTTGGGCTCCCTTTTAGAAGCGTACGCCGCGCAGGCCGTGGGGCGCGTGCGATGCGAGCGTGGTAGAGAGAGGGTCTGGAGCAGAGGCGAGCTTGTGGAACCCATGGACTCTCTCTCTCTCTCTCTCGTAAGGGATCTGATCGTGCGGCTTGGAGTGTGAGGGAGAGTATATAAGACGATAATTACGAAACTGCCACTGTAGGGTTATGTGGACTGAAGCGTTCGCCGAAACTGGCCTTCTTTTATCTTCATGTCGATCAGTCTTATTAAATCAGGGAATTGAATGGTTAGGGCATTTTGGTCATTTTACCATTCCCCATGAAATGCGATCGTGATTATTCGTCGAACGTGCGATGCAGCTATTCCAGGGACCATTTGATATAGTGGGCCATTCAAAGAGCGGGCTAGGGCTGGCCTCCTAGATTTCCGAGACCCAGGCCGATCTGGTTTGGGTGTCGCTGGGTCCGGATCCTTTCAAATCAGGACTCGGAGCAGGATCCAATAGCGTGTCCGATACCTATTAATCGGGTTCAAGTTGTATCCAGGTGGGGTCCACGTCTAATAAATGATTTACATGTTAACCCCTTGAATGGATGGATTTAGATGAGACGGGCGTCTGCTACTTGAACAATTGGATGGATTAAACGGGCTCTCTTAGATGCACTTGTCTTTGTAAACCTCCTATCCTTAACTAGATAATTAATTAATGTAAATATGCTACTATTGAAAATAGTTAGACCCGCTCACCTTATTATCTTAACCGGGTTGCAACTGGTGGAGCCAACCAAACTTGTTTTTAATCGGGTCTCTGTGCTGGACCTAATTTCTAAACAAGTTGGAGAAATTAGACCTTTGACAACTTAAGCTATGGCCAAGATAAAATAAAAATAATAACCAACCGCCCAATCTATTGGCCATTTTTGCATTTAGATGTCCATTCATCAGTCATTGATTAGGGGTCATTTGAGAGAGAGGATTCGGTCATAATTGCTGTGAAACACCACTTTTGGATGCGTTTGAGAGAGTATTTTTGGTGTAATTTTAAATCCAATTCATACAAAATACATCTTAACATTGTGTTTTGAAATCCCAATAAAGATGTATGTTTTGGATTCCATTTGATGTGAAATCTTTGGACAGTAAAAATTTGCTACGGGTGCAAATTAGATGAGGTCCCATAATAGCTAGGTGGGGATGTATAGGTTTTATCCTCATTATTCATCTTTTTTTTTCATATCATTTTAGGGCACAAGCTCAAAAATGAAATAGATCCAAGGCTCAAGTGGACCACACAAGGGGGATCAAACACCTACCATTGAATTTGTTTTTTTGGGGGTCCACAGAAGGTTACATCAAGTTGATATTTGTGTTTTCCCTTGATCAAGTCTAAATGATTGGCGGTTTCTACCTGGCTTGTAGATTGTTCCGTTGGAAAGCAAGCTTTAAACGACACCAATGTGGGAGGATTATTCCCTAGAACACTAGCCGTATGATTATTGCTCAAACCATGTTGGATCCCATCAAATCAAGACAGATGCAGATCAGAGGATGAAATAACAACGAAGCAAACTACCGTCTTCCTCAAGTAATAAATGCCTTAGAATCTAAAAGGTAAGTTGTCTAGTTCACATAGAAAAAATAAATAAATTATAAATATTTTAATTAAATAATGATTTAATATTACTTGATTACATTATTTATATGAAAATTTAAATTTTTAATTTGAAATTATCCAAAATAGTAAAAAAAATCTCTCAAAAGACTAAATTTGTCAAAAACAAAAATGTCAAATAAAACTTACAAAAACATTCCTAACATTATTATAAGCAATTTAGAAAAAATATGAAAATTCTAAAATTACAAAAATAAGAAAATATGAAGAAAATACAAATTTCTAAAAATAATGTTTTTTCCTAAAATCATAATTTTACTTCAAAAGTTGTGTATTCTTGCAAAACTGAGGTGCACAACCTACTTTGCAAGTTGACTAACCTCATAACCATCGATCGTTACCTAAAGATTAATAGGTTGCATATTTTGTGACTATGTTTGAATCAAAAGTTATAATTGATTTGTACTCAATAGTTCGAATAACTATTTATTCCTATCTTAAATGAATATTTTCTAATCGTATACACTTGGAGCCAGTTACTTCATGCCCTAGGAAGGACTGATCCTAGTTATAAGGAAACATTGTATTTGTTTAGACTTCTTGTAATCTAGTCGTGCTAAGAATGCATCCGTAGTACATTATGCATCAATTATCTACGACCCCATAACTAATTAAGTGGGTGCAACCTTGATTGTGGGGTCCACTTCAATTTATGTATTGTATATCCAAATGTCCATACATTTTCCATCACATTTTATGGCATAGTTCAAAAAATGAAGCAAATACAAATCTCAGGTGAACTACACCGTAGGAAATAGTGGTTTAGCCCATACTACCCACTATTAAGAACTTCCTAGGGTCCACCTTCATGTTTATTTTCCATCCAACCTATTAATAAAGTAACACAAACTTGGAAATAGCAACTTGATCTAAGTGGCCCCATGAAGCTTTTAGAGAAAATGACAACTGTAGACAAAACCTTTTATCCAGCGGTTTTATGAAGGAATACAAACTTAAGTTCCCAACTTAGACTAGCACATGCGGACGACAACTTTGAGGACAAAACTACCCCTCCTTTTCACTGCGAAGACGAGCGATGACGCCCCTCTAACTGAGAGTTGTACAAACAGCTTAAAAGAGATCAAAGTTACATGGCCCCATAGCTATATATTTTTTATATCCACAACGTTCATACATATTTCAAGATCATTTTGGAGCATTATCCAAAAAAAAAAAAAAAAATCATATCCAAAGATCAACTGGACCACACCACAAAGAGCAACGGGGAAATTGATTTTCACCGTTAAAAATTTTGTAAGGCCCACCATAACATTTATTTTCCATCCAATCTATTCATAAGGTCACAAAGGCCCGGATGAAGAGGAAAAACAAATTTCATAATGATCCAAAACTTTTATAACCCCTAAAAGTGTTTCAATGGTAGACGTTCAATTCCCCACTACCTTTTACAGTGTAGTCCGCGAGATAGTTAGATCTGTCTTATTTTCATCTCAAGCCTTAATATGAGCTCACCAAGTAGATGGACGGTTTGGATATAACACAGACCTCATGATGGGACCCACAAAAGCACACACAAAGCAAAAAAAAAAAAAAAAAAAAGGGCGACACTATCGCGGGAGCATGTTAGATTTTATTTTTTATTATTTTATTTTTACAAGGAGGATTTTTTTCCCCTTATATTTTTCTCAATACATAATTATGTAAATATGTATATATAAGTATATAAAAATATTTTTCTATCTTTTAATTCATTTCTTTATCTATTTATTTAACAGGCATATCTCCTAAACTAAAATTAATTACTTAATGTACAACATATGATTTTGAGGTAGGAGAAGCTAATTTGGTTAACCAACTTAGTTATTTTTTAAGATTTCATCAGGTCGATGGTCAAAAATCCATTTCATTCACTTCGCGGTCAAACTAGAAATTGAGCGGGGCAAACATGAAATTGAGCGGGCAAACTGAAAATTGAGCGGGGCAAGGTAGGAATTGAGCGAGGGAACATAGAAATTGAGCGAGGCAAGGTAGGAATTCAGCGAGGGAAGCTAGAAATTGAGCAAGGAAAGCTAGAAATTGAGCGAGGAAACCTAGGATTTGAGCGAGGTAACCTAGGAATTGAGTGAAGAAAGTTATAAATTGAGCGAGATAAGCTAGAATTTAAGCGAAGGAACCTAGAAATTCAGAGAGGCAGCCTAGGATTTGAGCGAGTGAAGCTACAAATTGTGCGAGGGAACCTATAAATTGAGCGAGGCAACCTAGGATTTGAGCGAAGGAACCTAGAATTTAAGCGAAGGAACCTAGAAATTCAGCGAGGCAACCTAGGATTTGAGCGAGTGAAGCTACAAATTGTGCGAGGGAACCTATAAATTGAGCAAGGCAACCTAGGATTTGAGCGAGGGAACATAGGAAATGAGCGAGGCAACGTAGAAATTCAATGAGGAATCCTATGAATTGAGCGAGGGAAGCTAGAAATTAAGCGAGAGAACTTAAAAATTCAGCAAGACAACCTAGGATTTGAGCGAGGGAAGCTAGAAATTGAGCGAGGGAACCTAGAAATTGAGCGAGGCAAGGTAAAGATTCAGCAAGGAAACCTAGGATTTGAGCGAGGCAAATTAGGAATTGAGCGAGGGAAGTTAGAAATTCAGCGAGGGAAGCTAAAATTTGAGCGAGGGAACCTAGAAATTCAGCTAAGCAACCTAGGATTTGAGCAAGGGAAGCTACAGATTGTGCGAGGGAAGCTAGAAATTCAGTGAGGCAATATATAAATTGAGCGAAAGAACCTAGGAATTGAGCGAAGCAACCTAGCAATTGAGCGAGGCAATGTAGAAATTCAGCGAAGCAACCTACGAATTAAGTGAGGGAAGCTAGAGCGAGGGAAGCTAGAAATTCAACGAGGGAACCTATAAATTGAGCGAGACAGCCTAGGAATTGAGCGAGGGAAGCTAGAAATTCAACGAGGCAACCTAAAAATTGAGCGAGAAAACTTAGGAATTGAGCGAGGGAACCTAGGAATTGAACAAGGGAAGCTAGAAATTGAGCGAGAGAAGCTAGAAATTCAACAAAGGAACCTAGGAATTGAGCGAGGCAACCTAATAATTGAGCGAAGCAACCTATAAATTGAGTGAGACAACCTAAGAATTAAGCGAGGAAAACTAGAAATTGAGCAAGGCAACATATAAATTGAGTGAGGGAACCTAGCAATTGAGCGAGACAACATAAATATTCAGCAAGACAACATATGAATTGAGCAAGGCAACCTAAGGATAGAGAGAGGAAAGACCTAGGAATTGAGCGAGGGAAGCTAAAAATTCAGCGAGGCAACTCATAAATTGAGCGAGAGAAGCTAGGAATTGAGCAAGGCAACGTAGGAATTGTAACTGAGCAATTCATAAATTTGATGGAGATATCATAAAAATATGATAGGAAACTTTCAGAATTCATGTAATGTAACGAAAAATTTTATGAACCGCTTGGTCAATTTCATTAATTGCTCGGTCAAATTCACCGAAGAGAATTTCATGTAAAGCTCGATCAGTTTCATTAACTGCTCGGTTAAATTCACCAAATAAAAAATTGTTAGGCTAGGTCAATTACATTTAAAGTTCATTCCAATTCATGTTAGCCTCACCCAATTTTAAGCTTACCTCTCTCAAATTCATATTTCACTTGTTCAATTTCTAGGTTGTCTCGCTGAATTTTTATGTTGCCTTACTCAATTCATAGGTTTCCTCGCTCAATTTCTAGGTTGTCTCGCTCAATTTCGAGCTGCCCTCGCTCAATTTAGAAGACTTTTTTTACTGCATAAATCTTATCTTCCAGAACCCCAGTTAAGGAATGAAGATAATCTTCAGGTGATCAAGAGGGCCCCCTTTTCCAGTAGATGAGATTATGATGAAAGGTATTATCTCAACGCTTCTTTTCTCTGTCTTGCTCTTAAAAATCGTTGAATCCAAAGCCCTTAGAGAAGAAAGATCTCTCCTAATTAAAAAAATGAGAGGGATCTCTCTTCTATATTATATCTATGAGGAAAGATATAGAGATCTTCTTTGTTCTATCTATTCCTCTATCTATGAGAGGATAGATAGTGTCTCAAAAAAAGTCGTTCTCATCTTTATTGATGATTTAACTAGCGCTCAATCTGTTGGTTGTCTCGCTGAATTTCTACTTTGCCTCGCTTAATTTCAAGGTTCCCTCGCTCAATTTGTAGCTTCCCTCGCTCAATTCTTAGGTTGCCTCAGTGAATTTCTACGTTCCCTCGCTCAATTTCTAGCTTCCCTCGCTCAATTCCTAGGTTGCCTCGTTCAATTTATATGTTGTCTCGCTGAATTTCTAAATTCTCTCTCTCAATTTCTAGCTTCCCTTGCTTAATTTCTAGCTTCCCTAGCTCAATTCCTAGGTTTTCTCGCTGAATTTTCACGTTGCCTCGCTCAGTTCCTAGGTTGCGTCGCTCAATTCCTAGGTTGTCTCGCTGAATTTTTAGGTTCTCTCGCTCAAATTCTAGCTTTCCTCGCTCAATTTCTAACTTCCCTCGCTCAATTCCTAGGTTGCCTCACTCAAATCCTAGGTTTTCTCGCTCAATTTCTAGGTTCTCTCGCTCAATTTCTAGCTTCCCTCGCTCAATTCTCAAGTTGCCTCGTTCAATTGATAGGTTATCTCGCTCAATTTCTAGGTTCCCTCACTCAATTTGTAGCTTTCCTCGCTCAATTCCTAAGTTTCCTCAGTTGTCACGCTCAAATCCTACGTTGCCTCTCTGAAATCCTTCGTTGCCTTGCTCAAATCCTAGGTTGCCTCGCTCAAATCTTAGGTTGCCTTGCTGAAATTCTAGCTTCCCTCACTCAACTTCTAGCTTCCCTCACTGAATTTCTAAATTCCCTCGCTCAATTTCTAAGTTGCCTCGCTCAAATTCTAGGTTTCCTCGCTAAATTTCTACCTTGCCTCGATCAATTTCTAAGTTCTCTCTCAATTTCTAGCTTCCCTCGCTCAAATCTTAGGTTGTCTCGCTGAATTTCTAGGTTCCCTCATTTAACTTTTAACTTCCCTCGCTCAATTTTTAGGATTCCTCGCTTAATTTCTACGTTGTCTCGCTCAATTCTTATGTTCCATCGCACAATTTGTAGCTTCCCTCGCTCAAATCCTAAGTTCCCTCGCACAATTTGTAGCTTCCCTCGCTCAAATCCTAGGTTCCCTCACTCAAATTCTAGCTTCCCTCGCTCAATTTCTAACTTCCCTCGCTTAATTCCTAGGTTGCCTCGCTCAATTCCTAGATTTTCTCGCTGAATTTCTACCTTGCTTCGCTCAATTTCTAGGTTCTCTCGCTCAATTTATAGGTTTCCTCGCTCAATTCCTAGGTTGCCTCACTAAATTTCTAAGTTCCCTCGCTTAATTTCAAGCTTCCCTCGCTCAATTCATAGTATTCCTCGCTGAATTTTTACGTTGTCTCGCTCATTTCCTAGGTTCCCTCGTTCAATCCGTATGTTGTCTCACTCAAATCTTAGGTTGCCTCGCTCAATTTCTAGGTTCTCTCGCACAATTTGTAACTTCCCTCACTCAAATCATAGGTTGTCTCACTAAATTTCTAGGTTCCCTTGGTCAAATTCTAGCTTCCCTTGCTCAATTTTTAACTCCCTCGCTCAATTCTTAGGTTGCCTAGATCAAATCGTAGATTCCATCGCTCAATTTCTAGCTTCCCTCGCTCAATTTCTAGATTCCCTCGCTGAACTCCTACCTTGCCTTGCTCAATTTCTAAGTTCCCTCACTGAATTCCTATCTTGCCTCGCTCAATTTTCAATTTGCCCACTCAATTTCTTGTTTGCCCCGCTCAATTTTTAATTTGACCGCAAAGTGAATGAAATGTATTTTCGACCATCGACCTGATGAAATCTTGAAAAATAACTAGGTTAATTGGCTAAAGTAGCTTCTCCTACCCTAAAATCATATGTGGTACGTCAAGTAACTAATTTTAGTTTAGAAGATATTATTATTAAATGAATAAAGAAGGAAATGAAAAAAAAAAAAAAGAGAAAAAAAAAATTTATATATATATATATATATATATATATATATATATATATATATTAGAGAAAAATGTAGGTAGAATAAAGTTCTCCATGTAAAAAATAAATAAATAAATAAATAAAGAGAACTTTGTTTAAAAACTTTGTTTTTTAATAGTGAAAATCAATTTCTCCGCTGCTCTTTGTGGTGTGGTCCAATTGATCTTAAGATATGATTTTTTTTTCAGATAATACCCCAAAATGATCTCGAAATATGGATGAACATTGTGGATATAATAAATATATAGTTGTGGATCTCTTTTAAGCCGTTCGTACAACTCCCAGTTGGAGGAGCGGCAGCGCTCGTCTTTGCAGTGAAAAGGAAGGGTAGTTCCGTCCTCAAAGTTGCTATCCACGCGTGCTAGTCCAAGTTGGTAACTTAAGTTTGTATTCCTTCATAAAAACCATTGGATAAAAGGTTTTGCCTACAGTGGTCATTTTCTCAAGCTTTTAATGGTGGGAATTCAAAACCTACAGTGCTGTCCGCATAAGATTTGTATTACTTTCATTCTGGGACCATGACCTAATATTCTCTCAAAACAGATGAACAACCTGGATATACAATACATACGTGATTAGCAATGTTAATTTCTAATATACATCGTGGTGGGACCCCCATTGGTAGACAAAAGTCAGGAGGAATTGAATGATGACTTAAGAATACACTAATTCCACCGCATAGCATACTCTGGCGGTTTAGGGGTTAACTTCTAGAAGAAGTGAAGAAAAAAAAAAAAAATTGCTCAGATTATGTTATGAGAAAAGTTATTTGGCACGTGGGAAGTACACCACCGAAAGGATTTTAGGTTTACGTTTTATGGGGGAAAGATTTTCTTCTTATTCTTCTTATTGACTTTTTTAAATGAGGGGTGTGGCAGGCGGCGCAGTAGTGCAACTCAAGCGCGGTGCTCCCCAATAGCAAGGTAGTTGGCGGGCCTTCACAAAAAAAAATAATTTAATATCATGAGAATTGATGGCCCACATATCGGATATTAAAGTGATCATTTATGAATGAAAGATTAAGTAGAGTTTGATACTTATGGTAATTAGTACACGTCACATTGTGCATAGAAAATAAATTAGTGGATGTGGCAGTAATTGGAAAAAAGGTCTGTCACGTTTTTAAATCCTCAGTGACTCATCATCCTCACATACGAGTGTCATGTGTGACGATTCCTTGTTAGTAGACAAAGTAGATTCGGATTTGTCTTTCGTTTTTGGGCATATGGGGACCCTCCAAATTGCCGGAATCTATTTCATATGTTGGGGTTAATAGTCACACCCATATAAAAAGTGGTTCGGCAAAACGTAGGCCTTCACCTCCAAATTACCCATCACCTTTATTTTGGTTTAAAACCCTTCCCTTGCCTTAAAATGAAGAATAACTTCATTTAAATGCTCTACTTGTGGGCCACACATGTGTGGAACTTCTTCACCTCCTAGTAAAAGTTAACTATTTTTTTTACGTCTACCGTTTTGTTTGTATGCCATCTAACCCGCATATCAAGTCCCACCATGATCACGGATGACCCAAAATTCAGGTCTATAGGTGGGCCACCCATAGAAAGCAATAGACATGCAACCAAAAAACTTAATACTCACGTGCTAGCTTAAGTGATCGTTGGATAAGCATTATTTTAAGGGCATTGATCACCAGCGAGTAACGAGGTCCCTGGCAATCCACATTGCTATCTGTAGAGTTTGGTGACAGTGGCCCCATTTTCTACAGCCACACATGCACTGGAAAATGTCATTTACTAGTAGTCTACATAAAGAGGATCTAGGGAGGATTTTTAGAAGACATGATTACAAAGGGGAGGATCTTTTAGATGACACAAGGGTCTACAAATGAACAGTGACCGGTCTACTCACATGCCTAGATTCATCATTGTGTTTCCTGAAACTCCCTCTTTCTGCTGTTTTTTGGGCCCCTTTGCCATCAAATAACAAATGAGAATATCTGTACTCCTCTCATAACACGGGTGAGAGAATTTGATTAAACCACATGATGATGTTAGAGATTGGCTCACACAAAGCATATTCCGAATATCTCCACTCCTCTCGTAGCACTAGTGAGGGAATTTGATTAAACCATATGATGATGTTAGAGATGGGCTTACACAAAGCATGTTCAGAATATCTCCGGTCCTCTGGTAGCACTGGTTGCCCAGTCATATACATACCTCATCAAGTCTCCTATCTAACCGTGGCATGTGGCCTAATCAGATCCTATCACATTAGGTCACCAGCAATATCCCTGGCGACCTAACAAGGCCATCCGCTTTGGCTACTTGTTGCATGGGGACATTAATACAGTCTAATCCATTAATCTAAACTATTTATTACGTCTAAAGGTGTATTTTGTGGACATCAAACTGCTCTAACAATATAAACCCACTAGATCAATGGCTTTGAAAATGAATTGTCAAGATCATTTACACAAAAATAGGTCCGATCAATAATTCAATCCATCTATTTGTTAAGAACAGTCATGGATTGCTTATGATTTTAAAGAATCACCTTTGCTAGGAATTTGTAGCCATCCCATCTATGGCTTGGGAAAAGGATGGTTATAAAAATAAGTCGAAATTAAGGATAGATTAAATCATCCGATCATGTGAATTTTACAAGGTAGCCCATGAACTGTGTTCTGAATTTAATGGACAGTTCAGATCAATCTATTGGATTATCCAAGTGAACAAATGCAACTAGGAGCACTATAGCATAGTCAAGGGGAATTAAGCTCTATAGGGCTCACCATGATGTGTGAGTGCCATCCAATCTGTCCATTAGGTGCACCCCATGTTAGGCCTTGATCCCAAAATCCAGCCTGATCCATACCTCACGTGGAGCCATACAACAATGAGGACGTTGGGGTGGGCGGCACCCAATGGATAAACTTCCAAATGGAATGTGGGGTCCACCTTGTTGGTGTATATATCATCCGAGCCATTCATCAGGTGTGCCCCACTAGGATGAAGCGACACAACAAAACTCAAGCCGCTTAAAAAAACTAAGGTGGCTAATCAGAAGTGAATATATAGTTTTAGGTGGGATTGCACATGGCTCCGGGCATGTATGGTAAGTACCATGAACATGTGGAGGTGGGCCAGTTTCACAATTTGGATTCCAAATTCACATCACGGGTGGGCCCCGCATTTGGACGCATGTGATTTATTGTTGGTTGCTATTAATTAAGATGGTCATTTTCATTAACTAACAATATTGTTGAGTTCTCTACAAAGGAATTCTCCCAATCCACAAAGTATAGACAAGAGGAAGTGAAAATGAAAAGATAACAATCTCCCCATCAAGGGGGATGCTTTTGTAGAAGTGGAAGAACACATCCATCATCTGCCCAAGACGTCGTTAGAGTCGGATTTCCTTCTTAAAATGTCCCAAATCCAAGGCTAGCTTTCTTTTAAGATCGCTTGCCTAGCGCCAGGCTGACCCGCATGGTTCGCCCTTCCAGCTCCTGAAAATTCATGGGAGAAGCATATGTCATTTGAATCCTCATGTTCAACAAGAATCCATAACCAAGAGCTCTCATCTCAACTATTGAGAATGCCCCCAGAGAATATTTTCAGATTGGATGATCAAGTCCATTCGATCTTCGGCCTATTTTTTGGTCAATGTGGACCACTGTCATACCTTTTTTTTTCCTTGTCTATTTGTAGGCCACTGATAAAAGGGTTAATTAATGTCTTCCAGTGATGTTTCTACTGCATCCTGTTCCACGGTGGGCCCCGCAGGTATGGAATTTCACATCTCGGCGAACTAGGCCCAGTATACCAAAATTCCTTCTAACCAAATACTAGAGAAGTCTCTACTGAATTGTAAGGAGAACTTATGCGAGGAGAAGTTAGTACCACTCCATTGAGATATTCAAGGGCAGCTTCCATCTCTTGTTGGGTTGAGTAGCATACGAAACCATAACCACGAGACTTGCCCGTGTCGCCATCAAACAAAACCCGAGCTCCAACCACATTGCCATATTCTTGGAATGCTTGGGTTAGGCTTTCGGAGGTGACAGACCAAGACAGGTTACCCACGAAAAGCTTGTACTCGGTTTCAGGATACAAAGGCTCTTTGGGCTTGGGTTTGTCCGAAAAGTTCACCCTCAACGTCCGCCCACCATATTCCTGAATTTAAGATTTTCAAACAACAAAAAATCATGATGAGGTTAAAAAAAAATGCAGAATCTCTCCACGCATGCATTCGAACATGGTAAAAGCTAGCGAAAAGGAAACAAATGCATTGTTGGATTTCCACATAAATAATTCATGCATAGAGAAAAAGAGCAGACTAGAATTCATGATCTCAAATAACAAAGTAGACATCCATGTTTTAGGATTCCTCAAAACATGAATACATGGTGAGAAAGACTAATGGGTTTGAATTTCTTGCAGGGGCGAATTTGCCTATCATCCTTTAGAACCAAAGAAGAGAATAATGCATTACCATTTCAAGATGAGTAATACACATTTCGGCATGCCGTTTTCTTACAATACAATTGGTTTGGCTGCATATTGATTATTTGCAGAATGTGATCTTAGACTCCTATCCAAGAAAATGGGTTTCAGTTTCAGTATCCAAGTTACTCAGAGAGGGAAGCCTTGTGCACCTTGGAGCTCTAATCTCATTAGTTCTGTTAAAATGAAATATTTGTCACATTCTTCTATCCTTGAATTCTTAAAATGGTGTTAAAGTAAGTTGATTCTAATGTAGGACAAAGTCAAGACAATCTAATTAATGACGAGGATCAGAAGAAATCGGGCCAAAAAGTTCAATCCAAGGTCTAGCATGCATTATAGCTTCCAACAGCCATAATTTCCAATTGATTATTCATTTTGCGCATGTATTATCATTCAAAAGCTATCGATGATCTCTACATCTTGGCCAATGCTAAAGGCTATTGTCCCATAATAGTTTTACAAAATTCAATTGTTTCAGGGGTCAAATTTTATTAAGTTGTGATTTTTTTGCTATTTTTAGTTATTTTAAGGTTTGAAGAATCATATGATCACTCAAGTCCTTGTTTTGAATCTTCTACGAGAGTTTCGATGGGTCTTTATGACTTTTAATAAGTTAATACTTTTAAGAAAGTTTACTATTTCAGGAAAGTTACGATATCAATTACCTCATAAAGTAAATGGACATTATTCATTTTTCTTTTTTACAATTTTTTCTACCTCATTGATTCGAGGTTTACAATAGAGAAAGTAGACAGAAATCTCTTCTTCCCCTTCCACCATGCACCTGCTGCGGTTGATTGTCTTATTTGAGCTCCATTGTATTCTTAAGAGAAGTTGGTCAGAAAATTAGCTAATTTGATCATGTTTACATGCAAAACACTAATAGTTCAGTTTCAAAGCCGACCCACTCACTTATTTACTCCCCAACTTAATGGGGGCCTTGTGTTACAAAGCACATGCATATTACCATTTTAAAAAAATAAAAATAAAAAAATAAAAAAAATCCTCATGATTTCTGATTTTCTCAAGTAAAAACTTTGGACTTTTCTCGAGTCCTGAAACGTCTGATGATTGGATTGGCCTGAGTTTTGGGTCATCTGATCATCATGGCAAGGCACATCTATTGGACAGTATAGATTCCATACACACATTACATGAGCCTTACAATACTGGACTTCACCAATTAGGTAAAAGAAGAAAGAAGAAAGAAAAGAAAGACAAAGCACATATTCATTATTCGCCCTCGAAAAAGATTGTTTTGCATTGGAAAGCCAACGCAATTTTTTGGAAATTCATAAATATCAAGGATTTTTGTAGTAAATATGTGAAACCGTATCAGGGAACCCTGTCTCATTCCCCCTTTGAAGTTCATCACCATACTTGCATATCCAAATGTAATCAGCAATTCTCTGTTGTTTGAGAGGATTTCTGCATATGGTTGATGTTCTCAATGAAGTAAGGGGCGTTTGGTTCTGTCGTGACATGGTGTTTGGTTCAAAACTAACTGCCTGCCTTCATCTCTACATATAAGACTGCTGATTTAGAGAGACTATGGGACCATTGAAACTCCATTAGTTTAAAGGTTTATGTCTTCCCTATGTTGTTGAAGATCTAAAAATCATGTGAGTTTGAGGGCATTGAGAATGCACAACCTTCTTGCCCCCAGCTCGACAGTGGGATAGTGGACTTGGTTAGTCTGTGCCCTCTCTAGAGGGAAAACCGGGCTCAAGTCCCGCATATGATAATGTCTGCATGGAAATGACCTACAAAAACAATAATAATAAAAAATAGAACTCACACCTTATGTTTTCTGCTCAAATCTCCTATGCTGTGTTATTAATGTGTTGAGGTATACTGCCATTTCTAGACATTGTTAAGATGTGTGATCTAAAGAAGTAGAAAAACAGCACCATCAAATGGCTTTCTACTGTTTTATCCTGTGATCTGAGACATGAATGCATACATACATACAGATGCAGAGAGAGAGGGAGAGGGTTTACACTTCCATCGAGATTCTCGATGACGGCATTACAATCTTCGATGCTGCTCATGGTAACAAAAGCAAAACCTCTGCTTCTTCCAGTGTCTTTGTCATAGAGCACCTGAAAGAATGACATAACATGTTTGGAGTTGCATTAGTCCATGAATATGTATCAGCATTTAGGAGAACAACAGCTGTTAAAGCCCCATTAGTACACACCCTTAAAAGGGTAATTTGACACCTAAATTGCGCTTTGACCAAATGCCAATCTGCGATGTGTGTTTGGATGCACTTTCACAAACCTCATCTCGTCCCTAGAATCTTAACGAGACCCGATAATTTGACCAAGCCAGCTAAACTTCCCCGACTGAAATGGGGCAGAGTAATTGCTCGGTGGCCCAAGGCGGCCCCAGCCCAATTCCTTACCTGGTGTGGTAGGCTCTCTCAGGTCATTGGCAATCCAAACCTATTTATGTGATGGGCTGATGGATCTACTAGGTTTAGCATATATTTCATAGGCCACAAAATGAAGATCACAAGACAATCTTACTCACTGTCAATGGACCATGCCCAAAAATCCTACTCACAAGACAATCTTAACCTTTTGATTTGTCTCCAACAGAAAAACCATCCACAATCAATCAACGAAAAAGAAGTCTCAACATCGTTCGTTGGGTTCTTCGGATATGGACAATTTTCGAGCCACAGTCGACCACGGCAGGGCCCAACAGTCAAGTGATCTTGATCAAAGAACCATGGCTGATCACTTCCACTATAAACTAAAAAAATAAAAAACTTAAAATTAAATAAAAATAAAAATAGAAAATTATGAGACATACCTCAACCATCTCTGGGCTTCCATAATCTTGAATAATCCCAGCTAAATGGGCACTATCACAATTATAAGGCAGATTACCAAAATAAAGTTTAGTATTCAAAGGTTCACTTTCTACTCCCTCTTCAACTGATCCTTCCTCTCCTTTCTCCTCCTCATTTTCGATGGGCTCCGTCTCAATCGCAGCTGTCACTTCCTCCTGGGCCACAGCGGCTGAGATCTTAGACACCCGCCAGTTGATCAAGGCGATTCCGATTGACACAGAGTCGATTGGATGATTGTAAGCTACAGTTGTCGCTACAGGCAATGCGCGTGGACAAGTGATCCCAAGGACCGTACTATCCAACGATGATAAGTGCTTTGATCGGATAGTGGCCACAGAGAAACAAGATCCAATGGCTGCCATTTTGCCGGAATTGATGAGAAAGAGGCGGGAGTGGTGGTGGCGGCGGTTTATTTAGTTATGGTGTAAGAGCACTTGGGCAGTGAACTGAAGATGGATGGTTGGAGTAGGAGAGAGAAGAAGAGTAGGGTGTGTGTGTTATCTAGGATGACGTGGCAAGCTCTAGTCCAATTGGATTGGTAGAGTGAAATGGAGATAAGATTGGATTTTCCACGTAGGAATTTGGTTTTTGCACTTTTCTGTCCTTGTATACCTTTTTTTACAGATTACATCCTGAATAAGTGGGTAAAATGTTTGAAGCACCCGCAAACTAAGTTTAACAAAAAAGAGCTTCTGGATGAAGAAATGTTACGTATGGACTACAGAGAGGCTATATATAATCGGACCTCTCTCTGTGGAGGAGAGTCATGGATCGTGTCCGTCTATTCAGTGGACCAACCCTAAAAAGATCACATTCATCATGCAAGAGGACTTATTTGCTGGTCCGGCCAATAGATGAACGGTACTGTTCGGGTCTTCACGTCAAGTGATCTGGACCATGAAGAGGATGGCCCCACCCAGTATGCCCAAATAATCAAAATCTTCTGGATGGAAAAATCCTAACCCTTCAAAACATACATTGCCCGTTTGACCGCGAAAACAAACAAAAGTTATAGCTAGGATTTTCCAGTTTAAGGAATTTTCTCTGCGCAACTGCATGGGCCATCCAGGGTTGGGCCCATCGTATCAGCGGTTTTAATAGTTGATCATCGCCTCACTCACATGAGCTGAAAACTTGAACATATCTACATCACATCACATTAGGATGATGAGTTCTTAAAAATGTTTACCCGAGTTCCATGCGAATTGATAAGTAACGGGGTATATATATATATATAGTACATGAGGTAGACGGCATGCGAACTTCCTATGAGGTTGAGCTATGTGGGCCCCATTGTGATGGGTATCTAACATTAAAACTGTGCATTTGATGGGTCCCTTTTAGTTGATGGGATATGTTAAAAATGAGCGTGTATGGAACTCATGTGAGCCCTACCATCTGAAACCATGTGATGACATGCCTAAAACATATAAAAGCACTTGGTGGGGCTTACCTTAGTCTTGGATGCTGCTGAAACTTGGTCTGACCCCTCATTGAAGTGGGACACACACAATGGATGGGATGGATTTGTTAAACACATCCATGTGAGCCCAATAAATGATTATGAATGTTTTAATGAGAGGGTAACAACTATCAACAGTTGTACGTGGTGTGTACCACACAAATCATAGATTGACTTTATTTTTAAGCCCATGGCCCACCATGGAATGATGCATCTGAGTGATGGGGTACATGTTCGACGCAGATCACGGTGGGGCCCACACAGCTCGATTTCATGGGATGTTCCCAACTTCTGGCGAATGTGACCGTACTTGGGCCTATTATTAGGAATGGGCTTGTTGGATAAGGAATGCTAAGTGGGCCTAGCTGTGAAGCCCACTTAGTTATGGACTTTAATTGAGCCGGCCTATATTTATATGGATTGATGGATAAAACCATTCTTTTCAAATCTTCCGCTTGGCCGTTAGATAAATGGAGCATGTTCTTCATCCACCGTTCCCCTCCATACATCAAAATCGTTGGAATTCTCTCCATCTGCCGGACGGGAAGTATCTTCCCGGTAAATTCATCTTTCCTCCGGCAAAATCATGCCGGGAAATTCCTCCCCGACGCAATATCTCTGAACACAGAGATCGGGAAATGCATGCGGAATGGTCTCGTCGATGAGGCACAGAAGCTGTTCGACGAAACGCCCCACCGAAATATCGTCACTTTGAATTCGATGATCCGAGGGTACTTTCAGAATGGCGAATTGGATCAAGCCGTCGGTTTATTCGATCGAATGCCTCATCGCGATCTCTTCTCTTACAATACGATGATTGCGGGGCTGCTACGGTATGGTGATGTCGATTGGGCTAAGCGGGTTTTTGATGAAATGCCTGTCAGAGATGTAGTTTCATGGAATACGATGATTGTGGGTTATGTGCATAATTCTATGACGAATGAAGCCCTTTCCTTGTTCAATGAGATGCCTGTACGAAATGCTATTTCTTGGAACACTGTGATGGCTGGGCTCCTGAATTCTCACTCATTTGATTTTGTAGAACGGATTTTTAAAGAAATGCCTGTGCGGGACATTGCATCATGGACCATCATGATTTCTGCACTGGCAGGACTGGGCCGGATTATCGAGGCTCGTAAACTGTTTGAAGAAATGCCAGAAAGAGATGTTCGTGTATGGAATGCGATAGTAGCTGGATACATTGAAAATGACAGAATCGAAGTGGCAGAATCCTTGTTTGTCAAAATGCCAGAACGGGATTCAAATTCGTGGTATGAACTCATTGATGGATTGGTGGGCAGTCAAAGGTTGAAAGATGCATTGAGAGTTTTTGGCGAAATGCCTCAGAAAAGCCCGCGTTCATGGAACTTGATTCTGTTAGGATTAATAAGAGGCGGGCTCATCGAAGAAGCTCATGCGTTTTTCGAGAAAAACCCATTTAGTGACATCATCTCATTGACAAACATGGTCGTGGGATACTTTGAATTAGGCGAAACTGACACTGCCTGTAAGCTTTTCGAAATGGCGCCTCATCGAGACGAGACTTTGTGGAATGCTACCATTTTTGGTCTAGGAGAGAATGACCAAGGTGAAGAAGGCCTGAAACTTTTTATCAAAATGAAGGCAGAAGGTCTGGCTCCCGACCATGCTACTTTCACAAGTGTTCTAAACATCTGCTCAATATTACCATCCTTAGATTTCGGAAGGCAAGCTCATGGACATATAATCAAGGTGGGCCTTGGCTGTTTTGTTGCGGTTTGCAATGCGATCATCACCATGTACGCTAGATGTGGAAGCATTCATTCAGCTTTCATGGAATTCTCCTACATGCCGACTCATGATACCATCTCTTGGAATTCTATCATATGTGGATTCTCCCACCATGGAAATGGAATGGAATCTTTAAAACTCTTCAAACAGATGAGACTAACTGACATCAAACCAGATCAGGTAACCTTCATAGGCGTTCTGTCAGCCTGTGGCCACACGGTCATGATTGATGAGGGCCAATACTATTTTAATTTCATGAGATACAAGTGTTTCCTTCAGCCAACCTGCGAGCACTACACTTGTATTGTTGATTTGTTAGGGAGATATGGGTTTGTAGAGGAAGCAATGAAGTTCATCAATGGAATGAGAGAAGACGGCATCGAGGCTAGTGCAAGCGTGTGGGGAGCAATGCTGGGGGCATGTCGGGTCCATAGGAATATGAAAGTGGGTGAGATGGCAGGAGAGAGAATTTTGGAGATGGAGCCTTGGAATGCTGGTGCATATATGATCTTGGCTGAGATGTATATGGGCGTTGGAAGGAAAAGAGATGCAGAGAGGATGTGGGTTTTGATGAAGGAGAGGGGCGCAAAAAAGCAACCAGGGTGCAGTTGGATCGAGGTGAAGAATAGGGTGCATGTGTTTCTTGCAGGGGATGGATCGCACCCTGAGATTGATAGAGTCTATGGTATGTTAGATTATTTGAATAAGGACATGGAAATGAGCTGATATTTACAAAGGGTGCATTTGGATTTGAGGTTGCATTCGTAAAGATATACTAGGCCTTTTGGTGCAATCCCAACAGGTTAGCTCCAACCATGTTTTGCTTTGAAGTCTTCTCCAACCAAATTCATCTACTGTTATTAAACTAAATGTGAAACATAAAGTATCTGTTAGGTGGGGGATCCTGCAAAATCGGATTAAGCAGGCCATATGCCCTCTGCGCCAGATTCACTTGTCAAACTCTTTTTCTTGATTGGTTTGGGATATCATGGCTGTTTAACAGGTCTATCAGAGAGCTATTGTTGGAATGGTGAAATGGACCATTTAGAGATCTTGGGCATCTTCAGAGTTTATGAGGACAATTGAATCGAACTATATTAGGAGTGGTTCAGGACAAAGGGGTCCAGTTGGAGATCCTTTTAATTCTTGCTATGATTGTGACTGGGCACTTTGGACGCATGATTATGGGAGCCTTCATGGACAGGCCTTAGGGAAGGGAGGATTGGAGAATCTTGTAATTCTTTGGGGGTGTTTGTGACCTTAGATTTTTCTCCTTTTAGCTTCATAAAATTTGTCCATTTTAAAATTATTATTATTTTTGAAGAAAAAAAAATAGGTGGTGCTTTCCTCTGCTTAATTGCAATTAAGGGCTCTCTCTTTTTTCTTTTATACGACTTCAGAAATCACAGTTAAGTAAACTGCTGCTCAAGTGCAACTAATCTCGTGTAGAATGGGTGTGGGCCCACTAGAATCTCCTACCCAAACGAAAACGGATTGGGCACCTAGGCTTTATTGTTCCGAGTAAACTCTGTTGGGGCCACCATAAATGTATGTGACTTATCCATGCCATCCGTTTTTCCAGCACATTTTAGGGGTTGAGCCCAAAATTGAAGCATATGCAAAGCTTAAGTGTATTACACCACAGGAAACAGTGGGAATAATGATTTCCACAGTTGAAACCTTCCTAGGGCCTGCGGTGACGTTTATTTGTCATCCAACCTGTTCATAAGATAACACAGGCATTGGTGACGTTTATTTGTCATCCAACCTGTTCATAAGATAACACAGGCATTGATGAAGGGAAAACACAAATATCTGCTCGATCCAAAACTTCTGTGGCCCCCTAGAAATTTTCAACGGGAGACATTCAATTCACACTGTTTCCAGTGTAGTCCACTTGAGCCTTAAAATTACCTGGTAAAATGGATGGACGGAGTGGATAAAATACATAAATGATGGTGGGCCCCACAGTTTACTCAGTAGGCAATCCGGACCAAAAGGATTTGCATATTTTGTAAGTTAGAGATTTTGGTCAAGAGAAAAGCCTTGCTGTGTGGAGTGTTGGATTAGGGATATCTGTATAAATCCAACGAGGCCAAAGCTAAGCAAACTCGAAATGAATTTTTGAAGATTTTATCTTCATCCTTATCAAGGCAATCATACTGAGATGGGACCAAGTGATTATAAAGTTTAACCCGGAGAGAGAGAGAGAGAGAGAGAGAGAGAGAGAGAGAGAGAGCATCCATAATGAAATGGAAGGGTTCACGACTCATTGCATTAAACCACAAGAAGATACTTTTCCTCTTGAACAGTACCCCGTGAAAATAAAAGGCTTTCTAAAATTAGAAGGAAAAAACAAAAAACAAAAAAAATAAAATGAAAATAAAAATTCATCACTGGGCCGATCCTCTTAACCGTCTCTCACTGACAAATTAGACATCCTTTATATATCTATCTACATGTCTACCTCTAGCTTCAGAAAGCATGAGGGAGAACCGTTCATCCATCCGGATTGTCCATTCATTCCGTACCACCATTTGCAGGTCATTTTGTAAAAAAACACACCGATTGGATGAACCTAACCATCTAATCAAGGCATAAAAATGGTCAGTCAAGATTGAGAATATAAGGAGGCCCCATTCCCATCATGGAACATCTACTCAGTAGGACCCACCATGGATTTACTTAGGATTTCAAAGCACTTTGAAAAAGGGTCTGGACATAAAACATTCAGGGGGCTAGGATCATCTCATTGATGTGATTTTAGCACCATGGCTATCAATGATAGGCAGTCCCACAAGTCAATCCAAAGCTTTGAAAAAATGCTAAGGTCCCTATGGAGGTGGCAATGTGACCATGTACATGATTTTCAGATCAAAAAACCCCATGCTTTGGTCACTAAAGAAAACAAGAAATAATTCAGGAGAGATTATTTGGACTAAATAAGACGAGAACTAATTCAGGGGATATCGGAAAGTATTTGGATTGCAAATTACAATCCAATCACCCGGCCAAATTACAGATGGGTTCTCAAGCCACTAGTTACAATAAATAAAATTTCATTCAAATTCAATCCAATCCCCTTTACAATTCTCGAAATGAGTATTTATATTATTCCCTCAACTACTCAACAACCTTGTAACAAACTCCAAAAACTCACTAATCTTGCAACTAGTTATCCAAGACTACAACTAAACATAAACACAAACAAGAGATGTCCAAAATACCTTCAGGATTCCCACCAAATTTTGAATTCAAACGGATATGTGCTTGCCATGTGTATGTCCGCCACATACGTGGTTGGCAGAGATCATCCTACCCCACCATGCAGGCCCTGGACGCATGCGACCCATGATATCAGCTGCCACGACCAATCCCATCCCTCCATATAGGTCAGGCCCACCTGCACTGCATCACTATGCAAGCATTTCCCCGTGTGCCTGTATAACATGAGGTGAGAAGGAAACATAAAAATAGCCTGAATACAAATACATTGCATAAAATATTGGGTTAGTTACAACCAAAACGGATTCCACATCCCTCCTCTCATCATCTCGATATGGGGATTGAAAAGAGGTCAGCTCAGCTTTCCTTCCTACATGGCTAACTCACACTGACATCCTAATAACATCATTAAAGCTCAATTTCTATGGAGGAAAAAATAAAAGAACAGGAAAAAAAAAAAAAAGACATTCTAGTTTACAAAGGCAGAGCTTGTCTCAATAATCTTGACATCTCAGTAATAACTGCCATAATATGCCTGAGGGACTGGGGTTTGTTGTGGAGCAGGAGCTAAAGCTGGGGCCGTCTGCGCATAGCTCTGCGGTGGAAAAGCCTGCTGACAAATCAAAAATAAAAATAAAAATAAAAAACAACCAATAAACATTTGGCAAATGACCAAATGCATGCATATACACCAAATGATTGCTGCAGCCTGACCAAATGGTTCAGGTGTGATGTCCAGTCTGTTCAAGGACCTGCTTGGCTGAGACTGCCAACAATTCGTGACCAGCTGTTAACAAGCAGGTGCACTGATTGATGCATACACTGCTCTGGACCATTTCCAAAAATATTAATAGCAAAATTTATTAAATGAGGCATGTAAATACCCTGCCAAAACACTAGATTCTTCAGGCCCAAAAAGATGTGACCTTGGTAATCCCAGATATTAGAAGAAGGCGTATGGGATTTTTTCCTCCTTTTAATATCGCTTATTTTCTACATACTGCCCATGAACCGTTGCAATAGATCAATACCCCCGTTGACTGGATCACTTGCCAGAACCAACAAGACGTCAATAAGTATGAGCAGGTATGGGGTTTATGAGCAGCCAAATAAAGTTCAAAACTAACTAAACCCGGAGGCAGATAGCAATGGTCGATTCTGACAGTAGGAGCCAGGTGCTAACCAGAAGATACATGCCTTCTTTATGAAATAAAGACATGCTGGTAACATAGTTTCCGGGCTTTGAATTGGATGCTCCCAGAACCAGGAGGATTTTAATGCAAGAGGTCTAAATAAAGTGAATACTTTCATCTGCCAGCTACTTGAGTATTTGGAAAGAGAGGGTGAGTTTTTTGAGTCAGTGGAGACCAGGTCACATCCTTCATGACATCACAGATTTGTCCAATGTGTCAGTAATTCTTTCGGGCATTTGTGATGGCAATTCTTCATGGGAGCAGCAGCTAAGACCCGACATTGGTATTGACAAAGATGACTACCTTTTTCAAGAATAGGTTAAGCCCCACTGACCATGGTTTGAAGAAGGTAAAGTTGACTTGAACGCGGTTGTACCCGGGTTGAGTAGATGCACCGCTTGACTTGCAGGGCTTGGTAGACTCAGACTGACTCAAGCCAACTCGAACAAGTCACTTTGAACTAAAGAAATTCATAGCAAGTCAATCCTATGCGATTAGGACTCAATTTCTTTTCTTTTCTTGTTTCTTCTACAATTTTCTTCCATTTTTCGGCATTTCGCAATGAAACCATAGATCTAGGTTATTGTAGTCTTTAGAGATGATTTCCTCCCATGAACTCATTAATGTGATGAAATTATTCAGTTAAAAAAAATTTAATCAGATACCCATTCAGCATTTCAGCACAACAAAAAGATATTCATTAAATTTTAGATCACGCAATAACTAGATATTATCTTAAAATTAGCCCAGATTCCTATTTTTATATTTTTCTACTTTTTTTCATGTTTTCCTCGTATTTTGACAAAAAGGCGCAACTCCAACGAGTCACCCCCAGGCCCTGACTCGTCGGTACAACTAGAGACTCAGGACCAAATGGAGTAAGTCCAAGTCTCCAAGTCTTAAAACCATTCTAATAACATACACGAATAAAGTGAAGATCTTCTATAATGTTTTAGCAGGGTTGTCTGCATGATCATGGGTGACACTTCCATCAACTTCCAGGTTGTGGTTGCATGAGGAAAGAATGGGAGCAGGAGACAAATCTAAGTATAGCAGTGGGAAATATTGGTTCTCAAACAAGGCTGAAGTAACTAGAAAGCATACTTGTAAATTTTATCAAAGATTTTTAAAAATAAAATAAAACAACATTATAAAATTTACTATGGTGATGTTGATGGGAGCATAGCCAGGATACTTGGGTAATAGAGGAAGTGGTTTGAAAATGAGAGCTTGTTACTTAAGCTGGAGCATTGGTGGAGTAGCCCCTTGGGCAGAAAATTCCCACTACTAAGTTCTGGATTTCAGGTGACTGGTACCATGAAGAAGTGGCCAGGCAGTAAAGATGCAGAAGGTTAGCAATATGTGGGATACCGTTTGTGATTTTTAAAAGCTGAGAAGGTCGAGCTCTCAAGGTTAGTCACAGATGACCGACAAAAGAAAGAAGAAAGAGAGATGACAATATAAAGAAATCATCACGTGTGTAAACTGAAAACCATCAAACAATTATTTAGTATCTGTACTTCATCTTGAGTACATTGCAAAGAGATACACTATCTTGAGATCCTTTCAGGAACAGAGGTGGATGATCGACATATTGCCTTTGTAATAAAGTGCAAACCCCTTGAGACAAAATGCAAACAGACAGCCCATGAAGAGCAATCAAAACAAAAGGCTTATTTTGCAAAAGGCCGACGTAATGAAATGCAAATACACAGCCCACAAAGAGCAATCAAAATGGCAAACCAGACCTTTCTTAGCAAAGATGATAGTAATTGTTTAAAGGTGAATTAATAATTTTAATTCCACTGAATTGTTGCAAGAATTAGCCAAGATTTAAGACATTGAGTTCATGAGTGGCAAAGTAGTTCCGGACACCAGTTAATTTACAGAGAAGAAAAGAGTGACTATAATGGAAATGACGTGTACCTGGGCTGGAGGATATGCTTGAGGGTAAGTGTAAGCAGCACCACTCTGTGGAGTTGTTGTTGATACCTGGGGATAGCCACTGTAGCCAGCATAACTACTATACCCAGCCTGGAAGAAGAAACATCAGATTATATCTGATATCTAAAATGGCATGGAAAAGAAATAACTGTGAACAGTAGCAATCAAGCATGAACAAGTTCATTGTCCAGTTATTTATACACTTAGACATCATCATCCACAAATTAATCAAGCTGTGATTGAAAGCACCCCAAACTAGGTGATGCGGGACAACTAACCACTTAGCTCTAAAAGCTTGAATTGATAGAGCATGGTGAATCAATCTCTTTATCTCATGGCTCAAGCCCCACATCCCACGGGTTAGGTCCTCTGCCGAACCCCCCTCATGGGCCCCACATCACATGGGTTTCACCTCACACAGACCGCCCACCCCAAGTGTGCCCATGCATCTCACGGGCCACCCCACTCGAGCTTGGTATGAAAATGCTCCTGCATTAATCACCCCCGATAATGAGTCTCAAACACGACACCTCCCGCTCTGATACCACTTTGATGCAGGACAACTAACCACTTGCTTTAAAAGCTCGAACTGATAGAGCATGGCAAATCAATCCCTTTTATCTCATAGCTCAGGCCCCACATCCCATGTATTAGGTCCTCGGACGAACCCCATCGTGAGCCCCACATTACATGGGTTCCACCTCACACAAGTCACCCACCTCACACGGACCACCCACCCCGAGTGTGCCCCCGCATCTCACAAGCCACCCCACTCAAGCCCAATATGAAAATACCCTGGCATTAGTAGGCATTCAGTTCATGTGCTGCCACGGGTGTAGCACCTTGTTTTGATGCACTAAACTTTTCGAGGCAACATGGAAAACAAAACCCCACAAATGCCCCAAAATAGGTATTTGGTTGATACATGGCCATGTGTGGGATCATCTCGATTAAAACTCACCGAGCTTATTAAGCTGTGTTTGGAAGTATAGCCCAAACTATGCATTTAGCTGATATGTGGCCATGGGCAAAGTCACGTCATTCTGAATTCACAGAGCATTCGGGGCAGCAAGGAAAATAAAATCCGAGTGGATCTCCCTTATCTCCAAATAATAGTAATAATAATAGCATCTCCCTCTCTCCCTTTCTCTTTCGGTTAAAGTATGCATAAATACATGGACAAATAAGTGATTAAATGACTTGTGCTTTCACTAAGGGTGGAAAGAAGCAAAAAGTGGTGAAGCATGCTAGTATTTCATTGTCATGCTGACATGCATGTTTGGGCTCACATATCTATCAAGACATGCTTTACAATCAAATTTCCTGTGTGTTAACTAGTTCACCTCATACCTGTTGAGAATAGGCAGGATTCCACTGCTGGCCCTGTGTTTGAGGAGCCTGTGGCCAAGCTTGAGGTTGAAGTCCATAACCTGCAGCCCACTGGTTCTGTGCATTTGGATATGCACCAATGAGCGATTGAGCTTGTGAAGGAACAGCTGCATAAGACTTGGCCATCTTTGCCTTCTCTGAAGCCAGAAAATCTTCAGCACGCCGTTTTTTAGACTCTGACACAACACTCCTTTGGTGTAAAAACAGCTTAAAGTGCCGATTTTCAGCCTTCTTGATTGATTGTGGGTCTCCAAATAGATCCAAAAACTGCAACAAAGGTTCAAACAAATAAATAAAAATTACTTGATCTGCAGAAATAGAAATAATATTCCCAACGTTTGTACCAATATCTCCAACTTTAAAACATATTCCGAGAAGAATTTCTAACATATTGAATCACATGATCTCTTCTTTCCTTTTTTTTTTTTTTCTTTTTCTTGTTTTTTTAGAGGAATCGGTAGCAAGAAGGCACAGTCCAAAGCTAACTCAGAGGCATTGCACATCCCATATGCACAAATCAGTCAACCACTGAGAAAGCTGCCCAGAAAAAAGAAATACATAAGATTAAAATCAATTTAACCGAGGCATAGCAACCAACATCAAGTCAAAGGGGATTCGGTGTGTATGCTATTCCTCAGTATGATTAGAGGTACTTTCATGCTTCCGAGGAGCTTCAAGCTACCTTTGTAATTTGAAGAAAATAAGCGCTGAGTGATTTCAGAAAGTGCATGCTAGCAGTTCACTTCTGACCAAAGAGATTATTTTCATGGCTCTCCCAACAACACTACAAACCATTACCTCCAAGAATATGCTAGACAACTCTTCTCTCTCGGTGATACTCGTCATATTCGGGTTATCAGGGTAGGGTGTTATGAACTTCTCCACCAATGAATCCAAATAATCAATTCGCTTCGGGAATGATTGAATTGACTCTAGATGGATTACAGCCTGCACAATTCAGGTAATCTTAAGACAGGTTAATACAAAAGTGCATGGAAGAAGTTAAAAACCTTTAGTGAATATAAATATATTACAAGGGTGAAGAGAAAAAGACCTCCAAAAGTGGTTTCGAGAGTTCCACATGCTCAAGAACTCCAGCTTGTATCTCCCTGGCTTTCTCTCCATTACCAGCAACCTATGAGAGAATAGCAGAACATAAAATTTATGCGGATGCTGCTGTTGCATCCAATAATATAAACTCCGAAACATCATATTGAGCTTCTTTTTCCCAATAGTTGAGCTCCTAGAGTGCTGTGTGATCTCCACAATCCAATTAAACTTGTGGAAAAGTTTTATAAGACAGCTATTAGATCAGTTACGGAGGAGACGTTTGGACCATTAAGAAGGAATAACATAGGGAAAATGTTTAGGATTTTGAGATGGATGTGCACTATAAGAATAGAATTAAGAATGACGTTCTTCGAAGCAACCTGGGGGTCATCACGATTGGAGATGAAATAATAGAGCTGATTCAGATAGTTAGGGAAGTGCTAAGAAAACTGGAGAGTGTGCCTGTAAGGAAGGGAACTTTGATCAAGGTTAATAGGCCCTAAACGAGGACAAGAAAAAGACCTAGAAGGACTTAGACAGAAGTCGAGGGAGGGATATGAATGCAATTTCACTTCCTTACATTGATAGGTTGAGCAATTAAAGTAATTCCCTTGCCTTAATGTTACATTTGGCAGGGAAGCTTAGCTTATGGACCCCCTAAATGATAATATTTAAAATCTTTTGGATAAGTCATTCTAAGAAAAAAAAAAAAATTATAGTGTACACTGGACCCTTCAGCACATGTAAGAATACTTTCAACATGTTAATTGTACAAAAGAGAAAGTTTCAATTAACTAGTTTATGCACTAAGATGCATAGAATTGCAAACTGGAACATTTCCAGATAATGTAGGATCTTTGAAGCATCTTTCTGAGCTTTACAGCAACATCTGCTAATAACCAGGAAACACAGACAATTCCGTGTAAAAGAAGATTCCCGAGGTTATTTTTTTTGTTTCCACAGTACACAAGGTTTTGGTCGAGAATAGAACAGGACCTTCCTGATCTTATCTAGATCTTCCTGATCTTATCCGAACCATGATTTGGGGCAAAAGGGGAGGTAAAAGCTAGCTCGCTTAATGCGGGCTCTGTATCCATGCAGCCCCAAATGCCCACCATATCAACTATGTTTGGGAAGCTCCACCAACCACAAGTTGGTGGTACACCCACATGCAACCTACAAAACCCCAATTCAGTAACTAAAGCTTCATGTACTGGATCCAAGGTCAACCAGATGTTTTTGGTCAAGTAATTTAAATCATAATTTGATTACAGTCATCCTACCAAGTAGAGAAATCGCAAGTATTGAATAAACAGCATTGGCAATATTTGAGACTGTTCTTTTCCTTTTTCAGTGGCAATAGCCCCCTCATACACAGAAAAAGCAGCATCCAAGTTACCCTGCAAAATTATCAGAGAAGAATAGCTTAAAATTTGCAATATTATGAACAATAGTGGAATCTCTAGCAGGTTAAATGGATGATCATACCAGTCGAAATTCCATGTTTGCATGCTTGATTATGGCTTCTAGAAGACCAGGTGAAAGTTCAGAATACATGAGCTGATACTCGGCGCGGGCGCCTGAAATATCACCACTCTGCTCTTTGAATCTAGCAGCAAAAAGGTGAATCTCCGGTTGTCTCTGTCAAGGGTACCAATAAATAATCCATAAGAAAAATAACATCATAATGGGAAAAAGGGAAAAAAAAAAAAAAAGACAGTTCCTTTGGAAACAATTTTCATCCAGGGAAAAAAAAAAAAAAAAAACCCAAGCATTGTTACCCAAATGCAGAATTTAGATCCCTTGCCCATGTCTGTCATTATCAAGAAAAAAAAAAGTCCCTAAATTGCACCAGTGACTCACATGAGCCACATCTAAATCACTAGATTATGCCCATTGGCCATTTAAACAGAAAAGGAAATTTTTTGAAACCTTTATCTATTTATATTTTCTTTATTTTTCGAAAGCTTGTTTCTGAGAGACCAGTCAAGGGCTTTCTGGACCTTTTGCTTGCAGCACTTGAGTAGAATTTCCTCGATCAGGAAGAATGTCACACAGCCCATGTTCGGCGTTATGGTGCTCCTTCAAAGGTAGCGGCATTTGTATGGTTTGTGGGAAGGAAAAAGGTTCTCACAATCAAAAATTTGCGAAGGCATGGCATGATTATCCCCATTGTGTGTTTATTATGCTATCAAAACAAAGAAACAGTCGACCAGGTCTTTATTCATTGCCCTTTTGCAATGAAGATTTGGGTCAGTTTTTTCAGTTTATGTGGAGTTGCATGAGTTGTTCTGAGTTCAATAGATCAAGTTTTCTTAGCTTGGCATGGAGGGGTTAAGGGTAAAGTCAGGAAGCAGATTTGGCATCTGAATTTATTACCAAGGTTGTGGAGTATTTGGTTAGAGAGAAACAGTTGGTGCTTCAAAAATTGAGAGGGCCGTATCTCGGAAGTTTTTAACAGGGTAAAATTGAATGTAATGGAATGGGCACAGGATACTAATGTATTAGTTATTGATCAGTTTCCAGTTAGTTGGTTAGAATTGCAAGGGGCCCTTTTTTAGTTTTTTACGTTTTTTCATTTTTGTATTCTTTGGCTTTTGGCCTTTTCTCAATAAAATTATTATTATTGCTTCAAACCAAAAAAAAAAAAAAGAAGGAAAGCAAAGACATAAAAAGTGTTCAGTTATCAATTCAAATTTAAAATCAAATGGAAGACAACATGTTATCTTTAGCAGCCAATTAAACACATTAATGTTATGTCAAATTAAAATTTTGGATGCAAGAGGAGCAATACTAAATGTACAGTATGTACTGAATGACTTTTCACTGTTCTTGCCGAGTAGCAACCAGCCACTAGTTCTACTGCCATCAAAATATCTCTTGGCCCAATCAATCACCCACAGTGTACATCAACTTAAAACCATTTTGTAAAAGAAAAATTGCTAGACATTACACATATCATTGCCATGCATACAGTTGTTATGATGAACAGAAAAATACCTTGACAAAAACTTGGGCAGCACGAGCAAGAGCATTATTCGCAAGTTCCATACTTCCACTGGCTTCCATGCATAATATATAACGTATCCAGTATTCAGGATAATTGGCACAAGCAATCAGGCATCTTTCATACAACTTGACGACCTGAAATGATACACGGTCTATAAATTCTCATTGTTTAAGTAGATAACAAGAGACCTGCATGTGTAAGATTGAAATTTTAAAATATTATACCTACAATAGAACACAGATTATGAACCTTGAATATCCACTAACATATGAGGGTTTGAAGTACTTAGCCTTATAGAAACCAAACGATATGCCCATGCTTTAGCCTCAGTTCAATTTCGCATTTTAAAAGGTTGCTTCAGCCAACACTTTAACCAATAAGGCATATAATGCAGCCAAATATGACTCAACTGTCAGTTCATAGCCATTCCAAATGGTGTTGAAGATATATTTAACAAGTAGGATGACCAAAAAATGCGACCAGTTGAACACCCGAACAAGAGAACTGCCAGAACTCTTGAAACGAGACCCTAGAAACATACCTTGTTGAAGTCGTCTCCTTTTTCAATAAAATCCAGGTAGTAGTGCCAATTTTCAAGCTGCGGATCATCAAGGGGCCTCACATGGAAGTATGGCCTCCTAATAGCTGTTTCAAAATCAAGGATCTTAGCATCGAACTCTCTAGCTTTCTTATACATATCTTCCCTAATGGCGACATACTTCTCCAATTCCTCTGCTTCTGTTAAGCCTGCACTCAAGGGTTTAGGAGATTGTTCCACGCCATCAGGATGAACACTGCCATCGATTCCTTGGCTATTAGTCTTCGAACTGGCAACTGCCACAGCAGCTTCTTCAGCTGTCTGTATTTCTGATAAGGGCCGACTACCAGCTAATTCTTTGAAACTGTAACGCCAACAGCACCAAGATGATGATTAAAACATAAAAGGTGTAATAATATGATATGTGCTATTCATAAAAGATGCAGAAAAATGTGCCCCTGAAATTGCCCAATATTTTTTTTTATTGAACAGCACCCAAACCAAATGTCTTTAGCTGCTGTGAACAAAATTTCAGTTTTGATTCACAATTCTTAAACTACTGATGAACTTAAAATGCAATTTGCAAGGGAATAGTTGGCCAAAAAAAAAAATTTCCCATTCCTTCTGATGAATTTAGACAATAAATAAATAAACAATCTATACCTTAAAGTGTTTGAGGAAAACATTTTTTTTGGGTTTCCAACTAAAGGAGTATCATAGTTACTAAGAATGGAAGGTGGACACAGGCAGGTAGCAACCAAGAGTATCCTGAAGATTTGTTTCAATTATCTTTAACAAACATATGGAGTGTAGCTTGTGCACATGCACACGCATGTGCATATTTGTTTGTGCTGTGTCTGCAGAACCGAGGACTACAGATGAACCGCATGCATGGCCATTTACCTACAAGTAACACTGCTCAGAAGAATCAAAGTAGCTCCCACACAAGGTTACCTGAATCGTGGGTCGATCCGGTATGCGGAGGAATGGGCATGCAGTATGCTACTTCTTCCCAATGTTGAACGCTAGGGGTGGGATCATGTATGCAATATGACTTTATATACAAATTGATATTGTGCTTTATATATGACATGGCGAATAATATATTAGATATCCCACATGCATAGTATTACACTGTATGCATGTAAATCAAAGAATAATTTTCCACTCACTTTACAACTTAATCAACACTACAATTGTCAAACCATAGTTTCAGATCAGTAAAAAAATAGCAATCCATATAGCAAACGACCCATAATCTGGATTGCACAATTTGTATAGAGGAGGCAATTTAGGTAACATTGCTTCCACAAAAGTTAAGGGGCATGTTACACGATACATTGGTATGCATTACAACCTAGAGAACACACAGATGGAGCGGAACCAAGAAATATTGCCATTGTAAGCTAACAGCAATGTTTTAAATAGTGTTGTAGTATACCATGTAGTGTACGCTACATAGCATAGTGTGGCTGAAACACTTAAATAGAGCAAATCTCATATGGCATACGCTACGCATGACGTAGCATGTAGCGTATGTGATGGGGACATCAAAGGACCTACTCGGGTGTACCAGAGACAGAGACGACCACCCACACCAATGCAGCTTTCTTTGTGGATGAGAGACGAGTTCCATATGGAGCCCGTCGGGCCATTTTGAAGACCCCACATGCATTGGACATGCATAAGGAAGACCCCACTTTGGAATGATGCATGTGGGCTGCTTAGGAGACCATTTTAATCATAGAATTTCTATTTAGTGTCGATCCAACTATTGGATCTTGTCGATCAGGCATTCGAGCCACTAGATCTTCCTAATCTGGGCCCTTTGGACTTTGATATTACTTTCTTTATGCTTTTTGTTATTTTTAGGATTTATTTGATGGTTTAGATTGATAATAAATGTTTTGGTTTTCTTATTTTGAATGATGAGCCACTTCACTTAAGTGAGTGGCATAGTTATAATTATGCTGGATTTTTAATTATAAAAGCACAAGGGGGTGTGATGCAAGACATGAAAATTAAATATGATATGCGAGATTTCAGTCTTAAGATCACGTTAGTTCAAAAACAATTACACAAATTCCATATCCCACATGAAAGTACAAACATTTAATTAAGGGGAATCTATGCGGGTCCAGGCCTACACATGATAGGGTTGGATCAATAAAAATTATGAACCAAACGATACTCAAAGATAAGAAATAATAATCCACACATGCATAGTAATCAGTCCCTAATCTAAGGGATTCACCAATTTCAAATCAAGGAACCCTAGGGTAAGAAAAGGGGCATAAATTTGGATATTTGAGTAATTTAGGATTAGGTTTAGGGATTTTAGGTGAAAACGGAGTGAAAGAGAAGAGAGAGACGAACCAGAGAAGTACTGCACGCGTGGACAACAATAATGGCCCAAACGCACGTGCGTGTGATCTCGTCCGCACATGTGTGGGGCCCACTATTCAGAAAAATGCCACCTTTGCCCTGGTCGGCCAGGATGGACTCCAAAACCCCCAAATCTCAGCTCGATCCGATATACGGTTTGTGCGTGGTACTCCGTCGAAGTTTCAGCCATCACGTATGGTCAGATTCTGAAATTCTAATGTGGGGAGGAGAATTGCTGCAATAGATGATTGATTCGAAGTGTAGATGATGGAGTGAGATGAGAAGAATACATGGTAGAAGATAGGTAGTAGAGATGGCGATGGATGGGGACAAATCGGGATAAATATGGCTTCGCACCACGATAGTTAACCCTTCGATGAATGGAGGGCTTCGCACCCAATTAGGCTCACAACTCAAAGAGTAAGAAAGCACAGAATTTTTATTAATCTTCAATGAATGAAAAAGGCTACAAGGGGTGCTTATTTATAAGAAAACCCTATACCCCAAAACTCGCACCATGTGTGCAACCTATTACTTAGCGATGAAGTAAACTAAAATAAAAATCAAACAAAGAAATCTAACGCGTTCACAATGTTCCAAATAATAACAATAAGCAAAACCTAAAATATGAAATCAATCCGACCAGCGGGCTATGATCATGAGATCTCATGATGGGCTTTTCTTGATTATCGGGCCCACTTTTGTGAACGAAAACGGTCTTCTAGCATGGGGGCCCTCCCTAGACGTTGTCATAGATCCAGATCGACGGTAGGGCCCTCCTTCGTGTGTACATGCATAGGGGGCGGCGTGCGTGCGTGTGATGTCCCCATCAATTATCCCCGGCTGCGAAGATTTCGCCACTGGCGAAATAAAACTCCTAAACCACTTCAGGATATCAGAATCAAGTCTCTGAAGCTCCTCCTCAATGAGCCACATGCTATCTGAAGCTAGGCGTAACTTCCATTTAACCAGGTACTTCTAAAACTTGTCATTCGACGTTGAAACTATCTGATGGTCCAGGATATCCTCTATGTCCTCTCTGGGTGTGTAAAGGTTGGGTATGGGAAGGAGAGGCTGAGAAGAAATGTCAGGAAGAATAGGTATGGGAAAATGGGTCGGGACGGGTAGGTATGAGACATAAAAGCTGAAAAAATGGATCGGGAAGGATAGGTATATGAGGTAGAGGCTGGGAAGAAAGGTCAGGAAAAGTGGGGATAAGAGGTAGAGGCTGAAAAAATGGGTTGAGAAGGGGCCATGATTTAAGGGATAAATATGAGGAATCAGGATGGGTGGGCGAAGGGCCAAACAAAGTATCAGTAGTCTTTTAAAAAGTAACTAAATCCTCCACATCGAATGTGAAACTAATTCTCATGGAAGGTGGAAGATCTATCTCATACACATTGAGACCGTTTCATTTTATAATTTTAAAGGGTCTAGCACTACGCGCGTGTAACTTACAAACGGCCCTCGGAGGGTACCGCTCGGGGCTGATGCGAACCATCACGGAGTCCCCAATATTGAATCCTTTGAAACGTTTATGCTGGTTTGCAGAAAATGTGAAATGTTCATTACTAGTCATGATCTTCTGTCTAATTTCTTGATGTCATGAATGAATATGATGCGCAAAAGACTCTGGAGACTCTCACACCCTATAAGACAGTGACGTAGGGACAAGATCAATAGGTTTCCTAGGTTTATAACCAGTAACGACTTCACGAGGACTTAGACCTGTGAACCTATCGACAGAACTATTCAACGTAAACTCGGTTGTAGGTATTACGGTATCTTATGTTCTAGTGTGCTTTATATCCCTCCTAGAAGGAGACTCATCTAGTAGATCATCAGGAAAGATATCACGTAACTCATCAATTACCGGAATGGCCTCAATGGGTTAACTTTACACTAGTCTCTGGTGCACTCTCTCCAGCCACAAGACCGCACATGTTATACCCCTCAAAATAGTGGTCTTGATGTCTCTCATGGGGCGGGTGCACGAGTGCACACCCATAATTGATTCCTTGACCAACTCCATTCATTAGTTTATCCTCCCGGCCACCTGCTTGAGATTGGTCATCTACCCCAAGGGTGGGGTTTGTCCTGGCGATGGTCTTTAGTCGGGTAATACGTATATCAAGCTATTCACAGCATTGGTCCATTTCCAAGCGCTTAATCATAGACTCAAACTTCTGAGATATCTTGTTTAGTGACTCTTGCAATTGTTTCATGTTTAGTGTAGGGTGCCAACCAAAATTCAGTAATATAGTTGTCAAAATATAAGGTTTTTTTTTTTTTAGGAAACAACCTAGTTTCTAAAAACGAAAAAGAAAAGTTTCTGAAAACAAATTAGGAAAGTTTCTTCAAAAAAAAAACAAATTAGAAAAGTTTCTAAAAAAGCAACCTAGTTTCTAAAAACGAAAAAGGAAAGCTTCTAAAAAACAACCTAGTTTCTAAAAAACGAAAAAGGATAGTTTCTAAAAATAGAAATTAAGCTAGTTTCTAAAGAAGAAAAAGGAAAGTAAACTAGTTCTTAAAAAAAGGGAAAGGAAATTAGCTTCTAAAAACATATTAAGAAAGTTTCTAAAAAATTAGTCTCTAAAAACAGAAAAGGAAAGTTTCTAAACTTAGAAATAGAAAGCTAAGTTAATTTCTAAAATAATTCAAATAAGGGAATAACAAAAATTTTCAGCAGCTTATTTCAGGGTTTATGGACCTCTAAACAGCCATATATGATGAGAATTGATGCGTAATAGACATAAACAACCAAACCCTAAACATGTAATGAGTTCCCCTACAAGAACCCTAAGCTCTGATACCAAATTTGATGCAGGACATGAAAATTAAATATGATATGTGAGATTTCAGGCTTAAGATCACGTTAGTTCAGAAACAATTACACAAATTTCATATCCCACATGAAAGTCCAAACATTCAATTAAGGAGAATCTATGCGGGTCCAGGCCTACACATGATAGGGTTGGATCAATAAAAATTATGAATCAAACGATACTCAAAGATAAGAAATAATCATCCACACATGCATAGTAATCAGTCCCTAATCCAAGGGATTCACCAATTTCAAATCAAGGAACCCTAAGATAAAAAAAAAGGCATAAAATTGGAGATCTAAGTAATTTAGAGTTAGGTTTAGTGATTTGGGGTGAAAGCGGAGTGAAAGAAAGGAGAGAGACGAACCAGAGAAGTATTGCATGCATGGACAACAATAATGGCGCAGGCGCACTTGCGTGTGATCTCGTCCACACATATGTAGGGCCCATTATTCAGAAAAATGTCACCTTGGCCCTGGTCGGCCAGAGATGGACTCCGAAACCCTCAAATCTCAACTTGATCCGATATATGGTTTGTTTGTGGTGCTCCATCGAAGTTTCAGCCATCATGTAGGGCCAGATTCTGAAATTCTGATGTGAGGAGGAGAATTGCTGCATTAGATGATTGATTCGAAGTATAGATGGTGGAGTGAGATGAGAAAAAAGGATAGTAGAAGATAGGTAGTAGAGATGGCGATGGATAGGGACGAATTGAGATAGATGTGGCTTCGCACCACGGTAATTAACCCTTCGATGAAGGAAGGGCTTAGCACCCAATTAGGCTTCCCAACTCAGAGAGTATGAAAACACAGAATTTTTATTAATCTTCAATGAATGAAAAAAACTACAAGGGGTGCCTATTTATAAGAAAACCCTATACCCCAAAACTCGCACCATGTGAGCAACCTATTACTTGGCGATAAAGTAAACTAAAATAAAAACCAAACAAAGAAATCTAAAACATTTACGATATTCTAAATAATAACAATAAGCAAAACCTAAAATATGAAATCAATCCAACTAGCGAGTCATGATCATGAGATCCCATGATGGGCTTTTATTGATTTATCAGGCCCACTTTGTTGAACAAAAACTGTCTTCTAGCATAGGGGCCCTCCTTGGATGTCGTCATCGATCCAGATCCTTCATGTGTACATGCATAGGGGGCGGCGTGCGTGCGCATGATGTCCCCATCGGGGTGAATTTCTAACCCTAGTGGAGATTTGAAAAGGAAAAGGAGGCGGGGGAGGGGAGCTCTCTAATAGGGACATCACCAACTCGGATGTACCAGAGACGAAGACAACCACTCACATCAGCGCAATTTTCTTTATGGATGGGTGACGAGTTCTAGATGGGGCTCGTTAGGTCATTTTGAAGACCCCACATGCATTAAACGTGCATCGGAAAGACCCCAACTTGGGATGATGCATGTGGGCTGCTCAAGAGATCATTTTAGTCATAGGATTTCTATTTCATGTTGATCCGACCGTTGGATCTTGTCGATCCGGCCATCGGGCCACCTTATCTTTTAGATAATGGCCCCTTAGACTTTGATCTTGCTTTCTTTGTATTTTTTGTTATTTTTAGAAATTATTTGATGGTTGAGATTGATAATATATGTTTTAGTTTTCTTATTTTGGATGAAGGGCAACTTTACTTAAATGAGTGGCATATTTGTAATTATGCTGGATTTTAATTCCGAATTTTTAATTATAAAAGCACGAGGGTGGAGTTCCAACCCTAGTGGAGATTTGATAAGAAAGAAGAAGAAAGAAGCTCTCTAATGTGAAGGAATTTTCCTCGTTGTTTTCTAGGATTTTTTTGAGAAAAAAAATCCCTCCTTTCCAATTGAATTGTGGAATGTTACAAACTTGTTTGGTGGTATATTCCCCAAGATACATCCTTCCTCTTCTTCATCTTCGAAAGGTATTCTTCTTCTCACATCTTTCCTCTCTTCTTCGAAAGGTATTCTTCTTCTTCTTCTCTTGTCTTCCTCTTTTCCATCTCATTACAACCTTTTAAATCGTAAATCTTCAATTTCTTATTTTCCTCATTTTCTAAGAAGCCTAATTCCAAAATCTTCGATTCCCATGAACCCTAATTTTTCAAATTTAAGATTTTTCATTTTCTTAACCCTAATTATAAAACCTACAAATCGGTCCATTGAGTGTGGAACGTGCCTATGCTAAATTGGAAGGTTTATCCTTCCATCGGTCCTAGTTTTAATTGATTTATGTGATTTCTTAGCATGCGAGCATGTGATTTAGATTGAATCAATTTTACTTCCTATTGTTTACCTTTTAATTAATTGGTAGGTTGGCATTTTTTTTTAATTAAATTACTTTATGGACTCTTTCATAATCTTCACGTTGCATGCTAGCATTAAATCATGTCCTGCATCACTCTCTTGTGTGAAGGAATTTTCCTCATTTTTTAGGGTTTAAAAAAATAAATTAAAAAAATTTTAAAAAAAAACCCTCAATTCCAATTAAATTGTGGATAAGTAGAGGCTTGTTTGGTGGTAGATTTCCCAAGGTACATCCTTCCTCTTTCTCTTCTTCGAAATGTATTCTTCTTCTTATTCTATTGACTTCCTCTTTTCCATTCTATTACAACGTTCTAAACCCTAGATCTTCAATTTCCTATTTTCTCCAATTTCTAAAAAACATAATTCCAAAACCCCCAATTCTCATGAACCCTAATTTTTCAAATTTCAATTTTTTCTTTCTAACCATAATCGAAAAACCTATAAATATGTCCCTCGAGTATAGAACGCGCCTATGCTAAATTGAAAGTTTTATCCTACCATCGAGCCTACTTTTAATTGATTTATGTGATTTCCTAGCATGCGGGCATGTGATTTAAGTTAAATCAAATTTTATTTCATATTGTTTACTCTTAATTACTTGGTGGATTAGCATTTTTTGTTAATTGAATTACTTTATGGACTCTTTTATAATCTCCACGTTACATGTTAACATTAAATCATGTATCCTACATCAATATGTATCGTGCACTGCTCAGTATGTCGAATTATTTTGATTTTTTCTTCCCTATTTGTTCAACATGCACTTGAAAATGGTGGTGACTCATCCTCCTCACACATGGGACAAAAGTAATCAAACACCACTTATAAAACAATGGGTTTTGAAAGCCCTCTCTCGAAACCCTAACACTTGACCACAAGTATCCCCTCCAACCCAAAAAAAGAAACATTGCATCGATTCTCTCAATCCAGAGAACCATTGGAAACAAAACTCTAGGGGATTGATCGGGGCCCTATGAGAAGATTATGGGGCTAAGGTTTCACGGACATTTGAGCCTAAACCAAAAAACAAAAAAAGTTGATTCCCCATTTCAAGTGTCCGTACGGCTGTGGAGCTGAAGATTTGTATTTTTTGGTTGATTTAAAGATAAATACATGCATATCTCTTACTCTTTATCTTAGTTACTAAGTTTCATTTTATTTTGATTGATTTAATATTTAGGGTATGTTTTGACTCTCTTTTTTCATTTTTTTTTTTTCCATTTTGAAAGGCTAGTTCTGTGCAACATTGTAGAATAAGCTTGTTCTACAACCATTTGTTGCATGAGGACCACTATGGTATGTGCAATGTACGAAATATCAGTATCGTGTTACGTATTGCACCCTTGGGATACAAATATATATCAGTTATCACACAATATATAGGTTTGTATCGGATCATTTATCGCACTTTTTGGGAAACATTAGGAAAATGGTTGATTTTTTTAATGAAACTTCAGGGTTTTTTTTATTTTAAAGACCTTAATTCACTTTTAAATCATAACATCTCAAAAAAGAAGTGCACATAATAGGTTTCCTTTGTCTAACTGAACTAATGCAACTATATTCAAATTGAATGCATAACATTTAGAGTGTATGTGATGATCATTTCATCAAACACTCCTAAATACTTCGAAATTAGTTCTCAATTGACAGTTGGTTGAAGGGAAGTTACGGAAAAAATAATAATAATAATTTTTATTAATTTTAAATTTAAAAAAAAAATTTCTTTTCCAAAATTGACAAGGACCCTCCAGAGTTCTTTTTTTTTTGGACAACACAGGGTGTCCCCGGCCCATTTTTTAAGCGAGACTATTCCCTGCATATGCACACAATCATCCGCAACCAGTGCATCGGGTAATGCTGAGGAGGGGAGTCGAACCCACGCCCATAGAGAGCAAACCCACTATGTTGGCCCAAATCCTTTAGGGTCCTCCAAAGTATTTCTAAGCAAAAGAAAGGTCTTCAAGCCATGTTTTCGTTGTAAAATAATGTTCATGTTCTTGGGCTAAAAGTCCAAAACGAGTGAAAGTACAAGCCATCACAATGTTCGGTCCAAAGTTTTGGCCACAAGTTACGGCCATCATAATGAAGGGAGGAATGCTTTGTGATTTGGGTTGTGTAATAGCCCATACTTTCCAACCATGTGTGAGGTTATTAGAAAGTTTGGGTAGGGTTTGAAGACACCATCCTTGCGATAGATGAGAACATAGGTATTTAAGGAGGAAGTTAATAAATAATAATATTGACAAATTTAATGAAAGCATACAAGAATCTTGGAGAGTTTATGGATGCTCAATGATGTCAAGTGGTTGGACAAATGGAAAGAGCAGAAGCATCATCAAATTCTTGATTAATAGTCCGACTAGGAATCATCAAATTCTTGATTAATAGTCCGACTAGGAATGATTTTTACAAGTCTTTTTTTTTAACGACATTTTCTTTTACGCATCTTTTTTTGAATGATAATTTTTACAAATCTATTGATGCTTCATATTCAATAAAGGATGGAAATTTGTTGTTTAAGTATGCTGATGATATTGTGGAAGAGATCATGGAAGTAAATGTGGTTTAGGTTATCTAAAATAACCACTCGAGCTATGTTCGAGAAAAAGCAATGGAGAAGAGAAGAACATTATATTGAAAGAACAGTTACCAAGTTTATTTATGAACATGGAATTGTCCTCAACACGATGAAAAGCAAACAATAATAATCTTTTACGCCCAGCAGTGACATACTTTACAACTACGTATCTCACCCTACGAAGAATTTATAAGCAAAAGAAAGATCTTCAATCCATGTTTGCATCATAACAATGGTGCTCATATTCTTACGCTAAAAGACCAAGAGTAAAAGTACAAGCCATCATAATGTTTGATCCAAAGTTTTGGCCGCAAGTTGCCTAATGCATTAAGAGCACCATGCCCTTGGTGAGTGTTTTGAGAGAAGTAAATTCAGAGGAGTGGACCTGCAATGGACTTCACTTATGAATCGATAGGCTTGGCAAAGGTGAAGATGGCATTGAATTGCAATAATGTAAATAAGAAACATGTTCCAATTTGAAACAAGATGTGAGAGATGGACTCCCCAGCTTCATCATCCTCTATATGATGTTGGGTACTATTTGAATCCTTAAATAAATTCTCTACGCAACCAGAGATAAAAAGAGGGTTGGTAGAGTACATGAATAGGATGATCCCCAACAAGAATGATCATGTCAATGCTAATATTCATTTGGAAAAGGGGTTTTGGCTCTCGGCTGGTAGAAGAGACCATAATGAAGCATTCCCCAGGTGTATTTGCATTTTTATGTATAATATAATTCTATAGAAAAAATTTAAACATAATATAATTCTATAATTGGGGAAAGGATTTCATTAATTTCTAATTAATTTGTGTAACTGATTGGTAGGCACGTTTTGGAGATTGAACACCACAGTTTACGAGGTTTGCAATCCAGCTTTTAAGCCTCACATGAACTGCTTTTGGCTGTTTGAGAAATTTGGAGTACTTTTGAGCAGGTGACTTGTACTTTAATACTCTAAATTTGTCATTTAGTATATTAGCAAGTGTTTGACATAAATCATCAAATGGTATTGGTAGATCCACACAAAGGAGAAATCAGCTAGAGTAACAAAAGACTAACTCTTTAGTACATGTCACGTACAATATGAAATTGAGTGAGAGAAGCATAAAACGAAGGGCAGCAATGGATGCTATATGGGTTGACCACATCGCTACAGATGATGTGTATTGCTAAGAAAGAAGGGCATGTTTTCCAAAGTGATGCATCGTGGCTCAAAGACCAAAACATGGCATTTGATATTAGTGCCATCGCAACTATTCTGGATTCTGATAATCCAACTAGCAACAGTGCACCATCAACACCAACTAGTGGTTCTAATCCTCCTTTGTCCCTCAAATCCTCCCCCTTCCTTTAAAAAAAGAAAGGCTACAAGTGAGTACTTCTAGTTATAGCTACCAAGATTAAATTTTACATGAACATTTTTCAAAAAAAAGAAATAACAAATGAATCTCTTTCCTTAATGTTTAGGTGGTCCTTTGTGACAGTTTGTTGCTCTTGTAGCAAAGAAAGGAGATATGGACAAGACCATTCATGAGATTAATGATGCAAATGGAGATGCTGATGATAGAAGGCTTAGCGACAAAATGAATGAGGACAACGATGACGATCTATTAGATGATGAAGGTGACCTCAAGTCTAGAGTCTAGAGTCCAGGTTTCATGGTTTGAGACTTTTGAGTTTTGTACCATTTGAACTTATGACTTGTGGGATTCTATAATCTCTTTTAATACTTGTGATCCATGGTTTCACTTAGACATTAATTAAGATAGTTAGAAAATTGTTGAACTGATAATGATTTGGTTTGGATACAAGTAGGTTGCCTTTTGATAACTTGTTTGGACATATGCTTATACTTGTAAAAATGAAGCATTTTTTAGGCTTCTTTTCTGTTCTTTTTTTTTTTTTTTTTGCTGTTTTTTATATTTGTTCTTACTAGTTATCATATATTTCCTTGTTATTTTAATTTAAAAAATAGAAGTATCATATAGCCTATGCTACACGCTATAGAGGGCTGAACAGTACGCAACACGCTACACGCTATTTAAAACACTGGTTAACAGTAATAAACTCTGGAATAGCCCGTTGCCCAAAGGAGAGAAATCTTTCAAGAAAAAAGGGAAAGAAAGAAAATTGACAAGAAACTTATCGAAGTCATGGTATGCTACATTTTGCTGTATTTACAATTGGACCAATGTTTCCAGTACTGTCAACTGTAAGTGTACTTCACACTTCGAACCCAAAGGGATGCATGTAAACAGCAGGACATGTGAATAAATAAAGAAGATTAAGAAGCATAAATGCCACAGGTATTATGAAGTGACAAATGAGCATGCAAATATGTGAGAAGAGGAATTACCAGAATTACCTGTTAAAATAGCGATCTAGTTGTTGAATAGGATTCTCCAATATCCTGGTGTATATCATAGCCAGGTGGCCCCATTCCTGCTGTGAGTATTCGTATTCTATATATTTATCCCAAAGAGGATAAGATAAGTAATCTGTTCCAACATATGCCAATCCTCTCTCAAACAGCCTGAAACACCATGAAATTATGTAATCTGGTTACGGTAACTATATTGACATTAATTTTACCAGTGAAACCATCCAAATAAGGGAGACAGTTGCCGCTAATGTCGAACATATATCACACTTCCAAAGTTAGGCACAAATGCACTGCATTTACCTTCCTGAAAAAACCATACTATGTCCGTGAAATGGAGCAGAGCACAGAGGCCATCTTAGCCTTTAACTGAACGTGATCTTCCCAGCAGCATTTTGTATAGTGACGCACCCATGATAGCCTCAAGAGTGTCAAAGTTAAAGACACCAGTAATTCGTGCAGGACTATAAGACTACTAGACAGGCCTTTTGGAAAAGAGAAAGGGAAGGGACACAATGAGGATGTAAAGATGTAATCAAATCCTATAAGGAAATAGAAGCAGCTACTGTAAATAGTAGCCTCAAAAGAATCAAGGATTTGCAAATTAGAGAATAGTATCTCTAAAGCGCATACCCACCAAACCTTTCCGCCATACCCATACATGTGAGGTATCACTGTTCCAGGCATACCGAAATAAAGGTTAGAAAGCAATACATAATCACAAGCAGATTATGGTCATAATAAGAATGCCAAGCAAGAAAACAGAACTTCAACCTGCTACACGACTCCCAAAGTGAAGGGGAGAAGAAATAAACTGTTATTACCTTCGAACAGTATCTGGATCTCCATATGTTGATATTGCAAACATGCAATAGTGCAGCCAAATGTCGACAGAATAGGTCACAGCTTGAACAGCTCGCTCATACACCTCAACAACTTTGTCAATAGCACCCAAACGTGCCTCATGATCCGCATACTTTTTCCAGTAACCATAACACAACGGGAATTCTGCTAAAAATGCATCATATACTTTTTGAATTTTTAATATATTATCCTGCAAACAAGGAAAATAGATGGGTTAAAGCCACTAAAATCAAACAACTTCAAGATTGTTCTTTTAGTGAAGACACAGCTACATTGCATTAAAAAAATGCTTAAATTGCATATCTAATTGGACATCTTTCAAAGGAATACCTTTACTGGTGAATGGCCCAGCCAAGAGAAGGGAAGGTAACATGATTGTACCAAGGGTCATTTGCATGTAGGTAAAATCCCACTTCTATAAATATATTTTACGGGGTTGTTTGGATATGTGAAAAGGGTCCTCCCTCTCCGGCAATTTTACCAACTTCCTAGGGTGAGTAAACCAGAGCCCAGATTCCAGCAATCCAGAATCAGTGGTATCAGGTAGGATTGTCAATGGGCTGGGCCTAGGCCTTGGAAATGTGAAATGTTGAATGGGCCTGGACAGATGGTCCATCCCGAACAGTTCAAAATGAGGACCTAAGACAACCCTGCACCTGGCCCGTGACAGCCCTAGTATCAGGTACAAATTCTCTTCTGCCTGCTTTTTTCTATTCATTGCTGCTTTTTTCTTCTTTTTCTCTTTTGTGTGTGTGTGTGTTGGGGGGAGCTGCTTTTTTCTTCTCTCTCTTTTGTGTGCATGTGTGTGTTGGGGGGAGAGTGAATGATGGCTCAAGTGACCTGACCCCGTGATAGATGGTCCATCCCAAACAGTACAAAATGAGGATCTAAGACAACCCTACACCTGGCCCGTGACAGCCCTAGTGTCAGGTAGAAACTCTCTTCTGCCTGCTTTTTTCGATTCATTGCTGTCTTTTTCTTGTTTTTTCTCTTTTGTGCGTGTGTGTGTTGGGGGGAGAGAGTGATGGCTCGAATGGCCTGACCCGCTCTATTTTGGACTTTGGGGAGTTATTGGATACTCTGGCTGCATATGACGCTTGATACGTAGGCACTCGTAAATTGTCTACACAGCATACATTCGAGTCCTGTGGCAACTTGGATTCTTTTGCTGTACCGTGTACTTCACATTTTGTTTCAGAGTAGTGTTTTCTATGGCCAGGGCTTGAGATCGCTGCAGTCATTCAGTGGCTTGACCCCATCCATCAGTGAAGGCCATGTGGATGCATGGTCGGATAATCCAAAGCATCCATCTGGTGGTCCCCGCCTTGTTTTGCACACAAGACTGATATCGTGCTGATGTAATAACCCTCACTTAATGATTAATGCCACTTGAACGGACATTTAGAAATGAAAGAAATGCATTGTCCATGTTTAATGTGGAAAATCCACTACTCATGGACCAAGATTGGAGTGAGGCATCCACAATCTGGCCCTCCAGATGGGTGCATGGATCATCTTGCAGGTGCAGCCATGTGGTTGCCGTCAGTGAATTGGTGAAGCAATGAATACAAGCACGATTGCTGAAAACCACAAAATGACTGTTTAATCAATAATTGTGATCATTTAGATTTGTTTTAAATTGAAAGTTTGCATTTCGGAGCAGACCTTGCTAATTTTGAGTTCCATATTGTTAATTGTGTGCCTACAGTTATACCATGCTATTAAAAGAAACATTTCATGAAATATAATTCATTTATAAGGATAGTACCTAGAAAAGATATATGGATAAAAAGTAGTGCCGAATCTAACACCAAAGGAAAATGGTTTTTACAGGTGTAGGAAACACTGATTGCAGAAGCATGTCAACTGTCAAGTGCCAACAGACCCTGAACACCTCTTTGATGCATGTTACATGAAGCAAAGTTTTAGACGATAGCCTCCTTTCAAGAGTTACGTAGACATTGAAATTCAAACAAGAGTTACGAAGTCGTACCATTTTCAAACCAAGGTTTCTCTTACATGTTACATATTTCAACACAGAAATTCAGCCTACAGTTTCTGCATAACCAACTATTAAAAATTGGAAAACAGCACCTAGCTATCAAAATAGTCTATTTTCATAACAGAGTAACAATAGGAAGCAATGATGAAAAATAGTAGGAATAAATTAATTGATACACCATCATTGTTTAAACCATGAGTATGAGCAACAGTCATTTGACTCGTTTCCATTAACCCAATCCACAAAAATAACAAACAGAAAAGCCGGGATGAATCATTTCCATTGTGAAGAATAAAGATACCTCTGCCACTTTCTCTGTCTCTTGGATGAGGGCAGTCCAGGAATTGAAGTCCAGACAGTTAGCCCTTACAGAGCTCCATAGTCGATCTTCTTCAGTAGAAATCGCTGGAAAAAGGATGAAAAAAGTCCATCAAAGAAAACCCAATATCATCCTGATTTTTTAATCACAAAATAGGTTGTTAAAAAAAAATTTAAAAATTAAAAAAAAAAAAAAAAAAAGAAGGCTCTGAGTCTGACCACAAACAACACATCAGTACTAGAAAAATGTAGGGACTCCAAGTTTCTAACCATATCACAAACAAAAGCATGGACAGGTCTCAATGTTGAACTACAGCCAAATGATAAGATTCTTACCAGCTGCTATGGATCCGAATTGAGAATTTATTAACAAGCTCCAACCACAGGGAATGTACAAGGGGTAGTTGTTCATGAATGCATGTATGGGAGGGTACAATGATGTGTCATTGCTAGTAGAAGTGGTTATGGTAGTGGGTGGATATTAACTAAATACAACTGTTGGATTTCATAAGACTAGAACTCTAATTTTCAGACATCCTTAACAACATCACAGATCATAATCATGCCTAGAAACCAAATTCAAGCAAACCTAACTGTTGCTTACCTAAATAGTTTTCTTTTTTAATGGCATGCTTATCTAAATATATTACAATTGATTTCTACGTAATTGATTTGATTCAACTATATACAAATTTACCATCAATCCATGAAGTCGAATGAATGCAAATCTACTCTTTTGAGTCATCTATAGTGGTTTTATTTGATTGAATATCATTACCTTTTTTACTGTCACCTCACTCTTGTGTGCACCATGAGTGACTTCTATATATTTTGCCAAATAGATTCTCTAAACCAATATGTCTATTACAAATAGATAATGAAAAATAAAAACCGGCAATTAACTTTGAAAGAATCTGAGAATCTGCATACGGACAACAGTTGTCCACAATCCATAACAAAAGAGGGGAAAGAAAAGGGAGAAAGAGAACAGTTTTCAAGGGCAAAAAAAAAAAAAAAACAATAAATGGCAAAGAGAACTCCACAAGTCAATGACTGGCAAGAAAGAAATACCAGTACCCTCCTCAAACTGCTGGTCAACAACAGCTTCACCGGCCTCATTCAAAGCACTCCCATTCTCACCATTTCCTGCCGCAGCGAAACTCCTTGTTTCACTGACATGATTGCCATTTGTAGAATCATAACCAAGGGGAGGATTCGATTCTACCACCACACTTTCCTCGCTGCCAACATTCGTGCTGGCATCAGTCACTCCAACAGCCTTGACATTGTACGTTGAGTCGAGGGGAGCTTCTGACTTAACTAAATCCGGATCCATATTGTATGTATTTCCGATGCCTACACCAGAACCATCTGGCACGGGATGAACAGGATCTGTGGGAGTTGCAGAGACAGTTGAATCCCCACTAGCAGCACCAGCAGTACAAACACCGTCAGAAACAGTGGTCGAATGGGCCACAGAGTGGTCAGCAGAGGCATATCCCATGGGTGGATATTCCATGACAGTAGCTGTTTGTGCAAACACAGGTTCGCTGTCCGCCATTCTATTTGTTGATGCCAACACAAGCCAGGGGTGGATAAGCTACAAATTGCAAATATATCTCTTTTAGCGTTTGAGAAAGGGGGGAAAACAAAACAGAAATGCATCATCGAGCTGAATTTGGGGATTAAACGGAAGTTCTGGATGGCAAGCAAAGCAATGTTCAGTTTCAGACTTTCAGGTTTGAGACTTCTCTGGCATACTTTTTGACCAATGCATGCACAGTGGGAAAAAGAAAACAGATAAAGAAACATACTGGAACCTACAGGCGGCATTCGGATGGCTCAATTGATATGAATTGAATTGCAATAATAAAATTCGTTAAAGTGCAAAGGGATGTCTGACTAGCTCCAAATAGCAATTAAGAATTCAAAATCATGCTACCTCCCACCTGAATCAGCACAGAACTGCAATTTGAAATAACCCCAGCTCCATTCTGATCATTTCCTCTGTGCTTAATTGAACTATTGCAATTTAGTCCAATTGAGCATCCAAGTGCAAATGATGACAATCGTAGACTACAAAAAAGCAACAAATTGACTTTTTTTCCCCTAAAAATGAGATCATTTCATTTTTTTTAACCGTAATTATGCATTAGAGACCATATTTCTATTTGTTAAGTATTAAAAATGAACTTAATGACCAATAATATGAACTTTAATACATAATTAGGATTAACTAAAATGAGATGAACTCATTTTCAGGGTCTGCCAAACGAGCCCTAATGTCTAATCATCTATTTTCAATTAGCATCTTCATAGAATGCAATGCAACAAACATAAGAAATGGACGTCACAATTGAGAAACACTTCCTGCAAGACTGAATCCAAAAAAAAAAAAAAAAAATCGCAGCAGTAATGAAACCTCAAAATACAATCAGGTAAACTACTTTGTTACTCGAACGCAAGATCAAAGCTGGAAAATATCGCAAAGGAGATTATCAAAGCCCTATTTTGAAACCCTAATTTATAGCTTCTTCAGCATCCCAGGGATTTCTGTGTTATAAAAATATAAACCCATCTACAACACGAGAAGCAGAATCAAGAAAGAAAGAACTGTAGAAACTCTAATTCCTGCATCCATACATCGAGAAGCGAAGGAAAAATGATAGAGTCATCCATGAAAAACCCTAAAAACCAGAGGAAAGAACCACAAGCCTAAAAAAAGAGCAGTCGTAGAAAGTGAAAATAGGGTTTCGGCGTAGTAATGAGAAAAAGAATTCATGCAGAGAGCATCGAAGAGAACGAAAAGGATACTTACTTGCGCACGGAGAGAGAGAGAGAGAGAGAGAGAGCTTTCAAAAGGACGGTTTCGTTTTCGCTCGCAAGGTGGTGTAGCTCAAGTGGTGGGAGAAGGGAACACGAGCTGTGCTGGTGATGAAGTGAACTTTCGGGGAGAAGCTCTTTTGAGGAAGATGAGTGGTTAGGATGCGTCACGGCTGGTTCATTCGGAAACGGATTGGCTACCCCCTGCCACGAGCCAATAGCTGGTGTTCGGTGGTCTGTGGGCCCCACCATGACATATGTGTTTCATCCATGCCGTCCATCTATTTTTATAGATCATTTTAGGTATCACACAAAAAATTAGCTGTATCCCAATCTCAAGTGGACCACATTACAGAAAACAGTGTTGAATGAAGGTCGACCATTAAAAACTTTTTGGGGGCCGTTAAAGTATTGGATCAAGCTGATCTTTGTTTTTTCCCTTCATCTGGGTCTTTATGACCTGATCAACAGATTGGATGTGATAAACAGTACAGTGGGCCCAAGGATGATGTAAATGATGGATATCCAATCACTAATTGAAGAGGATTCGAGGTATACGTGTGCGAGCCACGCGCCATTCGTCCCGTGGACCACCCGAGCCCAGTCGGGTGGTCTATTCATCAGGTGGCCCTCGACTGCATGTCGAATATGAACCATATATATTTATCGTGCATATTTGGCCCTTTGACTGGACCAGCCTGATTTTCTTAGCCAAAGCTGTACATTGTGGGACCCACCTGATGAATGGATGGATCTTACAGGTGCCCCCAGATACCAAGTGGGCAAGAGCGGAAACGGATTGGCTACTCCCCCTGCCACCGGTCGGTGCCCTGTGGACCCATTACAGTTCATTTTACAGCTTGATTCCAAAAATGAGAGCTACATAAATCTCAAGGGGACCACTCCACAGGAAAACAATATTGATTGGATATCCACTGTTAAAATCCTCCTATGGCCCATTTTACTATTTATTTGACATCCAATCTCTTGATTAGGTCATACAGGCCAGATGAAGAGGAAAAATAAAGATCAGCTTGATCCAAAACTTTTATAGCTCCTAAAAGATTTTTAATGGTCGAAGCTCATTCAAAAATGTTTCCTATGTGGTCCACTTGAGATTGTATTAACCTCATTTTTGGTCATCTGCCATATCAAAAAATAGATGTGTGGCATAGATGAGAAACATCATCATAGTGAGGCCCACAGAGCACTGACCATCAGCCATTGGCCAGTGACAGGGGGTAGTCGATCCATTTCTGGCGAGAGCTCCTTTCTTTCTTCAGTATTTCCTCGGGAACCTACACGGAATCTCTCACAGGCCAGCTTCACACAACGCCATTCGTCATGCGGATTCGAGATCAAAGCCGGTCATCAGGAGGGCCCTGCATTGGCAATGACGTGCTTCATTCAGAATCGGGCCTTCTCGGACATTCTGGCCATTGGAGTTGACGGAAAGCAATGGATGACTTAGAGGAAGTTAGACCGGTGTTAGTAAATGATTCAACTTAAGTGCGTCGGATTGAGAGAGGTTGCGTCTTGCCCCGCCCATGGACTCTGTCCAGACAACGGGTCTGTGGAACACACCGTAATGTATGGCTTTTATACACGCCGACTATTCATTTTATCAAATCATTTTAAGATATAAACCCAAAACTAGGCAGACACTAGGCTTAAGTGGACCACACACAGTGAGGATTCAACGCCGGCCATTTAAAACTTCGTGAGAGCCAGTTTCAAAAGTGATAATCGTGTTTTCCCTTGTTAGAGAGGTCTACTTGACCAGGTCAACAAGGCCGGCCATTTAAAACTTCGTGAGAGCCAGTTTCAAAAGTGATAATTGTGTTTTCCCTTTTTAGAGAGGTCTACTTGACCGGGTCAACAAGCTGGATGGCAGACAAGTATCACCTTTGGCTAAGAAAGCTGGCAAAGCTGGCAGTTATAATGTGTGGTTTACTTACACTTTGAATTTGGCACATTTTTTAACTCATGTTTCAAAATAATTTTGGAAAATGAATGAATAGTATGAATATGTGTTTACACTTCAATTTTTTTTTAAACATTGATAATGGCAAGTGACAATAAATTCCCTCGTACCTTTTCAATGATGAAATTTGATTAGAATTTAAAAACTAACTGATATCACTGGACAAGTATCACATTTTTCACTCACTTGATAAAATTAACTATTCACCTTCGTAGGCTCGATTAAATGATGCCATGTGGTAACAAATACGCACAATGACAGAACCAGCTATTCACCCTGGTGACCTTGCGGTAACAAATATGCACAATGCCATATGGTAACAAATATATGTAACAAATATGCACAATGCCATATGATAACAAATATGAGTAACAAATATAAGTAACAAATATGCACAATGCCATGTGGTAACAAATATATTTGAAGCCATGTGGTAACAAATATGGCAGCCATTGGCATTGCCATGTGCTAACAATGCCATTGGCATTGCCATGTGGTAACAAATATGCACAATACCACATGGCAGCTATTGCCATTGCCATGTGGCAACAATGCCAATGCCATGTGGTAACAAATATATTTTATGCCATGTGGTGTGGTAACAAATATGCACAATGCCATGTGGTAACAAATATATTTTATGCCATGTGGTAACAAATATGAGTAACAAATATGAGTAAGAGATAAATGGAAAGATCTTTCTTACCTTTTCAAATACTGAATTTTATTAAAAATCAGAAAATTATAAGCAACCTTCACCTAGATAATATTATAGGATGTGTGTCACGTGACAGAGCCAGCTATTCACCCTGGCGACCTTGCGGACTGAAATACAATCATAGTTAATGATGGATTCAAACTATATGCACAATTATATAGAAAAAACCTTTATATTCAAAATCATTCAAGGAGGTGTAAAGTAATGTAAAAGTAATGCCAGGTTAACCTATTTTTATAGTGCACAATGCCTATTCAAATGGAAAAAAAAAAAAAAAGAGACAGCAATTGTCTACATGTGGGTATCTTACAAATAACTCCCACTTGTATAGTACACTAAAGACAGTGTGCAACTAATTGGCAACCTACGACAAATAACTGATACACAACGTTACACAATAGGCCTCAATTGTTTACAAGCTAAAATAGTTATTTCTATGTTAGTAAACATGAAGAGTAGTTGTGAAGATCTCTCTCAAACAATTGTCTATAAACCACTTGGGCCCCTACTAAGGTGCTTCTTTGATTTTATAAATAAGAGGAAGATCGAAGAACTTTGGGCCATTGCTAACCTAATACAACATATCTCAAAACGCAATGCTACTTATATTAGTTTGACATGGCCATTTTGTGTAATTCAATCCATCTACATTGTTATGTCGGACAGGCTTGAGGTTAGGAGTAGTATAATTAAGTTACCTATGCTACTACGTTGGACTGACTTTAGCTTAGCTTATGCTGTAATTCCATTCGTTTATGCCCAAGTTACTTAACAAATGAAGACTTTAGCTTTATTGACCTCGGCATATATGCCGCAGTGGTTGGATCATATGAGATTCTATATTTTATTTGTTAAGTGTTTATATTTGATAAATGCAATTTCTTTTATTTATATTCTAATCATTCACATGTTGTGTTAATTGCTAATTTTTTGTCATTAAATGAGAAATAATCATTTCAGTTGAAAGAAAGAAGGAGCTCATTAGAATAACGAACCTTTCCATTCACAAATCACCTTAACTTTATTATAGGTAATTGATCATGGATGGCTAAGTTGCTAAGTTCTCTGCCTCTCAATTTATCTCAGAGCTTCAGAGGCATTCAATTTTGATCAAGCTATATCAAGCTTTGACACGCCTGCCGCTGCACACACATCAACGACTGAATTTCAAGCCAAACAATATGACGATGTGGATAAAAATCGTACATCATAGTTGGCCTCATGGAGCCCCTACCTGGACAAAGTCCATTTAGGCAGAGGCATGAAGCAAATTCACTTCTCGTCCAACTGACCTTTTGAACTCACCACATCCTGTTGGGGCCCTGCTTGATAAGTAGCTTGGATGCATGACCCCACGGCCTATTCACATGTGCATGGCTTGTAGCATTGGCCTACATTTATAATGAAATTTACTTGTTTCTTGTTTCTTAAAAATAATAATAATAATAATAATAAATAAATAAATAAAAACTTTGATGGTGCTATCAATGAGCAGGGTTGAATTATTAACCTTTCTAGCCTAGTCTGCTTCAGGTCGTCCTTGAGTTGAATATTGGGCTTGAGGGCCAAGTTCGGGCCTAAAAATTAAGCATGTTTAATAATTGGGTTGGGTTTAAGCATGCTTAATAAATAGCCTCAAACCCCCCCCCACCAAAAAAAAAAAAAAAAACAAGTGTTGGACTTGTGCTCAAGCTAGTCCCATGCCTATTTATTTTACCCCATCATGACTCAAGCCTAAATTTTACTTTGCAAGCCAAACATTGACACATAGGTATGTCCATTGATGGATCATGTTGTTAGGGTTGTTTAGCAGCATGGATTTGAATGTATTTAAGTGTGTTGTGAATCTAAAAGTTATCTTGCAGCATGTTTCATATACATTTGAAATTGAAGGCATTTGAACTATGTAGTTTTGTTGTATTTTGAAATTTCTCTCTTTTTTGGTTATTCAAAATCAAATGACTTTTTTGGCCCATTTTTAAAGGCAAGTGAGTCATGCATGTAACAAGTGTGTTGCTAGGCTTGTAATCCATCATACATGTTGGATGCTCATGATTTCCTAAAATAATCAAATTATCATCTGGATCATTAAAATTAGTCTAAGCATTGCCTATATAATTTAATAGTTAAATTTTGTTGGTGAGTTGCTCATTTACGATAATGTGCTTGTGGCCCACCAAAGGCATAGAACTTCATTATTTCTTTCCAAAGTATATACTTCAATGGATTTATTACAATCGTTCCGTCAAACATCACATATGGCTATTAATTAGGGACATTAAAGTTAATACAGTAAATCAAATTCTCGTAAATATGTTAAAGAATTCAATGCATTATTATTTTTTTGATCCGATGCATTTGATTACAAGCAACTAAACACAGTTGAGGATTCAAAATCACCTTAATCCGTGATTTGGAATCCAGTGCATTCCAAATATAAGCTCTCAGATAGAACTTATAGTTTAGTAATGTAGTGATGGTCTAAATAAATGGATCATATCCTATTAATCACAATTTAAATATTGTTAAGTTTTTACAATTAGTCAAAACTTTTAAGTTTAGGCCATCTAGAGGGAGATGTTTTAGGGTTTGCATTGTTCTAAGGGTTATAAGGCTAAGGTTTAACTAAGGCATGACTTTATGATCTCTAGATCTTTAAGCCTTTGAGTGTCATAAGTCTTCGAGTCTTCAATTCTTCAACTTCCACAGGAGCTCGTTGGATTCATAACACAACACACACACCAATTGACAAATACTTGCACTTACAACCTCCTCCATTGCCAAATGCATGACAAAACCTAACCTAGACATGTCATGATCCATATCAATGACAACCCAAAACATAAAATCAATATTTGCATGCCACTATATACATGTTTTCTATGAAGGAATTACAAAATTGAACATCTACAATTGACACTATCTTCATAATATGCTTCCCCTAAATTATTGCACTAAAGAAGGCATACAAAAAAAATAATTGGCACTTTGGTGGTAGTTAATTCTCTCCTCATTTTGTCAGTAATTGACAAAGAACATTTCATAGTTAACTCAAGCAAATGATGTACCTATAAGGGCATAATTGAGCTATGATTTAATGGTTATGATAATTGTTTAGTCTTGGAGGATTAGGCAACCAAAAGTGCCATGTATCATAGATAGCTCATCAACCAAGCCTAGGGCTATAAATGGGCCAATGGACTCAACAAGATATCTAGACCCAACCCATTTAGACCCAGCCCATTTGTTAAATGGTATGGGTCTAGATCAAAGAATTAACTTAGTCGCTAAATGGGACTATATCTAGTTTCCTTTATATTAGGCCCATCATGAACCTATTTAGTAAATGGGTTGGTTTGGTCTATGTTACAATGGACCCATCCAGGCCCGATTTTAAACTTGGTAAAAATACTTTCATACCTTGATAAGTAACGTGGGAAAATGAGCAATCCACCCCATGTCCAACTGATAATATGGGGATCCACAAAATCCAAATTGATGCATCGAAAAATGGTGAGATTAGTGCATTAGGATGTATGTGATTACATGTGAAAGGCCTTTGCAAGAAGTTTTTGTGCTGGTATGCCAAATGGGGCCTACTTTGACGTTTGTGAGAAATATGCATTGGCCATCCATTTTGTCGGCTCAATTTAGGACATGACACCAAAATGATATGGATAAAAAACTCAATTGGGCTATACAAGAGGACCAAACCCATTAGACCCGACCTATTAATTAAGGGTTGGATGGATCTACCTCTACCATACCCAAACTCATTTATAAATGGGTCTGATAAGGTTGACACAAACTCAGCCCAGACCGTCCATTTAGTAAAAGGATTTGGATCTAAAATTTAGACCCAAACCCATTTAGTAAATAGATGGGTTTGATTTTGACTAAACCCACTATAAATTCGACCACTTACAACCTTAACCAAGCCCTTAATATAATCAATATAAAAACTTCTTTGTCGTAATTAATATGTGTCATTCATTTTCATAGTCATCAATTGAATAGTTAAAAGCATCAGTGTGACTTTTAAGAATAATGAAAATTAATAGCAGACACACATGACAAATGATCCATATCATAGAGAGAGATGCATGATCTAACAATTGTTAGGTGTTTTCTTTGGTGTAATGAATATGGATAATTAATTTTCCATTTGTTAATTGGATAGTCAATATCATCTTATTCATGAAGGATTGAGAGAAAGAAGTTAGCTTCACTTGATGGATGGTCCATATCACTAATATGAGCTTTGTAGGTATATAAATATGGACCGTCCATTTTCACATCTATTGATTAGATGGTCAAGATTACATTAGAGTAGTTCCTTAAAGGGCAATCAATGGCAGGCTTCGCATCATGGGTAGTCTAATTAATGACAATACTTTTATAATAAATCAATGTAGACCATCCATTTTCATAGACATTGTTAGTTGATTGGGATTATTGGACTAGAGTGAGGTTTGATATGAAAGAAAAATTAAAGGCGGGGCTCTTAAGATGGATGGGCTAAATCAATGATCAAATTTATTATAACACATTTAAGCATGTATATGAACTATACATTTTTCAAATAATTTATCGGATAGCTAAATTCATCCAATCAAAGTAGTTTTTAAGAGATGAACCATTAAAGGTGAGATGTATGATGGATGTCTCATACTCGCGACTGGACAATTTGTATCAGAGTCACTATTGTACGCATATCTGCCATTTTCGCCATTGATAAGTCAACACCTGCTTTCAAAGTATTTCCATGTTAGTGCATAAGATTTTAAGTCGTTAGCCTTATTATTGACCACAGTCTGTCTTGAATACTTATGAGTTAGTAAATAGTGAGAATGCTCATATTTAATAACTTAAATTGCATATTGACACTTTTAGTAACAAGAGTCGCTTATGGATAGTGCTCAGTGGGCCCCATCATAATGTATTATTTTATCTACGCAATCCATTTATTTGGCAACTCATTTTAGGGTATTAATAAAAAAAACTAAGGACATATGAAGATCGGGTTGACTACCACTACAATAGTGGGGCTTGAACACCTACCGTTGAAAACTTCTTAGGAGCTATAAAAGTTTTGGATCAAGCTAATATTTGTGTTTTCCCTTCATCTAGGTTTATTTGGCCTAATTATCAGGTTGGATGGAAAATAAACATCAAACTAGGCCCTATGAAGGTTTTCACGGTAGGCGTTCAATCACCATTGTTTTCTTGTGGTGTGCTTCGCCTCATATTTAGATTTGCCTCTTATTGGGCTCTCTTGCCCTAAAATAAGATGGAAAAATAGATGAATGATGTGAATATAAAACACATACATCACATCGGACCATATGACATCCAACACCACCTAATTGATTGATGTTGGGGGGTCATTCAATTCCTCTTATGTTTTTTTGAGTAGAAGATCTAATTATTATTTCCAACATCATGTAAGGCTCATATCTCGCACGTGTTTTCATATATACGTGTCTACAAGCGCATGGATGTGATAGTTCTACTCTCTAATCACTTCAGTGAAGTATAGTTGCCCATACAGATAGACATGATCATATTACACATGGGATACATGTATGTCACTCCAAACAGTCTAAATGGTGGGTCACAAATTCATAACCAAATTGATTGGATACGACCAACGACATTGTTAATCAATAGACATTTCATTTATTGAATTTGGATGGAACATCTTTGGCTATAACCATACATCTGATGGTCACCAGATAGACGATTAGGATGATCATCTGCCTAATGTGGTTTCATTGTTTTAACCAATCCACAATAGACCTCCTGATTTGGACGTTTTGAATTATTGTACGGATATACTGTGTGTGTAATGGATGTGTGCATGGGCATAGGCCAACATCTGTCTCACGATATCAAACCTTATTTGTATATATGGTACCCTGATTAAGACCATCCATATCATGGGGCTCATCATTGATGTGTCACAATACAAAAATCACATATATTGGATGATTCAGCCTTATTAGCAGCTATGGACTTCACAAAAATATTTTATTGGTCAAACTCTAGCTATATTCAACTTTTGGATGGATGTAAAAGCATACAAAATGTAAAGTCATGTGCATGAATATTAATGGTATCTATTATGGCATACATAAATGTTTTTCTTTTAGTAGGTAGCATCCAAACTATCCAAATTTTGGGCAAGATTGTTGATGAAGCATGTCTCTGAAATCACACTTGTAAAGTATTATTAACTATACAGGGTTAGTGTGTGCATGACTATAGAGTCATCTCCAAATATAAAGGCCAGTGAACCAAAAGTATTATAAGTAGTTCCTTCTTTGGTATTGGATTGTATTAGAACAATTTTGCAGGTCCCACTAGCGTGTATGTGTATTATCCAAATCTTCCTTTGGACCCACTAAATTTTAGTTATTCAAATATATCAATTTTCGCTCGCATAAAATCAAGGGTAAAACTGTATTTTCATATTCTTGATAGTAAAATTGATTTTTTTCAATAAAATAAAGTTTTCTGTTACCCATCTGTGAGTCAAAGTCTAACAGACAATGTATTAATCATATTTTTTTAAAACTCAGATACTGACATATAAACAATTTAAAAGTAGACACTAATTTATCGATAGTAAAAAAATCACGTGATCTTACAATAATGATTCTCTATGCTATACTTGATTTTCATAATTAATTTTGATGAATATAAATTAAATTATTTTAATCATCCAATTCCAAATAAATGAACATTTATTAAAGTTTAAATTGATCATGCCAACCAAACAATAATTTTAAAAAATCACGAGTTCGATAATCACAATCTGAAGCAACAAATTAACAAATGAATGAATTTTTAAAGAGATTAGTTAATGAACTTTTAAATTCATGAATTGATTTAATTCATGCATTTAAATAGGCCTTAAAATTTCTTTATCATCATCGTTTGATAAATGTGCCTTCACAATTCTTTCACAGTGTAAAATAAATGAATAATCACATATGAGGAAGATAAGTTGCAACTATATATATAATTCATTTTAAAATAGTGACCATTATTCAATCTTATCTTAAACCATCCCTGAGTTAGTGTTCTAATGGGCATCAAATATAAACATTAAAATTATATGTGGAAATTATGAAAAATGTTTGCACACACATATATTAACATGAGCTTAAAACGTACTTGTAATGAAAAATGTAAGATGATTGCCCCTAGCTATTTTTAACTCATTTTTAAAAACCAGTCACTACAAAATTTTTACTATGTGTAAAAAAAAATTTCTTCGGTCATGAAACTCTACAAGCTTTCTATATTATTCTCATATATTTATATACTTATAAGCCTTTACCGTAAAGTTTTTCTTATTGCAGATGAATCTCTTTAAAGCAATCCATATAAGTTATTTAAATTACAAGCAACACCTATAATACACATGCTTTGCTACATAATAACTTTGATAAAGTCAAACTAGTATAAGTTTAGACATTTATACTTATTCATCACATGTATATACATGATCACCTTATCTTATGCTATTGTGTGTGTGTGTATGTGTTTTTATACGTACCACTTTAAGGCTCGCTATTTTAAGTCTACCATATCCCACAACTATGATTGATTATCCATAAATAAATCTAAACCATTGATTTCATAAAATAATGCATGTAATGATTTTTAAATAATTTGTTTAATAAAAAGTGATTTATAATATTTAATTTGCCGGTCATGTTGATTAATCATTTCAATTCCTGATATAAGGCTGAACTTACAATAATTATATGTTATTCGTAAAATTTTTCATGAGAACATTATCAACCACTTAATTTACCACGATCCTCTGAACAAATCAAATTTTCACCAGGACCATAAGTTCTTTCAAGTATGGGGATAAGCGTAACAAGTGTAGGAAGTGCAAGCAAATGCGAAGTAGTTAAATCTAGTTCGACTTTTCAGATCTATTCAATTTGTACACATGCACACACCTACATATGTATGAGGATGATGTCATGAGGTAGATAGTCATCATATATACAACAGTCGCACCATGTAGAGAAGCTCATTGATTAAGTTATTCTAACTTATCTGCTAGCCATAACAATATTTCAGGTCCAATGAAGAATCAAACAAGCTAATCTTTACAATACATTTCACATCGAACTTGTTATATTTTATTCATTAGTGATATATAGATCTTAGTGAAATCTCGCAGTAAATTCATCTTTAATTATATTCATTTCATATATACATATTTATAATGAATAACGAACAATAAATAAATCATTATATATGTATTATTTATATTATTCATTAGTCTAAAAGCGTGCATTCTAACAAAGGATATGACAATTAAAGAGTTAGCTAGCTCATTGGGTTTTTGAGTTACTCTGCTCTAGTTATGGCTTAGACTAGCATATTAAGTATAGGATCCAAGCTAGGTCTAAAATTTAAATTTGTTCATCAATAAACTTGTGTTGAATTGTGTGTGTCTGTACACATATCTTAATTCATCCTAATAAAGATTTGAAGGGCATTCACGAAAGGTAAATAGCTTAAGCTTGGGTGAGCATTAACTCAAATGGGTATATTTATCTTAAGATAAGCGTGGGCTCATTACTGTGATTTTACTTTGGGGACAATGTTTAGACAAATTTTAGCTTGACCAAACTTGGTCGTTTGACAACCTTAGGATATGATATGTTTATGTAGATCCAATAGATACATTGGTCCAAACTCTAATTTGACGCATGTATCAAATTGCCTATTCAAATTCTTATGAATTAGCAAATTTTCATTTATCACCGGCCCATTTCAGCATCGCATGTATGAGTGAGTAAGATTTTAGATTATACTTTTTAACAAGTAGACATTTTATTTCATTTAACCAATGGTGCATTTAGTAACAATAAAATGTTACTCTTAGCTAGGTAGCTTGTCTAAGTTAGAGCTCATTTTCATATTGTCTATCTTAGTCATACTGTCTTGACTAATTATTCCAATGGTGTTAATTAAGCATTTCAAATAAAGATTTGTTTACACATGTAGAGCTTATCGTATTGAAAGCTCTATATATATGACACATGTATAGTATTTGAATATATGCACTGGTATGTGAAGTAAATGTGATGATCTTAAACTGTATGGTAAAATATGTAGTACTTATAAGGTGTTTGTCAATGTATGATGATATGCATAGCACATGTGATGCGAGCACAAACTAACACATGTGACAAGTATAACATATGGTAGACACATGTTACATGCGACATATTTATTACACTGGAATATGGATAACAAGATTCATTGCATACTGAAACAACAAATATGCATTATAAGATAATAGTTCAACATGCAAGGTAACATGAATAAGTATGTGTCAAGGTTTTATTTATTTATTATTATTTTTTTAATAGTAGTAAAGCATCATAACATTAAAAACAAATGTTAAACAACTTATCATTTTTCGAGTTTAATAGACATTTTTCTTTAATAAAATATTTTTTTCAAAAACTAATATAATAAATGATATTAAAAATATCCATAATTTAAAATTCATTTAGTAACTGTTTATGCCTAATTAGACTATGTTAGATATAACGATTCATATAATGTTACGTGGTAGATGTTAAGTTATTTTTTTATTTTAATAGTAATAAAAAAATATGACATTTATAAAAAAAAAGCCCTTGAACAACCTATCATTTTTCGGGTTTAATTGGCATTTTTTTTTATAATAGAATATTTTTTAAAAAAACTAATATAATAGATGATATTAAAAAGATCCATAATTTTAAATTCATTTAGTAATTGTTTATGTCTATTTGGACCATTTTAGATATAATGACTCATATAATGCTATGTGGTAGTGAAATCTCAATAAGAAATAAACGGTAAATCTTTTTGGCTACTTTGATAGTCGAATTTGATCACAATAAAAAATTTATAAGTAGTTTAAAAAAGGACAAGTCCAATTGACTACTAATCTACTTTTATGAGATGCATGTCACATATCCTACTCTTGTGTTAGAGTCAACTACTAATTTTGATGACCTCGTGACTGATAATAGGTAAGGACCGAAATACGGTATGTTTAGTGATGGATATGACCAATGCACCATATCATTATATAAAAGAGATTCTTACGGTGAAAGATTACTTAAGAAACTATGAAGCGATGAAACAACAACATCAAGTTGCCAATTTTTTTAGGGTCATAATACAAGTTTAAGTAGAAAGAAAGATAACGATTATATATACTTGGCATATGGAGAATTCCCGCATTGTGCAGTGGACTGAGGATGTGCGCGCAACCAATTGCCAACCCGCGACAAACAATTGATGCACATGGCGTTGCATGATAGACCACAAATAGTTATTTTTACATTAGCAACCTTAAAGAGTGGCTACGAAAATTTATTTACATTAAGTACCTAGGAATTCTATAAATATGAGAAATATTAAAGAGCTCCATGCCCTTGTGAACCCAACCCAATACAACTCTACAGTACAACGCTGCTTATATTAGTTTAGTTCTTAGCTTATCATAACTCTTAGTGTAATTTAGTCAATTTACATTGTTATATAAGTAGTATAATCCAATTTTTTTACGTTGCTATGATGGATTGACTTTAGCTTAGTTTGTAGTATAATTTTTTTCATTTAGACCCAAGTCATTAGATTGAGAAATAACTTAGCATCAAGATATGTAATTTAGTCAATTTACATTGTTATATAAGTAGTATAACCCATTTTTTTTACGTTGCTATGATGGATTGACTTTAGCTTAGTTTGTAGTATAATTTTCTTCATTTAGACCCAAATCATTAGATTGAGAAAGAACTTAGCATTAAGATATGTCATTTATGCCACAATCACTATATCGCCAAGATTTTTCTCTTTTACTTATAGTGTTTATTTTCGATATATATATATATATCATGTCCATGCCGTGTTAATTAATAAACTTTTACTATAATGATAAGTAAAAAGTCATTATGAAAAGAATTCAATAAAATAGATAAACCCTTTCATTTGAAAATTGTCCAATTTTAATTGTTACAAAACAACAATCGCACGTGATAAATATAAGTGAGGTCGAAACATAAAATAGAAAAATGATTAAACAACGGACTAAAAAGGCTAAACCAAAACAAGAGATTATGTATATGAATTTACGTGGTTAGATAATATACCTACTCCATATGACAGTAATATGGAACTTTCTTCTTAATTGGAAACAAAAGAAATAAAAATACAATGCTTACTTATCTCTTACTCGTACAAGGAATCTAATAATAAGAAATACCTCAAAAATGAATTAATAGAATCTCTCTCTAGTTGCGCATCTCATTGTATGGACCACCACTAGAGATAAAATGTGAAGAATGTCATAGAAAATAAGACAACAATCACAACCTTCCGTGCATACATACATACATACGAAGAAAGAGGATAATGTTTAATAACAGGAGGAGTCATAAATACACACGAGGCACTACCTTAACATTAATTACAAGTGTCTAAATAAGTAGTTGATTGTTAAGTTCTTAATTTCTCTCTTTCTTAGCTTGGGGTTAAAGGCATTCATTTTGAGTCAAGCTGCATTGATTTGAGCATGACTCGCACTGCATACAAGTGTCAACGACTACCATTCGCTCTGACACACGCCACAACATACACATATGTTATCAACTGAATTTCAAACCAAGCCGTAATATTTACTTAACCTTATCGATATGGAATAACCCAAGTCCATACTCATGGTTAAGAATAAATTTATGTATCAATTGAACAACTTTTAAATGTGATCGGTTAGAAGGTTCATGGCAACCCTAGGTCACACAAGCATTCAAGGTCTTGACCTTTGTCCAGTGGGGGCAACATGAAGAATCTATGTGCATGCGTAACCAATGATCAACCGACAGATTTATTTTGGACTAGAGCCTGACCCAGTCATGATGGGCCCTGACATTACACACGTGGGTAAAGTTGCCAAGTGACGAGAGGCAGGATCATTGGTCCTATACAAACAACGTAATCCATCCAGCACTGAAAAAAAGATCTTCCTAAAAAAGTAAAAAAGAAGCCGTCTTCGATTCACCACTTCTGGCAGGAATCCGAAGCGTACCACCGGCTGCCCACTATCTTGCGCCCTTAGCGCTCTTTCCCCATCCAACTCCAGGTCCAGGGAAACGGATTGGTTACTCCCTGCCACCAGCCAATGACTGATGGTTGGTCTCATGTGGGATCCACCATGATTTATGTGTTTCATCCATGCCGTTCATCTATTTTTATGGATCATTTCAAGGTACAAGACAAAAAAAATGAGATATATCCCAATCTCAAGTGGACCACAGTACAGAAAATAGTGTTGAATGAATGTTGACCATTAAAATTTTTTTGGCCATATAAAAGTTTTGAATCAAGTTGATTTTTGTTTTTTCCCTTAATATAGTTCTATATGACTTAATCAACAGATTGGATGTCAAACAAATAGTATATGAGGATTTTAATGGTGGATATTCAATCACTAATGTTTGCTGTGGAGTGGTCAACCTGAGACTTATATTCCTCTCATTTTTGAGATTAAGCGCTAAAATAACCTGTATAAATGGATGAAGGGCATGGATGAAACACATACATTATGGAGCCCACAGAGCTTGGACCATCAGCCCCGGTCCAGGTTGAGAGCTGATTCGGTGGCCCAAACAACACTTCGGTGAGGCCGTGACCTTGGGCCCATCTTGATGCATGTGCTGTAGATCCATGCTGTCCGCCCGTTTTCCGGCTCATTTAACGTCTTGAGGAAAAAAAAAGAAGAAACCAGATACGGACCACACCACAGGAAACAGTGGTGATTGAACGCCCACCGTTAAAAACTTCCTAGGGCCACTTTAATGTTTATTTTACATCCTACATGTTAATAAGGTTACAACAGATTTGGATTAATGGGAAATATAAATATCATTTTAATAGAAAAATTGGAGCCTACAATAAGCTTTTAATGAGGAGCATTCAATGAATACTTTTTACTGTAATGCGGTACACCTGAGATTTGAATGTGCTTAGTTTTTTGTGTCATCACCTGAAATAATCTGTAAAAACGGAAGGACGGCGTTGATATACAAAATATATATTAAGATGGGCCCACGGTCACGGCCTCACCCAAGTTGGTGTGTTCCTCCCTCTAGCAAACGCGTGTCGTGTACACGTACAAACACGCTCCCTTCTTAACGTGGGATGCTTCCTGTCTTATCAAAACCAGAGTGCGATGCTCCTTTCAGGACACTCGTTGTGACAGCGAAGCCGCTTCCTCAAATCAAAGAAAAACAAGTGGCGAACAGCTTTCGAAAACAGTATCCTTGCGAATCCCAGGTTTCTTTTCTTCTTCTTCTTCCCCCCTCTCTCTCTCTACCGCCGGAAACTAGATCTTTCACATGTACGGACTCTCTCTTGCCAGTTGCTGAAAAATCCTGTCGTATTCAGTAACTCTGAAAGCCTTTTTCTCCAGGGCGTTTCTCTCTGCTTTTTCAGATCTCTGACGGCGTTCTAGATCTAGGGTTTCTGCTAGTGTTATTCGTATTAGGGTTTCGAGGTCGATCTCCCTGCATGTTCTTTTAGCGCGATAATGACGACCCCGTTTCCTGCTTCCGTCAGTGCTATTCAGGTGACTGAAACTAGTAAAGAAGTCCTTTTTTAAAAAAGCATTTTCCTTAAAAAAAAAACTTTAATGTCTTTTTTTTTTTGGGTTTTGGGTTTTTTGTTTCTTTTCAGGTGGGATCGTATTTTGTGGGACAGTATTATCAGGTTCTTCAGCAGCAGCCGGATTTAGTTCACCAGTTCTATACGGATGCGAGCACGATGCTCCGTGTCGACGGGAACACAAGTGAGACTGCCACGGCAATGCTGGTGAGGTTTGAAATCCTTTCATGCAATCGTATTTTCTAATTACGTAGTTTCTTTCCATTTCAATTTTCTTTATTGGTGTTGGTTTGGAAGTTGTCTGAATTCCATCTTGAGCATGTAGTTTTGTTTTCTTGATGAAATAGAATAAAGAATCTGTCCAGTGAATCACTGTCTAAGACATCACTCCTTATTTTGTAATAGATCGTTTCAACTGTGATTGAAATTTGAAATGTTGTTTTCCATCTTCTTGTTCTCCCTGTTTCTTTTTATTTGCAATTATTGTTCCTATCTGAAAAAAGATGATAATTTTTTTTTTTTTTTTCATAAGAACACTGATTATTGAATTTGTTTTTGCTTGTATAAATCTCTTGGGAGATGACATGTTACGGAAGTTGGGTGGTACCTTATCTTTATAGTTTTGAACTTCCATATGTAGATTATAGGGACATTGCCATCATAAATGTAATGTAGTGTATGATGCCCCATGCATCAGAGAAAAGAAACGTCAAATGAAAATGCAGTGATCTATATTTATGCGTGTCTTCCCTATGACCTGGAATTAAGGAGTTAATGTACGTGGGCCTTTTGTTTCCCTGAATGGTTGTAATGTAGGTCTTCTTGTAACTAATACTCTAAATTAATCATAACCTCGAACATGAACTATTTGTGAGGAACCAAGTTTGTTCTGTGGTTTATTGTTATGATGTTGAACCTCTACTAACTAGAGGTGTGCTGACTACTGAGTCCACATGCATGTGGATGTCCACATTCAGGCTTACATGCCAATATGGCACACGTGTGAGAACCAAACTTTGTGTTAGGTGGGCCACACTTTATAGAACTTCTGGCCTAAAATTTAGGCAGCCTCACTCCTCAGGTTGGCTAAACACTGTACAAAACAAATTGACAGCTAAACCACTATTTTTTCTAGCCACACATCTGTTTTGTACACCATGGCCTACCTGAGGCTTGAATCATCCTGATTTTAACACCAGAAGATCAAAACAGTGCACCCGCTGCCCACCCTATGTAAAGCTTTGATCCAATACAGGTCTGCCATATTTTATGTGTGCTTGCATGTGGAGGCATCTGGGAGGGCAGGGCTCCACATGCCTATGGGCTTAGCAAACTCCCTACTAACCAATAATGTTTTTTCAACATTTCAGGGTGGTATCTGTATATTTTATATGAATATCTATTTGTACTAATTGGGAAAAGAATGCTCTGTCAATTTAATGTAATAAAAGCATAATAAAGTGTAGTAACTGTAGTTACAACTTACAAGGCCATTTTGTCGAAATCTGTAGCCATGTGCACAGAAAAATATACAAGCTTGCTAGGTGAGATGGTTATTGTGCGGCCTTACTTGAGGGGAGACCTGGGCTTGAGTCCTGCTGATGTACTTGTTTCTCTATTTCCTGAATCAATTTATGTAATCCATATAAAAAATGTTCAGAAGGGTTTGTTTAGCCTACGTTTATGTAGAGAGCTGCTCATCACAAGTAAACACGGGCAGAAATATGCACACGTGCTAGCAACAAGGTTCCCCATCAGGCAGGCCACCCTGATTAGATCTTCTTGCTCCAAAAGCATGGTGGTTATATCAGAAGGTGGGCCACAAACAATGTACAAAACAAACAGAACTACTAAAGCAATTTTCTCTACCCGTCCATTTGTTTTGTGCATTGTTGACTGCACGAGGAGTGAAATGGCATGATATTTATTTTGGAAAATCTAAAGAGTGTGGCCCATCCAATGGAAAGCTTGGATCTCACACGCTTTGCCATCTTTTAGCAGTTGACAAGTGTGCTTGCGTCGTGTGGATGAAATGCTCCACATGTGTGGGCTTAACAAACCCCTGTGTACATCAGTTTTCAAAAAAATCCCTAAAATTCAATCTCTTATTTATTTATTTATTTATTTATAGGAAAGGCTCCCTACTTTAAAGGAATTGCCTTCTCTCAATGCATCCATTTGCAAATTGCAAAAGGGATATGAGTGCCAATTGTAATATCATTGTTAATTACGGAAGTACAAAGTACATCACATGAGCAAGGGCAGGGTCCATATAATGAGCGATCATCTAGCCACAAACAGCAAATATTCCACTCTCCAAGTACCAATTAGAGAGATTCCTGCTGCATTCCTAGAGACCTTTGTTCCACTTGCATCGGACATCACCTTCCCTTATGCCATTTGGAAAACTCCATGTGTATTTAGCTGCTTTGTCACACACTGTCCTATCATTCTACCCTTTGCACGCTGAGTTGTAAATTTGTTTCTTATGATGCATCTTTCAAGTAAAAGTATTAATGTCACAGTAGGAAAAACTTGTAGGAAATATGCTGTTAGAAGTTATAGGATATCTACTAGTTTAGGAAAGTAACTTATAAAACATCTCAAATGTTCTGTTAGAACTTATAAATCATGTGCTGGTTTAGGAAATCAACTTATAAGATGTCTACCTCACATGAATGCTCTTATTAGAGGGCCTGGTTTTTGCATGTTAATTTGAACCTTACATGCAAGGTCCCTTTTATGGTCATTGGGCAAAACTCAAAAAGTAATGTGCAATCCATTTTTCTCCTTAAGTTCATCATCATTGCCTAAGCCTCATCCCAATTAGTTGGGGTTGGCTAAATGAATCTTGTTATGCCATTCCACTCTATAAAGGAGCATATCTTCAGTTACATAGGTTATCATGTTTTTTTAGTGCCTCCACTCACGTCCTTTTTCTCCTTCCCCGTTACCCCTTCAGAGCCTTCAACTTGACCTGACTTCTAATCTGCGTAGTTCTTGTTCTCCATTGCACATGGCCAAACCATCTAAAGCTCCATTTGGATGCAAATTCCACAAAAGGGAGTTTTTGAGGCAGGTCTGTAACGTTTACCTGTTGAAACCAATCTGCTTGGCTTTCTGTGAATAGGCTTTCGAGTGCCTATTCATTGAGTGGGGGTTTAGAGGAGGGTTGCGACAAGTGCATCCAAATGCACATCTTGAAGAAGTGGTTTGACTTAAAATGGCATTTAGGCATCAAAATCCCCTTTCAAGGGTGTGTCCAAATGGGGACCCAAGTCTACCTTCTTTCATCTTGTTACCTATTGGTGCTACTCCGGGATTCCCTCTAATGCTTTCATTTCTAATTCTCTCCTTTTCTTGCCATGCATCCTCATTTAAGCAATGCTCATCTTTAGATTTGTCACTTGCTTTGGGCATCTGATACTCTCCAACTGTTGGTGCTATATATTTGTTATTGTTATTGGCTGCTAGTTGCTTTTCCAAGATGGTTTGTTCAACGAGCGTGGTGGGTTTATGGACACGAACTGTTGATGTCACGCCCTGAACTCGGAAACTGAGCTCACAAAATTTTCGATCACCGAATCCGGCGCTGACAGCCTTCGTAGTACCTCATTCTCGGCTCTCGGCACCCATACACAAGGTTCTGATCCTGGGATCCTACAAGGAGGATTTCAAACATGATTTTGTTTCAGTATAAGCATAACCATAAGCATAACCCACAAACAATAACCGCAAGAACACCATCACAAAATCCACTATGATCAAAACTTTGAGTACAGTGCGTATGAAGGAAAATACAAGATAATGATAATAATATAAACTCCTGAAGCTCGACTGCACGCTCCAACTGCGGCGAAGCTATGACTGCGTCCTGACGTCATCTGTATGCATCGATCGTGCATAAGCTTATAGAAAGCTTAGAGGGCAGTGTAAGTGTGCGCAATATGAGCGTGCTCAGAATGCAAGGTCAGAGTAATGCGTAATCATGCTGATGGATACATGAATGCAATCATCCATACCAAGGCTATGTGGTGTAGGATATGAATGCTATCGGCCATATCAAGGCCATGCTATGTGAGATGCAAATCAAGCATGCTAATCCTCATCCGACTCCACATATCAACACAGCTCATCAAATATCAATACAGTTATTATTTTGGATAATCACCGGGGTTTAGTACACTCCAAATGGCACTGCCCCTTTCCCAAGCGCGCAGTCCAAGTGATCGTAAATAGTCTGCCAATATCTATTTGGCACGTCGATAGCGGACCTATTCATGAGCTGGTCAAACTCAGCCTAACAATGCCCCATATCCTCGGGCGAGTAAGGCAACATCCCTTTCCAACCGACCACGACACAGTGAGAGATGCAGCCTCCTGGTATTCGGCCCTCGTGCGCTCATATATCCACTCGATCTTGACGTTGTAGTCATTCTCTGGTACCATTGGGTTTAGAGATTTTCACCCAGTGACATCTATAATGCCCCGATGCTTAGTAACAATATTTCCGGTGCTCGATCCTGCCATCTACGATGTGCCTGTGGAGGTCATAGCCCTGATGTCGCTAGGGCGTATAGTAATCATGTCATACAAATACGAAGTGCATGAATCAAACTATCAGTCATGCATCAATCCTGCGCGTACCGTGCTAATGAAGGGCAACTTCGCCTATCAGGGGGCCCATAAACAATCTGTCCGAAGGCATATGTTATGATCAGTCACTCTTCATATCAAGCATACATATGATGCGTATGAGCATGAATTATGGAACTATACTAAACATGTTTGTGGTGATGGATTCTGTTCATAACGAAGATGGGCTTAGATGGCCTACACACAACAAGTATGGGCCTAAAAATGGGCCATAGGGAGAGTTATAATGCGGACATTTAACCAACATTATTTTTACAATGTGGACGTCAAACCATCATTGCTCCCAAGGCATGGCCCGCCATAAACTTCATTACATAAACCATGGTGGAATCACACATTGTAGTGGACCTTATGTACATCATATTGGGCCTCGACCCAAGGGCTCCAAATACATCAAATGGGCCGCATCACATGGGCCTCATATACATACAGTTGGGCCTCAACATCGAGCCTAATCAAATGGGCTGAAACAATGGGCCAAATCAACTGGGCCAAGTCGAATGGGCCGAGTTTAATATGCCGAGTCGAATGGGCCGAGTCAAATACATTAAATGGGCTGCATCACGTGAGCCTCATATATATCAAAGTGGGCCTCATACCTCATACACATCAAGGTGGGCCTCAACAACGGGCCATAAATACATCAAGATGGGCCTCATCACATAGCCAAAAAGAGCCATATTGAAGGATCATTTGGACCATATCCCAAGTAACAGTGGAGAGAATTTTTACTGTTCAAACAATTCACAGGGGCCCACCATAAGATTTATTTCCCACCCAATCTAATCCTAAGGTCTTAAGGACCTGGATTAAGAGGGAAAAACAACTATTGTATTGGTCCAAACCCTGTAGTCCAAGGGTTTTAATGGTGGACGTTCAAACTCACTGTTTCCTGAAATGTGGACCACTTGATCCTAGATCTGTCTTATTGTTAGTTTCAAGCCTTAAAGTGAACTTTCAAAATGGTTGGACGGCTTGGATGCAACACATGCATCATGGTGGGTCCCATAGATGGACGGCATAGATAAAGTACATACTTCATGGTGGGGGTCCACACTATTGGAAGGAGTGGATACAATACATACATCAATGGGGCCCACCATAGTATTTATTTTCCACCCAATCTGTTGGTAAGGAGGAAAACAAATTTCATAATGATTCAAAACTTCTATTACGCAAAAAGGTTTCAATGGTAGACGTTCAATCCTCCATTGTTCCCTGTGATGTGGGCCACCTGAGCACCACATACGACTGATCTTTGGAGTCAGGCTCACAGTGAAAAGGGGCCCACCAAATGTATGGTGTGATGTTCAACACACATCACAGTGGGGCCCACGTATGGGACCCACAGTCCCCGCCCCCTGACGCACGCAGCAGCGCAGGACGTTGCCTGCTAGTCCTCAGGCAGCAGCAGCGTCCTGTTGCATGTGTTATGATTTTTTTTTGAAGATTTTGATGGGTGGGGCCCACATCAAAGGAATCTAGTCCGTCGGCTGAGTTTCTTGGCTCGTGACAGGTCTAACAAGCCCAATATTGGGTATGTTTCGCTGTGTAGAAAGGTCAAAGTGAATTTTAACGGTGAAAACTAAGTGAATTTTAACGGTGAAAACTACTGTTTTCTACGCTATGGCCCGCCAAATAATTAAATTGGCTTCATTTTTCGGCTCAACGCCTAAAATGAGCTAAGAAATAGGATGGATGACATGGATTTGATCCTTGCATCAAAGTGGGACCTGCATGAGCAGCCCACCCCAAAAGCTCAAATATTTTATATATATATATATATATATATATATATATATATATATATATATATATATTGGTTAGCTGTTAGTACACACCCATGTCAGTACATGCACTCCATGTTAATCACCATCACGTCCAACGTCCAGGGACGCTGGACAGCATGGATAAACACAAGCATCGTGGTGGGTCCCACATGGACGTGGCCCACCTGTTTGGATCACTTGATATTTGTGTTTTTCCTTTCGTCCAGGCCCGCTAATGGGCTGGATGGTGTAGGTCCAACACATCCATCAGGCGGGTCCCACATGAAGGTGAATGGAATGGATAAAATATAGGCTTCATGGTGGGACACACACACCAGATGAGCCACACACCCCTTCATCATCATCATCATATAGAGAGAGAGAGAGAGAGAGAGAGAGAGAGAGAGAGAGAGAGAGAGAGAGAGAGACCCCGCCACTATGGGCCCCTCATGGTTACATCACATGCATCAAAATGGGTCCCACCAACAAGTGGGCCCTAAAATAAGAATCAACGGTGGATCACCCACCTATTAGCTTCCTTCTTGCTCCCTTAGGCTTGTATGCTCCTTGCCTTAAGCTTTGATGGAGGTTGATGGTGATTGGAAGGTTGAGATGGGAGATGAGAAGGTGGGAAAGTGGGCCACACTTGTTGTTGTGGAAGGGAGCTTGGAAAGGCTTGGACGTGTGAAATTTTGGGTTGCTTGGGAGTGAAGAGAGGGAATGAGAGAGAGAGAAGTGATGGGTGAAAAGGGATGGGATGAGGTGTGATGGGTGATGGGTGGAGTGATGGGGTTGTAAGAAAGTGATGGGTGGAGAGAGAGAGAGAGAGAGAGAGAGAGAGAGAGAGAGAGAGAGAGAGAGAGAGTTGACTTTGGGAATGGGAAGGGATGGATTGTTGTACTTAGGGTATGGCTTGTACTTGATTGATTGATTGGACATGTTGTAGAGATTCCCTTGAAGTTCGCAACGCGCAGTGTTTTTCTCGAAATGAATGTGAGCCGACATCTTCTAGCCCGGGTATCGATCGGTGCGCAAGTCGCGGCGTTGGAACCACGACGATGGTGCGGTCGTTAAGATACAAGTTTCGAGTTGAGCCGACTTCGGTATGCAGGACTCGACTTAAGATCGCGTGCAAACGTCGGATACGAGTCGAGGGTTGCTGGAATTCGACCGGAAGGATCGCGGAAGCATACGGAACGGTACGGACTAAGATACGGGTCTTACAGTTGAGGCTTGTAGGATTCTTAGTATGAAATTGTTACTTTATCTTTGGATGACTAGAGATTACATTGGCGAGATCTTTATCTACTAGTATGGATAGAGACATCGGATGGCAAGTTGACATTGGCTATTTATTTTACTTGCAATTGGCAGGAATAATGCTCCCTGGCATACATAAAAAAATAATCCACATTTACTTTGTCATACACTTCTGTCCTAATCTTCTAGTCCACTTTATATTTTCATGCACATATTCCATATCAAAGATGCTTGTGAGTAGTTGCTGATATGCTTCGGACCATGTTGGGTACAATATATGTACCTCAAGGTTATAACATGTACAACAACTAGAAGTCATTAGACATGATCATTGTTTGGAGTATCCTTGATATTATTGAAATATCCCCAATATTATCTGTATCTCCACATGACGATTCTGATAACATCGATAGCGATATTGCTAACACCAGTAATGATACCGATGACATTGGTAATGATATTGATAACGTTAGTAATGATACTGATAACATTGGTAGTATCAAAAATTTTAGGCATCGGCGATGTATTGCTTAGTATTGCCAATGTAACAATATCGCCAATATATCGCTGATATTTTCAACTATGTAAATTTCCAGTGTTGCTTGAGTCGCCAATGTATCGACATTGCCTATCACCAACATATCGATATTGCCAATTGATCACCAATATTTTCGATTGTGTAAATTTCAAGTGTTGCTTGTATCACTAGTGTATCAACGATATTTCAATAATATTGCCAATGTATCGATCGCTAAAAAATTGTTTATTAAAAAAAAATTTCATTTCAATTTTTATGGGCACTTGGGTTTATGCAATGTTCAAATTGTTGACAATAATATCGTGATATTATTGTTATCACAACATAAGTGATATCAAGACCACAATCTTTCATTTCCTTTCCAATTGTTGACGATTTCTTGGTGAAATATTGTGTTGTTGATATTTTGAAATATCGATGGATGTTTGGATGGTTGGATGAATGGATGGGATTGACGGAATGGTTGGACTGATTTCTTATGCAACACACTTTTAGGCAGTCCATTAAATGGAAACTTATTATGTATGCATTCCTTTTGCAATTTTTTGATTCCTAAATATGCAAATGTGTATTTTAGAACATGCTGAAGTTTCATTGAAAAAAATCCACTGTTTTACCCATGTTTCCCCCATGTTTCCCTGTATTTTTGGTTATCAGCGACATCAATATTGTTTCTGTATCCATAACCATCGAAACTTGTAGTGATACCGATGCTTTGAACGCTAGGCACAATTAAATGGATGCTCATTGGGGGCCCAAATGGTCTACACTTTGCTCTGTGAGCATCTAGGAATTACATCCTTATTACAGTACTGTCCGGCAATTAACTAGATACTAAGTCTTTGCCCTCAACGACTAATGTACTAAAGTTGAAATATACCTCTTGAGACTGGGTAGTCCCCCTTAAAATTGTGAGACTGCTGCTCATGGTGGCTTTTAGAAGTCAAATCCACTGACATGTCCTTACAAACCTTTAAAAATAAAATTTATATTTTAAAGCTATATGGTAACTATATATATGTAAAATCCTAAAAGATAAAGACACGGTCAAACCTAAAAGCAACCTTTTATATGTAAAATGGTATTATTGAAATAAACAATAACAATAGCTACACCCTTTTAAGAAATTAGTTTTCTACATTACATTTGTCCTTTTGTATTGGACGTGTGGATCTAAACATATGTTATGATAGAGTGACATGGACATTCCAAAAAAATGGTGTCATGCCTTTTACACAGCAATTAGGGATTAACCATTGGGAATGACAAAGTGATGAGGACATCTGAGCACCATAGTAGAGGAGGGCTGAGCCAGTCTCCTTATGGCTTATGGTTAGACGACCATTACATGGGGTCCTCTTTGCCCAATTCACATTCCTAGTCACGTTGAAGACCCCATGTGCATGTTCATGCATCTTTGAAAACCCCACATTGGAAAGATGCACGTGGGCTGCATATAGTAGCTTGATGGACACATTGGACTGTCGGATCAAGTCGGCACAATGATCGGATTGTTGGATCATGGGATCATCATCATTAAATATCTTGATTGCGGACCCCCATGGGCCGCGGAATAATTTAGTCGTTTAGTTTGCTTACATGTTTCGTGATTTTTGGTGTAACTCATATTTGTGTTGAGAGTAGGGAGTTAGGAACAATTTTTAATTCGTTAATCGTCTTTATGTCGAGAATCTTATTCGAGGGTGCTTTTTTTTAAAAGGTATTTTCTGAGACTATAAAGGGTTAGACGTCCCCACCTTAGCCAATATGCATCTTATGAATGAAAGAGATTTCTGACATTTTGCTTTGATATTGAGCAAAATTTTATCATGTGATTTTTTTTTTTTTTGGGTTAGCTTGTTAGTACACTCACTGTCAGTTCACACTTCACTGTTAGCCACCCCCACTAGGGAATCGATACCAAGACCTCAGTGTTGAAACAAGGTATCTTTCACTCAGTCTACCATTGAGCTATGGATCAGGGTGTATTTCATCATGTGATTGGATTGGTGGTGTGAAGCCATGTGGAGTAATTCTCTAGTTATCTTTTTTACTTTTTTTTCTTCTCAACAATGTATCATGTTTTCTTCTTTTCTTCCTTCTTCATCTCTCTCTCTCTTGCCTTTTTTTTTTTTCCCTTCTTTTTTCTTCTTTTAAACCTTCATTCTTCTTCTTTCTACAACCCCTAATCCATCCAAACCTATTTTTCAAAACCCTAGTTCTCAAAACCCTAAATCCCTAAAACCCTAACCCTAAATCTCTATAACCCTAATCCTAATCTCTCCAAAATCCTAACCCTAAAATTTTCAAATTCCAAAATCCCTTGTCCAAATCATAAATCCCTAATTCCCACAACCTGAAATCCATATTTTCAATTCTAGAAACCCTAAATCCTAATTCCCCTAAACCCAAAATTTGAAATCCTAACCTGCAACCTCGTAAAACCTCAAGCTTAATATTCCAAACCCTAATTCCTTTGAGCATATATACCCCATAATATTTCCCACATTCCCTAGCCTTTAAACAACCATAGCATGTTAAAACTCTTATAAATCTCCATTGAATTCAGATTTAACCCTATGCTAGGAATTATTTATTTATTTATTTATTTATAATCTCCCATAGGTCCTGGTTAATTAGTAATTTATAAGATTCGCAATGCGGGACTATCGTGGGCTTGAATTTGGACATGTCATGAATATGAAATTTTTGAATTTATGGTAAATTAGCTTTATTTTGTCGTTCCACTACATTAGTTAAGTTGTTTATTATTATTATTATTATTATTATTATTTTAAATTTTTTATAATTATTTCATGGCATCATATTAGGTTAGATCATTCCATCCTGCGTTAGATCATTCCATCCTGCATCACAAATGTAATGTGTAGTTAGCCTATTTGAGCCCTTGTTGGGTAGAAGTACTAATGAAATCAAGGTTTTGGGCCCAAATTATAAAGTTTTAGTTTATTTAGTTAATGATTTATTGTTCATTTGCTCATTAACTTATGGTGGTGATACACTGGGTGGTCCTAAACCTTGGTTAAGTAGGGGGTCAGGCAGGCAATCTGCTATTAAACTTTTGCCAAGCATTTAAGCAATAACGAGAGCTGACCTCAACTAGTTAGGACAAGGCTTTCATAATTATGATCATTATCGACACATCATCTATTCATTGTTGGTGACTCTCGAAGATAAGCTCTCAAAGAGAAGCTCTCTTCTAATTATAGCTCTAAGGCTAAAGGAGGAGGAGATAAAGTGGCACCAATGCTTTAGGGCTATTTAGTCGAAAGATGGCGACAGTAAATAATTTTTAGGGGACAGCTAGTGCTTGAGCTAGGACCAACGAAATCTCTTCCCTCGAAACAAGGAATGTATGAGTTCAACCCTCGACAATTTGGCCTTTGATAGAATCTCCTTGGAGGAGGCAAACTCCCTTGAGTTGCCTTCTTAGGGGGAGGAAGTTAAAGAAGTGGTTTCAAATTTTGCCAGAGATGAGGCCTCGGGTCTAGATGAGTATCCTTTGTTTTTTAAATAAATTTTCTAGGACCTCATCAAAGCCAAATTTGTTGGGTTTCATGAATGAGTTCTTCGCATCTAGTCGCATTCTTCCTGAGTTGGGTAATTCCTTTTTTGTACTTTTCCCCAAGATTGAAAGCCATTGTTAACCTCTCGGATTACAGGCCAACTAGCCTTGTAGGCAGCCCATTCAAAATTCTGGCCAAGATTATGAGCTTGAGGCCGAGGTTTGTTCTTTCGAAAGTTATCTCTTCCTTCTAGAGCGCTTTTATCCTCGAAAGATAAATTTTCGACAACACTTTGATTGCTCATGAAACCCTCGACTCTTGCCATTGGGACTTGGGAGGGCAGTAAAGGAATTATCTACAAGTAAATTTGGAAAAAACTTTTGACTATGTGGACTGGACCTTTTTGAATTATATATTGGGTAGAATCGATCGCGGTTCCAAATGGAGTTGGATCAAGGTCCATGTCTCCTTGGCCAAAATCTTGGTTATCATCAATGGCTCCCTTTTGGCTTCTTTAAAGCCTCAAGAGGTCTTCGACAAGGGGACCCCCTCTCCCCATTCCTGTTCATTATCGTCTCTGAAACTCTTAGTTAGATGTTACCTTGGGGGCTGTGAGTCGTATCAGCGGTAATGCAAGGGCATTTTCACACTGGGCTCAAGTGGGGTGGCTTGTGGGATGCGGGGGCACACTCGGGGTGGGTGGCTTGTGTGAGGAGGAACGCATGTGATGTGGGGCCCACGAGGAGGGTTTGGCTGATGATCTAATCCATGAGATGTGGGGCTTGGGCTATGAGGTAAATGGGTTGATTCGCCACGTTCTATCAGTTTAAGCTTTTTTAGTTCGAGCTTTTAGTGCAAGTGGTTAGTTGTCCTGCATCAAAGTGGTATCAGAGTATGTTTCATGTTCGAGATTCCTCATCGGGGGTGATTAATTCATGGGCATTTTCACATCGGCCTCGAGCGGGGTGGCTTGTGGGATGTGGGGGCAACTCGAGGTGGGCGGCTCGTGTGAGGCGGAACTCATGTGATGCGTGGCCTATGAGGGGGGTTTGGCTGGACCTAACCCGTGGGATGCGGGATGCGGGGCCTAGGCTATGAGATAAAGGGAAGAAACAACATCCTGACCATGGATAATGTTTGCAAGATGGCTATGATTATCCCCAACATTTGCGTCCTTTGCTATTCTTGGATGCGGAATTTGTAGACCATCTCCTCATTCATTCCCCCTTTGTAAGCGAAGTCTGGAACAACGTTATCCTCTTATTTGGTGTCTCTTGGGTGCAATACCTATCTCAATTGCGGACCTCTTTCGTTCTTGGCATGTGGGAGGTCCAAGAGTCAAAAGATGTATCAGTTGGAAAGTTGCGCTTCCTGCTGTTATTTGGTCCATATGGGGTGAAAGGAATGATCGTTGCTTCTGGAACAATAGATGTTCTTCTCAAAGGGTTATTGAAAGGGTTTTTCGTTGTATTGCTTGTTGAGTTGTATTTGCCTTTTTTCCTTTTCCTTTTCTTGTTGCCTTGTTTTTCCTTTTTGCCTTTTTGGCTTGAATAAAATCAGTTTCTTACACGCGCGTGCGTACACACACAAAAAGAAAAGAAAAGAAAAGAAAAAAAATATTTCAGATCTTTCCAGTGATATAGGTTTTTCTTAGTCATATCTTGTGCAAGGCTGACAAGTAACCGAATCTCTTTCTAAAGGATATTTGGACCAGTTCTGTGTTACGCACTCTCTGCCCTGTATCCCTTTATTAAAAGCAAATCTCTTTCTTCTTTTTCCTATTTATCAAAAACAGAACTTGCTGCATTTTTTGATTCAGTGTCGATATTGTTTTCCCTATGATTATTTTTACTAATTTGAGATGGGTAAGCTGCTCTGCTTAACCCATTGACAACAGTCTATGATACATGATTTTTACTCTTTGCCTATGGTTGGTTTCTGTGGTAGCTTGGTTAGGCTATTGCTACAAGTTTCACTGGCCCAGGGATACGGAAACAATATTGATATCGCCGAATTCCGGAAATGCGGGGAAATGACGGAATTTTTCAGCGAAACTTTAGGACATGCTAAATTACACATATTTGCATATTTAGGAATAAAAAATTGCAAAAAGAATGCATACCTAATAAGTTTCCATTTAACGGGGTAAGTATGTGCTGTTGTGAGAAATCAGTCTAATAGCAACACAATAATCACTTAAATCTCATTAAACCAATTAACAAGCAAACAAAAATGCATAATGCATTCGTGCATTATACATCCATACATATATCATCCAATCATCCAACCATCAATCCATCCATCCCGTCCAACCATCTATCCCAGTGATACCTATTGTTATATTGTCGATACTGGGAATTTCTGATACTACTAGTGCTATTGGTATCGCTACCAGTGTAACTGGTATCACCAAAATGGAAATACAGATAATATTGGGGATAGTATCGTAATATTGGGGATACACTGAACAATTCTTATCACCTTTTATTATTTTTGGTTTATATATACTTGAACTGATAAAAGCAGTTGGATGCTTGATAGAAAATCAGGGAAAACACAATTTTTGTGTTTGTTTTGTTTTTGTTTTTTAATTTGTTTCTTTTCCATCTTTATTATCACCATTCTTATTGTTATTATTTTTGAATTAGCCAAGAATTTCAGATGTTTCATTGTAGCCAACCCTATAGGCTGCATATTCTTTGCCAGTTTGTTTATAGTTTCAAATATCAGTTATATACATGTTGTATGGGTAATTAATCAAGTTTGGGATCTGAATCTTGCAGCAAATTCATTCCCTTATCATGTCAATGAACTTCACGGGAATTGAGATCAAAACTGCTCATTCACTGGAATCTTGGAATGACGGTGTTCTGGTGATGGTTTCTGGTTCTGTGCAAACCAAGAATTCCGATGGCAGAAGAAAATTTGCACAGACCTTTTTCCTTGCTCCTCAGGAGAAAGGTTATTTTGTTCTCAATGATATCTTTCACTTCCTCAATGATGAACAGATTCTTCAGCACCCAGCAGCTGTATTGGCCCATGGAAATTTTGAGCCTACGCTAAGTGCATCGAGTCCACTTCCAGAGCCAGGTATGTTGTTACTTCGTTGATCTACAAATTTAAGTCTTACCAGAGGGAGGGACGAACTACTACAATTTGCACCGATAAATGTACTCAGTTTTTTTGGGAATATCAGTAAATTATTCGGGATAAAGGGATTGGAGGAACTACAATGACTTGCATATATATACTAATTTTTTTTGGGAATGTCGGTAAATTATTAGAAAAACTAAAAAGGGACTATTTCTCTAAGTTATTTCCAAAACTTTGTTCTTTATGGGCCCGTTTGGATACCAGCAAATAAGTTACTTTTTCTACTTACAGCAGTAGATAAGTAACTTGTTTCAGATAAGTAAGTTTGGTTTATGATTAGTTATAAGTAATTTTTTTACTTAAAATTACTCAATCACTTCAGTTTTTTTTAGCTTTTCTAATTTCTAAAGTTATTGAAGACAGTCATCAGAAGAGATGAAAGAGAGGAGAAGCTGATAAGTATGTTGTTTACCAAACATACTTATATGCTTAATAAGTAGAAACTAAGATAAGCTACTTGAGGCATGAGCAACTTAAGTAACTTACGACCCAAACGCCCCCTAAATGATTTTTCCCAGTCGGCTGAGTTTATTTTATCAAGTTTGCTGAAACTTACACTAGTAGAACTAGTTAATTTGGTGGCTGACTAGCTGCCTGTCAGCAATGGGGCAATTTTCGACAAAATAACAGTTTCTAATAGTCATCTTTCCATGAATTTGTCTATCTCATTGCAGGAAGGCTTATAAATGACTATTTGTTCTGAATATGTTTGTGAATTACAGTTCCGGATACAAACTACTGCCATTGAAATAACAGTTATCCTGCCTGATAGTGATTATGGTGTGGGTAACTTTTAAAATTGTGGAAGATTTCATACTCCTGCTCAGTGTTCGAAATATCGATACTATTGGCTGATATATCGGCCGATATTATCGGTATCGGGCCCTAGCGAGACGAAACTCCTCCGATAACCCTCGGAAGATACCGAAAATCCAAAACTTCAGATATCGGCCGATATTATCGTTGATATCGCACCTGGGACAGCGTCATTATCCGAAAAAAATGAAAAAAATAGAAAAGAAAAAAGAAAAACTTTCAACGGTAGATTTCGGTACCTGTAAAGAAGATCGCCCTGATCGGAAGCTGTGTTTGATGGGCCATTCGAATAGAAGCCTTTGATTTGGAGAGATTTGGCGCAAAATCCGTCGAAATCCTCGAAATCATCGGCCCTTTGGGAGAGATTTCAGGGTTCCGGCGCCGGAACCCTCTCTGCTACGAAAAAAAGGGACCCGAGCCCTTATTCAGTGCAGGCGGATGACTGGTGCATCGCACGTCACTGCTGGTGTTGACGTCACCAAGTTATGTGGGTCCCATCATGAGGTATATATTATATCCAAACCGTTCGTCCATTTGGTGAGCTCGTCGTAAGGCTTTATCCGAAAAATAAGTCAGATCCAAGGATCAAGTGGACCACACTGGAAAAAAGCAGCGGTATATTGAATGTCCACCATTGAAACCCTTTTGGGCTTGCAAAAGTTTTGGATTGTATGATACTTGTTTTTCCTATTCATCAAGGTCTTTGTGACCTCATGAACAGATTGGATGGAAAACTAACGTTACGGTGGACCCTACAAATGTTATAATAGTGAGAATCATTATCCTCACTGCTATTTGTGGTGTGGTCCATTTGAGGTTTGGATGTCACTCATTTTTGGGTTGACGATATAAAATGATCTCTCCAAATGGATGAACGGTGTGGATATAATAAAAACATTATTGGTGGGGCCATGTAACTCTGATCTCCTTTCAACTGTTTGAACAACGTGGACGACGGAAGCAGATTGCGTATTGAGTAACTCAGTGCCCTTTGTGTACTGAGTAAACTGTGTGGGGTCCATTGTTATTTTTTTTATTTTATCCACTCCGCTAATCCATGTTAAAAGACAATTTTATGGCTTGATACCAAAAATGAAGCAAATTAAAATCTCAATTGGACCACACCACAGGAAACATTTTGATTGAACCTCTACCATTGAAAATTTTTTGGAGGCCAAAGAAGTTTTGGATCAAGCTGATGTTTGTGGTTTCTCTTCATCCATGTCTTTGTGATCTTATGAACAGGTTGGATGACAAATAAAAATTACTTTGGACCTTAGGAAGGTTTCAACGGTGGAAATCATTATTCCACACTGTTTCCTGTGTAATGGTCCACTTGAGCTTTGGATTTACTTCAATTTTGGTATAAACCCCTAAATTAGCAATAAAAATGGATGGACGGGGTGGATAAACCACATACATTCACAGTGGGTCCAACTGAGTTTACTCAGTACAATAAAAGCGCACTATGTACTGAGTTACGCAATCCGATTTGGTGGACGGCTGGTTCATGCGCTGGAAACTTAGGTAGGGTCCACTGTGATGTTTGTGAGAAATCTACTTCGTCCATCCATTTTTTGAACACATTTTAAGACATATGCCCAACAATGGGCCGGATCTAAGACTCAAGTAGGCTGAAAATGTGAGGATTGAAGGTACATAGTTGAAATATTCGTGGGGCCACAGGTTTTGAATCAGTCTAATATTTGTGTTTTCAATTCATCCCAATAGTGATGACGTAATGAACGATATGAATGGAATGTAAACATCACTGTTGACCCAGGAAGGTTTTAACGGTAGGAATTTCCCACCCACCTTTTTCTTTAGTGCGGCCCCACTTGAGTTTTGGATCCTGCTCATTTTTTGCCTCAAGTCTTAAAATAATCTCATAAAACTGATGGATGGAGTAGATTTCTCATAAACATCACGATGTGCCCCACTCCTGCGAAAGGATTTAGTAGGAAATTCGCGTCCCATCTTCGCACGACACATGCCCATACCTCGTGTGGTACACCAGCCAATCCACACCCTCCATCCATTTTCATAAGTAATTTTAAGGCATGAGCCCAAAAGGAGACAGATGAAAGATCAAGTATACCATACTACAAGAAAATGTGGTGGCAATGATGTCCACCATTGAAGCTTTTTAAGACCCACCGTAATGTTTATTTGCCATCCAATCTATCCATGAGGTTTGACAAACCTGGATGGGAAAACATAAATATTATCTTTATCCAAAAAAATTATAGGCCCAAAATAGTTTAATGGTGATCTGTGGTGTGGTCCACCTCAGATTTGGATCTGCCTTAATTTTTGGCCCATGCCCTAAAATGACATGTTAAAATGAATTCCAATTGATGTTTGGATGTGACTCATTTTCATACATATCTTTATACATTTATAAATGGTATGCATCATATTTAAATATATTTACTTTATTTTAATCAGATAACGCATAACTTATTACCTTATACAAAAGAAATTTATTATGTGCACTTCTTTTTTGATATTTTATGATTTAAAAGTGTGCATTAAGGTTTTTTTAAATAATCTCCAAAGTTTCATAAAAAAATTCAACCATTTTGCTAATGTTTCCCCATGTTTCCCAAAAAGTGCGATAAACTATGCGATACAAACGATATATCCCGTGCGATAACCGATATGTATATGTATCCCAAGGGTGCGATACATTGTGCGGTACCGATATTTCGAACACTGCTCCTGCTTAGTGCTTATGATTTTTAAAAGTACAAGACATGAGCAATATTACATAAAGACTTTGCATTAAGAGCTTCTGAAATGCTGTTTTTTCTTTCTTTGTAGAACTCAAAACTTTTAGATTGTTTTTTATTTGGAATGCTGCTTTGTCTATTCTACTTCCTTTGGCCTTGCCAATTACTCTACATCTTAATGTTGTGAGTCTTGTGACCGTAGAACAACTAATGGCTTTTGCAGTTTCGGACTACATGCTGGGAGGAGAAGTTCAGGCCAGGGAGTTTGTGGCATCGGCTCATGTGGAAGAAAATGATACAGTTGACAAGTACAGTATCCCTGAGCTGCAACAGCAAGTTTCTGAAGCTGACAACTTAGTTGAAGAAACTCCTGTGGAAGAGTCCACTGCATCATCATATCCAGTTTCTTTGGAAACTCTAAGGGACCCCCCTCCTGTTCCTGTTGAGGAACATATTGGAGAGCCCCCAAAGCAAACTTATGCTTCGATTGTATGCACCATTACCACAGCGCTAATCTTCTCCCACCAAACATTTCTGATTGAAACTGATTTTTCTGTTCTCTTTTCGTTTTTAATGTTGTGATATTGGCAGCTACGGGTTGCAAGGGGACTATCTGGACCTTCTGTATCTCCTCAGGCACCTTTACATAAGAATGCTGCTCCAGTTGCTTCGGAGTGGCATCATCATGCACCACAGACTACTCCCCAGCAGTTGCATCCTGCATCATCAATGGGGTCTGAGCGGTCTGGTGTAGAAGCAATGGAAGAAATCGCCATTCCAGAAGAAGGTTGGCTTTCCTGCAATATACCCTAATAGTGAAGATGGCATTGTTCTATTGACAATTTTCCATGAAAATTATGAAATAATGTCAATTTGCTTGTAATGTTCAAAACTTAATTACCCGCTCAGGGTTTGGGTGAATGGCTAGTGTCGTGGGTTTGCTCCCTACAAACACAAGCTTGATTCTCCTCCCCGTGATTTACCCGATGCACGTGGATGGTGGGTGATTGGGTGCATCTGCAGGGAATAGTCTCGCCTTAAAAAGGGGTGAGGACCAAGGTGTCCCATATCGGTTACGTATCGGCCGTATCGGCCGATACGTAACGGAATCGGTTAGGGCCGATACGCGTATCGGCCGCGTATCGGCCGTTACCGATTTTTGTAACCGTATCGGCCGATACGGGCCGATACGGGGGCGTATCGGACCGTTACGGGGGGCGTAACGGTCACCCGTAACGGTCAAAAAACGGCTACTTTTTTTTCTCTTTTTAAGCACTTTTTTTGCTGTTTTTTCCAAACTGTTTTTAACTCCTAATAGTAATTTCGACTAACCTTGGCTAGTTTTTTGGGACAAAAACACATTATATTACGGATTTGGTTGAATCAAAGCTCGGTGGGCCATTTTTCAGAAATTCTTCAAAAATAGGTATTTACTTTCTTTAATATGTTTTTCTGTTTTAATCATGCCATATGATGTGTTAATCATAGTAGAACATGATAATGTGCATTTTACAGATTTGGGGTGCCATTTAATAATTTTTTTATATTTTTTTCTATTTACGCATGAATTTTGGGCCCTTTTTTTAAAATTCGAAAAATAAATTTTTAATAGTTGTTTTGCTGTTTTAATGATGCCATATGATGTGTTAATCATAGTAGAACAGCTTAATGTGCATTTTACAGATTTGGGGTGCCATTTTATATTTTTTTTATATTTTTTTCTATTTACGCATGAATTTTGGGCCCTTTTTTTAAAATTCGAAAAATCAATATTTAATGGTTGTTTTGCTGTTTTAATGATGCCATATGATATGTTAATCATAGTAGAACATGTTAACGTGCATTTTACATATTTGGGGTGCCATTTAATATTTTTTTTTATATTTTTTTCTATTTACGCATGATTTTTGGGCCCTTTTTTTAAAATTCGAAAAAACAGTTTTTAATGATTGTTTTGCTGTTTTAATGATGCCATATGATATGTTAATCATAGTAGAACATGTTAACGTGCATTTTACAGATTTGGGGTGCCATTTAATAATTTTTTTTATATTTTTTTCTATTTACGCATGATTTTTGGGCCCTTTTTTTAAAATTCAAAAAATCAATTTTTAATGGTTTTTTTGCTGTTTTAATGATGCCATATGATGTGTTAATCATAGTAGAACAGCTTAATGTGCATTTTACAGATTTGGGGTGCCATTTTATATTTTTTTTATATTTTTTTCTATTTACGCATGATTTTTGGGCCCTTTTTTTAAAATTCGAAAAAACAGTTTTTAATGATTGTTTTGCTGTTTTAATGATGCCATATGATATGTTAATCATAGTAGAACATGTTAACGTGCATTTTACAGATTTGGGGTGCCATTTAATAAATTTTTTTATATTTTTTTCTATTTACGCATGATTTTTGGGCCCTTTTTTTAAAATTCGAAAAATCAATTTTTAATGGTTTTTTTGCTGTTTTAATGATGCCATATGATGTGTTAATCATAGTAGAACAGCTTAATGTGCATTTTACAGATTTGGGGTGCCATTTTATATTTTTTTTATATTTTTTTCTATTTACGCATGAATTTTGGGCCCTTTTTTTAAAATTCGAAAAATCAATTTTTAATGGTTGTTTTGCTGTTTTAATGATGCCATATGATATGTTAATCATAGTAGAACATGTTAACATGCATTTTACAGATTTGGGGTGCCATTTAATATTTTTTTTTTTTATATTTTTTTCTATTTACGCATGATTTTTGGGCCCTTTTTTTAAAATTCGAAAAATCAATTTTTAATAGTTGTTTTGCTGTTTTAATGATGCCATATGATGTGTTAATCATAGTAGAACAGCTTAATGTGCATTTTACAGATTTGGGGTGCCATTTTATATATTTTTTATATTTTTTTCTATTTACGCATGATTTTTGGGCCCTTTTTTTAAAATTCGAAAAATCAATTTTTAATGGTTGTTTTGCTGTTTTAATGATGCCATATGATATGTTAATCATAGTAGAACATGTTAACATGCATTTTACAGATTTGGGGTGCCATTTAATATTTTTTTTTATATTTTTTTCTATTTACGCATGATTTTTGGGCCCTTTTTTTAAAATTCGAAAAAACAGTTTTTAATGGTTGTTTCGCTGTTTTAATCATGCCATATGATGTGTTAATCATAGTAGAACATTTTAATGTGCATTTTACATATTTGGGGTGCCATTTTATATATTTTATATATTTTTTTCTATTTACGCATGAATTTTGGGCCCTTTTTTTAAAATTCGAAAAATCAGTTTTTAATAGTTGTTTTGCTGTTTTAATCATTCCATATGATGTGTTAATCATAGTAGAATATGTTAATGTGCATTTTACATATTTGGGGTGTCATTTTATAAATTTTTCTTTGTATTTTCGAATTAGTACTTTATATTTTTATTTGCTTATATTGGACAGGTTTTGGAGCTTCTTAGGGTTTAGTTAGAACATAAAATTATCTTTATTAACATAGGTCATACACTCATACTCATATCCTAAACCTAAAGAAATGTCTGGGTCTGGCCAACAACAAGTGAGGATATTGGATGGCAACATTGTGAGAGGGTTGGTGGTACTAGGCACCAAATAAAGTGCAAGTATTGTGATAGGATAGTGTCTGGTGGAATTACCCGTCTCAAACAACATTTGACACATCGAAAGGGTCAAGTTGCGCCATGTGTTAGAGTACCGAGAGAGATAATGCTATTAATGCAAGCTAGTCTGGATGAGTCGAAGGGTAAACGTGCTGCTGTACAAAAGAAGAGAGATGATACTTTAGAAGCAGCTCGACAGGAGGTGTTTGGTCCTGAATATATGGGCGTTCGTGATGAAGATATTATTGATTCTGACGAAGATTCAGATCGGGAATTAACCATAGCTAGGAGAGAGAGCGTGCGTCTAGCTCGTGAAGAGGAAGAACGTCACCGCATGTTTGGCACGCATGGGTCAGTGCGTGATACAGGAGGGGGCAGTGGGAGTGGGAGTGGGACAGGGAGTGCAACTGGAAGTGCAACTGCTTCTGCAGCTGAGAGTGAGGGTAGGGGGGGTAGGTTTGGTGGGTTACGACGTGTATTTGGGAGCCGACGACAGACATCTTCACGTGATGCCCATATACATTTGGATGAAGAAGTAAATGAGCCTAGGAGACCCTCTATTGATCCAATCCTGTTTAGGAAAGAATCAACTAAACAAAAGAAGATAAAACAAATGTGGAGTAGAACTTCCATTGAGAAATTAGGTAGAGCAGCAGCAAAGTTATTTATACATGCTAACATACCTCCTAACGCGGCCAATTCTCCATATTGGCAGGTGGTAATTGATGCAGCAGCAGAAGCAGGTGAAGGAATAAAAGCTCCCACGGCTAAGGAGATTAGGGGGAAATGGACAGATGCAGAGTATGTGGATGTGAAAACATACGTGGCTACCTTTAAACCTGTATGGCAAGCCAGAGGATGCACGATCATGTGCGATGGTTGGACTGGCCCAACCAGATGCAGCATGATCAACTTCATGGTGTACTGCCACTTGGGAACTATATATCACAAGTCAATTGATGCCTCAGAAGTAACAAAAAATTCTGATTATATTACTGGACTAATGGATAAAGTTGTGGATGAGATTGGAGAGGAGAACGTAGTTCAGATTGTGACAGATAATGAAGCATCATATAAGCTTGCAGGACATCTGTTGATGAATAAGAGAAAACATCTTTTTTGGTCACCATGTGCTGCCCATTGTATTGATCTTATATTGGAAGATATTGGGAAGAAAAATGTTAAGGAAATGGTCGAAAGGGCAAGGGAAGTAACGACGTTTATTTACAATCATAATCAAGTAGTCGCAATAATGAGAAAGTTCACGAAAGGACAAGAATTGTTGAGGCCTGCGGCGACTAGATTCGCAACAAACTTTATAGCATTAGAGAGTTTATTCCAGCATAGGGGAGAGTTGAGTGAAATGTTCGCTTCCCGACAATGGCTCAACACAAAACATGGGAAGAAGACATCAGGGACACCGGTCGACGTTGTGAACACCATACGGGACAACAAATATTGGAAGAAGGTTAAGGCGATCCTAAAGGTGATGGAGCCACTAATGAGGGTACTCCGTCTTGTTGAAACCGATGAAGCACCTACCATGGACTTCCTATATGATGCCATGGATAAGGGAAAGCTTGCAATTCAACGTGATTGTAGAAGCTGGGAGACTTATCGGAAGATGATCGACAGGAGATGGACAAAACAACTCCATCACGATCTTCATGCAGCAGGTTATTACTTAAATCCTAGGTATAGATATACCCAATCATTTGTTGCGGATGATGAAGTTCGTGTCGGGCTAAAAAATGTGATAAAGAGATTAGAACCTGACTTAGATCTGCAAATAAAGGCGTTGAATGAATTAGATACATTTGGAAATTGCCTTGGTAGTTTTGGAGATGCTCTTGCACAGCATGCAGTATCTAGGTTGCAACCGGCCGAATGGTGGATTAATTTCGGAGAGAGTACGAAGGCTCTCCAAAAAATTGCAGTAAAAGTTTTGAGCCAGACAACATCTTCCTCTAACTGTGAAAGGAATTGGAGTTGTTTTGCGCTCATTCATTCAAAGAATAGGAATAGATTGCAGACTAGAACATTAGATAGACTTGTCTTCATGCACTACAATATAAAATTAAGAATGCGACGACATCATAGGAGCATTACAGCTACCGATGACGGAGACTACTGTCCAATAAACTTGGACAATATTTATGATGAGGATGACCCACTTCTACCTTGGTTGGAAACAAGGGAAAAACAAATTGAAGAGGATAGTAAAGAATTGGAAATTGATGACCCAGAAATACGCAAAACACAACAAGAGAGTCGTGCAGATGTGTTGGACCCAGTAAGAGGGGCAGCGTTTATGCCACGTACAGAAACGCCTCGAGATCAACAAAAGAGTACGAGTAGTGGTAGCGTGTCCGTGTCAGATGATGATGACGATGACCCCCCTGCCTCTGGTGCTGGCACTTCTGGTGTTGCTCAACGCCCTATTCAGCTGTCTACAGATCGCGATGCCGATGAACATCGACGAGGTGGTACACGAGGTCGAACCTACGAGTGTACCGAGTCACGATACAGCCAGCAGGAGGGTACATCTAGTGGTGCACCGCGTCCGGGAGGTCCGGAACATCAGCAGGCTCATGGTCTTGGTTATTATGATGGATATTCTTATGGTCAATTGGATTATAATTATGATGGTTATACTGAGCCCGTTCCATCACATTCATGTTGGAGTAGCCCTCCCGATCAATATTCATATGATTATAGATATCCAGATCCAAATCCAAGTTACTCATCACAGCAGACGCACTCTCAATCTCAAGATTCTCAACAGCCTGAGTATGGTTACCAGTATGGCTATTCGACGGGCACTGGTGGATATCCTTACTCAGGGTCAGAGTCGTTACCTAGTCAGGATCAGTCATCCTCTGGTTTCGTTGATCTAGTATTTCCTTCTGGCACTGGATATTATGGATATGCAAAACCTACACCTATTGGACAGCCTCAGCCTGATGGTGACGATGACGATGATGTGGAGGTCGAGCAACCACAAAAAAGCAGATTTTCATTTTGGTGGTGACTTGTGATTGTGAGTATATATTTGTATTAAGGTAAGTATTTGCATTTTGCAGCAGACAGCTCACAAGTATTATTGCAAGAAGCCATGTAATTATGCACACACTTGACACTGCCGAATTTGTATTTAAAATAGCTCCCCTGACAACCAATCAAGTAATCCTTAATCAAGTTGCAGGGGAGTATATCAGACACTACTAATTTTATTTTTTTTAATATTCTTGACTTGAGGATGACAGGTCATAGACATGAATCACAGTCACCTGCACACTGCACAGGTATGTTCGAGAAATTCCTCAAAAATAATTGCAAACACACACCTAATGTAAGATATTTACATATTACATTCATTCTAATATATCTATCATTGGTAGTAGATAGTTAGAAAATTAAATTTATGAATTTTGTAGTCAAATTCAGGTTATCTGGTTCATAAATTCATCAGACAGTCCGATACAACTTCTCACCAAAGAGTGGACCGTTACGCCCCCATAAACATGTTCCATTTTATAAATGAATGCATATTTGGAATGCTTAGAATATTCCGGATTTAATCCATATTTTTTCATATTTTTTTGGCAAAAAAAAATTTTTGCGCCGTTACGGGCCGTTACGCCCCCGTATCGCCGTTACGCCCCCGTATCCGTATCGGTTTTGGAGGTCACCGATACGCCAACCGATACCGATACGGGACACCTTGGTGAGGACATCCTGTCATCATTTAAAAAAATGACGATCAAAACTTCATCGACCATCCATACATGTTAACTTTTTTGTACTTTTTCTTGAGCATTGTAAAATAGCCACTGAATGCTGAAACTCGGTTCCTTTTAAGTGCCAGGGTCATACACTACCACAAATAATTGAAGTTTTTTTATGCTGCAGATCCAGTGCATCCTTTTTAGATTCTGTTTTCTTTCAGGTTTTGATTCATGATGTGTTATTTTTGAACCTTGTCAGGTGAAGCGAGATCTGTTTATGTGAGAAACCTGCCATCTACTGTTTCAGCTTCTGACATTGAGCAGGAGTTCAAGAACTTTGGGAGAATCAAGCTTGACGGTGTTGTTGTGAGGAACCGCAAGGTACCTTGTTTGCCTTCCTCTTTTTTAGGGACCTCCTCCTGTACTTTGAAAGTAGTCTAACATTTAGCTCATGTGCATGAATTTTTGGACGCGCAGGATATTGGAGTGTGCTATGCTTTCATCGAATTTGAAGACACACTTGGTGTCCAAAATGCAGTCAAGGTTCCTTTTCACATGTTTATTTGTATTTTATTTTATTTTAAGTAACTGCATAAAGATTTCACTGCCACATGCAAAAAATATAAATGATAGCCTCTCTGGCATGGTGTGCCGTAAAGGCTGTTATGTAAAGGTAACGGTGGAAACTGTTACACGTTACGGGGTTGTAATGGCGGTAGCAACCGTTATGGAAAAAAATGACCCGTAACCACTGTTAGTGCCCTGTTACGCCCCCTGTAAAGGCCGCAACAGCCCCATAATTGGTCTATTTCAGGGAAAATACACGTTTTTCGGATTATTTTTTTTCCAGTGTTACAGGGCAGATACAGGCTTTTCGGGATTTTTTTTTTTCAATAAAAAAAGAAGACTGTATGGCTGTTACGGGGGCCGTAACAGCTGTTACGGTCCATATCGTAAAGGTAACGTTGGTGGCCATTATGGCCACCGTTACCATTATGGAATACCTCACTCTCTGGGTGATATGATCGAGCCATTACTTTTGTTTTTTCCCTAGACATTTTAATGTTCGTGCTTGTATTTGGTTTTGTCTGTCGCTTTCCAAGAAAAGATGAAAAAAATTCACATACATTCACCCCATGTATCAGGTTTGATGTGCTGTAACTGGACCAACACCTTATATGTCATCATTATATGCATGTGGTTTTGTAGGCATCTCCAATACAGTTTGCAGGGCGGCAGGTACACATTGAGGAGCGGAGAGCAAATGGCAGCTCATCTCGAGGAGGAAGTATGTGCCTCTTATCTTGCTGCTCCAGTTAAATTACTCTCGCATCTATCTATAATTGTTTCTCAAAGAAAAAAAATATCATTATTTATTATTACTGCCCAAATTCAATATTTCGATGTATTTCAAAAATTCAAGGAAACAGGTTTAATGCGGGGGCATTTTCACACCGGGCTTGAGTGGGGTGGCCTGTGGGATACAGGGGCAAACTCGGGGTGGGTGGCTCGCATAACCCGTGGATTTGGGGCCCATGTGAGGCGGGTGACTTGTGTGAGGCAGAGCGCATGGATTTGGGGCCCACGTGGGGGCAGAACCCATGGATTTGGAGGGATTAATTTGCCATGCTCTATTATCAGTTCAAGCTTTTAGAGCAAGTGGTTAATTGTCTTGCATCAAATTAGTATCAAAGCGGGAAGTTACGTGTTCGAGATTCCTCATGGGGGGTGATTAATGCGGGGACTTTTTCACACCGGGCTCGAGTTGGGTGGCCTGTGGGATGTGAGGGCACACTCGGGGTGGGTGGCCCGCATAATCCATGGATTTGGGGCCTGTGTGAGGTGGGTGACTTGTGTGAGGTAGAGCCCATAGATTTGGGGCCCACGAGGGGGCAGAACCCATGGATTTGGGCCCGTGAGGAGGGTTTGGCCGAGGACCTAACCCATGGATTTGGGGCCTGACTATGAGATAAAGGGATTAATTCGCCAATCGCCATGTTCTATCAGTTTGAGCTTTTAGAGCAAGTGGTTAATTGTCCCGCATCAAGGTTCTTACATATTTGTTAAAAAACATACTCGGATTTGACCAAATTTATGGAACCTGCATCTTCATGTTGTGGATTTGATCGAATAAACCTGTGCAGACAAAATCCAGGGAGACTTTCCAGAAACAATGGAACTCATTTTCCTATTCTTGTCTTGTAGTAGTGCTGTGCTGTCTCATTCAACTTGTCAAGTCTTTTCCTTGAATTACTCTCAATTTTCTCCAAGCAGCTCAAATCTCTGTTGCCTTTTAAAAAAAGAAAAAAAAATCTATTAGAGTTCCAAATTGTGTACGTGTGGCTAACATGGAATACTTACGAATTCAATTCATGAAATCGTACATCTTTTCCTCAATTCAGAGCTATTTTAAACGTTATTGCTATCTGCCTTGCCATGCCTTCCAATTCCCTTGGAGAAAGATTTCTGATTTCTTCTATTGTGCCTGCTTGTATTGTCCTTGGCAGGAAGGGGTCAGGGGAGGGGTGGTTATCAGTCAGAGGCCCCGAGGGGGCGTTTCAGCAGTCGAACTTTTGGGAGGGGAAATGGGCAAGAAGCTGGTGACAGGGACTACAGCAACAGGCCGAGGGGGAATGGTTTCCATCAGCGGGGCGGGGTCCCATGGCAAGAAAGGGGGATCTTAGGGAACCATGTATCCGGGAATGGTCCCTACTCTTCAGAGGCCTAAGCCTCTTAGTACATCTCTTTAGGCAGAGGGAGAGGGATGGAGAGAGAGAGTGAGCTTTAGGGTTTTCAGGTGCAGTCCTCCATTTTAACACATTTATATTATTTTCAGGAAATATATATATCCATATTTTTGTGGAGCTTCATTAGCCATCTGGTTTGAGCAGCAGCACCCCTGATTTTGGTGTTTGCATAATCATAGTTTCTTGTTTCTTTGTTTTATTTCCCTTGGTTGTGAGAGATATCTTGTGATTAGTGTGTTTGGGATGGGCCTTGCTTCCGTCCTTTTATCTATCTTTTAATACACGGTGTCAGATATTCCCCCCCCCTTTGGATTTTTCATATAGGGTGCATAAAAAAGATGGGAGGTTGTGTGGAAATGGCAGATAACTGCAGTTTTGGAGGGTGCATTCAATTGCACCAAATATCATGATTAATCAAGTTTATTTTGGTGTGAAATTTCATGAAATTTGGTGCAACCAATTGCACCCTTTCAAAAGAAGAAAGAAAAAGAAAAAAAGGGAAACCATGCAGTGCACAATGACATCTGATAGTCACTTCATTCATCTGGAACACACCGAGTGAAAGCCCAGGTACACCGAGTGAAAGCCCAGGTGATGATGATCTGGAGGAACCACTGAACGCACCATGATTTTATGGTGCCCACAAACAAGCCCTTTAAGACATTGAATTTGGCATAAGTTACCTAAAATGAGTGGGGAGACTACCTTTGGATGGCAGCTTCCATCTAAGAAGCAAACGTTGCTGTTTGGTGCATCCCTCTTCCAATAGGGGTGTGAAATGGGAGTTCCCTAATATCCAAGTCTTTGTAACAGCGCCTGTGCTGAAAAGGTTATATCAACTGGTAAAATGAATTGCACCCTGAAAGCCTGTTTTGCCAGATACGCAGCTCTGGAATGGCTGAAATCCATATTCATGATAACTGCCACCTAACACAACTCAACAACGAGTGGGAATGGTTGTATCAACTTGTAAAATGAACTTTCCCAAAGCTTGATACGAAACACATTTGACATTCCTTGAAATCCTCAGATTGCAAGCTTCTGAACATGTTTATACCACATCCGTCAATTGAATTGCAAATCTTAAACAAGACCACGTTTGTATGATTGTATCTTCGCCTTAAATCTCCTTCCTGGAAGGAGAGATTTAACAGTGAATAACAGAAGACACCAAAACTACCTGATCAACCATAAAACATGCTTCTGCGTTCTCTCTCTCCACTAAATCTATACAATGAATATATTTACCATGATTTATAAATGTCTTGTGGAAGATGTCCACTTAGGATATTCAGAAAATTCTATCTAATGCAATAAAGAGATTACATGGTCTGCATACGATATCCCTTCCTAACACACGTTAAAAGTTCTCACTTAAAACTCATGTTGGAAGACACCATAGAAGCCATGATCAAGCACTTGCAGAAGCCACAGCACCATGGAAAACTGGTATTCCTTGGTAATTACTTGATCTGCTGTCTTCTTCTTCTTCGTCCTCTATTTCCCAAAGAAAACTAGCATACGCTGCAAGAACATGGCTGCACACAAGAAGAGAAAATTTGCAAATTTGTCAGATATCCAGGTTTCAATGTGTCAGTGCATTTTGAATACCATGAATGGTTGTGCTCGCTTGTAGGAACCAGAGTTCTAAAAGTCACTGATTGCTCGAAATCTTGCTGAGTTCCTGCAAGACTTGTCAGGTTGACTCGACTACTCGCTCTACTCAACATGGGCTCAATGGAGTCACCCATTTTGGCATACAAAATGCATAGGTGAGGACGAGGGAATTGAACTTTGGCCTCTTGGTTATGGTATGGCAATTCAATCAATGCACCATTTGATGAGCTGTTGATTAATTTTGTATTTTATGTCTTATTGGCATTATACCTATTTTAAATACCTATTAGTTATCACAAAGATTTTAGTTTATAATTATTGAATATTTAGTCGAGTTGGGTCAAGCCTATTTTCATCTGTTCAGGTTAGTTTGGTTTGATACAATATGCTAATGGTAAGACTTCATATGGGTTTGATGTACTCTTATATTCAACAAATGGCCCAACACTCAACGCTGGTCAAAGCATCTTGATCAGACAGTCTAGCTGTAGGGTCACCTCTTGGATGGGCCATGGCCTAATAATTGCACAAACAGAGCCTTCCAAAGGCAGGCAATTGATTGGACAGTTAAAAAAAGATCCAATTAGTGGACTTAATAGTCGATCTTGATTGGCAGGGTAAGTCTACCAATTCAATTATAGAGATGGTCCATACAATTGACTTTTAGTGGATGCTTTACATATAGGACGATTCCTCTTTATGTCTGGGGAATGATCACCTACAAGCCATATTCTCTTGCCTTCAGAATTTTCATTTCCAATTTTGCCCTTGCAAAAACATGGTTTTAAATACATGTATTTTCAAGGACAAAAGGGTTTTTAATAATGGTTGTAGGTTATCTTACAACCTGTTGTAGGTGATGAGTCATCTTCTATATTTGTAGAAGATTTCATGGCTGGTCTGAGAAATACATACCTATCTTCAGGAGCAGATTGAACTGCCTGTTCAAAGTAGCTCGATGCTCTTTCTTGATCATGATGGCGCTCCCAAATTAATTTCGCATACTGCGACAAGAGCTCACCGTCGCCTGGTCCTGCAAGTACGGCCCTTGAATAGTATTCCTCTGCTCTCGCGAAATCTCCCTTGGACTGTTGTCATGATAATACAAAATTATCTTAGTAAAGAATTCTTTATTTACCCAAAAAACCAAAGAAAGAAGAATTCTTCAGATTGAATAAACTAGAGAGGAAATTGCCTAACTCTTTTCGATATTTGCATTTTGCAGTACTTGATTTAGTGAAAACTTACTAGCTTTTAACAAATATTAGTCCGTGATCATCTTTAAAATACTCAGGCCTGTTTGGTAGACATCCAAAAAATGAGTTCATCTCATTTTAGTTAATTGTAATTATGTGTCAGAGATCATATTTCATTTTATTAAGGATTAAAACTAATCATGTACCAACAATCATCATCTCTAATACATAATTATGGCTAAATAAAATTAGATGAACGGCCTGTTTGGTAGACGCCTAATTTTTCAGCATTCACATCAAGAGTCATAGTTACAAATTGCAATTACATTAATTTGAAGTTGGATTTGAAAGAATCCTAAGCTGTAATTTAAAAAATGAATAAGAAAATTGTTAATTAGCTTAATATAATCATAAGAATTAAGAAAATGAAAAACCAAATACATAACAGAAATCCAATTAAAATGAGAAGAAAGGCCCCATCATTGGCATCCAATGAAAACGCATCCCTACCAGTCCGATCATTCCATCGATAAGTCATAGCCTGCTTTTATGGATGCAAAGACTCTGGCCATTCATCGAACGGTTGGGATCATTTAAGTGGTGCAGATTTTGGACATGGCCCACCAGAGTGGGCAGTTTCGCTTACAATCTTACATTTTGATTGATGATTATTCGTATAAGAAATAAAAATAATGACAAGAAATCAGAATTCCCATTAAAGAGAGAGAGAGAAGGGAAAAATAGAAGAAGAAAAGACCTATCTAAGCTGTTGAAGAAAATGCAAGAAGAAAATCATAAGGACAGATCTCACCTGATACAGAAACTTTGCATAGTTCCTCAGAAGCAGAGGATTGCAGGGATCTTCTTCAACCATCCTCTTATAATGATTCTCAACGTCTGAACCATCTCCCCCTCTGCTGGAATCAGCAAACTGAAAACCACTCCTGCAGCCAGTCACGAAATCAGACGGATTACCTGCATCAATTCCAAGCCCTCTGGCAAGAAACAGAGGAGGAGCTTCCGCCCCATTATCAAACACACCCTCTTCATTCTCTTCCTCTAGCCCAACCAATCCCATGCCTTTTTCATTGGCGAAGTTGAAATCTCCTCCGATCGACATTATATTCTCTCCGATAGTAACAGACCTCGGCAAACCTTCAAGCCCACCGACTTCCTCTTCTTCCTCTTCTTCGTCGTATTCATTTCCTCTTGAATCATACACCGTAAACGATGGAATCGTCTGCAATACTGGACTGGGTCTCCGGGGCAACTTGGATGGGACTGAATTATGGAAATCGTCGTCGTTGGCAGAAAGACCTGCCAGGTTGCCGTCTGAATGGGCCCTTCGGAAGCCTTTGGTGCTGACGCCGGATTCTGGAATGAAGTCGGGAGTGCTGGCGAAGGAGTGAGAGATGGGAGAGGAATTGCATGTGAAGGAATGGAAGTTGGAATGGGTGGAGTGGGAGAAGGAGATCTTCTTGAGGTGGTCAGATGGGGTTTTGTTGGAATCAAAGGAGTTGTTAGGACTGTCTGAGAAAGAGGAGAGAAGGGATCCAAGAACAGGAGTTGAAGAGCTTCTCAGCAACATACTTTCTAAGCTGTGATTGGATTTTGGTTTTCTTTGTAGAAGAGAAACTGCTTTAGTAGAAGAGAAACTGCTTTAAAACAATGAAAGATTTATGAGTTAGGAGTCTGGTACTGATTTTTGAAGAATGAAAAAACATACAGATTCTTGAAAGAAATATATAGAGTATAAAAAACCATAGATAATAGTGGAGAATGATTCAGTAGTGTGGACGTGATCATTGCATGACATCCGTTCCGTCCATCAGGTGGGACATTCGGTGTTATGCTATGTGGTAAAAAATCATCCCTATTGGAAGCTCAGGTGGGCCATATGATAGGAAACCCTTGGGAGGGGCATCCACCCAACCAAACTCATCCCAATCTTGAATAGAGTGATTCATAAATTAGTTTGATAATGTGAGTTTGCCACTTGCGTATGCACCTCAGCATGCAGCCAAAAGTGCCACACTCGGGATACATGTAGCACATCCAATCCGTGTATCATAAGGTTCGTAGGACCATTTGGCCAAAATATCGGGTTGTTAATGATCAGAGCGGTTCATCAGCTACCAAGATTAATGGACGGTCTTCGACAACTTAAAAGATCCTAGTCATTTTTTCTGATATCTGACACCTACGTAACAATGGCTGCTGCAAATAGATTCTCGTGGAAATCACGGGTCCACCGCTCTATACATACCTAACAATAAAATAGCGATTTGCCAGTAGGATGCACGTGATTTCTGTATAAAAAACATCTCCGTCAGTGTACGATTGTCCGTGGGTTGCTCCAGTGTTGCTGTAAATCATGCGCCACTAACTGGACGGTCAAGATCGAGCCCGATCTTTTGTTGCAGTTTTCGGATCTTACCAAACGGACGGTCTAAATTGCTGGCCATGTACGTTAGTTGAAAGTTGGATAAGGTTCATTCATTCACTTATCCAGGCGAAATGCCCCTCGATATTGTGGTACAAGTGCATGGCAATCCGAGCTCCATCATCTTGGGGATCCCGAGATATTCTTGTGCCGAGGGTTGTGTTGGGCCCACAGAGATGTCGGTGATAAATCCACTCCGTCCATTTGTTTTGAAAAATCACAACAAGATATAATTTTAAAAATCAAGCAGATCCAAAACTCATGTGGGCCATACTAAACGAAACGGTGGGGATTGAATGCCTGGTGGGTGACAAAAGTTTTATATCAGGATTATAGATATGTGTTTCTAAACTTTATCTGAGTGGCAATGACCTTATGAACGGTTTGGATGGTATAAAAGCATCATAATCAGCTCCCTAAATATTTCAACGGAGGACATTTTTGTTCCCATTGTTTCGCTGTTGTGGCTTTTATCTTCCTGATTTTTAGAATCGTATCATATTATAGTCTTTCAAAAGAGATGGACGGAATGGACGTTTCATGGACATCTCTGTGGGCCATATGCAGCCCCGGGCAGAAGCATATCTATGGGTCATGGGCAATCCGCTTCCCCACTTCCGCCGGTGACAACAGCAGTGACGTAATGCGGTGTGATTTGATTTAGATCTAAGTTGAAGAGGTATGACCCGATGAGACACTACCCAACGTTACACAGCGGCGCGGACGCGGTACGTCCTGGTTGGATGTGGTCTGGTTCGCCTTAGCCTCGGTCGAAAATGGGCCGGTCCATTAACTACTCGATCGAATAACTGTCCAGAATAATTGTCCAACATGCCTTTCATGATCTTGTTATGAGAAGATCAGATATGTTTCAACCCCAAGCTTCGAAGCTATTTAGAACTGACTCGAGGTGCAAGACTAAAATCAGAGTTATGAGAATAGCCAAGGGAATGACTTCCAATTCGACATTAGTTATGCCTTCGCTTCGAGGCCCTAGGTGGAATGATCTGGGGCCGGGGCTGTCGACTCGGGATTCAGGGCGGGATCCTGAAATGATCCGAGGCTGAGGCAGGCGGCTCAAAGTGATCTGAGGTTGGGGCAGTCGGTTTGGGATTTAGATCAGAATCCACCAATGAGGAAGACCATGAGGTGTCCCACTACCACACCATTGGCGACGATTATTTAACCGCCCACGTCTGCACGACCACACAACGACTAGGTAGCCGAATCACCCGCAGGATATGACAAATGCCCCAAGATATGCTGAGTTATGCGGGCATGCTCATCTTAGGTGAGGGGTATAAATAACATCTTGCGGGGAGGAAACAGGTACGCAATATCTCGCACTCTGCCTCTATAACTTAACTTAGACTCAGATTCCCTTGACCTGACTTAGGCATTGGAGAGTCCCCTGTTTAGGCCAGGGTCTCCTTTGCTCACCATTGTTGTGCAGTGTTAGGTCTCTGAAGCGGCTTGAAGTTTGGAAATCCGAGCGGAGAGTACTATAGATTTTTTCTACAATATTTTTGGTGCCGTTTGTGGGAAATTGATACAAAAAGTCAGTTTTCTATTTTCCAACACAATCACAAAAGGAAAGAAGAAATCTGTAACTGTGGAGCTGGAGCCGAACGATCAAACTCGGTCTTCCTCGTTGCTTTACGCCAAGTCGGTTCTAAGACCATCCCAGTGTTCTCGTAATCGGGCGAGTAAGTATCGAGCCATGCAAAGCGAGATCCAAGTCTTAAGTGATGAAATCAATCAGATGAAGAACAACAAGAGCAACAACCGCATCCCGTTTGGAAAACAATCAGACCGGTGGTGAAAGTCGAGTCTGCACCGCCGAGTGCGAGACCCGAAGGATCACAACATCAATTCACACAGGTTCTAGCTTTAGTTTAGAACCCCCCTTTGACCCAAAACCAAGTTCTGGTTTTGAACATAACGACTCAGGCTCTGACGAATGCTTCAGTCACTTCAGCCCTGACACTGACGGATCTCCGTCATGAGCTGGAGAGGAGAAGGGGGGACCCCTGAAGTAGAGGCTTCGCGAGAAATGATAGCTGAAAACAGAGATCGGTGGGAAGCACGGTTTGCAGAACTTAATAATCGGGTTTTGATACTACAATAAAATCAACAGCCTTCGTCCGTTCTTACCGCTGTTCAAGCAATGATGGAAGAAACCGAGTCTCCCTTCACCTATGCAATCATGAGCGAGGTGATGCCGCAGAGGTTCTGGATACCTCCTGTCATCTAGTACTCCGGGTCTGGAAACCCGTCTAAACACGTAGAGGCCTATTGCTCATGGATGCAAATCCAGATGGCCACGGACGCGATAATGTGTAGGGGATTCTCGATCACCTTTACCGGATCCGCTCGAAATTGGTATAGGCAACTTAAACCCAATTCAGTTGGTTCCTTCGCAGAGCTCAGCAGATTGTTCCTTACCCAGTTTATAAGTGGTAAGAAGAATCGAAAGCCAACTACTCATTTTGTTCACCATTAAGCAGGGGCCTAAAGAGTCGTTGAAGGACTTCATCGCCTCTTCAACGAGGAGGCATTGTAAGTGAAGGACTACGATGGCAAAATGATACTCTCTGTCATGTTCAGCGGTCTGAAAGAGGGGAAGTTTACTTTCTCCATTGGGAAGAATCCATCGAAGACGTTGGTTGAGCTTGTCACCAGAGCTCAAAAATACACTAATGCCAAAGAGTTCTCCAACTCTCGCAAAAGTGTTCAAGTGGCAGAGCCACCAACTAAAGGGAAGAGGCTGAGGAATGAAGAACCCCAGCCATCCAACAAGACATTGGATGACCAAGTCCCTCGTGATCGTCGACCGAGTAGGAAGCTTGAGGGCAAGTTCCGTTCCTACACCCCCTCAACACATCTACAGAGCAGATATTGTTGGACACAGGGGATAGAAGCTTCTGAATTGGCTCGTTTGCAAGAAGGCTGATGCAGAACACCAAGACAGGCGCAAGTATTACTAGTTCCACTGCGACTACGACGACAATATGAGTGACTGCATGGATCTCAAAGACGAGATCGAGATCCTCATCCGTAAGGGTCATTTGTGCCGATACACCAAGGAGGAGAGAACAACTTAGAGCATAGAGCAGCCAGGCAAAGTTGCAGAAGAACCGGTCAAAATTCGTACCATCTTTTGTGGTTTGTCCGGTGGAGGAGACTCAAACAGGGCTCGTAAAGCCCACTCTCGGAAGTCTGACCCGGATCACTACGTCCACATGACCGAGAGGCCGAGGAAAGAACTCTGAGTCAACCCTTGTAGCCTGACCTTCACAGAAGACGATGTGCGCGAAATTCAACATCCCATGACGATGCCTTAGTGGTGACTATGACCATAGACAACCATAAGGTGTACCGCATCTTAGTCGACACCGAGAGCTCGACTGATATAATATACTCGGAAGCTTTCAAAAGAATGGGGATTCTAAGGTCATGCCTCAGACCTGTAAAGACCCCTCTGCATGGCTTTGCCAGAGAAAGGGTGATCTCCAAAGGAGCTATCTCCCTCCCAGTGACCGCGGGAGAAGGACGACATCAAGTCACCCTCCTAGTGGACTTCCTCTTTGTTAATATGCCATCAGTGCACAACGTCATCCTGGGCAGACACTCCCTCAATGCAATGAGAGCGATCGTGTCCACATACTATCTAATGATGAAGTTTTCTATCAAAGGCGGAATAGGCTACCTCCGAGGCGATCAATGTGAGGCTCGAAAATGTTATGTGATAACAATGAAGATAAACGCTGGTCAGAGTATAGCAAACAAAGGAATATTGTAAAAAGATTGTTCGGGATCCAACCTGGAAGGGTAAATCGGGTAGGAACCCGAGTCCTTAGGTTCCTTAGCTCCGCTGCCGGCACTTCCCACTCGCCTGAAGCCTAAAACTACTTGTTCTTCCAATCCTTGTTAGAGGATGGAAGTTGCAGGACCAGCCCCGAGCCCTTGTTGCTGCTGGTCGCAAAATAGTACCACGGTTCCTGACTATCATGCTTGATAAAGTATAAACTTATCAGCTCTTTTGGTGTCAGTTCTAGGTTCTTAACTTGACGTCAGATGATGCATGAAGATATTAAAACCCTCCAAGCATTGGGAGTGAACTGGCTTGGGGCCAGTCTCAAGTAAGTTGTTAGGGCTCGGATGAAGGGATGCATCAAAAGGCGGAGTTCACATTATAGGGCGCAGGGGAAGATCACTACTTTCCCTTCGGCAGGAGCTTCAGCGGTGTCAAGGGGCTTTAGCGCTCGTATCCAGACGAAGTCCGAGATCTCAAATTCTGATTGGACTCATTCCATATGGGACTCGACCAGCACAGAGCCTCCTGGGATGGTCTTCGCGGCTCGCTCACTCGCGGACATCTCCTTAGACCCCTCTGTCGAATCTCGGGGGCCTCGGGAGGCTTTTTTTTCACCCTTGCAGCGCATTCAAGCCCCAACCTCTTTGCCACTCCTGGGAGGAGGGTACAGGGGTACTACATCATGGGGGCCTTCAGAGGCCTCTCGTCTATCATCCAAGCTCTCTGGCCCGAAATCATCTTCGAAGGCATAATCGCCTCAGACCATCTCCGAGTCGTTCAACATTCTACAGAAACAAAGGGAATAAGGGTAATCCGAAAGTGAAGAGGGGACTCATCGAAAGCTGTTCGGAACGGTCACCGAAAATTACTTCTACCGAAAATTTCTAATCGGTTGGAATCGCTTCTCCCACAGGTCATAATCGCTGGAATTCGCCTCCTCAGGCAGCTCATAGCAACGAGAATTCAGAAAATAGAAATGAGGGCGTTTTCGAACACTAGGGTTTTTTATAACCCACGAATGATTCTTGCATTTATGGCGAGAAATGATGGCCGCAGCCGAACCGTCATGAGCTGACTTCAGAAGATATGTGGCTAAGCGCCACTGGCTTAGGCACTGGCGAGTCATGTGCCCCTGGCATTAGGTGACGAACTCCGAGCAGTGGAAGCGTCACGTAGCTATCCCTCTTGGCTCACATGGAGACCTCTCATAATTATTTGGATGATTCAAAATCCTAACCGTTGCCATGCGTCCGCCTGAGGTTAACTTGTGGACAGAAAACTCCGGGTACGTATCTTTTCAGATATGGAAACCATGATTGTGGCTGCACGCGTCACGGGCGCAACGGTGGAGGCTACTGATTTTTTGCATAGGGCTTACTCTCTGAGTCCGTATCCGAACTTAGAGAGTAGGGGACTTTTGTTATGGGAAGATCAGAGACATTTCAACTCCGAGCTCCGAGGCTATTCAGAGTCGACTCAAGGCGCAAGACTAAGCTCAGAGTTATGAGAATAGTCGAGGGAAGGACTTCCAATTCGACATTAGTTATGCCTTCGCTCCAAAGCCCCAGGCGGAATGATCTGGGGTTGGGGCTGTCTACTCGAGATTCGGAGCGTGATCCTAGAATGATCCGAGGCTGAGGTAGTTGGCTCGGAGTGATCCGAGGTTGGGGCGGTAGGTTCGGGATTCGGATTGGAATCCACTAATGAGGAAGACCATGACGTGTCCCACTACCACACCATTGGCGACGGTTACTCAACCGCCCATGTCTGCATGACCACACAATGACTGGGTAGCCGAATCACCTACAGGATGTGGCAAATGCTCCAAGATATGCCGAGTTATGTGGACATGCCTATCTTAGGTGAGGAGGTATAAATAACATCTTGCGGGGAGGAAATAGGTACGTAATATCTCGCACTCTCCCTCTATAATTTATTTAGACTTAAAATTCCCTTAACTTGACTTAAGCATCGGAGGGTCTCCTGTTTAAGCTAGGGTCGCCTTTGCTGATCATTATTGTGCTCTCAAGTGACTCAGAGTACGGACATCCAAGCAGAGAGTACTCCGGATTTTGTCTGCAACAGCCCCCGTTTATTTATAAAGGCCAGCGGGCTAACCGAATCACGCCACACTGCATCTATCTCTATTATATTTTAATAGATTAAAACATGGCCGAGTTAACTCCAGTCAAAGGGATTTCGAGCTGAGTCATTATGAGGTCTTGGTATTTATTCCCAGGGGTGGCCAACATGGAGTGTGTGTACTGACAACCCAAAAAAAGAAGAAGAAAAAAAAGAAGCTGAGTCGTTATGAAATTCAACTACAAGAATGATTCAGTCTCGACTCGGAATGAGTCATGAAGTCGACCTGACTTCGGTTCATGTAGACTACCTCCACAGTTAACGTAGTAACTAACTAACCATCGATTTTAGACTAGAAATGTGGGCTTTTGACTTCTTAGGCTCTTTGGTAAGAAGAGCACAGGCGTGTGCAATAAACCCAAGTACACACCAAACATGTGAAGCATGCCACGATAGGTCCAAGAATCAGTTAGATCTACTGGTTAGGTGGAGCACCGTTTTCAAAATAAACGTACGACAGTTTAAAACTTTTCTGAAGGTTTTTTTTTTTTTACCCCATCCACTTGTTTCCAGCATTGGGCCTCACATGCTAAGTGGCCCAGATTCATTTTTGGGAAAGCATGCAGAAGGTCAGACCAAACAGATAGATGAGTTGGATCTCGCACATGCGTTCATGAGCTTTATTGCAGACGCGTGTGACGTCAGCATTGGGAAAGCTCTCTTTTCGTGATTCAACACCAAAATGGCCAAAGTGAGATATAAAGAAAGATGACTGCTGGTATGTATCTTGCGCTGCATACAACTTGTATGAATTCCCTTTCTCAAGGTGCGCGTGGCAAATCAGGACAGTTAATATGGTGGGCCACCATCTGAATAGGCCACTGGTCCAAAAATGGCAGTGACGGGAAATTCTGACGTTCTAACAGCACCTTTTTCAGATCACTCGTTGGATGGCTACCACAGTCCATATCCGTTGACTTTGAGATATAGCCTATCGACCGGATGTCCCACCAGAATAACAGCTCTGATCACAAAATGCTCGCCATGAAAATCCCATTCCATGGGAGTAGAACGATAAGAGAGAGAGAGAAAAGGGGGTTAAAGCGTACCTTAACAGGGAGGAGAGAGAAAGCGCTTGCAAAAGAGCCTGAGAAGGTCAGAGACGGGGGAGGGGCCTTCTTATATGTACAGGCTTCGAAAGCTGGCAAGAAAGGGAACGTGATGGCGAAGGAATATTCGAAACTGTGATACTCTTGCAGGGTACCATAGATGATACACAGGCGCTTATAAATTTCTGACATACAGGTAATTCAAATTCAGCTGTACAAGTTCTGGGTCTCAGTTTAGATGTATCATTGGTCAAATATTAAGAATTTATTGTTATCTGATCACTGGGTTATTCGATAGTTATTGGACGGTTAAGAATAAAAAATATCCAATTTCGACGCACAAGGGATGTTAGGATTATTAAATCATTCTGATTTTTGAAGTGTGAGTTATCAGCAGCAGATTCCATAATTTAATCGGTTTAGTTTAAGTTAATCTATGCCACGTGTACAATTACTAAATGCCAGCGTATCAAGCGTCGTAGGCTGCCGGAGTATCAAATAACCCCGTTTCGAAGAAGGGTGGGAGTGTTTGGATTGACTTGGGTGGCTTCTCAGCTGGAACACGGGACCTTGGTGTACCATAGGCTGTGGCGCACATTAGAACCAGCTGCCTCATACGTCTTTCTTGGGACAAAAAAATCTCATGGGAAGGACGCGGTGGAAGCCATGAGTATTCGTTTGCCTCAGCAGATTGCATGCGTGTACAAGATCCTATCCGTTCTTCATGCTTGGATCCACGTGTAAGACTCTTATCGGATCATTGATTTAGATCTGTTTGTTGGATTATTCAAATTTAATAATTTAGTCAACCTCACTATAATTGCGATAATTGTAAATAGGTCGTGGATGTTCTTATACACGATTATTAAGCTGCATGTGAAAATATACCGTGTGGAGACCCGGGAAGAATCCCTTCATATAAATAAATATCTTTGGTCCCTTTACCAAGATGGCGAAAGATGAGGATTTACGTTTGTAACCCCAAGGCATCGAAAATATCTATCTTCATTATTGATGAATGGATGAATAGACCATCCAACAATTATGCAGTTCGTATCTAGCACCACCGTCAAAGTTTATGAATTTTGAGACCAATCATCTCTCTACACGTGTGGTTGATGAGTGGGTTGTGTCTTCCACACGTGTCACTTGGCCAGCGTGGAACACGAATGCCACGAAAGTGCAGTGCTGGAATTCGCTTTAGCTTCCTTGGTGATCTGGCGTCGGGTTTTGAACACGACAAGGTGTCAAAGATGAGAACGTGGAGCACCCTGGTCCACCTAAATTGAAGATGGCGACATTTTGGACACGGCAAGGACAGGCTACCACAACAATGACTCTTGGAATACAGGCACGTGCGCTGATGGAGACTGTTGACCTGCACAAGTCCGACCCGACTGAAGGACGCCCTCTGGAAACTCTTCCTATCGACGGTGCATCGGAGACACGAATAGAGAGCCTGTCAATCTCGGCTGTGACCTGTGCGCTGTTCGGGTACACGCCACACATATTCCAGCACCACACATTGATATAAGATCTAATGCATTTACCATATAGATGCTCTCTCCTAAGAATAAGATCAGAACCCTTAATAAGGTGGGCCACAGTTTACAAAGTACATGTAGGGCTAAAATAAATTGACCGTAAGTTTTCTTACCTATATAACTCTTTGTAAGTTGGGTTTATATTCGGTTTTAGGTATCAAAGTTGGAGTAGGATTTTGGTTGACTGAGTAATTGTTTTAAGTGGTGTCTTAATCATACATGTGAGTTCAGTCTGATGCCACATGCTTGAATACCTCTTTATCAAAGATACTTGGGAATTTTAATAGTCGGACTTGGGCCTTTTTAAATGATAAAACTGTTTTAAGGAAGGAATGATTTCTTTTGGATCGAATGATTCCATCCATTGGGATACAACATGCTACCATGATCATTCATGTTAAAAGTGAAAAGCCAAAGTACCCAAGGAAACACCCAAATCCATAGCTCAACTGGCAGGCTAAGTAGAAATATATCATTTCAACACTGGAGGTCTTGGTATCGATCTCTAGCAAAGGTGGCTAACATGGAGTGTGTGTACTGACATGGGTGCGTACTACCAAGTTAACCTAATAAAAAAAAAAAGAAAAAAGAAAAAAAAGTATTATAGGAGAGATGGTGGCCTTATATATACTCCCTAAGCTTTTTGGAATCGATGCTTGACATGGCTTCGCTTGATATGTTTCTTTTATGAGACGCGACCAATTACACTATTATACCATTGTATATGGGTGTATCTTTGATTCAGATGATTTTCATCTATTAATGTCTTTGAGTATGTAAGGTTAATCATATTTGGTTGTGTCTTTGGGTGTTATCATGACATCAAATGTGTTTCCAAAAACATGATGCGTACGCTTCTCTTGTGCTTGCTTAGTACATGTCGTGGAGAGAATGACCGTCATTAGGTTTTCAATAGTGCTTATGTATTTTAGCATCTTAGTTTTCCTAATGCAACACGCTTTTCTATTAGAGATGTGTTCAAGATTGTGAACAGGTTAAGTGTAAACAAATTCAATTGAGGGTTTTTTATTGGCTTTTTGCAGTGTCCTTTTGGTACAAGGATTAGGTACTGAACCTACCAACATCAGTTTAAGCCTTGGCATGACGTGATGGAATTTGATTAGGTAGTAGGCTGCTGTCAAAGATAGGGCATGGTTGAGAATAACATTTAAATATACTTTGGAACTCATCTCTTACAATAGCCTACCTTCCAATTAAATCCTTCCATGTCCGGCCTTCATCTCTGAGAACAACCTACTGTTGGATTAAATCTTTTCATGTATGGACCTCATTTCTAGCAGCAACATGTTGCATGATTAAATCCTTTTATGTAGGGCTATCAATGGGCTAGGTAAGGGCTGGCCGAGCTCTATCGAAGCTCGGCTTGCAATTTTGAACTTAAGCTCAAGTCTAGCCTGGGCCCGTGATGGGCTGAAATAGTCCAACCCGAGTCAGCCCAAGACATAATTTACACAAAGCCTGAACCCAATTCCTGAATATCTTTGTGGATAAATGATATTTTGATGTGCCTCACGTGTGAAAGAGAGGAAGAGAATGAAAGAAAAGGAGAAAATTAGATTTAGAGAAGGCCTATTGGGCTTGATTTACAATCGGGCTCCTGATTTAAGCCAGGGCCCAACCATCAGGCCTGATACACCACCCCAAACCCAGACCAATACAGGCCGAGCCCGAAGGTCCGTCAGGACTACCCAGCCAATTGACAGCCCTACTTCTACGTCAGGCTAAGAGGAAGGCAAGTGTTGGCAGGGACAGTATCCAATCCACACCCATCTTAATATACCATGTTAGGATGTATCTGACCTAACCTCCTGAAAAAATAGATGCTGATTCCCTTATGACACTTCCATCATGGATATCCCCCATGGTTTGGGCTAACAGGGCCATCATGACTAAGTGTTTTATATCCATATATGCTGTCCATCTATTTTGGCAGCTCGTTTTTAAGCACGGCCTAAAAATGAAGCAGATCCAAAGCTCGAGTAAACCACGTTTCAAAAAAATAACGAAGATAATGGCACCCACTGCTGAAACCGTCCTAGGGCTATTATAATACTTATTCGCCATCCAACTTGTTCATGAGGTCACGAGCCTGAGCAGAGGCAAAACACAAACATCAGCTTGATCCAAAGCTTACATAGTCCCCGAGAAGTTTTTAATGATGGGTGTCTAATTACCACTGTTTCCTATGGTGCGGTCTGCTTCAAATTTGGATCTGCTTTATTTTTAAGCTCATGCCTTAAAATCAAGGTCAAATTGATGGACGGTGGAGATAAAACACATACATCATGGTGGTGGCCCTACAGTCTCTGCCAAATGGCTAAAATTTTAAGACAGTTACACTTAGCTAGTTCTAGCCGAGTTTATCAGTGGACAAGCCCATTTTGGTCGGACGCGCTTGGACCCATACATTGGATGGCTTGGATCTCACGCACGTGCATTACATTTGTACATGGGATGGCGGCATGCAGGGGGTGCGACCTGGGTTGGGTCAACCTGGGCTTGGGCTGAAATTTCTATCCCTACTGGTGAATCCGGACCATCCATCTGGTCAGCACTATTAGATATGACCCACAGCTGTACATTTTCCTAGTTAGAATACTACTGTTTTACTCGTAGAGCAGTCTGTCTTTCAACGTGCCCTATTCAATAGTTTGGTTTGTCTTATGACTCAGATTCTTCAGTCGGTTTGTCTTGCACTGTGGGCCATCCCCAGAAGACCCCCAAATGAATGGTCTGGATTCATCATCCATGACCGGATGGACAGTGTTTTTGCAACAAACCTGGACTGGTCCTCTGTGTACAGAACCAGAAAATTCCTCCAAAATTAGCACGTGACAGGTGTGCGTTGAAAGGTTAAGTAGAAGCTACAAGGAAGAGGAATCCAAAGGGACTTCCTTTGTGGTATGCGTGCCACACGTGCGTGTAATTATGGCGGTCCAATAATGACGTGGGCCACATGCAACGTCCAATATGGACCACCATTGTTCTTATTTTTCCTGATGCACACGGGACCACATGATGAGTGGACAGACCACGATATCTTCAATGTAGACTCCACGTGATTAATGGTCCAGTTCTTGCGCGTGCCACGGAGATGTGGGCAGTTGCTGTTTTTCTAATCTTGGCCGTCTGTTCCGGGCCTGTTGGATTGTGAGATTTTGGCCATTCATCAGAAGGTTAATCGTGTTATCATTCTGACCCAAAAATCAGCGGCTGCCCTATTCATTCGGTGGGCCATAAATGATTCTAGATATCGAGAATATTTTCTAGACGATTTGCGTGGCGTATTAGAAGACGCCATGTGCATCTATGGTAGTAAACACAGTGTCCATGGTCCTTCGAATTTTCGAAATCGGATTGCGTACTGTAGAACGCTCTTATCGTACTGAGTAAACTCTTTTGGGCCCACTGTGAATTGATGTGGTTTATCCACTCCGTCCATCCGTTTTTCCAGATCATTTTAGGGGTTGAGCCCAAAATTTAAGTATATCTAAAGCTCAAATAGACTATACCACAGGAAACAGTGGAATTATTTATTTCCACCGTTGAAACCATTCTAAGGCCCCATTGATATTTATTTGTCATCCAAAATGTTCATAAGATCACAAAGACATGAATGAAGGGAAAACACAAATATCAGCTTGATCTAAAACTTCTGTTGTCCCCTGAGAACTTTTCAACAGTGGACATCAATTCACACTGTTTCCGGTGGTGTCGTACACTTGAGATTTGGATATTCTTAATATTTAAGTTAAAGCCCTAAATTTATAGGATAAAATGGGTGGACGGAGGTGATACAATATATGAATGACGGTGGGCCCCACAGAGTTTACTCAGTAAGCAATCCGCTTCCTTGTCCTTCACACACATGGGCGGCAAGCAAAACTCAACCCAATGACAGCCGCCACGTACAACCGTCTGCATTCACCAGGAAAAGTCCAGCTATGGGGATTGAAGATACGGCCTAACTTTTGCCACGTGGCCCATCTACATCGTATCCACAGCATAATCGTCGATCAATGGAGGCCGCACACTGTACGCTGAGGAAAACTCTAGGTAATATTACAAAAACTACTTCCTTCATCTAGAATTTACATTCGAAAGTACTTCATATAGAATTTACATCCTAAGCACCTTAACCTCTTAACATAGGCTGGGTATGCCGTGCCAGCAGGGTTCATGTGAAATACACCCAAACCACCGGGTCCGTCACCATGTATTAGGCCAGGGCCCAAAATTCACCTCAACCCACGATTTAGGAGGACCACACAAGTGAGAATAGTGTACAAGGCAACTCTTACCTTCCAAACTTTTTCCCTTAGTGTCCCCCATTAGAATGACATATAGGTCTAAATTTTTGGCCTAAGGCCTGAATTTTGGTGTGACATCTAATGGCTTGAGTGGATTTCAAATAATTAGCATGGTGGTCCTTCAAAATTAAACTTCCGGGTGAACTTCTCTCTCAAAGGAGATTGTGCAGGGTTTTATGAGTAAACTCTGTTGGGCCAACCATGATGTTTGTGTCTTATCCATGCTGTCTATTCATCTCACCAGCTCATTTAACTAGGGAAGAGATCAAAATTGAAGCATATGGCAAGCTTAAATGGACCACACCACATAAAACAACTGGGATATGTTGAAACCTTCCTAGGACCCTCGGTAATATTTGTTTGTCATCTAACCCATTTATAAGGTAATATTGGCATTGATAAAGGGTAACGAATATCAGCTTGATCTAGTATTTTTGTGGCCCCCAAGAAATTTTTAATGATACACATTCAATACACATTGTTTCTAATGCTATGGTCCATTTGAACTTTAGATATGCTTTACTTTTGGGCTCCTATCATAAATTGAGCTAGTAAGTGCGTGCAATCTCCTTCCCCCTCGATCTCCCAACCATTTCTTTTAGTGTGACCTACCTAAATTATAATTAAGCTTGGTTCTTTAGACATGGGCCAAACCTTGGTAACATATCTAATGATTAGAGTGGATCTCATATAAATTTCATGGTGGACCTATAAAAATCAGGGATGGCACACATCTGGTATTTTCGGGAACAGTTGGAGAGGTATGTCACCCTTGATGTTTTCCAAGGCCATTATATTGTGGGCAATTATATGTATAATACCATGTTGGATTCAAAGCTAAAAATCAACCTGACCTGAGATGTACCATCTCTAAGGAAATAGCCGGAGAGATGGACTCCTTTGATTACTATACAACATACACTTTAACCATTAGATGTCATACCAAAAATTAGGCTAGGGGCTCAAAAATAGGGTGATCCACATTTTAGGTGGGTGTTGCCTCAATACTAATTACAACCGTATGGTACATCTAAGCCACAAAATTGTTAGGTTTTGAGACCTGAGCCTAAACATAACAACAGTAGGCTCCACCCACCAGGGAATGCGGCCTGACCGTGCAATAAATGCTGTGGGACCCATGGTGATGTGCGTGCCATCGACTTCTTCCATCACTGCCCCTACCTATTGTAATCAGCCCGATCCAAATTCCAAGTGGGCCACACCAAAGGGAACGCCCCCAATTGAAACCTTCCTGGGTCCAGGTTGACGTTATATGCCATCATCCAATACTTGGACGACGCCAAGAAGGTTTCAATGGTGGGCGTCCACGCATCCACGGTTTGGTAGTTTTAGTCTCAAGTCCAAACATGACCTGGCGCAAACGAAGGACGGATCAGATGTCACACAAACATCAAGGTGGGACCCACAACGCACGGTTTTCCTCTTGAACGTGGACTCGGCGCGAATTCCCTGGACCCGTAATTAGCCAAACTCGTCTAGCCCCAGGAAAATAACGACCCTCCTGAAATCCCGCGCAGTTAATATCCCACGTTCACCCGCCCGCCGAATCCACCCGTTTGTCCCTTCCATCGTTTTCATTGGGTTTGGAAGGGGTCTAGCGGGCCCCACCACCACCACCACCACCACCACCACCACCACCAATCCAATCGACCCCACCATGCCAGCCCCTAACGATCCACCGTCCATAGTCCCTTTCCAGCTCCTAGAGATCAACATCATCTCTGCTCAGGACCTCGCCCCCGTCACTAGGGCCATGCGCGCCTACGCCATCGGATGGGTCCATCCCGATCGCAAGCTCTCCGGTCGTGTGGACCCCGACGGTCTAACCAACCCCACCTGGAACGACAAGTTCGTCTTCCGCGTCGACGACTCCTTCCTCCGATCCGACACGTCTGCCGTCACCATCGAGATCTACGCCGTCCGTTGCTTCCGTGACGTCCTCGTTGGCACTGTCCGCATCCTAGTCAGCAACCTCTTCCCCTCCTCGCCGGTCCCTCCAACCCCCTTCCCATCCGCCGCCCCAAATTCTCCTCCGACCCTCCCCCTCTCGTTCCCAACCCGGTTCGTCGCGCTGCAGGTCCGTCGCCCCTCCGGTCGCCCGCAGGGCATACTCAACATAGGCGTCGCTCTCCTCGACGGTTCGATGCGCAGCATGCCTATCTACATGCGACTCACGACCTCCACCCTCGACTATCGTGATCTGATGGGCGAGCCTCACAACGACCCCCACCACAATCACGTGCAATCCCAGACTCAGCTGCGACGTACCAAGAGCGAGTACTTGTCTGAAACGGCCGAAGATCACCCCTCTAAACAAAAACCCGCTCCCACGACTCTGAAAGGGTTGGATCTGGTGGTGAAAACGCCCGAGTTGCTCTGGTCCCAGTCGGAGCTGGTCCCAAGGCCTTCAGACGCGGCACGAACCAACGACAACGATGATTTCTTGCCGACGGAGGTCGGGAGCTCTGTGCTGAAGGACTGGAGCGAGGATAGCAGCATCAAGGGCCTGAAGTCGAAGCTGGAGAGGTGGCGGGCGGAGCTGCCTCCGATCTACGATCATGGGTATGGGAGCTTCAAATCGCCGACGACCACCGCGGTAACGGATACGGTAGGCCATAAGCGGAGTAACACGGACGGTGGAGGGGGCTTGTTCTCTTGCTTTCGGGATTCGTTCGGCCGCGAAAGCTCCATTTTCTCCGGCAAGCCCAAGGCCACGAGAGCAACGAAAATGCATGTCAGCCAGTCCGATGGTAACTTGTGCCGGTCCTATGCGGTTGACTGAGAGCGAGGAGATGGTATTGTGATGACGGGACGGTACCAACTGACTCACCTTTGTTGGATAAAATGTTGAATTAAATAGACTATAAAAATCGAGAACCAAAAAAGGAAAATAAATTTAGAGAAAGAAAAACTTATTGAATTGAGTCGAGGCGTGACTGAGTCACTCGGCTTGAAATCGAATTTGCTCCCCTTGGACAGCGTCCCAAGTGCAACAGGTTTCCAGAGCAATCGACCTCCAGGATACAACGACTATGACCCGGTCCCAGCGGTGCACTCACTGTACACGGGCTCGAACCACTTGCAGTTTAATCCGAAAGTACTGAGTTGACTCAGCAATGAACTCAGTAACAAAACCGTATCAGAGAGAGTTTTATAAGGCAGGGAATTTTTCGTATGTTGAAACTGGAATCGGAAGTCTTTATATAGACTCCGAAATGGTGCATAAGCACCCTTTACAAAAGGTTAGGTCCGTTGGGTTTAAACCCAACAGGGGCGACCAACCGGAAGGGAAGCATCTCTCTGGTTTAAAAACGAAAAGGCGCAAGTGCGAGTACACTCTCGCACATACAGTCCTGCGAGTACCCATACACACACACCCACGCGAGTACACTTACACCGCACCCGCACCCGCGCCCAGCCCAGCCCGTCCCGTCCCGTCGCGTCGCGTCGCGCACGCGGACGCGGACTCGGACTCGGCTCGGCTCGGCTCGGCACGGCACGGCTCGGCTCGGCGCGCGCGCGCGCGCGTGTGGTTAATGGCATAGATTAGAGCTATTGGCATAGCCCCCCCACAGGACCAAATTCACATGCCCCCTGAAAGGGGCTCAAGCCTTAGGCAAAAAGTCTATCATATAAACAAGAGAATTTCTCTTGTCAAATCCGATGTGGGACAAAACCAACACCTCAAAAACACCAAAATTCAAATGTGGAGGGAAAACACCGAAATTTAAAAATTCAAATTTTTAATATTATTTTAAAACAAATACAACAATCCCCCACATGTTTTAAAATAAAATGCTTTCGGATTAAAGCGAAATAGTTGTGCAATGGTGCCGGTGTCACCATAGACTTGAACCGACATTAGAGTAAGCAAGACAGGTCTACAGGAATCAGGTGACACCATAGTCTTGAACCTGAATCCTTTTAATGTAGATCGCAAGTACATGCCACTTACACAATTCTTCCTCTGCAAGTGATTCTGTGGTTCGGTGCGTTTCGGCCATACACCATTACCTGGATTTCATGAGTGCTCTAGAGAATTCGCCTAGATTCTCATAGGAAGCGGCCTCCACCTCCACACCCATATAGGTGAATTCCATCAAGTGTATGGAGCAACTGTATACACCACCAAATATATGGCTATGGATCCATTAAGAGTTCTAAAAACTCATCCTTCTGCGTTGCTGCTCGCACTGTACACCATAGAAGGGGCTCATATAACTCAGTGCAATCGTCTACCTCGTGTCTTGTTGTTTACCCATTGAACCTATCTCATGGGATCTCCACTTGTATAGGTTGGGTTACCGACACTGGCAGCTCATATATTAGGCTCAGCCCCATTCCCTTCGATGTATCATTGACTAACTTTTTAGATAGTCCTTTAGTCAGAGGATCTGCTAGATTCTTTTCTGACCTCACAAAGTCAATAGATATGACTCCATCACGCAACATATGTTTCACTATGTTGTGTCTGAGTCTAATATGCCTGCTTTTTCCATTATATATTTTACTTTTTGCTTTCGCTATAGCTGCTTGACAGTCACAATGAATAGATACGGCCGATACAGGCTTTGGCCACAATGGTATATCAGCTAAGAGATTTCTAAGCCATTCAGCTTCTGATCCAGCCTTTTCTAAAGCAATAAACTCGGATTCCATAGTCGACCGAGCAATACATGTCTGCTTGGTGGACTTCCAAGAGACTGCTCCTCCACCCAAAGTGAAGACATATCCACTAGTGGATTTTGTCTCATCTGAATCACTGATCCAGTTAGCATCACTATATCCTTCTAATACAGTAGGATAACCATTATAATGTAAACCATATGTCATATTACCTTTAGGTATCGCAAAATTCTAGACAATGCATTCCAATGTTCTTTTCCAGGGTTATGTGTATATCTACTTAGCCTTCCTACTGCAAAAGCTATGTCAGGTCTAGTGCAGTTTGTTAGATACATGAGACTACCAATTATTCTGGAATATTCTAATTGAGACACACTATTTTCTGTATTCTTCATGAGAGTCACACTATAATCATAAGGAGTACTGACAGGTAAACAGTCAAAATGGTTAAACTTTCTCAATATCTTCTCAATGTAATGAGATTGTGATAATATAATAACACCATTTTTTCTGGTTACTTCAATACCCAATATTATACTTGCCTCTCCTAAGTCTTTCATGTCAAACTTAGATGACAAGAATTTCTTAGTTGCATTAACTAATTTAATATTAGTTCCAAAAATAAGCATGTCATCAACATAAAGACATATGATAACATAATCATTTCCAGAAATTTTACTATATACACATCTATCTACATCATTTATATGATAACCATTTGATTTTAAAACACCATCAAATTTTTCATGCCATTGTTTAGGAGCCTGTTTTAAACCATATAGTGATTTAATTAGTCTACATACTTTATTTTCTTTACCTAATATCTTATAACCCTCAGGTTGCTCCATATATATTTCTTCTTCTAAGTCTCCATTTAGAAAAGCAGTCTTAACATCCATCTGGTGTACCACTAGTTTATATATGGAGGCTATCGCTATTAAGACTCTAATAGTTGTAATCCTAGTTACAGGGGAATATGTATCAAAATAATCTATTCCTTCCTTTTGTTTAAAGCCTTTCGCTACCAACCTAGCCTTAAACTTATCGATAGTTCCATCTGGTTTTAGTTTCTTTCTAAACACCCATTTGCAGCCTATTGGTTTGTTACCAGGTGGTAGGTCTACAAGTTCCCAAGTATTATTTGATATAATAGATTCTAACTCATCATTTATTGCTTCCTTCCAAAAGGTTGCATCTGGAGAGTTAATAGCTTCTATATAAGTTGTAGGATCATCTTTTACTAAGAATGTGAAAAAACCATCTCCTAGGTTAGTTTCTTTTCTAACTCGAATACTTTTTCTTGGTTGTATCTCTTCTACTACTTTCTCGTAAGCATTTTTACTAGTAGACGTAATATCTGATTCATTAACTTTTTCTATTCCTATAGATTTAGATTTCATAGGGAATACGTTCTCAAAGAACTCTGCATCCCTAGCTTCTATAATTGTATTGGGATCTAGAATATTATCCTTAGTTTTTAAAACTAGAAACCTATAGGCCGCACTGTTTTGTGCATACCCTATAAATACACAATCGGTCGTTTTAGGACCTAATTTTCTTTTCTTAGTTTCAGGTAATCCTACTTTAGCAAGACACCCCCACACTTTAATATATTTATAACTAGGAATATGATTCTTCCAAAGTTCATATGGTGTTTGTTCAGAAGATTTAGATGGAATCCTGTTTAGGATATAACAAGCAGACAGAATTGCTTCTCCCCACATATTTGAGGGTAAGCCTGAACTATTTAACATGGCATTCATCATTTCTTTTAGAGTTCTGTTCTTACGTTCTGCTATTCCATTTTGTTCTGGTGTATAAGGAGCTGTAGTTTCGTGAATTATTCCATTCTTTTCACATAATTCTCTAAATTGAGAAGATTCATATTCACCTCCTCTATCTGTTCTAAGTCTTTTAATTTTTATATTTAATTGATTTTCAACTTCAATTTTGTATTTAGAAAAAGCATCTAAAGCTTCATCTTTGTTCCTTAATAGATATACTCTAGTGAACCTAGAGTAGTCATCTACAAAAGTTATATAATATCTTTTTCCTCCTCTAGACATGTGATTTCTAAAATCACCTAAATCACTATGTATCAACTCTAATAGAACAGATGATCTTTCTATTTGTTTAAAGGGTTTTCTAATAAATTTTGATTCTACACATGTTTCACATTTTTCAAACTCTTCATTAAATATATTAGGTAATAAACCTAATCTTTTCATTTTCTTTAAAGATGCCACATTCACATGACCTAATCTATTATGCCATAGATAAAAAGGTTCAACGATATAAACAGAACTAGATGTTTTCTTATTATCATTGGATACATTTACAATGAATAAACCATCGCTACAGTACCCCTTACCAACAAAGGTTCCATTTTTAGTCATTACAAGCTTATCTGAATCAAATACTAATTTGACACCAGCCTTATTGAGGAGCGAACCAGAGACCAAGTTTCTTCTAATGTCAGGCACATGGAGGACATCATTTAACATTAGAGTCTTTCCAGAAGTGAGTTTCAGAAGTACTTTCCCTTTCCCTACAACTGGAGACGTTCTAGCATTTCCCATGAACACCTGTTCATCATCTCCTGACACTTGGTAGGAGGTAAACATGCTACGATCCTTGCACACGTGTCTAGTTGCACCAGTATCTAGCACCCACTCCAAGTTGTTTACAAGGAAGACTTCTGACACCACAGCCACTACTATGTCAGACTCATTACCTGTTTCTGTAAGATTAGCTTGCGGCTTATCTTTATTTTTCTTAAGCCTGCAGGTTTTAACATGATGCCCAGGCTTTCCACAGTTGTAGCAGTTTCCCTTTTTCTTGAATTGATTGTTTGCATTCTTCTTTTTGAGCCTGCATTCATTTGCATAATGTCCAGGTTTGCCATAGTTATGACAGTTGCCCTTTTTCTTATTATTTGTCCGACTTGATTCCACAAGATTCGCTTTTGAATCTATCTCATTTTTATTTCCTTTTTGGTCCCTGATTCTATTGGCCTCCTCTATTCGTATGTGTACGATAGTGGTTTCCAAAGAAACACCGTTCTTCTTATGTTTCATTCTATTTTTATATTCTTTCCAGGAGGGCGGTAACTTTTCTATTAACGCTCCTGACAGAAACACCTCATCCAACTTAATTCCTTCTGTCGATAGTTCGTGAATTAGACTTTGAAAGTCGTGAATCTGATTTGTGACAGATTTATCGTCTGTCATTTCATAGTGAAGGAAATTAGCAATTGCATGTTTCTTAGCGCCTGCATCTTCTAATATGTATTTCTTTTCTAAAGCAATCCATATATCTTTAGCAGAGGCGTAAGAAGCATACACATCATATAATTCGTTGGATAAAGAGTTTAGAATATAATTTTTACAATTATTTTCATCTGTTACTTCATTTTGATTTGCTGGATCTATAGTAAATGATTCAGATAAAATGTATGAAACTTTCAGGGTGGTAAGAGCGAACATCAATTTCTGTTTCCACCGTTTAAAGGATTGTCCAGCGAACGGTTCGATTTTGGCTAACTCAGTAGAAGCATTTACTGTTACTGTAGCCATAGTCTATGTAATTCAACACACAAATTCGATTTCAAGATTGTTGGATAAAATGTTGAATTAAATAGACTATAAAAATCGAGAACCAAAAAAGGAAAATAAATTTAGAGAAAGAAAAACTTATTGAATTGAGTCGAGGCGTGACTGAGTCACTCGGCTTGAAATCGAATTTGCTCCCCTTGGACAGCGTCCCAAGTGCAACAGGTTTCCAGAGCAATCGACCTCCAGGATACAACGACTATGACCCGGTCCCAGCGGTGCACTCACTGTACACGGGCTCGAACCACTTGCAGTTTAATCCGAAAGTACTGAGTTGACTCAGCAATGAACTCAGTAACAAAACCGTATCAGAGAGAGTTTTATAAGGCAGGGAATTTTTCGTATGTTGAAACTGGAATCGGAAGTCTTTATATAGACTCCGAAATGGTGCATAAGCACCCTTTACAAAAGGTTAGGTCCGTTGGGTTTAAACCCAACAGGGGCGACCAACCGGAAGGGAAGCATCTCTCTGGTTTAAAAACGAAAAGGCGCAAGTGCGAGTACACTCTCGCACATACAGTCCTGCGAGTACCCATACACACACACCCACGCGAGTACACTTACACCGCACCCGCACCCGCGCCCAGCCCAGCCCGTCCCGTCCCGTCGCGTCGCGCACGCGGACGCGGACTCGGACTCGGCTCGGCTCGGCTCGGCACGGCACGGCTCGGCTCGGCGCGCGCGCGCGCGTGTGTGGTTAATGGCATAGATTAGAGCTATTGGCATTAAAATTCAAAATTTTAATATTATTTTAAAACAAATACAACAACCTTTACTAAAGTCCGCTTATGGTGTTATGCCCTCTAATCCTGCGCCCAGGATCCATACGCAAAAATTTCTCATTTTCTTTTTTCTTTTTTCTTTTTCTATTGTTACCCAAAAATTTTATCCCCCGTTTAAAACGTGGTTCTCCATCCACTGTTTCGAATTCCCAAATGCTCCACAGGCTACTGGTTGGCTGGCGCAGGATAAGATGTGGGGACGGACGGTGGATCTAAAATACGCAGCAGCCGCGAGTGGATGGGTTTTGATAGGGTACGGTGCCACTGTACCATTGTTCGTTGATAGGTTTTCACCCCTTGATTGCATTCATAGAATGATCTGAACCGTTCATGTTCTGTCTTACTACCATACATGTACCATATGTTTATAACTATGCTACATTATCGATCTTGACCTTTGAATGCTAGTTTTGAATATGAGCCATTAACTATTCATATACATACAAAATCATCCATTCAACAAATGCTTCTTAAGACAGCCGGTATGGCATACAATTCAAGAAAATGAACGGTTCAAATCATTATTTAGATCCAAGTCGGTGTGAAAACCTTCCACCGGGTCTCTTCCTCTTACCCGGGTGGTTGACTCCTTGGAGTTTCAACACCGGCTCTCAGGTTCGAGTACCCACAGTGGTGACGGCTAGAATCCCACGGCGTGCGTGTGTGGGGTATGTGTGCGTGTCTGGGGGTGTGTGTGCGTGTGTTAAAAAAAAAAAAAAAAAGAAAAAAAGAAAGAAGAAAACCTTCCACCGTACTATATACTGTGGTAGGGTAACAGTAACAGGTAGTTGAAAACCGTTGGAACCGGTTGTTTTCATTTTTTTTTTTTTAAATAATATTTTTTTTTGTTTCATTATGCAGTAGGATGTAAATAATTGATAAAAACATTCAATTATTTAAATTGATTTAATAAGATGGCTGAGGAGCTGTATTTTTGTTTTTGATTTCTTATACAACTGAAAGTTACGGTTCTCCTACTTGCATGGGCACTTTAACTGTCCACTTGAGCCATCTGGACCGTCCATCAGGTCGGTGAATGATCTATTACACCCATAAGTTGGCTATCTCTATCATAACCATGCATTTTCCAAGCTAGGGATGGGATGGTTAAAATTCTCTGATGAATAAAATTCCAAGATATGATTGGACCCAATAAACAAACGGCCCAAATTGTTGGTTAGGCCGATTTTTCTTTAATGATGTTTGAATTAACATTCTATTGATATTTGATGAGGAGACGATTACGATGGACAGTTCGGATGGATGGATAACAGTACTAAGTGTCACTTACATCTATATGAGGTTTCTGAGTGCCCATGACCCAACCGTCAGCATTTGATCCTCATCAAGTTGTAACTTGGATGTGGTCCATATGGATTGTGGGGAAAGAAAAAAATAACTTATCCAACCATAATTTCTCATATATTTTAAGAGTATTATTTAAATGTAAAATTTCATGTATTCCTTATATAAGGAGTTTGGATAGCAGATAAAAATATCATTTTCTTCTAGTAAAAGACAATATATTCAAGTGTGATGCTAGATAAGTGCGATGAGGTCTGTTACCATCTTCTTCGAGGGGATAATTACTCCAAGTTTAGGGAGCTTTTCTGGACTTCAGACAGAGATGCCTTGTATCCCTGATAGAAAATAAGAAAATAGAAAAAAATTTATAAAAATTCAAAATTTAATTGATAGATGTCCTATTACATTATTAATAAGGAAAAAAAAAACACCAAAATTCATAATTACTAAAAATAATAAAATTCTAACTCTAATAAAAATCCTAATTCTAATAAAACTCTTTTAAAGCTTAATTTTTAAAAATAAAAATTCTTAATAAACTTTTGCTAGAAGAGTACCAGCATGATTAAAAATTATTTCTAAAAAAGAAAAAAATATTACAAATATTGGAATTACTAAAAATATTATTATTTTTCTTAAATTTTCATTTTGAGTTGAAAGTGTGCGTTTTCCGGCGAAACGGACAGATGCAACCCACCATATACATCGGTTCACCTCAGATGACTCAAAGATTGATGATAGGTTGTGCGCCTCGTAACAATAGCCCGATCAAAAGTTATGACTAATTTACAGTTTACCTTCTTTTAGTCTAACCATGTTAGGAATGTATCTCTACCACATCTTACATCAAAGTGGCAGTGGGCTAATATTATGACTGACCTGGTCTTGGGCTACTTCTTGTTCCCGAAAGGCCAATGCCATCTCCTTAACGAAAAGATTTATCATGATCATTATATGAATGGTTTTGATCATTGAATTTTAACTTGAACCCAAGATTATTTTTCAATGAGAATCGCTGGCAGATAATTTAACTCCATTCTAGATTTCAAGTCTAGGCTTGGCTCTCGGGGCAAGGCCTTGGCCCACTTGGACGAGTTTCACCCCAACGATGTATGTGAGAATTTGACTATTAAAGTAATAATTGTTGTGTAGAACTCAAATATTTTCTTTATTATCCAACCCTAGAAAAATGCTTGATAATGAGAGGCCCACTTGGTGCATGAATGAAATCCAACCTGCCCATCAGATGCATCGGTGCATGTCATGACCGGATCCTGAAAATCACGCTGATTCAAATCAGGTCGGCCACATGCATGATGGGGTGCAATGTTGGAGAGAATGCCAACCCGTGAGTGGCAGAGGGCCCACCATGTTGTTTATATGGAATCTAGGCAGTTCCAACCCTTCACTTAGCTTGAATGAAAGATCATGACAAACTTTAGGCTGTTGTAAAATTCACATGGGCCTGTGTAAATTAAGGATGAGCATCTGGTGCAATCTGGTTATCAAGTTGATCTCGACTCTCTCGAATCGCAAAGAAATGTATAAGAATACACTAATGAGAATATTCAATAGAGACTGAAAAATAATTTTACAGATATCAAACTTCAGTTTATAATATTTAAGAATATTCACTTTTTCCTTTTTTTTTTTCTAAGAATCCCAACCGCGGAGGCAATTTTCCTTTTATAGATTCTAAATGAATCTTAAAAGAGAAGTCATATTGAGAAATTGATTTCAAATGGATTATAATTAATTTTTAATCAATCTAATCTACAGTCCTTACCTCAGTGGTCGACTCCGAGGAGTTTCAACATGAGGTCTTGGGTTCAATACCTGGTGAAATCCCACTACGTGGTTCGAGAAATAATCTTTCAAATCTTTTATCACATCTTCAATTTAATTCATATATCTTCAACCACATTTCCTAATGTCTTTAATTATATCTTTAAATCAGCCCCTACATTTAAATTGCAAATTTCGATAGTTTGGCTCTAAATCTGTAAATAAACAATCCAAAATCAGTACATATTAGCGTGGACCATGTCCCTTTTTCAGACCTTATTGTAATTTTTTTTAAAAACTCGACCATCTATATGTAGGCCTTTTATCAAATGGCCATTAACCTCTGGTCTAGAGATCTTTTTGGGAATACTCATAGAGGCAAGGACCCTTAACATTTACATAACAATCTCCTAGGATAGGATTATTTCCTTTAAAATTGTACCTGTCCCTTATTGTACTTATCCTCTGTATCTTGATACCTGGATTAATACATAAAATCAGCAGTTTGGACCATTGAATCATGGGCCCCATTTGTGCAGGCCTGTTTATCAGAACCCAATTCAAGTTTTGATGCATCAGGAATTCTAATAGTTCCTCTCTTACCAATCATACCACAAAGTAGTCATTTAAATAACATCCTTTTGTGTCCAACAAACTTGAAAGTATCTTAATTGCAATTTGAACCTACTCTCCTATAACATTAAGGATACCAAAGGCCATTGCCCTTCTCCTCAGTACTGTTGAGGTTGAACCACTTGAGCTTGGGCATGAATTTTCGGATTGCTGCTGCCATTTCTGACTACCGAAGTTAAGGCCCACCAGACTTGGACAGGATCGAACCATTTCTTCAATCACTGAGTTAGAGACTGCAGAGCAAAGCTTAAGGTCGATGAGTTTCAGGTCTTTTACAAGTGCGAATTAGCCTGAGAAGAGTGTTTGCTGGAGATATGTTGACAGCCTCGAAGGGATATTGACTCAATTGATGGGCACCTAGCATGCAATTCGATCCAACATGATGCATGTTAATTAGTTGTGACTGCATTGGGTTGGATTTGCTCTTCCTTGCAGAGCTGATGACCCAAAGAAATCCCACCTTTTGTTGTGACAGATACCATTTCTTGTATGGATAGAAACAAGACAACCTCTACTGTCATAGATGATCCACAAAATGAAAACACCAAAAATGAGTTGATCAATTGATTTTTATCATGGTGGATGATGCATATCGTGGGGCATTATATGACTCAAAATTCATGTTACTGAGCAATCTTGGTCATGACAATAGGGGCCTGCAAATGGATTATTAATTTCTAATGGTTGGGCAAAGAATAAGTATGGGCCATGTCAATGGTAAGCCCCTTAACAACAGCCATTGCTACTCGTTATGTCTGTTGGAGTGTTAAGTCCTACATTGACACACCATCCTCTAATGGCTCAAAGAAAGCGGTGATTTGACATGGTATTAGAGCGAAAGAATCCCAGGAGCAACAAATATGCCTCGGTAATATATTCTACCTCATGGTGATAAGAAAATCAAGTTGGACCTTTAACTTAAAATTTTTACTTGTATAAACATAATGTATATATAAATAGTTGAATGGTGTTCATTGCCTCTCTCAAATCCTTCCTGTTTAGTAATTCTTATATAAATTAATTATCTTTATTAAAATCACCTTAACTCAATTTTACTGATAGGTTGTGAAAACTTCTATTTTTTAAATTGCTTGCAGAAGTGTGTCTTTTTTTTTTTTTTTTGGGTGAGGAATAAAACATGTTATATTAAAAACAAGAGTCGAAATCAATTCTAGAGCATACACTACCAAGTAGAGATCATTATTAGTTAATGTAGATCATTAATATTATGCATCAATCAAAGTCTTTTGTGTGAGGTAAGGCGTGAAAAAAAGAAAGAGAAAAAGCTTACAGAATGGACAATCCTAATTATCAAATATTCCTTTCTTTTTTCCTAGACCATCATTAACCGTAACTTTCCATGCCCGTAATCAAAAAGGCCAGGAACCTGTAGTTTAAAAGATTTTTGGGTTATCCTCCACCGACAAGGTTGCATATGATCATTGGATTAGACCTCCAATAATGGGCCCCATTTCTAGAAGATGGTCCATTAAATGTATGAGTCTTGCTATTAAATATTTGACCTAATAAAAAAATCCCTTTACCACGAGATGGATTTGAAGTTTGAGAATTTGGTGAGTCCATTCACCAAGTCAATCCCTTTACCTGGGATTAGTGCTTGGAAAGTTGGAGAGCCCGACCACCTATTTCATAGTGCGACACCCCATTTCGAGATGGATAGATTGGAGATAGGATTTGGATCTAGTTATCCTCTTGATAATCGATTTGTGCTCAAACAATTTATGAAAGGGTAGGGGTTAGCCCTTCCGAATGAGTTCTTTTTATCTTGTGACAATAGACGTGAGCCTATGGTCTTAAAAGCTTTCTCTTTCATCAGTTTTTAAATTTGTATACCTCTCAAATGAACAAGAATATACAAATACATGGAATATGGCTGAATAAATGTCGACTTTATTGATATTAAAATATGTAGTTTATTATAATCAACAAAATAACAATTAACTGGATAAATAAATGAAAGCAAACTAAAGTAAGATAAAAACCTGATTCATTTATCACAATAGACGATCGAGGAGAGTGTTCAGCAGGACATGACCAAGTTGATATGAACATCTGAATTGAAACTCAATTGAACATGATCCTATAACTTAGGTTGAAGATATTTACTTCTACTCTTAAGGTACTATAGTGGAAGCCCTCTATGTAGTAGCTATCTATGTTAAGTAAACTAAGGAAAGATAAATGAACTGTGGATAAATGTATTTAGCATGGGTCCTTAAGCTTTTCTTCATGTGGTCCTTTTATACCTTGTTGTGGTGGTGAAACTCCTCACTAGGCTTCTTTGTTGCTTATAGATCCTTTACGCTCATGTCGCAGTTTTGGATATGAGAATCTCCTTAATTCCTCCAGAATTAGGGACTTGGATTGGAAAAAGGGACTCCAGTTAGATATGAACTTGTTGGTTTTCTGGATCTTCTTTTTGTAGCTGACTTGTCACGGAAATGTTTGGTCTATTAAAGAACAGGCCTAGACATGTCAAGATTTTTCTAATTAAGACAATCAGGTCAAGGGTTGGACCCAAATCAGTATTGGCTATTCAACGTCTCTATTGATGGCCCACCTTGTCCACTTTAGGATGTTGGACAGTCTAGATCATATCTTCTCCAACATCTTCACAATTCACCGCGAGATGGTTTAGAGCGTTTGAAAGGATAGATGGACATGATCCATTACATCTTGATCGATCTCTCAAACTCTTCATCCTTATCGAAGTTTGCCCCAGAGGTGTCTAGGTGATTTCTTTGTCTCTTCCGATATCCGCATTGTTGGGCGAACTGGATTTGTCTAATATATTATTATTGGACAAGCTTACCTTGTCAAAATGCTCTCCCATTCTTTTTTGTTACAATCAATGGATGGCTTGGGATTAGTTGATGAGATACTGTCCTAGCTTAGGTTAGAACCCAAGTTGGATTGGCTTGGACCCAAGTTCGATATCCCGATATTCAAAACCTTATTAATCGCCGTCAGTTCTCCGAATGTTTTTGAGAAGATATTTCATTTTGGAAGAACTGTGAGAGATGACCTCACTGAGAATATCATCGCTAGATTCGCGATAGATATGTTCTCTCTGTAGGTCTTTTATAGTCATGCCTAGAATGTAGCATCCTAAATGGACACGTTGATCGTGGCCACGTAACATGCGGTGATTCATTCCTTTAAAGGCATGCGTAAGGGTTTGTGCCATCACATTAATAACAAAAAGCGTAATGCTGAAGAAAAATCTATCGAAGATCTCTTCGGATGTGAGTACGTCTTCCCTGTGTGCCAAACATGTAACGTCACGATATGACAATTTTCTATTGGACCATGTTTGGGAGCCAAAAATGGATATAAACAATTACCATGCTACAGGCTTCTTCCCTTTAATAAAGGTTCATGGCTTGATTACCATGGCTTGTTTGGTATTATATATCTTTTGAAATTTGTTACAATACATCCCGAAGTATTACAATACAGAGCATCATGAATTTATTACTAGGAATTGGATTCCTTTCAGTGAACGTGATAGGGCTGGCTATGGGTTCTGGCTTTTGCTTTCACCCTTAGCAATGAATCCTAGCATCTGGACTTTTTAAGGGTTTGGGATTATGAACAGCTTCCAAATGCGTGTGCACGTTGGCTGCAACTCCGGATCCTGCGATGTGGGTGGAACCTGACCGTGGGGCCCACCTCAATGTATGTGTTGTAAATGGTCCGGATCATTGAACCATCTACTCTGCACGTCCTCCATTGGGAGTGCTATATTTCCTTCTCTTTTTATTTGAGGAAATGTAGAATGGTTAGATGAAGACTAGAGCGAAGTGGCTTGGCATCATTAAGATGTGAGAGACCGTTGCTGTGGTACCGATACCACAATAAGCTACTGTAGTAGTGGGAAGATTTCGAGCCCACGTGCTGCATGAATGAAATCCAACCCGCCCATTAGATGCATCAGTGCATGTTATCCCCAAAGTGAAAATCAGGCTGATCTATGAATCAGGTTGGCCACATGATGGAGTGTAATTTTGGAGAGAATGCCAACCCTTGATTGGTGGAAGGCCTACCACGTTGTTTATATGAAATATAGGCAGTTCCAATTTTTTTTTATCTAGTTTGGATGAACGGTGGTTTTAAAATACAATGGACCCTTTTACAAATAAAGGAAGGGTTTTTACTTTTTAGTGCAAAATGGTCATCTCTTTTTTATTGAACCTAAATGAATTTTAAAATCCCCTAACTATGGGATGATTTTAAATTAAACATAATTGATTTCAAATTAATCTGGATCTACATCAGATAGAAAAAGCCTAATAATATAATAAAAGCAAATATAGAAAATAATAATTCAAATCTTCAATTATATTTCTAAATTAGCTCTTATATATTTAATTACGTCTCCTCATATTTTTAATCACAAATTTAAATCAATTTTCATATGTTTCACAAATATTAATTGCAAATCTTGATATTTTGGGGCCGAAATCTATAAATAAACAGTTGAAAATTAGTAAATGTTGGGCCTTGTAGTGGGTCATGGGCTTAAGTGAGCAATATACTTGCATCAATGCCAGATTTCTCATTGTTCCCTTTGTTATGGCCCACCTGAGTGGGCAATATGAGAGTCTGCATGCATCGCATGGGCCTGCATACATCACATAGGCCCCACACATGGCCGATAGTGGTACCACTGGAGCGGCCTCAAAAAATGTGTACACGGTAGTCTATGTTTGGAGACCCAAACAGCTCCAATGATGGGCGTCTAGTGTTGATCTTTTCAGGTGATGAGTGTTTTTTTTAATGGAAATGTGTGTTATGCTTACAACATGATCAACCCATTTAGGGAGAGTGCAAGAATCAGTTCAACGAGGAGAATATGACCAGAATTAAAATACATATTTTCTAGCATGAATAATGTCCCAATGCGCCCATTTCGTACAATTAAGGATCATGGTTTCATTAATCTGAACAATTGATATTATGGGTGGGGTATGACCCAAAACTCACGCAAGAGGGATGATCTTGGCCATCAAACGTGCCTCTTTTTTGGACCATTAGTATATATCTAGTTTTTCTCTTGACCATTTACACGTAGACCTCTTATCAAAATGGCCATTAACCTCGAGTCTAGAGTTTTTTTGGAAGTACTAATAAAGACAACTGCCCTAAACATTTATATAATATCTCCTAATTAATATATAAAATCAGCAGTTTGGACCACTGTATCATGGTCCCCATTTATGCAGGCCAGTTTACCAGAACCCAATTCAAGTTTTAATGCATCAGGAATTCTAATATTTCTCCTACCATTGATAGCACAGTAGTTATTTAAATTTACATCTTTTTGTGTCCAATGAACCTGAAAGTATCTTAACTGCAGTTAAGCCTACTGTACTCTAACATTAAGGATACCAAAGGTCAGCGCCGTGGTAGAATTCAACTACTTGAGGGTCGGTAGGATCATGATGTGAGTGCTTGAACTCTGCAATTCTGTTAGCTCTGCTCCTCAGCTCATCATACATGAACAGTCCATGAGACCATAAGGCACTAACATATTCTAGCTCAGTGCATGAGTCTAGAATGCAACAAAGAATGTTACTGGATATAATGGCATTGTTGAGGTTGAGCCACTTGAGCTTGGGCATGAATTTTCCTATGGCTATTGCCATTGCTGTTGTCACTTGCTGACCACCTAAGTTGAGGCCCACCAGGCTTGGACAAGATCGACCCATGTCTTCAATCATTGAGGCAGAGACTCCCAACCAAAGCTTAAGGTCCACGAGTTTCAGGTCCTTGCAAGTGCGGATTAACTTGAGAAGAGTGGTTTCTGAGATACGTTCACAACCCCGAAGGGATATTGATTCAATTGATGGGCACCTAGCATTCAATTCAATCCAACATGATACATGTTAATAAATGGTGAATGCATTGGCTTGGATTAGCTCTTCCTTGCAGAGCAGGGGACCCAAAGAAATCCTGCCTTCTGTTTGATTAATGCCATTTCCAGTATGAATAGAAACTGGAAAGAATCTCTATTGCCACAGAACCATCTTGATATATATATATATATATTTGCAAAGAAACAGTAGGAGGCCTGGATTTCTTAGTTGGTGGGTTGGATCATAGTTAGCAAACAAGGAAACGGCAAAGAAGGTACAGAGATGTTGGTGTTTGATTCTGTTTCTATTGTCAAAGGTATGCTAAAACCTAAAAGTGCTACAAATTTGGAGAATACTTCAAGTTTAACATAGTTTGGACTAGAAAATGAAGTAAGACATACACAAAAACCAACTGTATAGGGGCATATATTTCTGTTTATATTAGATATAAATAAGGTTGAAATAGAAAATTTAAATTAAACTGTGGAATGGAGTTTATTGCCTATTTCAAATCCTTCCTTTTAAGTAATCTTTATATAATTAATCATCTCAATTAAAATAACCTTCTACTCAATTTTACTTACCGGTGGTCGATGATATCTATTTTTTAAATTGCCCCCCAAAAGATTTTATCTTTTTATTTTTTGGGAATAAAACATGTTTTATTGAAAAAAAAAAAACGAGTTTAATTCGGTCCTCCCTCCCCCCAAAAATACAATCTTTTAAAAGTTTAATCAATTATCCATTTTTTATAAAAAAAATTATATAAAAATGATTTTAAAACGTAGTTAGCAAGGCTTCATCCAACATGAATAGCCCCGTGGGGCCCACACGCAGATATGGTCGAAATCGTAAAGGCAACCCTAACCATCGATTCACAGAGTTGAATACGAAGAAACATCGAAAGCTTCGTTTTCAACGGTTCAAGAATTGCCAGAATCATCTATTCACTGTTAGTTTTAGGCCCCTGGCCCACCCAAGTTTAAGCATCCAGCTAATGAGAATTTCTGATCATTCAACCATCTCTGCATTGGGAGCCCACAGATGGGGCGTTCCTTATTTAAGGTAATTAACATGAATCAATCGCAGAATCCAAACCTGTCTGCAATCATCTGAAGCATCATGTCATCGGCGAGCGGGCTGACGAAAATCGACTTAGCTCCGAATCCAGCATATCTGATAACGTAGACCGACTCCCTGCAGAGCCTTGCTTGATGATCGGGTACTAGGCTCTCTTTGATGTTGTTTTCTAAGAATATTTCATTATGAGCGAAGTAGATACGATCCCAGCACTCTTGAAAATGAGCCACGCAGCGCCACGAACGGCAGACGCGAGAGACCGATGCCAGAGAAGCAAAATCCAGGCTTGAGAAGATCTGGATTAGGATTTCTTGAATGATGGACGCCCAACATGCACTATGGGCCTCATTATCCATGCCCCACTTTGATTATTTGTTTCTTCTCTCTTTCCTACTTCTCTTTTATAAAGACTCATAAAGGGTCATGCTTTCATTATTAGGTTTTTTTAATTACACATTTGTACTTTTTAGTTTTTGGAAGAAGCATCCACACGTGTTTACAAAAGCATGCGGACGAGAGATCGGCTAGATTACGGAGACTCTATGCTGCAGATTTAGGTGATTCTTATGCCGTCGCTTCTCATTGGTCCACGTCATCATCAATGACGTTAGCTCAAAATTAAAACAAAAATAGAAATATATAAGTATTCTTTCAATTGACGTGTGGGACTTATCTACGCCCCGTGATGTATGATGTATGTGATAGATCCACGTTGCAGTCCATGTATGCGTGACCTTACATGGCAAATCAGCGTCATGGTGGGCTCTAGAAAGATTTCAACAGTAATTTTTTAATACCCACTACTTTTTATGGTATGGTCCACTTCAACTTCGGATTTATCTTAATTTTTTTTGACTCATTACTTAAAATGATTTGTAAAAATAGATGAATGGTGTGGATCTTACACTCACAACATAGTGAGGCCATAGACGGTCCACGGAGAGTAAATAAGTAATGTTTCTATTATACGTATTTCGACTTCTTTTTGTTTTTTAGCCGACATCATCGGCGAAGACGTGCACCTATTAGACGCAACCGCTTGGACGCGGTTTGGCTAATGACCCTACCATTAGCAAATGTCTAGTGGTCGGTGCTTCATGGACCCCATGGTGTATGTGTTTCATCCACGCGGTCTATTCATTTATCGAGATAATATGATAATATGATCTAAAAAATGAGTTAGATTCAAATCTCAAATGGACCACATATAGGGAAACAATATTGATTGAACGCCTACCATTAAAAACCTTTTAGGGCTGCGAAGTTTTTGATCATGTTGTTATTTATTTATTTTTTTCCTTCATCTATGTCAGTATGACATATTAAAGAGGTTGGATATCATATAAACATTATACTGAGCATATGGGGCTTTAATGGTGGACATTCAATCACTATTTTTATTCTCTGGTGTGGTTCACCTTAGATTTATATCTACATTGTTTTTGGGATCAAGCCCTAAAATGATATGGAAAAATGGATGGACGACATGGATCAACGTTATTAGCCAAACCGGGCAAACTCTTGTGCCGTCCCTTGTCATTGGTCCACGTCATCACCAATTACGTCAGTTTAAAAAAATTAGAAGGAAAATATAAATACGTCTAATAAGAAAATATATGTATTTTCTCTGTTGACGCGTGGAACTTTTATGGCCCCACCATCATGTACGTGTGAGATTCACACTTCATGAAACAGCGGACATTGGAGGCTTACTGTTGAGGCCTTGTTTGGCCCGTCAAATTCCGTCGGAATCGAAGGGATGTGATGAGAAGCTGGAATTTATTGATGGCTGTCAGAGATTTGTCTGGGACTGGAGTAAACCAGCCAATTCAGCAAGTGCGTTTGGATTGCATCATCAACATTCCACCTAATACCGGGTGACCCTGTTTGGATTGCAATGGAGATGAAAGACTCCCACGGGATTCCCTTGGACGGACGTTTGGCATGTAATTTGTGAGATTGTCACGTGTGTAAATCGTAGTTGGCTATGTGAACGGACCGGTCAGTTCATCTGCATTGACGACTATTGCAATCGGTGACCATCAGTGGGCCCCATACTGATGTATATGTTTCATCCAGTCCGTTCATATCATCATAACAGATCAATATAGGGTATGTGACCGCATCATTTGTTGATAGAAATCTCAACTGCAGTCAGATAACAGGAAAACAATATATATTGATAGCCAATCTCAATCCGTGAAATGCGTCATAGGCAGATCTATCTGAGACCCAAGTAAGGACAGATTCTGCTGTATATGAGGAACAAATGGTCTGTTCACAAGTGTATATGTGGGTGTGTACCTTACATTTACAGAAATTTAGCCTATACATATATTAAGAAAATGATAATAAACAGGTAGAGAAATTAACGACGAACCCACAAGGACACAGACAATCAAATGTGACAGAGCCATCATCGACGAGGGGATTAACTTTGACACCAGTTTAGATGTACATCACAAATAATGCATGAAAAAGAATCAACACAAGCAAAGCTTCTCGGTAGAATGCGTGCCAACGAAGCTGAATCTTCTTTGTCCGTCAATACCTACTTTAGTACAAGCCTATTACTACTTTCTTCCCTCTCCGTCATAACTATCTTACCTGCCAAAGAGAAAAAATTCAAAAACGAACAGGAGAAAAGAAAATAAGCAGCAAATGAAGTGATAACCATGAGCCCCATGTGCAGGATACTAGAGCTTGCATTAATAGCAGTATAACGAAGGAGAGTACCAGCTGCACTATTGTAAAACATATTCTGTTCCATTGATAGGCTTAATAATGAAAACAAGGACATGAACCTACTTTTGGACCCCGTTGCAACACAAGACATTGGTGTCATTTTGAAAAGTTGTGGAAGCAAACTTGAGTTATCACTCTGCAGTGTTTCTGCGTAGAGTCCAATGAAGTCAATATTGGCTGAAATCCAATATTCGTCCTATCCATCTTCTTTTCATATGAATTATGGAGCACACAGCAAACAATAATAATTTTGACATGCATATCAAAAGGATATTGCATAGCCGTCTTCAGTATTGGAAACTTGCCCTTCATCACACCGAAATATTGCTCAATTGTATTTTACAATTGCGCATGTTGGTAGTTGAATAATTCCTTCGGATTTATGGGCGCTCTCTGGGTACAGTACTCTTATAGATGGTATCGAACCCCACGGTAAGGAGCCATGAAGTCTGGTGAATGAGCGTAACCTACGTTGGCGACGAAGTATTTTCCTACATAATTGCAGGAATTATTCTTTTCGTCTTTCAGCAACATGATTTTACGCAGTAAATGATGAGCGAATGATGGTGAAGATTCATTACTAGGTGGCACAATTAGAGAATCATCATTTCGCATCAAAGACCCTTGCATCCAACGCTGAACCTTCCCATCTAGCTAACACGTATGATATTGACATATCAAACTGACAAGCTGACAAGCAATAAGTACATGCTGAGACAATATACCATTTCAGTTACGTAAACTTACGTGTTGTGTTGCTTGTATATGTGTCGGAATATGTGTCCCATCAATCGCATCGATACAATCCTATATGGGGGGAGTTTTTTAGCCCATAAGATTAGCATGAATGATGCAAAATTAAACTTTTAACTTCACAAAGGAACCCTTAGTCGATAATGGTACCTTGAAGTATGTGGCCCAATGTGGATTTGATTAAATTTCATTTGGAGTTTCTGTGCGGGTCTGCTTAACGTATTCAGGATATAGGGAGATATTGCATTCAAAACTCGGTGAAAGTGACGGCTTATAATTTCACCTGAATAACAGAACCTGTGTCCTATCACGCGATTGCGCACATTATGTCCGAGTGTATATAGGAACACGACTAGTTGTTCCTCCAAACTAACATTTCGTGTATCGTGTAGGGTCATTAGTTTGCGAACTACTTGACATATATAGAAAAATGCATCCTGCTTCATCCTGAGTTGAGTAATACAGTCCTTGTCACCTGTTCGAATAATAAAATTGATAAATCTAACCCATCCATCATCCTCTTGACGAGCCAGTTCTCGCAACATGTAGTGCCGACAGTATTCCCCAACAGCTGCAATGCATGCTGCCATTGTAAGAACAATGATAAATTAGACCATCTCTTCCTCATTCCGATCTTCCATCATCTATTTATCACCTATGCATCATTTATAGAAGTAGAGCATCATTTACGGAAGTAGAAGACTTTAAAGCTGCTTCTATGCTTATTAAGACGTATATATGCCCAACTAGCTAATGCAGAAAAAATTTAGAAGTATTCATCTTTTATATTAGACTATTATTTTTCTTATTAATAAAAGCCAATCGTGGATAATCTATCCTACTATTGTGGTCAATCGACAACGACTGGGGCCTCACCTGCTACTAACCCTACTTGCGAGAATATTGTCTGTGTGCATTTCACGTAAACTTGTCAAAACTCGAGAAGTTGCGAGAAATGCTTGGGGATAGATTGGGTACGCATTGTCCCAATATTTATATGAGTGAATATGTGCGAAGAATTATATTAAGTTAACAACAATATTGAGTGAATTGAGTGTTGAGTGAGTTATGACGGTTGTGTCTTCCCTTCATGAGTTTGGAGTGGGAGATTGTTTGGCATGGTCCGTCCTCGTGTCTAAGCTACTCACCTTTAGATGGTTTGAGTACTTTAATCATGTGTGTTTTTTTACCAGCTTCACATATGTGCATGCCTACATATGTAGAAGGTTCTAAGTTTAGATGATTAAGAGAGTTATAGAGAGGCGTGTGTGAGAAGAAAAAATAACCTATAGAAGGTACGTTTTTCCATTTGCATCAAGAGAAACTTTAGAAAAGCGTTTTCACACATGGGAAGAAAATTCTCCAACCAGACTTAAGAGAAAACAATGCATTCTATGTAATTGTAGGAATTCATAAGCATAATACATAGAACATTTCACAAGCAGGCTAGGATCACCTCAAACAATAGCGTTAGCATGGTCTAGTTAGGTAGTCTTTACTCATGGCATGAAGCCCAACCATAAATGTTGGACATAAAAAATCAGTTTCAGAAATCCCATCATTATGGTGTAGCTCAGTTCATTATATTATAGAAAAACATCAATGCAGATAACAAAATAATCAATGATGAGCAACTATCCAAAAAAGCACCGATTCAAGTAGTTGCAAAATAAGGGTTGGATGCACCTGATTTTGTGTGGGTCCCAAATACATGTTGGATTACCCTTTTGGACCAGTTGGATGCCATGAAAACATCATGGTGGCCCCCCTGACAACGTTTGTAACATTGCAGAGGGTACCGTTTCCTTTCAAGGACCAAATGCCCACCTTTCTCGTCTAAGTCAACTAACAAGCATTTGCTGTGGACCGGAAAGTGCATGCACATTTCTTTACTTTTTTTAAAAAGAAAACAAAGGAAAAGAAACGAAGTGTTTTCACTTATTCACATGTTTCCGATGCCGAGTCCTATTCCCTTTGATTGAGTAGAGTCCTATTCCCTTTGATTGAGTAGTGTTGGTGTATTTTTATGGAACGGCTCCTCTGGGTCGGATCTTCTTCCACCTGCACGATCAACACTATCAAGGGGACCCTAGCTAGAGTCGGGGAGCCTCTGATGCTTAAGTCAGTCATTTTATCGATAGCAAAGGATTTTCTCAGTTTTGTATTGCGTACCTTTCTCTGTAGAAAGCTTAGATATTTATAAGTCTTGGGAATCCTCATCATACGAGGATTTTTCTCCTGATTCTCCGGAGATTTACTCTTCTTTGCTGATTGCTCTCGATCCCGAGAATCTCGGGATCGGATATCCATATTTCTGGATTTTCGGAGCAGCATTTGCATTCCTTCTGCCTTCTCTTGTCTCGGCTCGGTCGTTACCGACTCTAGGAGAGCCGACCGACTCAAGAGGATAAGTGTTCTGCCTTCTCACGGACTGGATAGTCTCGGTGTTTGTCCGTCATCCTCCCTTACTCCTTGACTGACAGAACCAACTCGTTAAGTCAGTTTTATTCTAACGGTTGGGTGACTTAGAACACGCTCGACCCTCAGTAGGCTTATGCAGACGAGGTTATCACTCCGACAGAGCAACTGTTATTGTCTTTTGCTCATGCCCCTTGGCCTATCCTTTATTCTCTCGGCTCTGACCGTTGCCTCGGACTCTTCGGGCAGCGTCAGCAGAGTCGACCTACTTATAATCCTAGTCTTCGGACTGAACGTATTTTTTCCCCAATAGTAAGCCCCCCTTACTCCTTGTGTCGTTCGCGGCATTAAGGGGTAATGAGTTTTTAGGTCGGTTCGTGTTAGAGTCCGAGGTTATGATGAGGCGTTTAATGCTCCTTGAGTTGTCTCTAACATATGAAGTTGCGTCCCCCGAGGCCGCATGTGCGGCCAGCCGTCATGTCGTTTCGTCCGCGTATGAGATTTGGACGCGTGGCGAAGACGTTACCGCTGTCAGTCAGCGTGCGCCACGTGTCGAGCGGGGGAGTCGAGACGAGCGATGATTCGCTTTTTCATTAAAAGCCCTGCCACGTGGCACAACTATAAAAAGGCTGGGCGGGAGGACTGTGTAAATTTTATTTTCGCGTTCCTCCCTCCCGCTCGTATCCGCTTCCGAGTTTTCTTTCTCTTCTTCCTTCTTCCCTCCGCTGTCGTTTCTTCCTTCGTCAACTTCCTTTGCGTTCGCTGTCATTTTTTTCAGTGAGTTCTTTCCTCCCATTTCTTTAAACTTTAATGGCTGCGCGTGGCTCTCAGAGCCCCCGGAAGGGGATTTTCGGCGATTAAGGTGTGTCTCAACATCTTTGGGACGTTGCGGAACCGCCCTCCCTACTGATTGAGTTTGCCGTCGGCGCTGATGCCGCATTCCGGCTTGTAAGGGAGGCTGACGACTCATCGTCTGAGTGCCCCGCTTAGGCCAGTCCGTCCAGTGATGGAGTGTCTCTGGTGACCCGTCCAGGGTGACCTAACCTCGGGATGGATCAGCAGGAGGAAGAAGAAGTAGACGAAATTATTATAAGCGAAGGGGTGGCTGGTCCAGACCCCGTGAACCAAACTGTGAAAGCCTTTGAATTCTCTTCAAAGGGGGAAGAAGGTGAAGACGAGCTGAGTGGTCTCGTCGCCTCAATTTTAACCGAATTCGACTTAAACCAGATCAGGGCTGGATATCATGTCCCTGACTCGATCGTACTCCGTCTCCCTCGTTCGGGAGATTTGCCCGACCATCCCCCTGTGGGAATTGTCGTAATTTTCTAAGTCGCAATGCAATGTGGCTTGCGCTTGCCACTTCAGCCCATTGCTCGTGATTTCTTATCTCGAGTCAAAATAGCTCCCGGTCAAATTGTCCCGAATGCGTGGAGGAATTTGTTCGGGTGTGCCGTGCTATGGGCCGAGTTAGAACAGCCTCCACTAACAGTCGACGAGTTTTTCTACCTCTACTAAGTCAGACCAAATCTAAACTTCTCTGACCTCTACTTCCTGAGTGCATGGAGAGACAAAGGGGGGTCTTTGATAACCGACCCACCCACTTCTAACAAGTACTGAAAGGAGAGGTGGTTTTGGGCTTGCGGTCAGTGGGAGTCGGCCGATACGTGGCCGTAAGAGCCTCAAGTCTCTCGTACGTTTTGGAGAGCAGGTGATTCGGTGACTCGTCCCGATAATCTCTCTCCTCTTTTCTTTTTTTTTTTTTTTCGGGTTGATCTGACCTCATAATGTCTTGCAGATATTTTGAAGAAGAGGGGAAAACTTGAGTCCGGGGCTCTAACTCGGATAAGAGAGCTGAGGAAGCTGAGCGCAGAGGAACGGTCTTGAAAGTTGCTGCTGCAACCCGAGCGCCTCCATCTCGCGGGTCTAGACTCATTCGTCTCAGGTAACTCGTCACGCTTTGCTTCGTCCTTTCGGTTTCCTGTCCAACTCTTCATTCTTCTTTGCAGACCTTCCCGAGGCTCGTCCATTTCTCAGGTCGGCTTCTGCTTCTGATAGTATGGCCGGATCTCGTCCGTCCCTAAAGCCAATCTAAAAAATGAGGGCCCCTCCAATGTCGGCTCTTTTGTCAGGGCCTCGGCCTTCGAAGCAGCAGAAGACTGCTGCAAAAGCCAAGGAGCCAACTGCCTCGCTTGCTCCCGTCTCTGTCACCCCGTAAGTGGTCGTGCTTTCTGACCCTGATGAGAGGGTGGAGGAAGCGGAGCCGAGCCTTCCGGTCTCTCAGTCGATTCCCGAGCTAGGACCCGTGGTAGAAGAGGCCCCGAGGCCGAGAGAGGCACCTTGCGCGGAATCCTCGAGAGGAGAGACGACTCAATAAGAGTCTCCCTTAGCCAAAGCCATCTCGGGGATGATTCCTTGGGCTCTCACACATGGGGGCGAGAAAGACTTCGCCAACTGTAAGACCCATATCTTAGTCCGTACCGTTCCGTAAACTTCCGCGATCTTATCGGTTGAATTCCGGCAACCTTCGACCCTTAATCGATATTTGCGCGCGACCCTGATTCGTACGCTGTCAACCCGAAGTCGGCTCGACCCAAGATCTTTATCAGTGTAATCGCACCGTCGCTGCGGTTCCGATGCCGCGTCTCGCGTGCCGAGGCGGTATCTAGGACAGGAGATGTGGGCCCGCGTTTAGTTTGAAGAAAATGCCACGCGTTACCGATATCGAGGGAATCTCTACGATACGTCACATCAATCAACCAATGTACAAATCAAGTACATTCCATCATAAGCCATCACTCACCCATACCTCTCTCTTCACCAAGTCAACAATACCCATGCCCAACCATTCCTTTCTTAGTAAAAGTCAAAAGAAACCATACCCTCCATCCCATCTCCCTTACAACAACCCATCCTATCTCTCATTTCTCACTCCATCCCAAGCACCAAGGAAGCATCCAACGTCCAAGCAAGAGAGCTCCACGAGAGAAGCTTTGTGTGGCCCACTCCCTACTATTCAATCTTACATCTTAGCCATCCAATCATCATCTTCCTCCATTAAAGTTGAAGACAAGGAGTTAAGGAGTCCATGGAGCTTAGGAGAAGTGAAATTGGTGGGTGTCTCTCTCTCTCTCTCTCTCTCTCTCTCTCTCTCTCTCTCTCTTTCTCATTTTAGTGTGATGTGTGGCCCACCCGGATGGACCCCATCTTGATGCATGTCGTACCCAAACCGGCCAAGTCATGTGGGCTCTACCTCAATGGAGATGGGAAAGCACAAATATCAAATTGATCTAAAACAAGTGGGTCACGTCCACATGGGTGGTCTCCACATGTGGGACCCACCTTGACAAATATATGGAAGTCATGTGCCCAGTGAAGTGTGTACAGACGATGGAATGCACTAAAACACGTCTGGACGTGTTCTGTCAAAAAAAATAAAATAAAAAAATAGCTTGGTTTAAGCTTTTTGGATGGGCTACTTATGCAGGCCCTACCTTGATGTATGGAACTAATCCACACCGTCCATCCCATTCCCTAGTCCATTTTAGGCGATGAGTAAAAAAAAAATGATGCCAATACAAATATCTGATGAACCACATCATGAAAAACAGCAGCTTTGGTGATATAAACTGCTAGGGGCCACTGTGATGTTTATATGCATCAAATACACTTAAGTTTGAGCTTGTTAGGCCTGTCTCGAGCCTGAGAACCCAACCGACGGGGTGGATTCTACTGTTGTGGGCCCCACTTGTGATAACCGAAAATTAACAAAAAAAAAAGGAAAAAAAAAGGGGGTGGTTGACGCTCCTTTTACTTGGAATGACAGAGTGGACCCCACCTCAGGCCCCACCGTGATGCAATTGGAGCATCCACACCGTCCATTTGATGGGTCCCCTTCATTTATGGGGTGCCTCCAAAAATCAGCTGTAAAAAGAACTCACGTGGCCCTCATCATCTACAATTTTGTGAAAACATGCTAAGCCATATAAAAGTACTTCCCGGGGCCCATATGAGATCTGGATGTATGTGAACCTTGGTCTGACCCCTTAATCTAGTGGGACACACATAATGGATGGGTTGGATTTGTGAAATACGAATTTGTGGGCCCCACATGGGACCCACCTTTTTGAAGTGAATTAGTTGGTGTACAGCAGCTATATAGCTGCTGTATTGACGTTCAATAGGGTCTGATCATGTGGCCTGTGTTAGGTGCAGATCGTCCACCCATACGGCCACCCTGCACGTGCTGAACGTGCAGGGCATGCGCCATGTTTAATGTATACGACTTGTGTCCTTGTAGTCCACGTGGGACCCACCCTCATCATGATGTATAGACCATTCAGATCCATCTGGACGGTGAGTCTGGGCAGTCAGCTGCCACGGTGAAGATATTCATATAATATATAATATTATATTATACAATATATAATATATTATAACATTATATTGGTGGGCCACTGCATGGGCCGCACCATGCTGTATGGTTACATCTGCACCGTCCAGTTGCTGGACGGTGCAGCAGGCGAGATATCCCACCGCCCATTCATTTTGGTGAGCGGCCCTATCATGATGCATGTGCTGCATCCCTACCATTCGATTCATTTGGTGACCGGCCTCAGCATGATGCATGGGCTGTATTCCATCCAGGCCGTCCATCTGTTTGGCGTGCCAGGTATGGCCCAAGCATGATGCATGAGTTGTATCCATACCATCCATTCATTTATGCCGGGCCACTGTGATGTACAGATGGGACCCACCGCTGTTGTATGTGGCATCCTAAACCGTCCATCCCTTTGGCGAGCTGTCTTAGGTGGGCCACATTCGTGGACCCCACCCTGATGGATGTGGTTCATCTAAACCGTCCATCCATTTGGTGAGCCACTCCTAAGGCTTAAGACTAAAAATAAGATAGATCTAGCATCAAGTGGACCACCTTACAGATAATAGTGATGTTGAACGCCCACCATTGAAATCCTTTGGGTTATAGAAGCTTTGATTCAATATAATAGTTATTTGCCTTCCCTGTTCAGGTCCTTGTGACCTTATGAATAGTGTGGATGAAATATAAGTACTGTGGTGGGGCCCACTGGAATTCCACAGTTGTAATCATTATCACCACTATTATTTGTGGTATGGTCCAAATGATCTATCGATATGAATTATTTTCTTGGAAATGCTCTAAACTGATCCTTAAAAATATAGATGGATAATGTAGTTGATGTGGTCCATCTTGATGTATTGAAGCCCATGGGTAGAGGTCCATTATGATGTATTTGAGGCCATGGGATGTGGGCCCTTTGTGACGTATATTGGGTCCGTGTCAGGGGCCCACTGTGATTTATATTAGGCCCATGTGCAGGGCCCACCCATTAGGTATTAAGGCCCACAGGATAGGGCCCATTATGATGGAATTGCGGGCCCAGAGGGAGAGGCACGATGTGATGAATACAAGGCCCATATGATGGGGCCCACCTGCTTGAAACTGAGGCCCATGGGCGAGGCCCATTGAGATGTATTCGAAGCCCATATGCAAGGCCCATTATAATACGTATTAGGCCTATGGGCAAGGCCCATTGTGCTATGTATAAGGCCCATCAGTGCGGCCTGTGGTGATGCATTTACGGCCCATGGGATGAGGCCCGTTGTGATGTATTCGAGGCCCACGGACGTGGCCCAATATGATGCATATGTGGCCCATGAGTGAGGCCCACGGCTATGTACGTTAGGCCCTTGTGTGGGGCCATTGGCCACTGTATGTTTGGCCCTATGTGGGCCACTCCTTGGGAGTAATGTTGGTTAAATGACCACATTGATGGGCAATGATGGTTGAATGTCCACATTGTGACCTTCCCTTAGGTCTTGAAAGTCTCATTTTCATCATTCTCTTGTGGGTTAACCCTAATCAGTGGGCCCCATTCACCATAGATGGATGGTTTTGCACTATCGAATTTGATATAATCACCGCCGAGGATCGATCTTTGGTTGATTGGCTGTTCATCTATGGACCTCGCCTTATTTTTATACTGATTGTCGGTGCCGATTGTCGAAACGGATCATTGGTGCCGATCAACGATGTCGATTGACCGATTAGCGATCGAGGTCGATTATCGTGACTGATTTGCCGACTTTGATTATCGATCGATCCCGATTGTCATGGCAGATTGTCGATTCCGATTGACGTGACCGATTGCCGATTTCGATTATTAATCGATCCCGATTGTTGAGGCCGAGAATCGAGGCCGACTCCGATTGTCGAGGCCGAGTCCAAGTGTCGATTTCAATTGTCGAGACCGATTGTCGAGACCTATATGGCGTATATGCAACTCGTAGTTGAGGCCCATTGTGATGTATGTTTGGCCCATGGGAAAAGCCCATCATGATGTGTATTAAGATCTCAAGTGAGGCCCATGGTGTTGTATAATTGGCCCTTATGTGAGGCTATGGGTCCATTATATGTTTGGCTCTATGTGGTCATTTCTCGGGGGCAATGTTGGTTAAATGTCCACATTATCGAGGTCGATTGTCGATGTCAGTTATTGATACCGATTATGAATATGTGACAACATAGTATCATGATACATGTCCATACGCATCATCTGCATGTTTGTTATGAGATGTAGTTGACCATTTCATACGTCATTGGACATGTTGTTATGAGACTCCCTGATAGGCGGAGATTGTCTCACATGAGCGCACGATATGCACGGGATTGATGCATGATTGGATTGTATGACTCATGCATCTTATATTGTGTGTTGTGATTACTATATGCCCTAGAGACATCAGGGCCGTAGCCTCCACAGGCATATCGTGGATGGCCAGATGGAACACCAAAAATCTGTTCTACATGGGGTGCTATAGATATCCCTGGGTGAAAGTCCCTAAATCCTCTTGGTTACAGAGGTTGCTCCAACGTCTAGACCGAGTGGGTAGATGAGCCGAGTGCCGATTACCAGATGGCTGCGCTCTCCACTGTGTCGTGGTCGGTTGGAAGGGGGTGCGGCCTTACCTGCCCGAGAGGAGGGGACAATGCTAGGCTGAGTCTGACCAGCTCGAGGAATGGGTCGGCTATTGACGAGCCGGGCCCGATATTGGCAGGCGGATAGTGAGGTCTCTTCTACTCACCTTGTTGCGCGCGATGGGGCGACAATCTGGTTTGGAGTGTAATAGACCCCGGTGATTTTTCAGAGAGGAACCGTACTGATATGTAGATTTATTGAGTAAGAGTTGCATGCTCATTCATTCTTTTATTCACTATCCACTCGGGCTGATGGTGCGCAACTAATTGTTGTGTACCTTCGTTATGGTAAGGATTTCGGTTGGGCGCACGACTAACCTGAGATCAGGAGTTTACTACGTTGAGTCTGACTATCCAAATTTAGGTATGAGACTGGTTTGGATAGAAGTCTCTTGTGGTGGATCCCGTAGCCTACGATACTACGTACTATCATCCCGACTTCACACTCCAAGCATGGTCATTTCATTCGCATCACATATTACATTGCATCCTCGACATCTGATATTTGGTTCTTTATGACTCCTTATCGCATAGCTGTTCTATATTGTGTATGCTAATATTGATTGACTTATAGACTTGTTCATACTTCCGCTTACTCTGCTATCGTATGATTTATATTTTGTCAGTATTTCTGCTTACTTTGATTATTCCTGCTCTTGTCAGTGTTTTTGTTTATTCAGACATTGTATGATTGTAGCATTGTATTGAATACTTGACACTTACCTTGCGCACACACTTACACCACCTCTAAACTTTCTATAAGCTTATGCACGATTGTAACACCCCAAAATTTTGCCAACCTGGGATTAGACGTCCTTAGGCAATGGGTCAACCAAAACACCTTGGTAACCGCTCAGAACCCAATTCCATAGCCAAAGAAATCACTTAGGATTAATTCTTTTAGAAACTAAGCATAAGTTAGCTAGCGCTACGCTGAAGTAGCTGTGAAATTGTCCCTGATCGCTTTAAATACGTTCTACAAGACCCAAAACTTGTAGAACCAATGATGCTATAATATCCTAAAACCTTGGATCAAACTCTAAACCCATTTGCTCTCAAGAACTCTTTGAAACTTTGTATTCGATCTAGACCGCGCGTCGAAAGTCCGATACCTACAATCTTAGACCGTTATGACCGCTTAGCTGGACTTGACAACCGTTTCGAAAATCAAGGCCAATCGACGTTCAAAAGCTATTTCATTGAGCCTGGAGTGAAGAGAGTGAGAATAGGGTTAGATTTGAAAATTTTAATTCAAATCTGACACATGACTTGACACGTTATTATTAAGCGTTCTGACCGTCAGAATTCAGCCAAATTATACCCTCGGATCAGGAAAAATTTCTCTTTCATATCATGAGACTTGTAGACCTGATCTAGGTGCGATGACCGCTGAACTGAAATTGGACCACCACGTGCGATCTGCGAACTCTTTCGATTTGAAAACTTGATGTGTGCTAGATCCAGTATGCATGAGCTTCAGTCCGACCGCATTCTGCCAGGGGACCTCCATAAATGCTCTTTTGGACCAGAACAGCCCCAATTTGGTTATAACCCAAGTAAACATTGTTCTCAAGCCTAATTTGGGAAGGTTTTACGCTATAAAAGGGCTTAAAACCCTCTCATTTCTCTCCCATCCGAATTTGGTTAAAACCCTAGATTGAGAGAGAGAAAAAGTGAGAGTTTGTGAGAGAAGGTGGGAGAGATTTTCCTGCCACTTGTTGCTGCTGCTGCACGTGCTTAAGCGACGTATTTCAATCACTTTGTTGGTGATTTCAACGCACTTCTAGGTAAGGAAAACCCTAACCACTTGCTGATTTGGGGATTTCTTCGATTCAAATAGCAAAGTAGCTGATGTACGTGTGTATTAGGTCGCCTGATCGCCGTAGATGAAGCGTATACGCTCCGTTCGAACGATACACATCTAAAGTGAAAGGTGCGGATTTTAGACGCTTTGATTGGCTGTTTTCAACGCTTTCAATGTCGTTTAATAGTAGATTATCGACGGCAACGCCATTTGACATGTACAACATGTTGTCCGTTTCCTGTTTCGTAAGCAGACGAAAAATATGATATCTAGGGCATTTTAATCATTTATAGGAAATACTGTTTGCATCCATATTTTGCTGAAATGGTTGACATGACTTTTTGTCGCATTAGGATATTAGGAATGCGTGCATAATTGGTTTGGCGAAGAGATTCACCCAAAGGCGCACTTGGGTCGACATACACTATGTAGACTTAAGTGTGTAGATTAAGTGTTTGTATGAATGTTTGTATTAGTATGTATTGAGTATATGGTGTTATGAAATAGTTTTGATATTGAATTCTCAAGTAATATGCTGATGTAAATGATTTTCATCATGTTGGCTATATGTATTGATTTCATTATTTATATGAAATGCATGTGTGGAATTATTTGCTTAAGTTATATGTTATAACATGTGTCAACATGCTTGTATAGTTTATATTCATTCCTACTACTTTCATATGCTTACTGATGTTGTTTACAAATGTTTGGGGCTATGACCTAGTCCAGACAGTCGGTAATGGATCGAATTCGTGATTGGTTTCTATTTTCCACAAATGACGCGTCGATGAACGCGAGTCGTGTTTGAGTTGGCGGCAGTGGTTAGGCCATACGAAGTGTTTCATGCACTTCATGTCATTCAGCTTGAGATGCGCTCGTACTAGTCGAGCCCGTCAAGTAACCCGATTAGCCATTGTATGTTCACCATGTATGAGTCATAACTGCTTGAACCTAGGGTACTGAACTTACCATTGAAAACCCTGTTAACCATGGTACCTTAATCTATAAAGACTCATGAGCCGGGCATGGTGGTATGGGATACCGTGGTCGAGCTGTCGCCTACGCTGGGGCCACAAACCTCCCCGTAGTGACCAGTGAGCACCCTACTCTGAGCAGATTATGGTGGTATGGGATACTATATTCTTACTGTCGGCCTACACTGATCAGGTGATGAGCCCTTTGTAGTGACCTTAAGTTTATCCTGACACCGTATGGGGGCGACAAGTCCTGATGCAGTCTTAAGGATAATTAGGCTTGTATTGATAAGGTGATGGAGGAGCGGTGCAACGAGTGCGAGCAACAGCCCTAACAGCCCTTGCAGCAACGTACAAATATAACATCGTATGAGATCACTAGGAGTGACGACCCTAGACAGGATCTGTGTTGGGATTGATATAATTAAGGTACCTTAGTTTCCGAATACTGCTGTATGAATGGACTAATAATAACTCGGTAATCATATCACCATCACATTACATGTGCCTGGAAGATGTGGAGCACTGTGGGAAGAAAGCATGCCGCGGGCGTAAGATGGTGCCGTATGAGGGAGATCGTCGGTGAGGGCATCCATCATGTCATGTCATATTGCATTAACAACAGTATTTAAGAATGTTTGATATATTGCTTTACTATTATCGCATGATTAATTTGATAACATGCTAATCTCTGCTCTATTATTCCACTGAGTTGATCACTCACTCCCACGTTACGGGATGGTGTTTTCGGACACCCACCAGTCTCTATTGTGATTGCAAATGATGGCGCGGCCTGCGAGGCGGAGCCGGACTTGATGATGATGAGGAGGATCCCTCCTTTATGCGTGTTCTGAACGACGGGATTACAGGGAGATTCATTAGATGCCATGACACTTGTCATTTTATATTTTCAGAGCACTCATGTATATTCTTTCTTTTTATTTTGAGGTATACATGTATATGTTTAAACTGGTAATACATTCACACTCTGGAGACTTACAATCAATTATATATTATATGTATGTATCACAGTCTTTCGCTTATTAATTTAACTGTTTCTGGAGTATGATATGCTGTTCTGGCTTAATCCCACTCATGTTTAATACATTAACACAGACAACATTCAATCATACACATTTATGTTGCATAAGTGATGTCTGGAACTCGGGAGTGGAGTTTTTACTCGACCCCCGATTTTCGGGATGTTACAACAATAGATGCGTGCAGGTGATGTTAGGTTGCAGCAGTGTTGAGCTTGGAGCGTGCAGTGGCCTTCTGGAGCTTGAATTTTTATTTATGTATTCCCCTTTCAGTATTGTAATCAAATGATTATATTAGTGGATATGTGATGATGATGTTGTCTTTGTGAATTGGGTAATCCTGTGGTTCTGCTTATTACGATTTAAATGTAAAAAAAAATAAAAAATAAAAAAAAATCCTCCTTGTAGAATTCCAGGATCGGAATCTGGCATATGAATGCTAGGAGCCGAAAATGGGGTACTATGGAGGCTGTCGGCACCGGATTCGGCGATCGGGATTCCTATGAATCCGATTTCTGAGTTTGGGGCGTGACACCAACTAATACAATGCCCCGACTATGCAGACTCTCGGGCATACGACGAGGTTGCTCTTTGAGATAAAATCCTTTCTCTCTACTTTTTCGTTATTTTTGACTACGTCCTTGTTCATAACTTACAGTCTCCTGCTCACAGCTGGCTCCTTGCATTGTTAAAGCTTGCTCGGAGCTAACTGCTGCTCAAAAACTCGCGGCCGAGGCGGATGGTCACAGAGAGATTACTGAGGGTCGCATCGGCATCATGACCGGCGATCTTTCAATCGCTCGGAAGGTGGCAAAAGATGCCAGGATGGTTCTCGAAGGAGCCAAAGCTGACAATGCCCACTTGACCTCGCTTCTGAAGGAGGCTGAGGAAAAGCATCAGCATCTTCTCCGAGTTCACAACGCCTGCGTGGGCACTCTCGCCCGGGCTAAGGTTGAGGCCGCGGCCCTCATCCATGAAGCGTAGGAAGAAACCCGCCGAGCTAAGGAGGCAGAAGAGCGCACCGTAGACGCCTTCCTTAAGTCATCAGAGCTTGCAGAAGAAAGGGACTGCCTTTACCAAGGCGGTTACAGGGCTTATATTTTGGAGATGAAGGCTGCCTTCCCCTACCTTGATCTCTCTGCTTTCGATGCCGACAGTCCGGAGGCCGAGGCTATTGGCAACGACACCACTAACGGGGGAGCCCCGCTGCTGCTGACGGGGCCGGCCCTTCCGGGACTGCTTGAAGAACGGTCCTTAACCGAGGGAGATAACTCTCTCTGTCGGCAATTACGTCGTCCATCTTTCATGTATCTTTAACATAATCTGTAACCCGACGCTAAACACTTTAGGAAAAAATGAAATTTCTTTATTTTTATTGAATTAACTTCAATTACATCTCTCTTCCATTATTCTTTAGCGCTTTCTATTCTGTTTCACGGGTAATAGATCTTGAGATGTTCGGCGTTCCACGGGTGAGACAACAGTTGCCCATTTAGGTCTTCCAGGCGATACATTTCAGGGCGGATAGTGCTGGAGACGACATAGGGACCTTCCCAATTGGGTTCCAATGTGCCCGCCCTAACTTTCTTCATGTTTGGAAATGTCTTTCCGAGGACCATATCACCGGCTCAGAATCGTCTGACCTTGACTCGTCTGTTGTAAAATCGAGACACTTGCCTTTGTCGAGCCATCATTCGTAATCGAGCTCCTTCTCTTCTCTCTTCCAATAGAACGAGCCCGACTGATAGGAGTTCATCATTTTCTTGTTCACCGAATGTATTGACTCGGGCCGAGCTAATACCGATCTCAACCGAGGCCACAACTTCCGAGCCAAAACAAAGGGAGAAGAGAGTTTCTCCCGTGGTAGTCTGAGCTGTAGTTCGATAGGCCCACAATATATTCGAAAGTTCCTCAGCCCATGCTCCTTTTGCTTCATCGAGCTTCGTTTGGAGATGTTGCTTTATAATTTTATTAATGACCTCGACCTGTCCATTCGTTTGAGGATGATGAGGCGAGGCGTACACATTTCGGATCCCGAGATTGCTGCACATCTCATGAAATTTCTTATTATCGAACTGCCTCCCATTGTCGATAATGATAGTCCGAGGTATTCCGAACCGACAGACGATATTTTTCCAAACAAAGCTAGTGATTCTTTGCTCGGTAATCTTCGCTAATGGCTCAGCCTCGGCCCACTTCGTGAAATAATCTACTGCAACCACAGCAAATTTGGTCTGACCCTTCCCTCCAATGATGTCGATCCCCCACTGTGCGAAGGGCCACGGTCCGGACATCGGAGTGAGTTCCTCGGGGGGTTGTCTCGGGATAACCGCAAATCGCTGACACTTGTCGTACTTTTGGACGAACCTCTTAGAATCATATTGTATCGTCGGCCAACAATACCCTTGCCGTAATACTTTGTTGGCGAGCGAACGTTCGCCTAAGTGATTCCCACATATTCCTTCGTGTATCTCCCATAAGACATAGTCAGTTTCATGGGAGTCCACACATCTTAATAGGGGAGCGTAAAACCCTTTCTTGTACAGTACACAATTCAAGATGGTATAACGTGACGCTCGTACCTTTAGCCGCCGTGCCTCGGCGTGATCCTCTGGTAGTTCTCCATCATTGAGATAACGAATGATTGGATCAAACCAAGTGGGTTCCGAATTGATAGGAAGTATGGACGAGTCTGTAGCTGAGTCTGCCGGCTCATTTACACTCGGTTTTGCTACAAACTCGATCAGAACCGACCGAGGTATGGTGTCTTCGTCGGCCGAAGCGAGCTTAGCTAACAAGCCAGCTTTGGCATTGTCGGCCCTGGGTATCCGAATAACTTTACATTTCTGGAACTTGCTGATTAATTCTTTGGCTTTTTCCATGTACGCCTTCAGTTATTTTTTTCGAGTTTGATAAACGCCGAAAACTTGGTTAACGACCAACTGCGAGTCACTGAAAACGTTGAGATGAGTGGCGCCTAAGCTCGGGGTGAGTCTAAGGCCGAGTAATAAGGCCTCGTACTCTGCTGTATTGTTTGACGCTTGAAATCCAAGTCGCAAAGCATACTGCATACAAGTTTGATCGGGAGTTTCTAATACCACCCCGGCCCCGCTTGCTTTGGAGTTGGATGAATCGTCGATGAATAGATTCCAGGGTGCCGGGTCAGGCAAGGGGTCGAGAGAGGAAGAAGCCACTGGTTCAGTAAACTTCTCAGAATCAGGTGCTGTGTTATGGTTGGAGGTTACTTTAACAAGGAAATCAGCAACAGCTTGTCCTTTTATGGCTACTCTCGGCCTGTACTGTATGTCGAATTCACTCAATTCGACAGCCCACTTCGTAAGTCAGCCGGAAGCTTCTGGCTTTTGAAGAATCTGACACAGTGGTGAGTCGGTCACAATAATGATGCTGTGAGCTTGAAAATACGGCCGGAGTTGCCGCGAAAATACTACCAGAGTTAAGGATACTTTCTCGAGCTGAGGATACCTCGTCTCTGTCGGTAGTAAAGCTTTGCTAACATAGTACACTGGTAGTTGCCTCATTTCGTTCTCTCGTATTAAGGCCGAGTTGACTGCTGCATCGGATACAGCCAGATATAATAATAAAGCTTCTCCTTGCTCGGGCTTAGACAACAGTGGTGGGGACCCAAGGTAAGTCTTTAGTTTTTGAAACGCTTTTTCGCATTCGTCCGTCCACTCCATCATCTGTCGTCCCTTTAATTGCTTGAAGAACGGGAGAAATTTGTCTGTGGCTCGGGACAGGAAGCGGTTAAGCGCGACTACTCTCCCTGTCAACCTTTGGATGTCTTTGATTATTTTCAGAGACTCCATATCAAGTAAAGCTTTGATTTTCTCGGGATTCGCTTCGATTCCTCGCTGGCTAACGAGGAAATCGAGAAATTTTTCTGAGCTTACACCAAAAGCACACTTGCTAGGATTCAACTTCATTATATACTTACGTAAAGTCAGGAACATTTCTTCTAGGTCCGCCACATGGTCGGCTGCTTGTACACTTTTGACGAGCATATCGTCGATATATACTTCCATCGTTCGGCCAATTTGCCGAGCGAACATTTTGTTCACTAACCTTTGATACGTTGCCCCGGCGTTCTTCAAACCAAATAGCATCACTCGGTAACAGTAAAGGCCTTTGTCAGTGACAAAGGTAGTTTTTGATTAATCATTCTTGTGCATTACAATTTAATTGTAGCCTGAGTAGGCATCCATAAAACTAAACAATTCATGGTCCGCAGTACTGTCTACCAGTTGATCAATGCGAGGAAGAGGGAAGCTGTCCTTACGGTAGGCTTTGTTCAAATCTGTATAATCTATACAAACTCGCCACTTCCCATTGACTTTTTTCACGAGTACAATATTGGCTATCCACTTTGGATAGTATATCTCCTCGACGAATTTATCTTTAAGGAGCTTAACGACTTCCTCTTCAAGACAGCGTACCTTTCCGGGCCGAGAGGGCGACGCTTCTGTCGGATGGGCTTGTAAGTCGGGTCGATGTTGAGTCGGTGCGTAATGACCAAGGGATCGATCTCGGGCATGTCTTCGTGGCTCCAAGAAAATATATCGACGTACCGCCGAAGCAAAGCGATCATTCGTTCCCTAAGAGGTGGACTCAGAGACGAGCCGATTTGCACTACTTTCGACGTGTCTGTCTCAGTTAACGGTTCCGAGATGAGTTCTTCCATCGGTTGCCCTCGTTCATGAGATTTGATTCGAGGGTCCAGCGATTCGATCATCGATACTTCCGTCGGCGCCTTGACTGCGGTGGCATAGCATCTTCGAGAATCTTGTTGATCTCCTTTCACAATTCCTACTCCCGACTCAGTCGGGAATTTCATGAAAATGTGGTAAGTGGATACCACAGCTTGAAGGAGGCTTAGGAATAGTTGACCGAGTATAGCATTATACACCGATGGTTGGTCCACGACTAGGAAGTCAACCATTGTAGTTATCTGATGACGTGCAGTCCCGGCAGTGAGTAGTAGTGAGGCGATTCCCTCGGGAAGTACCTGTCCACTCGAGAATCCTATCAGTGGGGTTCGGACCGGCCGTAAGGTCGATCGTCTGATGCCCATTTTGTCGAATGCTTGGGTGAACAGTACATCCGCCGATGACTCAGTGTCTACCAGTATTCGGAACCCCTTTCTGTTGGCGATGGTGAGAGCAACGACAAGTGCATCATCATGGGGATGATGAATGCCTCGGGCGTCATACTCAGTGAATGAGATGCAATATCGTTCTCTCTTCTGCTCCTTGGAAGGTCGGGACGATAGAAGAATCTCAGACTCCGGGCGATCGATGCTTCTGGTGTGATTTTTTCTGGCGTTATTTGCATCTCCGCCGCCCTGATGCCCTCCAATGATCGTTCGAATTTCTTCTGTGGGACGATCTTCACTTGGTCCTGCTGGAACACCAGATCCTTCTGTATGTTCTCTGAGTCGGCCTTCTTTAATTAGCCACTCGATTTCATCCTTCAAATGGTAATAATCACTCGTATTGTGACTGTGATCACGATGATAATGATAGTATTTGTTCTTGTTCCGTCGATTCGGGTTCCCTCAGAGCTTTTCGGGCCAGTTGACGAAACCTTCGTTCTTAATTTCCATCAACACTTGTTCCTGAGATTTGTTCAGGGGGGTGTATGTGGAAAATCTCCTGTTGGGTCGCTTTCCCGACCTACCATCGTCTCGTGCCCTGTCATCTTTTCGCTTCTTCCCTCCGGCTGAGTCAGCTTCTTTCTTGGCCGGCTCTTTAGCCGAGGGTTTCGCATTCTGGACCTTTTCTCATAGGAGTCGGGTCTCTTCAGCGTCGGCGTATTTGTCCGACCGAACCATAAATTCGCTCAGGGTCTCGGGCGGATTTCTGTCTAATGACGCCAAAAAGGGTTTATCTCTCACCCCTTGCATGAGAGCGTTAAGAGCTGTCTCCTCAGAATACTTTCGAACCTGTAGAGATTCGAAGTTGAAGTGCTTGATATAGTCTTTCAACAGCTCTCCTTCCTTCTGAACTATGTTGTTCAGATGTGCGGGCGGCTTTAACTTCTTCTTTTCACCGATAAAATTGTTGAGGAAGGCGTTACTGAGCTCGGTGAACGACTTAATTGACCTCGGTTTTAATTGCTTAAACCAAAGTCGGGCCACATCAGTCAGGGTAAGAGAGAAGGCCTGACACATAACAGCGTCCGAGGCATCGTATAACTCCATATAGGTTCTGAAGCATTCAAGATGCTCTGTCGGATCGGTTTTTCTGAAAAAGAGAGTTATCTGAGGTAGATGGAACCTTTCCGGCAACCGCGCCTTCATCACCTCGTCCACAAATGGAGAAGTCTTTTTCTCGAATTTGGTCGGGTTTGAGTTCCGACCGTGCTTCATGCCTGCCATTTCTTTTTCCATATTTTCCCGGACCTCGTTCTTGAAATCTTGCATATCGACTTTCCAGGGTTCCGTACTTTTCGCCGTTTCTTCTACAGGGAGCCGACTTCGCTTCCTCTGATCTCTTATATGTCGCAGATCAGAGGGAGGCAGAACGGCCGTTGCAGAGCGAGCCGGCGCTGGCTGACTCGTTCCTTGATGCTGACTCGGTCCCTGGGTTTGACTCGGCTGTCGAGGTGACTGTGGAGCAGCAGGCTACGCTACAGATGTTGGCTGGAGAACCTGTGCCGACTCGTGACGCTGCTGCATCTGCTGATTTTATAGTTGTTCCAGCATGTGTTTCATAACAGCCATCTCGGAACGCATCTCTTGGACTTTCCGATCCAAGTGCGCGTTCTCTCGGTTAGGCTGGCTGGTAGTCGCAGGCGGTGCTGTTGGGGGGGCTCCCTGAGCTGTGCTAGCAGTGGCCTCCTCCGCTTCATCTGGATCTGTCCTCCTAGTTCTTGCCATTCGATGAATTGCAGAAAACGGCTTTTTGTCCGCTTCTCACAGACGGCGCCAAACTGTTGGTGTATTTTTATGGAATGGCTCCTCTGGGTCGGATCTTCTTCCACCTGCACGATCAACACTATCAAGGGGACCCTGGCTAGAGCCGGGGAGCCTCCGATGCTTAAGTTAGTCGTTTTGTCGATAGCAAAGGATTTTCTTAGTTTTGTATTGCATACCTTTCTCTATAGAAAGCTTGGATATTTATAAGTCTTGGGAATCCTCATCATATGGGGATTCTTCTCCTGATTCTCCGAAGATTTACTCCTCTTTGCTGATTGCTCTTGATCCCGAGAATCTCGGGATCGGATATCCATATTCCTGAATTTTCGGAGCAGCATTTGCATTCCTTCCGCCTTCTCTTGTCTCGGCTCGGTCGTTACCGACTCTAGGAGAGCCGACCGACTCAAGAGGATAAGTGTTCTACCTTCTCACGGAAGGGACAGTCTCGGTGTTTGTCCGTCATCCTCCCTTACTCCGTGACCGATAGAACCAACTTGTTAAGTCAGTTTTATTCTAATGGTTGGGTAGCTTAGAACATACTCGGCCCTCAGTAGGCTTATGTAGACGAGGTTATCACTCCGACAGAGCAACTGTTATCGTCTTTTGCTCATGCCCCTTGGCCTATCCTTTATTCTCTTGGCTCTAACCATTGTCTCGGACACTTCGGACAGCGTCAGCAGAGTCGACCTACTTATAATCCGAATCTCCAGACTGAACATATTTTTTTTCCAACAAGTAGTACTATTCAAAGTGAAATGATCGGAAGCACATCTGATTTTTGTGGCCTACATATCACATGTGTAGAATATCAATCATTTCAAAAGGTGGGGCACACCATGATTTTCAGCTGATATGAAAATCAGGCTGATCCACTTATAAATGTTTCATAGTGAATATTCCATCCAATAAGGAAGTAGATGCTCATGGTATGACACTAAGGATGAGGTATATCACAATCTTAAGTGGACCACATTATAGGAAATAGTGTCGACTGAGCATTGACCATTAAAAACCTCCCGGGGGCAATAAAAGTTTTGGATCAAGCTGATCTTTGGTTTTTCCCTTTTCCCTTCATCTGGCCTGTGTGGCCTAATCAATCGATTGTATGTCAAATAAACAGTACAGTGGGACTTAAGAGGATTTTAATGGTGGATACCCGATCACTATTGTTTTCCTGTGGTGTGGTCCACCTGAGATTTGCATCCCTCTTATTTTGGGATCAATCCCTAAAATGATCGGTAAAAATGGATGAACGGAATGGATGAAACACATACATCATGGTGGGGCCCACAGAGCACCGACCACCAGCCACCGGGCTGGTGGCAGGGGCAGTAGCCAATCCGTTTCCCTTCCAGGGGATGCAGAGATTTGGATCAAACTCACATTTACCTTATGAACACGATAGATGTAGGGCTGTCAATGGGCCGGGCGTGAATAGGTCTCGGCCCGAATTGAACTGTTTCGGGCCGGGCCTCTCGCCAGTCCTATTCAGAATTCTGAAATTTCAGATCTAAGCCCGGTCCATTGACACACCGGATAGATGGAGTTTGGGATGATTCACGCACACGTACTTATAAAAGCGTGCGGATAGAAGAGTACCATGCGGTCGCTGCAATCCACCGACGTCGGTGGGATCCCTGACTGGGGCCCACTTCGATGTATTGTACTTACATCCATGCCGTCCATACGTTTTGAAAACTTATCGTGGGCTATGATACCAAAAATGAAGAAGATCCAAATCTCAGGTGGACTATAGTACACGAAAGTGATACCTTATCATTAAAAGTTTTGTGGACAACAAAAGTTTTGGATCAAGCTGATATTTTTGTAATATTTTCATCCAGTTATTTTTTATCTTATCAACAGTTTATATGGAAAATAAACATTCTGTTGGCCTAATAAAGTTTTTAATGGTGGGGATTCAATCACGATTTTTTACTCTAGTGTGGGCGGCGTAAGATTTGGATCTAGTTAATTTCTATTATGATATTGTAAAATGAGCTTTAAAAATGGATAGACGGTGTGGATGTAAGGAAAATGCATCAAAGTGGCCGCACGTGAGGGATCAACCGACCTCGGGGAACCACCGACCGCGCCGCCTGCACGCACAGTGGATTCTTGTGCCGTCGCGTCTCTTTGGTCCAAGTCATCAGACTCATCACCATGGTCCAAGTCATCACAAATGGACAGGAAACGGATTGGCTACTCTGCCATTAGCCAATGGCTAGTGGCCGGTGCTGTGTGGACCTCGACATGATGTATGTGTCTCATCCATTCCGTCCTTCCATTTTTCTAGATAATTTTATGGTATGAACCCAAAAACGAGATAGATCAAAATCTCAATTGGCCACACAATGTTGATTGAACTCTCACCATTAAAAACTTCTTGAGCCTACAAAATTTTTGGATCAAGCTGAATTTTGTTTCTGCCTTTATCCAGGTTTGTATCTATAGGTTGGATGTCAAATAAACTTTACAGTGGGCCCTAGGAGGTTTTTAATGGTAGAAGTTCAATCACTACTGTTTTCCCACAGTGTGGTCCACCTGATATATTTTTCTACCTCATTTTAGCATATATTATTATAATTATGTGTAAAAATGGATGGACCGCGTGGATAAAAAACATAGAACATAGTGTGCCCACATATCACTGACTACTAGCCACCTGGCAAGTCCAAGTGGAAATCGAATTGCGTAGTGAGTTACTCATACTCTCTTGTCATACTGGGTAAGCTCAGTTGGGCCCACTGGAAATTTGGAATTTCTGTGGTTTATCCACACTTCCATCAGGAAAAAGTGGAAATAATGATTTCCACTGTGGAAACCTTTCTAGGCCCCACAATGATGTTTATTTGTCATCCAAGCTATTCATGAGATCAAACAAACATTGATGAAGAAAAAAAATAAATATAATCTTAATTCAAAACTTCTATAGTCCCAAAATTTTCCAACGGCAAAAATTTAATTCACACTATTTCCTGTGGAATGGTACATTTCATCCCTGTATATGCTTCATTTTTAATCTAACGCCTTAAAATTATCTTGTAAAATGGATGGATAGGTGGGATAAAACATATAAATCATGGTGGAAAAATGGATGGATAGGTGGGATAAAACATATAAATCATGGTGGAAAAATGGATGGATAGGTGGGATAAAATATATAAACTATAGTGGACCACGCAGAGTTTACTCATTACGCTTAGCATACCGAGTTACACGGTACGCAGTCTGCTTCCGTGTCAGCGTCAATAGCCAAACCACGTTCCAGTGGAGAGCGATTAGGTGAGACTCCGCCCTCACCCAAGACGTGCGGACCTTACCGTGGGACCCACCTTGATGTATGTATTATGTACCCATGCTGTCCATCATTTTTTCACATCATTTTATAACATTATCCAAAAAAATGAAATATAGCCAATTATCAGGTGGTCCATACCTAAGGAAACAGTGTTGATTGATCATTTATGGGCTAAAAAAGTTTTAGATAAGCTTATATTTGATTTTTCCCTCCACGCGGGCTTACGTGACCTTATCAATGTGTTAGATCAACGCTATTGAAACATTAAAGTACACATTAAGAAGTTTTTAACGGTAGGGCAGTCAATCACCACTCTTTCTTATGGTATGGTCCACCTCATAATTGGATCTGCCTCATTTTTGGCATAATGCCATCAAATGATCTAGAAAAATGAATGGACGGCGTGGATACATAATACATACACCACGGTAGGGGCCGCACCGTCTTAGGTGTGGCCCAATGTCTCACCAAAACGAAAATATGTATAATAGTTGTGGAACTTCTCCTTGCCCACTATGATGTGCGTGTTGGATCCACACCACTGGAAGCAGTGAGAATTCTACGCCTATTGTTGAAAGCTCCTTGGGGCCACGTAAGGCTTGGATTAAGCTGATATTTGTGATGAACAGGTAAAGTGTCAAGTAAACATCACGGTGGGACCTGCAAAGGTTTCCTTAATAGTCGTTCAATACCTCCTGGCTCCTGCTGTGGACCTGTGGTGTGATTCACTTTAGCTTTGGATCTGCTTCCTTATCTAGCTTAACACGCTAGAATAATTTGAAAAAAAAAAAAAAAGATCCGTGTGGATATCATATAATACGTGCATCATGACAGGGCAGAGAAGTTTCACACGTCAACGGAAGAAATAACATTCTTCTTTTTGTTTTTTAGCTAACGCCTTTGGCGATGACGTGGCTTCAACATTGAAGATCCGCACTCAGCTAGGAATGCTAAGATGGAGGGCGTTGCATAGTCGCTGTATACACTTCCCTTTTAGGATACACATGAAAAATAGGCCCAGTGATCGGGACTGTTGTTCTGATGGGCCACTGTGAGTAGAGTTTAATGTTAAAAAAATTATTCAGTGTTAGCTGAATTCAATCAAACATAAGATTATATGTGTTTGAGAGCCTGTATTTAGATTCGGTGAGTAATTATGATGCACAAGCATGCTAAAGTTATACTCCACTCAACATTTCATTCAATATTGACTAACTTTGAGTTAGATTGATTGATTGAAGATTGGACACAAGATCCAACTATCCTATTAACAAGGAGCTGTGATCATCGATTAGGCGATTTACGAAATGGTAGTTAGCTTTTCCTGATAATTTATTTTTATAACTTGTTCTTTCAACCGAAAAAATAATAAATTCATTGCCCTAGGAGCCCTTGTTTATGCCAAGATGGAAGAGGCTAGGGCAATATGTATGAGGACTTGTTCTTTCATGTTTCCACAACTGCTATCATGTGTTGAACATTCTATATATCAATCGGGCTGCTCCAGTGCAGGTGCCCATTGCATGAACCTGTGACAGGGTATCTACATTGTGGGACCCATTTGCAATTTATCTTCCACAAATGCCTAAAATGGCAGGTTACTAAATTTGATTTCTTTGGTTGCAATCATTGACTGAGAGAGCACTAAATTGCAAATAACTTCCCTTCGAATCCCACCTGAAATGAATGTAATTGCAATTTGAGGGCTTGTTCCTCTGTTTTGGGTACTTGGAAATATGAAACTGAATGCTTACAGTTCATTTCACTTGGGCACCCAAGTTAGAACTGAATGCTTACAGTTCATTTCACTTGGGCACCCAAGCCTAACTTAAACGTGTTAGCCATGGTTTGGTCATGGGTCCAGCTCTTTTTATAAATCGAGCATTCTTGGGTTACAGCTGTTGTCGAGTCAGGAGAGGTGGTTCATCATTTCTAGTATCCTGTTTCACCATCAAATGTCACATTGGATGGTCTGATTTTGTTGCAGGAGGAAGTAAAATGATTTGTATCGAGCTTGCATGGGATGCAACCATGATGTCTTTGTTACCTTTTCTATTGGTGGCGTAAGCTCAAGTTAGGACATTATCTGAAAAATTAAGCATATTTAAAACTCAAGTGGACCACATCAAAAGAAGCAGTGCAAATCGAATGTCCACTATTGAAAACTTTTAAGGGGCCATGAAATTTTGGTTCGTGCTGATATTTATGTTTTCTCTTTATCCCTGTTGCAGTCACCTTATAAATGGGTTGGATGGCATATAAGTATCATGGTGGGTCTTTACATCCCTTTTGTTTTGTTTTTGTTTTTGTTTTTTTTTTTTTTTTTTTTTTTTTTTGACTTTTTTAAATATTATTTTTTTAACAGTCTCACTCCCATCCACATGCAGCATGTGGGTACTTGAACCCATAACCTCAGTGTTCAAATTGACAAAGTCTACCACTAAGCCATCAGCAAGGACCCTTCCACCCCCATAAAGTATCGGCATAGTTGGGTGGGTTTGACCTGACCGACCCATGACTGACCCAACATTGAGTTGAGCTTGGGCAAGATGTATTGGTTTTGGTCTTGGGCTTGGGCCATACAAACGCCAACCCGATAAAACTTGGGTTGGGCTCGGGGTGAGGTCTTGGGTTGCCCGACCCAACTCGAACCCGATCAATATATAAGTTCCTTATAAATTAATTATAATTGAGTGTGGTTCATCTGTGTTGAAGGCACAAGAAATTCCAATACCATCGGGTTTCATTGGTCCACCTTGTTATGGGAAGATCTGAGCCCATGTGAGATCCGAGAGCGAGACGCTAATCCGAGCCGATTGGGTGCATGTCCGAATCGACCACCTTCGGAAAGGAACGAGTGGTGTGGAAGCACCTTTAGGGTTGGTCGGAAGGACGGATCGGAACAGTTCCTACGGTCCGACTAACAATGAAAGCTGCACACTTAACGTCTCACGTGTGTGAGGTCCGCCCATCAACATTCATTACAATAGCCCCGACTGGACGAGGCCGATCTGATACCCCGCCCCAAAGTCCGAAGAGAGTCTTGGAGAGTAGACACGTCTACCACTTCAGGACGGACCTATAAAGGTCAGCTCGGACCCAAAATTTGGCACGGAGACCGCCCTTAATCGACCAAATAATTGCAAAGGTAGACGATAGGCAGACGAGCCGAGCCAAGTGGATACGTGAAAAGGTGGCCGATAAATGTTTCGTCTACCGAATGTGGAAACTGCCATAACCAAACGTGGCCAATAACTTCATTCGCAGATACACATTACCCGCCTAATACATTGCATGATTAGCAGATTTCGGGCAGTATCTTCATGATTCGGAAATTTCCTTGATCGTGCCGAGATTGTCGGATCCGGACTATCATATAATCAAGTATAAATAGACCTCAACGCCAGGACGACAGGTACGTGACATCTTGCCCTCTCCTCTACTCTCCACTTAGACCCAGATTCCCTTGACCTGACTTAGGCATCAGAGGGTCCCCCGGCGTAGCCAGGGTCTCCTTTGTTTGTTCTCATTGTACAGGGTCAAGAGGTTGGAGTGGTCTACGGTTTGAGAAACTGGGGGGAGAGCCGGCCATATTTTAACCTCAACATTTTTTTGGCGTCGTCTGTGGGAATCTGATACTAAAAGTCAGGTTCTTGTTCTTTCGACTCAATGGCGAGAAAAAAGAAAACTGTAACTGTGGAATTGGAGCCGAATGAACAAACTTGATCATCATTATCATTTCACGCTGAGTCCGCGCCAGGACCATCTCAACGTTCTCGCACTCAGTCGAACAAATACCGAGCCATGAAGAATGAGATTCAGGCCCTATGCGAGGAGATAAACAGAATGAAGCAACAAAGGGATCCACAGTTACCCCCAATTCAAGAGAACCCGATTCCTGAGCCGGTAGGACTGTTCGTGGAGACCCACTCTGCATCGAGGAACATGAGGCCCGAAGTACCCCAGTATTCCCGAGTGCCGCTTTCAGGTTTGAACCCTCCCCCGGTGTAAGTAAGGGTCTCGGTGCAGAATACTGCCACTCGGGCTCCTACTAATAATTCGATTGCCTCAGCCCTGGCCCCTTCCGATCTCCGCCACCAGCTAGAACGAAGGAGGGAAAGGAGGACCCCAGAGGTAGAAGATGCCCCAGAGATTGTTGCCGAGAATAAAGATCCCTGGGAAGAGCGGTTTGCAGAACTTAATAATAAATTCTTGACCCTGGAGAAGCAGCAGCTGTTAACAGTCCCAGCCAAAGTTCAGGTTATGATGGAAGAGACCGAACCACCCTTTACCTCCACCATCATGGGAGAGTTAATGCCGTAGAGGTTTTGGATACCTTCCGTCATCCAGTATTTAGGATCTGGAGACCCGTCCGATCATCTAGAAGCTTATCAATCATGGATGCAGATCCAGACGGCCACGGACGCAATGATGTGTAGGAAATTTTTCATCACCATCACGGGGTCCGCTCGAAATTAGTACCGCCAGCTCAAACCTAACTCCATTAATTCCTTTACAGAATTAAGTCAGCTATTCCTTACCCAGTTTATCAGCGGTAAGAGAAGCCGGAAACCCAACACTCACCTCTTCACCATCAAGCAAGGTTCGAAAGAATCACTGAAAGACTACATCACGCGCTTCAACGAGGAAGCTCTGCAGGTCGAGGACTATGATGATAAGATGACACTCGCTGTAATACTTAATGGTTTGAAGGAATGGAGGTTTACTTTCTCTATCGGAAAGAATCCACCAAAAACATTCCCGGACTTCGTAGCAAAAGCCCAAAAGTAGACTAACGCCGATGAGTTCACTAACTCTCGCAAGAATGTGCAAGTAACCGACCCGGCCAGCAAAGGAAAAAAGATCCAGGAACGAAGAATCCAGACCGTCCGATAAAGGGGGGGACGACCGCGCTTTCTACGATCGCCGACAGAGTCAGAGGCCGGAAGGAAAATTCCGTTCCTATACTCCTCTCAATACAACCGCCGAGCAAATTCTGTTGGACATCCGAGGAGACAAACTACTGAACTGGCCAATCTTCATGAAGGCTGACCCAGAGCACTGAGACAGGCGAAAGTTCTGTTGCTTTCACTGAGACCACGGTCACAATACAGATGATTGCGTGGACCTCAAAAATGAAATTGAGTCACTCATCTGTAAGGGACACTTACGTAGATATACTAAAAAAGAGAAGTCCGCTCGGAGAGGAGCGACCACAGGAGCATCCAATTAACCCCCTAGAAGTGCTTGCTGAGATCCGCACCATTTTCGGAGGCTCAGCTAGGGGAGGGGATTCGAACAGGGCTCGGAAAGCCCATTCTCGAAAGTCCGAGTCAGAACACTACGTCCACCTGACGACACGTGTTGAGGGTCAAATATTGCATATTAGACCCAGTTATTACCTGAATTTACGAGCACGATACTGTTTAATGACCCATTTTATTGTGTTTGTGATGCAGGGTGTAATTGAGAGCATGAACTGCAAAAAAGGTGTTGAATGCATGAATTTGACGCTCTAGACTCACTAAGGCAAGGGACAGACCCCAAGAGACTAAAATTGACGGATTTACACGCCGGAGGTTTGAGGAAATCGAGAAACTGAAACTCAAATGGCCCAAAATTGATCCAGAATGCAAGATCACGGGGTTCCCACCATCTGTTCATCTCGAAACTTTGTACATGGCCTGAAGACCATAAGTTAACCGTACACGTCAAATTTCAGCAGTTCGATCTCTGTGAAAGTGACCCAATGGATAGATCAGCCCATAAATCAGTGAATTGGGGCCCACATGATATCTGGATGAGCTTCAATTTTGGTTTTAACAATGTACATAAGGTGAAAAAGTGGATGGATGGATTAGATTTTGCATATACATCAAGGCAAGACCCACTTTATGGAAGTGGAGTGCACAGAAGTCGTGCACTCACCGTGCACTGAGTGAACCAAGTTGGTCAGCAGGCGCTGACCCGACTTCTCTTACTAAAACGGAAGTTTCCGTTTCTCGCGGTGTGAAAACCGTAATAGGGAGCTGAGGTCGACGTCCGGTGGGCTACCATCATCACACAAATTGATGATCTACACCGTCCATTTGTTCCAGAAGGTCAGACCGACCGTACAAAAGGATTTTCTCCAAACCCATGTGCACACACAGAGGAAAATACTGTTTAAATGCAGGTTGAACGGCAATATGGAAAATCAGGTGGGCCGCTTCAACGTCAAGACAAAACCAACCATATCTGAATGTTTTTTTTTAATAGAATGTAGTGGACGGTATGGATTCCTTGAACCAACAGTGAAGTGGGCTCCGCCATCAATACAACGTCTGGACGTACGCCGCCTCTGTTCACGCGGTCCGAAAAATCTGGGAAGTTGTGGGCCACCATCATGGCCTATCTGTTCAATCCAGACCGTCCAGTAATGGGAGAAGGGGGTTTTCGCCCTTCGTATGAAGTCAGAATTGCTAGCCAGTGGGATCGCTTCTCTTGATCTCGGATTAAACGCAACTGTCAGTGCGTTTTTGCTGCGCAAAACATGCATTCGCAGTCCGGTTTTGCTGTGAACGGAAGTGCGAAACAAGGTCGGTTCTTCTCATTCCAAACCGACCCCCATCACTCTATAAAAGGAGAGAAGAAAAACATTAGGGGGGATTCAATCTCAGATCGGAGGCTGGACGTGAAGCATAAGAAGGAGTAGAGAGAGTTTTTTTTTTTAGCTTTATTTCTTTATATTTTTAATTTTTGTTTTGTTTAAGGAGTTATCCAATCATGTTAGGCTAAACCCCTTAGCTAGAGCTAAGGGGTGAAGCTTGTAGCGTGACGGGGTGATTCTTACAGCTTGGGTTTATGCATATGAACTGATTTGATTTAGTTTAATTAAAGGAATGCTTTTAGTCTTTAATGGTCTGTTGTGACTGAAATTACAATGGATCTGCAATGGCTTTGAGAATGTTCTTTTCATTTTTATGTTTATGACGTCAAGAAGCCCTGTTGTTCACCATCGTCTCCTGGGCATGGTCGGATGACGGTACCCTTCCTGACTTTCATAGCACGTTGATTGGTTGGTAATTAGTTTAATTCTGCTGTTTGCCATAGTCTCCTGGGCATGGTTTGGTGATGGAATCCACTCTAATTCATACACCTTTCATCTCTTTGAAACTATATCAAGTGAGTTCAGTTAATTTCCATGATTATTAAAGTAGGCGTAAGATCTCCCTGATCTCTACAAGTGGATCCTCTGAATCCCTAGTTTCCCTACCTCTGACTTCTCTTTAGTTTTAATTGCATATTTCACCATTATTCCTTCAAATTCAATCGATTTATATTTCATCTTAGTCTAGTTCTAGTTCTATTTAATTTCAGATAAACGTACAAATATCAATCCTTTGGGATTCGACCTCGGTCTTACTGAGTTATTACTACATCACAACCCTGCACTTGGGGAGTGAACAAGTTTTTGGCGCCATTACCGAGGACCGACTCTCCTCTAAGACAACTTCTCCAAAGACCCAAAGTTTCAAGTCGGATGACCAAATGGGCTATCGAGCTCGGAGTATTCGACATCCAATTTCATCCGAGATCAACAATCAAAGGCCAAGCTCTGGCCGACTTCATCGCTGAGTTTACAACCCCGAGTTCAGAACAAATCAGCATGGAAGTTGAGATGACTCCATCTGTCCCCATAAACAACCAAGAGGCAGTGTCAGACTCGGGATGGGTTCTCTACGTTGACGGATCACCCAACTTCAAAGGGGCAGGAGCCAGAGTCGTCCTGGTTGCACCCGATTCGACAACAATCTAGTACGCGATCAGGCTCAGGTTTAAAGCTTCAAATAACGAGGTGGAATATGAGGCGCTGTTACCCAGACTCAGGCTAGCTGCAAGCCTGGGCATTCAGACTCTTCAGGTCCGATGTGACTCGTAGCTGGTGGTAAATCACATCTCCTCAGAATATGAAGCCAAGGAGGCCAGAATGATCGCCTACTTCGAAGAGGCAAGAAAACTTATCGCGAAATTCTAGAGTTGTATCATCCGACAGATCCCTAGAACAGAAAATGCATGGGCCGACGCCCTGGTAAGACTCACTTTGGCCTCGGAAGGAACGATCCCGTTGTTTGTTCCTGTCGAATTCATTGAACATCTAAGTATTGGCCAAGTGGAGGAGGTCAAACCTGTTCAAGTTATTCCAAGTTGGATGGACCCAATCTTCAATTACCTCTCATCCGGTGAGATCCCCTCGGATAAACTGGAGGTAAGGCGCCTTAGAGTTAGAGTAGCTTGGTATATTATACTAGACAAAGTGCTATATAAGAAGGGACACTCTCAACCTTACCTCAGATGCCTCCGACCGGAAGAAGCCGACTATGTGATTCGCAAAATTCACGAAGGAATCTGTAGAAACCATTCTGGCAGCCGAGCCCTGGCCCTAAAGATACTCCGTCAAGGATACTTCTGGCCAACCCTTAAACAAGATTTAAGGGATTACATCTGAAAGTGCGACAAATGTCATCGTTACGCGCCAGTAACGAGACAACCGGCAGAAGAGATGACCCCCATGAGTGGGCCGTGGCCGTTCGCCCAATGGGGGATCGACATCATCGGTCCTTTTCCTACAGGAAAGGGACAAGTCAAGTTCACCATAGTTGTAGTCGACTACTTCACCAAGTGGGCCGAGGCCGAACCTGTCGAGAAGATCATCGAGTGGAAAGTGATCGATTTCATATGGAAAAATATTATCTGCTAATTCGGAATCCCGCAAACCATCGTATCTGACAACAACCGACAGTTCGATAATGACAAGTTCCGTGGTATGTGTCAGGGACTTGGCATCACGAATGCTTATTCATCACCTCAGCACCCGCAGTCAAATGGACAGGTGGAAGCAGTCAACAAGATCATCAAGCACCACCTTAAAATGAAGCTGAAAAAGGCAAAGGGTAACTGGGCGGAGGAGCTCCCATTTATCCTTTGGGCTTACAGGACTACAGTCCAATCCTCAACAGGGGAAACTCCGTTTTCGTTATCCTACGGCTCGGAAGTAATGGTGCCAGTAGAAGTCGGCCTCCCTATGGCGCGAGTGGGGAACTGCCAAGAAAATCAAAACTCCGAGAAGATCGCTGCTAATATGGATTTACTCGAGGAAGTCCGAGATATCTCCAAGCTCCGAGTAGTGGCTCAGCATCAACAAGTAGTACGTTTCTACAATTCAAAGGTCAAGGTCAGGCGTTGTCACCCTGGGGACTTAGTCCTCCGTCGAGTCTTCCAGAACACAACCGAACCAGGAGCAAGAGCACTCGGGCCCAATTGGGAAGGACCATATCATGTGGTCCGATCTACTAAACTAGGGTCTTACCATCTAGAAGACCTCGAGGGCTGGCAGCTCCCTCATCCATGGAACGCCGAGCACGTAAAGATCTACTACCAATAGTAAGTTGGCCTCTAAGACCTTAAATAAAATATACGCCTCTAAGCGACCAACCTTTAAGGCTTCCAATAAAAATCTTGATTCTACTTCTACATGTCTACTAAATTGCCTCATTAATACGGGCATGAATTTGATGGTCCGATCCCTTAAAGGAGTCGGGACCTAATCACAGAAAGGTTCGACAAGGCATTCTCTCAAGTAAGGGAGAAAGCCTAACAATGACCCAATTCTCTAATGGAGAACTCGGGTCATCATGCGACTAATGGGATGGAAGGTCTGCGCCAATCGTGCGACGAGTTGAATCCTCTAAGAGATCGGAGTCGACTACAACTTGAGCCGAAGAGGCTCGTAGAGCCAATTAAGCGAGCGATAATGAAAAGAGCTAACCCGTTAAGAGGTTAGCTCAGCCATATCTCGGAATAAATCAACATGATAATAAATTAACTTAGTTGAACTATAACCATCATAAAAATGTTCCTCATTCATTTACCCTCCTCGGAAGGTCAAAAAAATACATACATCAGCTGTTTTAAAAAAAAAAGGGGGGGGGGGGGGGGGTGGGGGGGGAGGGAGAAGATAAATCTTCACGCGGGCGGAGGTGCCTAGGAGTCGGGGTCTTAATCCAAGCGAGCGACTTCGGTAGGAGCATCTTCAGGATCCCCAGGCAACAAAGGATCAATATCGAGGCCTGGGTATAAACTCAGGACTACTTCGACATAAGCATTGAAACCGCGGTCGTAAAATTTTACAGCCTCGATATCTCTCTCCTCAGAGGTCTTGAAGTCATCAATTGCAGCGACAATGACCGCTGCCAGTAAGGCCTTGTCCTCGGCCCGCTGAGCCTCCACTACCTGGGCAACTGCTTGACTTCGCTCTTCAGTTGCCTCAGTTTTAGCCCATCCCAAGGCTTCACCTAGTCGAGTTATCTCCTTGGACATTGAATCTGCGTGAGCCCTGACGCGGGTCAGCTCGGCGGTCGCAGCGTCACTGCGGGCTTTGAAGTTGTCTGCCCTCTCCTGCAACAGTAACTCCCTGACCTCCAGGTCAACCACAACCCCCTGCAGCCGACTTCCTCTGGCCCTCTCATCCAAAAGCTGCCGACACAATTCACCCTGCTCGGACCTCAAAAGGGCGGACTTATCTTGTAAGGCCGCCATCTCGACCTTGAGAGTCTCGAGCTCTACCTCCCTCCTCTCATGCTCCCGCGCTCTCTCCCGGGCCGAAAATAATTTCGGGACGGATTGATTGAGAAATGAATATTAGTATCAGAAAAGAAAAGGGTAAGAAAAATGCAAGGGGGGGATCCTTTCAAGAACTAACCGAGTAAAACATGGAAGCTATATCATTCAAGAAAGATCTATCCGACTTGCCGAGGAGGCCAGCTATGTCTTTCTCAGGGGCATGTTTGGCTGCCCACGACGTCAGACAGGCCAGATGATAGCTTGACTCAAATCTCCCACCACTCGTCCCCACCTGGCCCGAAGCTGCAGCCTCCTCGGCCCTAATCCTGCTACTAGCCGAGGTTTGGTCCTCGATGCAGAAACAGTCCCCAACCTCAGGAGGGAAAAGCATATTATTGACCATCCTAATGGCCTCCTCCCGTTCTGAAGAAGAAGGCACAATGATGCAAGGCTCAGGGGCTGCAGGAGGAACCTCCGTAGTGGAGGGAACGACGGTGGGAGGAAGAGAAGTGACGACTGCCGGGGCACCAGCCATGGTTGTATCGGAAAGCACTGGAGAAGGAGTTGTCATAGGGGCCATGATCGTATTAGAAAGCACTGGAAGCGGAGCTGCCGCTGGGACCACGACTGCGCTAGGAAGCCTCGAAGTCGGCGCTACCTCCGACACCTGCGGAGGGGCAAGCACCGCAAGCGTCGTATCGACGAGCCTCGGAGCAGGAGCTGCAACGGCCGGTGCGACAGCAGGTCCCCCCTCACGAGGGGGAACCTGCTTCTTTCGAGTAACCTTCAACCGAGGTGCATCTCTCAACATCTCCGCCGCTGTCGGAGTCGCCTTCCTCTTTCGAGAATCAGACGCCTCAGCCATGCCTACAAGGAAAATAATGACATTAGTGACTGAGCAAACGAAATCAGTCTTATCAGAGGGATTGGGATGACTTACTAAAAGACGTGGACAGGGGCTGCGATTTGCAGAGTCAGGACCAATGAAGGTTAGCCGCTGTGATCAGGTCTATCCAGGAGCGGAGCCCCTCCGATCGCACCCTAGCCTTCGCGATGCGGTTCTTCTGAGCTGGGTAGAGGAGTGGTAGTCTCTTCTGGAAACCTTCAAGAGAAAATGGAGAACTTCATTTCAATTGAAATAAATAAAAGTAAAAATCAAGGCACAAAAACTGGTTAAAATTTGACCTAGTCTTGTAAATTGGGTTGAAACCTGTGTCGACAAAGTTTCGAGCTCCCCTGCTGGCGCCTCTCACTCTCCTGTCGCCCAGAACCATTTATTTTTTTAATCCTTATTGGAGGATGAAAGGTTCATCACTAGCCCCGACCCCTTGCTGCTTGGGTCACGAAGTAGTACCATGGTTCGTTGCTGTCGTGGTTGACCAGGTACAAACTCATCAGCTCCTCTGGGGTCAGCTCTGGGTTCCCGACTTGTCACCAGATGATGAATGCGGAGATCAGCACCCTCCAGGCGTTGGGCGTAAATTACCCTGGAGCTAGCCCGAGGTAAGCAGTAATCTTCCGAATGAAGGGGTGGAGGGGGAGTCGAAATCTGCACTGCAGCGCGCAGAGGAAGATCGGAACTTTTCCCTCGGCAGGGGCACTAGCAGTGTCCAGAGGCCCGAGGGCACTTATCCGAACGAACTTCAGAATTTGAAATTCCGAACGGATCCAATCTATCTGAGACTCCGTTAAGACAGAGCCTCCTGGGACTACTTCCGAGGCATGCCCACTAGCGGACATTTTAATGGCCTCGGCGATGGTGACTTGGCGGGCTCGGGTGACCTTTTTTTGTCGGGCCGCTGAGTCTGAGTACCCGTCCCCTTTTGTCTCCGAGGTGGGGGGTATAATGGTACGATCTCGAAGGGGACTTCAGAAGTCCCTCTTCCGTCTTTAAAACTCCCCGGATGGGAGTCCTCGTTGAACTCTCACACAGACTCGAGATCAGAAGACATTATGAGAAGAAAGTTGAAGATCAACAGAAAAAACTCACCGGATAGTCACCGAAAATCGCCTTCTCCCGGAGAGGATTGATCAGACGGAATCGCCCACTGGAAACTTTAAGTCGATCGGAATCGCCTTCGCCGGAAATCGCCCTCTTCGATCTTCCTTCAAATTCGCAATACAGGTAGCGAAAATGACTCCGAAAGCGGTTTATATAAGCTACGAGGAATCTCTGCATTAATGGCAAACCATAATAGCCGCAGTCGAATCGTCACGAGCCAATTCCCAAGTACACGTGGATCTCCCTTGTTGGGCAGGCTCTGACTGAACGGTACATTTTTGACATCGAATTGTGCACCTCGATATACGAAATAACGCCCGAGCAGAGGGAGCCATCAAATACGCTTTTCCTCGGACTAACGTGACAACTTCCCATAGGCTGGTGATGATCCGGAATCGTAACCGTTGCCACGCGTCCGCCCGAAAATAGTTCGCATGCGCGAGATTTCGAGATGTGACGTTTCAAAATTGAAAACCGATATGAGTAAGATATCTTCTACATGATTACTCTCCGAGCCCACAAGTAAACTCGAAGAGTAGGGGGCTTCTGTTATGGGAAGATCTGAGCCCACGTGAGATCCGAGAGCGAGACGCTAATCCGAGCCGATTAGGTGCATGTCTGAATCGACTACCTCTGGAAAGGAACGAGTGGTGTGGAAGCACCTTTAGGGATGGTTATAAGGGCGGATCGGAACAGTTCCTACGGTCCGACTAATAATGAAAGCTGCACACTTAACATCTCACGTGTGTGAGGTCCGCCCATCAACATTCATTACAATAGCCCCGACTTGACGAGGCCGATCTGATACTCCGCCCTGAAGTCCGAGGCGAAGAGAGTCTTGGAGAGCAGACATGTCTACCACTTCGGGACGGACTTGTAAAGGTTAGCTCGGACCTGAAATTTGGCACGGAGACCGCCCTTGATCGACCAAATAATTGCAAAGGTAGATGACAGGTGGACGAGCCGAGTCGAGCGGATACATGAAAACGTGGCCGATAAATGTTCCGTCTGTCGAATGTGGAAACTGCCATAACCAAATGTGGCCGATAACTTCGTTCGCAGAACACATTACCCGCCTAATACGCTGTGTGATTAGCAGATTGCGGGCAGTATCTTCACGATCTGAAAATTTCCTTAATCGTGCCGAGATTGTCGGATCCGGACCGTCTTATAATCAAGTATAAATAGACCTCAACACCAGGACGACAAGTACGCGACATCTTTCCCTCTCCTCTACTCTCCACTTAGACCCAGATTCCCTTGACCTGACTTAGGCATCGGAGGATCCCCCGGCTTAGCCAGGGTCTCCTTTGTTTGTTCTCATTGTGCAGGGTTAAGACGCTGGAGTGGTCTACGGTTTGAGAAACTGGGGAGAGAGCCGACCAGATTTTAACCTCAACACATGTCATTTCCGATGACTCAAGCTAGCAAGATACATTGGATTTCTCTCTGCCAAATAGATTGCTTGATACACAATACAAGTTTTAAAGGAGTAGTTATCCTATATTTTAGCTTGTTTGTTTTTAAAAAAATGTTCTTTATGATAAATAACTACATATATAATTAATAAAATTATATGTGTAAAAAAAAACTTGTATTGAAAAAATAGTACACTAATATAATAATGAAAATATTAGCATATATCTACTTGACCAACTCGGCCAACCCAACTGAACCTGCTTGGGTTAGGCTTGGGTTGAAAATTCTCAACTTGAGGTTGGGTTGGGTTAGGTTAGGGTTGAGGTATAGGAACCTTGTGTTTGGCTACGGTTGAACACCAACCCGACTCAACCCGCCCAACTTTCAGCCCTAGTATCGACTCCATTGAAACTAAGTAACTTTTCAGGAATAGGGAAAATACCAAACATAGAGTGGAAGGATGTCTAATCCTAGCAAAACCTGTAACTAGCTTTCAGATGGCATAAATAAAGGTGTTGAACTAGACTCAAGACTCTTGAAACCCTTGTATAGTAAAATGAAACTCATTAAAAATAGTAAATTTGACTTTGGACTCAGTTTTGATTACTTAAATAATTGAATTTTGAGAGCTGACGATGAACCTTGTGTTGTATTTGATGTCTTAAATTGAGTCAGATATAGGGTCATTGACATTTTGTTCAATGTCACATTCGATAGCATTGAATAGTACTCTCCATTTATATTTTTCAGATTTTCTTTAGTTAGTTGTTGGACTAACTAGGTACTTTTTTAAATTTTCTTTAGTTGATCGGTATTAAGTTAGATTGATTGATTGATGATTGGACACAAGATCCAACTATACTCTTAACCATCGGTTATGATCAGCAACTAGACAAGTTACAAAATGATTTGTTAGTTTTTCCTGATAGATTTTTTTATACCTTCTGTCCAAGGGACTTGTTCTTTCAACAGAAAAAATAATAAATTCATTGCCCTCGGAGACCTTGCTTGCCGAGGTGGAAGAGGCTAGGGTAGTACCCAATCCACGTTCTTTTCAGACATGAGTCCAAAGATACACTTATTTCATACATGTAAAGAGTGAGTGTATAAATTCCATGTCCCAAATGGAACAAGAGGAATTTGGCAATGCGAGGCCCACCGTTACGCAGTAGTGACATCCAATGCTCCATTATATTTAACTTCCAATATTAGGCTTAGATCCAAAAATCTAATCTGATATATAACATAGGTGGGCCACACTGAAGGAGAAATTTTGAGGCAAGTGATGGCTAACGTTTCTGTGTATAGCCCACGAGGTGTATTCACCAGGTGTAGCCCACGAGGATGATTTATGCATCGAGGATCTCACACCTACTGGACAATTCTATCCACTCTTTAATTTAATTTATTTTATTTTTTAAATGGGCAAGTGAATCCATGACAGTGTTGTAATGCGCTGTCTACCACCGAGCCATAGGTTGGATCCCTCAATCCCATCCATCTTAGACGTGGACATTAAGATGTAGCTTTTTTTTTTCTCCCAACCCATGGCACAGCATCAAGAGTTCTATCTGGTTGATTAATAAATGATGCATTAAGTGCAGCATATATTTCAAAGGCTGCGGCCCGAAAATCCCTCAAATTGAATGGTCCAATTTATTTATAAGACAATTTTCTCTTTTATGTTTATATATTTTCCAGGCCCTAATAAAATGGTTAGCATTATCTGACACGTGTGGTTTACAAACTTTTGGATATGGGCTTGTGGGACGGGAACGGATTGGCTACTCCCCCTGCAACCAGACAATGGCTGGTGGTCGGTGGTCTGTGGGCCCCACCATGATGTATGTGTTTCATCCATGCCGTCCATCTAATTTTCTAGATCATTTTATATTATGATAACCAAAAAGAGTTATATCCCAATCTCAAGTGGGCCACGTTACAGGAAACAGTGTTGAATGAACGTTGATCATTAAAAACTTTTTGGGGGCCATAAAAGTTTTGGATCAAGATTATCTTTGTTTTTTCCCTTCATCCAGGTCTGTATGACCTAATCAACAGATTGGATGTCAAATAAACAGTACAGTGGGCCTTAGGAGGATTTTAATGGTGGATATCCAATCATTATTGTTTTCCTGTAGTGTAGTCCACCTGAGATTTATATCCCTCTTATTTTTGGGATCAAGCCCTAAAATTATCTTTAAAAATTGATGAAAGGAATGGATGAAACACATACATCATGTTGGGGCCCACAGAGCACCGAACACCAGCCACAGGGCTGGTGGCGGGGGGAGTAGCCAATCCGTTTACTTGTGGGACTTACTCGTGGTAGCCACCTATGGGTGGGTCCACATGGTTCCCTCTAGTAATAAGATTTTAAACTTTTTTTCTTTCTAGAATTTTAAATTTAGATTTAAATGAAAGAGAGGACTAAGATGAGATAGGAATATAGTCTATTGTATCCAAATGCTATTTCAATTCTCTACGTTCTTCCCTTCATAAACGAAGGCATTCCCTTTATAAAGGTTTCTCAATAGAAAAATTCTCAAAGATAAAATGGAAAGAAGAATAATATCAATTGCCAATTAAAGTTGCCTCTACAGGAAATAAACCATTAATCATGTCCGATGGTCATCTTAATTATAAAATTATGAAGACGGTTACTGGATAGAAGAGAGCAGATTTGGTGAGACCCTGGTCTCGCCCAAGACCATGTGGCCATTAACGTAGGGTTTCATGGGCCCACCTTGATGTATGTATTATGCATCCACGCTGTCCAATTATTCCAAAAATGAAGCAGATCCAATTATCAGGTGGACCATACCATCGTTTGTGATCCAATTATCAGGGGACCATACCAAAACCGGAGATACCTGGTTTCAACACTGTGGTCATGGTATCGATTCCATGGTGGGGGTGGCTAACCGTGGAGTATGTACTGACAGTGAGGGTGTGTACTAACAAGCTAAGAAAAAAAGAAAAAAAAGAAGAAAAAAGGTGGACCATACCATCATAAACAGTGGTGATTGACCATTAATGGGCTGTGAATCAAGCTACTAATTGTTTGCTCCCTTCATCTATGCTTATGTGACCTCATCAACAGATTGTATGGTATATAAACACTACAAAAACATTAAGGTGCGCCCTACGAAGTTTTTAATAGATGGCCGGTGGAATCACCACTATTTCTTGTGGTATGGTCCACCTGATAATTGGACATGCTTCATTTTTCAGATAATTTTCTAAAATGATCTGAAAGAACGGATGGACAGCGTGGATGCATAATACAGGATGCTTCATCAAGGTGGGCTTGGGCTTCATCAGTAACCCGACGGTAAGGGCTCCACTGCACCCCTTGGTTGAGGCCGGGGTCTCACTCAATCCGATCTCACTGGATGGAGGCTGTCCGTCTTTGGTTTTGTGTGAAAGTCCATAAAATTGTGTAGAGACCGTTAGATCCAATGGGCTCATCAATTCAGGCTTTTCACAAGCAATACAGGAGCGGACTTGTTGGTTAGGCCTATTTTATCATAAGGGAGCTTGACCACACATTTCATTGGCTTTCCATAAGATGACTACTATCGACAAATGTGTGTGATTTTCTTAGCATCCTAGCATTTGTTTGTTGTGCCTGGTGGGCAGTGCGAGTGGATTAACTGGACTGTCCAAGTGTCCAAGTGTCCATTGCAACTAGGAGCATGTGTATAGCGAGTCCTTTCATGTTTTCACAACTGCTACCATTTGTCGAACATTCTATCCATCTATCTATCGGGCTGCTCCAATGCAGGTGCCCATTACATGAACCTGTGACAGGGCATCTACATCTGTGGGAACCATTTGTAATTTATCTTCCAAAAATGCTTAAAATGGCACGTTACCAAATTTGATTTCCTTGGTTTGGTTGCATTCATTGATTGAGAGAGTACTAAATTGCAATTACCTTCCCTTGGAATCGTACCTGAAATGAATGTAATTGTAATTTGAGATCTTGTTCCTCTGTTTTGGGTACTTGGAAATATGAAACTGAACGCTTACGGTTCATTTCACTTTGGCACCCTAACCCAACTTAAACGTGTTAGCCATGGTTTGGTCATGGGTCCCACTCTTATTTTAAATCAAGCATTCTTGGGTTACAGCTGTTGTCAAGCCACGAGAGGTGCTTCATCATTTCTAGTATCCTGTTTTACCATCAAATGTCATGCTGGATGGTCTGATTTTGCTGTAGGAGAAAGTAAAATAATTTGTATCAAGCTTGCATGGGATGCAACCATGATGTCTTTGTTACCTTATCTATTGGTGGTGGAAGCTCAAGTTATGACGTTATCTAAAAAATTAAGCATATTTAAAACTCAAGTGGACCACATCAAAGGAAGCAGTGCAACTCGAATGCTCACTATTGAAAACTTTAAGGAGCCATGGAATTTTGGATCATGCTGATATTTATGTTTTCTCTTTATCCCCATTGGAGTCACCTTATGAATGGGTTGGATGGCATATAAGTATCATGGTGGGTCTTTCCATCTGTCTATAAGTATCATGGTGGGTCTTTCCTCCTCCTCTCTCTCTCTCTCTCTCTCTCTCTTTAAATTTTTTAACACACTCTCACTCCCATCCATAGGCAGCACGTGGGTACTTGAACCCATGACGTCAGTGTTCAAATCGACAAAGTCTACCACTGAGCCATGAGCAAGGACCCTTCCATCCCTAGGAAGTATTGACCCCGCTGAAACTACGAAACTTTTCAGGAATACCAAAATTACCGAACTGAGTGGAAGGGATGTCTAATCCTAGCCAAACCTGTAACTAGCTTTCAAATGGCATAAATAACGGTGTTGAACTAGACTCAGACTCTTAAAATCCTCATATAGTAAAATGAAACTCGTTAAAAATAATAAATTTGACTTTGGACTCAGATTCGATCTCTTAAATAATTGAATTTTGAGAGCTGACAATAAACCCTGGTTGATTAACCAACATTTAGAGCTTGTTGGTATCTTTCCAATGACATTATATGGGCGAAATAAATAACTGATTATGAAGTTATTGCTATCGAAAGCTAAAATGCACATTTAAGCTATCTTCGTCTCATATCAAACTTTTCAGTTTGATTTCTTTCGATTTTAATTGTCCATGAAGTCATTGACAATTTGTTCAACATTATTGGCCTCAATTGAAGTTTTTCCGGGTGAAACAAAAAGATAAACTTCAGGTGATCAATCATCATACGTCACCTTCACCTTTTCTTACATAAATGGCTTAGTTCGTTTCTACCATTATTGGGAATATGGTATAACTAAATGCTTGGAAGCACATCCTTTATTTCTAGTGTTAACCTGCAACTCTGATGTTTGGGCCCATTGTGACACACACACACACACACACACACACCCCATCTGAAATAGATATTTTATCTATTAAAGGAAAGTAGCCTTTCAAAGTCTTTCTTTCCAACTTAAAAGATACTTTCAGTTCGTTATCTGCTCTCAACCCCTTCTTTCTACCTTTCTTAGCTAGGGAATAAGGTCCGCATACATACACACACACACACACACGCAACCTCCACCCAAAAGGTTGCATAAGATCAACTATCTGGATTTCCAAATCGTGGGCCCCATTCGTACAAGTTAGTCCATTTGCAGCCCTTCTTGTTCTAACCAGCTGGGACTTCAGAATTCTCCTACCATTCATGGTACAGAAGTAGTCATTAAAATTGCATTCCTTTCTGTCCAATTTGGGAAAAGAAAACTTAATTGCAGTTTTAGCCTACTCTCCCAAACATAACTTTTAGGTAACTATAATTTGCTCAGTTTATATGGAGTAATTGTCACGATTCAATTGGTTTTTGCATCCAAATGCAGCCTAGGACTTCTAGTTTGTGACTTAAAAATGAATCAATCTCATTTTAGTTCGGGATAATTGTACACACCTCCACTCTATTTTAAGAAAAATTTGAACTCACCCGCTCTATTCAATGAGAACTTTAAACACCCGTCCTGCATTTTGGATTATGATTTTTAAGGGTACTTTTGGATCGTAAGTAACTTAAGCTATTTGATTAAGTAACTTTTAAGTAAAAAAGTTACTTATAATTGAGCATAAACCAAACTTACTTATCTGGAGTAAGTTATCTACTGTTGTAAGTAGAAAAAGTAACTTATTTGGTGCTATCCAAACGGGCCCAAAACACATCCTCTCTGTTTTGGATACCTCCCGACTGTTTTAAAGACCGGCAGTGGATTCTCCATATAAGGAAACATCGCTATTATCCTTCAGCAATTGACACTTTTGCAATTTGCAACTAGTTACAGACATATCAGCCATTGGAGCGAGCACTTGTCATCTGATCGGTTCAGCACTTCACTTCACCATATAAAAAAAAGTGGTACCCTAGAGGTTAAGATAATCCAATCATTAGCTGGACCACCACTTGAATTTGGAGGTCTTTGGAGACTTATACATTGTTTTTATGGTTTGGCGCACCTGATGATCGGATTAGACTGTTTCTCAGCTTCCAATTTTATGGTGGAGTGACCCTACTATATGGGTTGGATGCCATTTATATATAATGGTGGGCGCCACGCACATGAAGAACAAACTCAAGCCAGGATATTTTGCTCATTTTGTACATATTTCTCAAATAGCTCAAATGGAAAGTGGTGCCTACGTTGATTCAAATCAGAAGGTGTTTACAATTGTAATAAAACATCAAAATTATCCCTTTTAATTAATATCACCTATATATATATATATATATATATATATATATATATATATATATATATATATATATATATATATATATATGTATATTAGATTGTAGTTTAAATAAATTGTTGGTTATATTTTTGTCCACACCAAAAAAATATGATCACTAATACATAATTACGATTAAATAAAATGTGATGAACTCATTTAAATATGGCATCAAGCACACCATTAGTATTTGGTAGAGACACTTTTGCCAATAGCTGTTTTAAGTTTATTTTATTTATTTTTACACACAAGCACAGCCCACACGCCCCGCATGGGCATTCAATCCCATGATTTCAGTCTAGAAACAGCATTTGTCTTCCACTGAGCCATGGATCCGGACCCAGATCTTTGAAGTACTTGAACTCTGAATTACATGCAATACATGTTTAAAGAGACCAAAGCTCATGGCGGTGGAAGTCTCATACGACAACATACAGGTGAAACGAAACTTGGTCTGCCTTCTGAGTAGTTGAACTCTGCAATTCTACTGACCCTGTTCTTGAGCTCATCCTTCATGATTATTCGATGGCAGCATTTGACGCTAACGTGATCTAGCTCAGTGCACGCGTCTAGAATGCTACAAAGGCCTTTACAAGATATAGTGGTCCTGCTGAGGTTGAGCCACTTCAGTTTTGGCATGAATTTCCCTATCGCTGTTGCCATTTCTTCTCTCACTTGTAGACTGCCCAAATTGAGGCCCACCAGGCTTGGACAAGATTGACCCATTTCTTCGATCACTGATGCAGAGATAGCAGAGCAGGACTTAACGGCGATGAGTTTCAGGTGCTTGCAAGTGCGGATTAGATTGAGAAGGGTGGCTGGTGAGATTCCATGACAATTTCGAAGGGAGATTGACTCAATTGACGGGCATCTAGCATGAGATTAAGTCCAACATAATGCATGTTAATGAATAGAAATTGTAGGACTTTGAATTAATCCCCTTTGATGGAGTTGATGACCCAAAGAAATCCCACCGGTCCATGGGATAGATTTTGTTTCTGGTAAGAGACGAAGTTAGAAACAATCTCTATTGCTATCAATGGTGGAATTACATTGGTTCAACAACCAATAGCGGACAACCAAATTCACCCCAAAACACAGGAGTGATTGGATCATTTAAATTAGAGGCTGTTTGGATGCAAGCAAAATTGTGTCCTACTCATTGTCTGACTTAGTTTGCCTGTCTATGGTTTTTTAAATCTGTTTATGCATGAGAAATGAGGAGAATAAAGACAAGCTGTCCCCAAAAATAAACATGACTTGGGAGTTCTATGGTGTCTTTGTTAGTGAATAGAATAGCCAGTCCATGTCAACATGATACGGTCATTTTGTTCCAGACGCAACTTCAGGACCCTAGGGCAGGCTACAGCTCTCTCTCTCTCTCTCTTGAATAAACATTATTGGGCCTGATTCCCTAACTCATGGAATGGAATCGGACTGAGTCGCACCATGATTTATGTTTGATTAGGTCTTGGTTTAGCTAATGCCAAGCCTTTTTGAACCTCTATTTAAAACACAATGGTTCAAACACAACCAAGCCATGTATCTCAGCAGTTTTGGTGTTGGTTCAGTGTTTTAGACATGAGTCAGTTCAGGAGAAGCTGCAATTATCATTGGAAGGCATAGCCCTGTGGGGCCACAGACAGAGATGGTTGGTATGATCATCCAAACTGTAGATGCTGATAGTCCTTAAAGTTATGCTGGAAGGGCACCCATGATGATTGATTGGTCGTTCTAAACTTGGTCTACGGTGCCCATTCCACGGCCAAATGCATTGCTGGAATCATCTAAACATAATTCTGATCATTCCAACATCTCTGCATCCCGGGTCCACCGGCCCAGCATTAGGTACCTCGAGTCAGGGAGGTGAGACCCCGGATCCACCTAGGTGGGTGGGACCCTGACTGTGGCGGCCACTGTTAAGTATCTGACTACGTACACACCATCCATCTGCATTGAAAGCTTATTTTAGGGCACGATCCAAAAACTGGGCGCGGATTGGATACTGACAAGGTCTGCATCCAAATGGCTATTGAAATGACGTCACCAAGCTTTCTGGACCCCACCATGATGCATGTGTTGTATCCATACCGTCCATCCATTTGGAGAGATCGTTTTATGGTATGAGAAAAATAATGAGATAGATCTAAAGTTCAAGTGGACCCCACCATAGAAAGCAGTGGGGACAGTGACATCCACCGTTCAAAACTTCTTAGGTGCCACAGAAGTTTCCGATCAAGCGAATATTTTTCTTTTCACTTCATCTATCTCTATGTTAACTTATGAATAGGTTGGATCTAAAAAATACATCATGGTGGGCCCTGTAAATGTTTCAACGGTGAGTGTGACTGATCCCACGGTTTTCTGTGGTGGGTCCACTTGAACTTTAGATCTATCTTGTTCCTTTTTCTCGTGCCATAAAACTATCTCTACAAATGGTTTTGGACGGTATGGATACAACACACGCATCATGGTGGGGTCCACAGAGCTTGGTGACGCCAGTAGCAATTTGGCTACTGACCTCGACAGTATCTAATCTGCAACCCCCAAAACTGAAGTAGATCTAAATCTCAGGTAACAGGAAACAATAGTAATCGACCATTAAAAACTTCTCTTCATCCAGATCTTTGTAACCTTATCAACATGCTGAATGGAAAATAAACATTCCGGTGACCCCTATGAAGTTTTAATGGTGGGGATTCAATCACTACTGTTTCCTGTGGTCTGGTCCATGTAAGATTTGGATCTGCTTCATTTTTAAGATGATGCCCTAAAATGAACTTTCAAAACGGTTGGAAGTTGGATTTAAGCCACATACATCACTCTGATCCCCACAGTCGGGGGTCCCACTCACCTCCGTAGATCCGGCGTCTCACCTAATCCGCTCTTCATGAGTCAATGGAAGAATCCAAACCTGTCAACGATCATCTGGACCATTGTGTCGTCAGCAATCCGGCGAACACAAATCGACTTGGCTCCAGCTCCAACATGCCTAATCATGTATTTAGATTCCCTAAACAGCCTCTCTTGATTATCCACTACTACGCTTTCTTTGATGTAGTTGTCTACGAATCTTTCATGATGACAGAAGTGGACATGATCCCAGCTCTCTGTATAATGGGCCACGCAGCGCCATGAATGGCACACGCTTGCCACTGATATCAGCGAATCAAAGTCCAACTTTGAGAAGATTTCGATCAAGACTCCATCGATGAGCGAAGCCCAACATACATTGCCGGCGCGGTTATCCATGGCCCACTATGCTTGCTTGCTTGCTCGCTCTTTCCCTATTCCCTTATATAAAGGGTCATTGCTTCATTACCAAGTTATGGCATTGGGATTATCTTTTGAAATTTGTTACAATACATCGCGACCTGTTACAATGTGATGCACTGTGAATTTATTACTAGGATTTGTATTCTTTTCAATGAACCAGATCGTTCATTTGATAGGGCTCACTTTGGATGGGAATGTCACAAAAAATAATTTTAAAATTTAGCTTGAAAATCCATTGATTATATAAAGTTCACGATTACCATTCATATTGTCAGTAAAATAGCCAAATTATTAAGGCTTGAGATGATTTGTATGCAACATCAAACTGATACGATCATGTTAATGGTTTGGATCATTGGATGCGAAACCAGGTTTAAAGGCTGAAATTAAGAAGAATCGTAGTGCAATGCACCCGCATGTATTCTAACTTTGGTTTTCACATGAATCCTATCATCTAGACTTCTGCAGGGTTTGGATTATGCGCCGCACACAAGATTACAGATTTGTGCCGACCAGGGATGTGCTTGGATAAGGAATGTTAACAAGCAGGTGGTGGTTGCGTAAACGTTGTATGCAGTTTGCATCTCCGGATGTTAGTGAGGAAAATGGGCTTTGTGATCGGGACCGTTGTTCTGGTGGGCCACCATGTAGGTAGGCTATCTAAAAGAAAATTAGGATTGAACGTTGGCATCTATCAAATAAGTGCCAAGCATGGGAAACGGTTGCAACAGTGGTCTTGATCATTTGAATGTGGACTCTTGATTTTAGATGGTTTATTTGTAGGCCACAAATGGAGAATTTTGAATTACTCAGCCTACGAGATTTTTTGGGTAAGACCCACGCCCCAGCACCAAAACAGTGGGGGCTCAATCGTCTCCACACAGAGATGGCTATAGACCGTTGGTATCGGTGTAAAGACGGTTGGGCTATAATAACTTTTATTGGTTTTAGCCTACCAACCTCACCAGTGTACATTCTTGGTCAATGCATGACTTATGGATGACATGGTTCACATTAATGGACGTGAATTGCATATTGTATAAATGATACTCATGTTTAGATTGACGAGAAATCATTTACAAATATTAGGGATGCATGGCTTTATCTACTCAAGAGAAGCTGCATGATCTTGCAGCTCAAGCCTAGCTGCATTTTATTCTGTTTCATGTGTTAAATTATTTACTTCATGTATTGATTAGTATTGAGACATTGGTTTTTATAAACCTTCAGGCAGCCACTTGAATATTTAAATATGTATATTTGGACTTTACTTTATGCTTGATTTGTTTCTCTTTTGTCTAAACACTCACTCTGAAAATAAGAAAAAAATAAATGTGAAATTGAACTATTTTTAAAGGTTAACACTCGAATTTTTGATAAATAAGTACTAAACTCGGGTTATGGGAACATGAGTGTTACAAGACCTGACCATTTAATAAAAGTGTCTGCGTCTAAAATTTGGACCTAAACTAATTTAGTAAATGGGCGGATATGATTTTGGCTAAATCCGCACTAAATTTGACCATTTACAACCCTAGCAATCAAATGGCCTAAATAAAGGTGTTGAACTAGACTTAAGACTCTTAAAACTCTCAAATAGTAAACTGAAACTTACTAAAAATAGTAAGTTTGACTTTAGACTCAAATTTGACCACTTAAATAATTAAATTTTGAGAGTCCTTTGGAGACAAGAAACCTTGGTTGATTGACCAAAATGTAAAGCTCGTCGGTATCTTTCCAAGGACATTATACATGCAAAATAGATAACTTATTGCAAAGTTATTGCCATCATGAGCTACAATGCACATTTAAGCGATTTTTGTCTCATGTCAAACTTTTCTTTCAATATCCTTCGATTTTGATTGTCCACGAAGTCATTGGCAATTTTTTTGACATCATTGGCCTCATTACAAGTTTCGCTAGGTGAAACTAGAAGCTCAACTTCTCGACATCAACCAAGTATAATATAAATGGCTTAGTTCGTTTCTACAGTTATTGTGAATATGGTATAACTAAATGCTGGAAGCACTTCCTTTATTTCTAAGTGTTAACCTATAATTGTGATGTTTAGTGCGCATATATATATATATATATATATAGAGAGAGAGAGAGAGAGAGAGAGAGAGAGAGAGAGAGAGAGAGAGAGAGAGAGAGGCATGCTCACCTCCGCACTTATGCACATGCGGACCTTTGCACATGTGTCATTGGTGTCGAATCCGAACGGTCCATAAGATGTGGAATCCCATGAAACCTTAGGAGGTGAATTTTCACCCTGATATAAGATTTTGGTGGGCTATAGCAAAGAGAAATTCAAATCAAGGGAAGAAACTGTTTACATTTTTGTGAGATCCGGCCCTAGTTTTCATGTGTGTGAGTATGCATTCCGTTTATTTGTCCTGTGGTCCTATTGGTCAAATTCCAGCGACCCGCATCCTTTGCGGTCATTCTTAAGTTCGGTCATGTAGACCCAACTCGGATTGACTCAGGACCTATGCCATTGTGACCGCATCGTTGCCGCGGTTTTAACGCCGTGTCTCGTGCGTAAATTCGACATGTCCATCAAAAGTTGTATGCCGCGCATTATTTGGACCATTGATTTTATTTTGGTGGGACCCACTTGGCTTGCACGTTTCCCCATGTGGACCCCACCCTAGTGCACTATCTCCCAAGCAAGCTGCCATAATTACCTAGCCTAGTCTAGTAACGATGGACTGCCTTCTTCAAACTCATCATGACTTTTTTTCTCTTTTCTAGGAGTCATCATGAGATCTTTTTTCTTCCCCATGCAATTTCTCTTCCCTAAACCCATCATCTCCCTCCTAACCCATCATTTCTACAACTACTTCCTTCCTCCCCTCTCTATTTTCTCTCTTTTTGTCTCTTTCTCCCTTCAAAATTCCAGTAACTCTTCCTCTTATCTTCTCCTCAATCCTACCCTCAAACCCCTATCTACATCATTAAAACATTTTCCTTGTAGCATAAAAGTTAGCACTTAGAGTTAGAGTATGTCCATTGGAGGTGGGTGCTTTATGAAGACTCTCATCCCTTTCTTCTTCTTGTCTTCCATTTTCTACATGAATGAAAGCATGTAAGACCCACCAATCCATGGTAGAGGTCCTACATGACTCTTAGATTTAAGGTTATGGGCCTAGAGCATGCATATCTTCTTCTATGGCGGGCCATTCTCCATAGACCCACCATAAGGCATTTTTTCTTATATCTAACCATTCATAGGTCATTTAGACCTTTGCGTGCATGGTAGAGATGGTATCCCTACCTCAACACCTCTTTTTAATTATAAATGGCATGCATGTAGCCACCAATATAATGGATGGTGTGGATTGAAGGTGGAAGGTTTATAGTGTCAGAACCTTCCACCATGGCCATGATCTTTCTCCATTTCTCTTCATTTTGTTGCTGAAAATTTGTGGCTCACTAATATGGTCTGCAACATCTCAGTTTCATCAGAAAATGGGATGTCCAGGCCCATCTTGCTGGACGTCCAGGCCCACCATGATATGCATGGGTTGGGTGGTCTCCAAACGTGGATTTTCTTGGAGTTTTCGGTGTGCTGATGGATTTGAAATCTTGATAACTCATCTAGGTGGACCACACTTGATGGATTAGGGTACAAAACCCTTTGGATAATCTCTATGAGATTTTAGGCCCATCTATAGTATGATTTTGAGTAATTGCTTGGGACTGTTTGTATGTCTTTTTCTTCCAAATTTCTTTAGGTGTTTTCTGGAGTGTGGACCCCACTTTGATGTGGATTGGGGCCCACATTATTTTCTCCCATGTTTGAGGCCTATGGGATGGGCCAAAGTAAGCTGACTGTCCAGAAATGTCTGGATAGTCCAGCAACATTGCATGTTAGAAATGCTCATTTTTCATCTTGATTTGGGAGTAAGTGGGCTACTCCAGTGGACCCCACTTGCTGTCCATATGTGGGACCATCAAACTTATAAAATTTTTAATAATTTGGGCAAGTATAGGCCCACCCCATATGGTGTCAAACATGGGACAATAGTATTTTCTGCACCAGCATATTTTCTAGATATTCATTGATGACCATAATTTGTATGAATTAAATAAAATACTTATACTACCTCAAAAATTCTAAAATTTTGCATAGATCTGCCCCACCCATGTTAGGACCTACATGAAAAATTTTAGGGCCAATGGATCCCATTTGGGCATCCAAAAGGGTGGGCCAACATAGTAGGCTGCCAGAAATTTCTGCCGTGCAGTCTAGCAGCATCGTTCCATAAAAATAAAATTTTAAAAATATTTACTCAGTAGGTGGGCCATATTTCTGGGTCCCAACTTATTCTAGGCTTGATGAGGGACCTTGGGCCTAAATTTTAAGAATTTTGGAGGCCCAAAACCCACCCATTTGGATGACCCAAATTCAGGACAGTGGATAACTATATTTTCCAGCAACATTCCACCCTGGATAGGTTGGAACTCCAAAATTTATTAAAATACTTTTATGTGTCTAAAGATTATGAAAATTTATAAAAAGGTGTATCACCTATGGTGGAACCTACCTACAAATTTTTGGGACCAATGGACCCCTGTGCTCACCATAGAAAGGGCCGGATTGGCCCACCACGTTGGGACGTCCATGTTAGTCCGATTTTCTGAACTAACTGTTTTATTTAATTAATTAGAATATTTTTAGGTGTCCAAAAATTTTAAAATTTTGTAGGGGTGTGACCCACCCACGGAAGTATCATCTTATAAAATTTCAGAGCCATCGGGCCCTTGTACTGCTGGTGGTGCGGCCTGGAGTGGCCCATCAGGCAGGGACGCCCAAGCTGGGGCGTCCAGCCTTGGCTGGTCCTCCAGTCTACCTTGTGAGTCCACCTAGATGTATTATATATCCTACCATATTGTGAGGATTTTGTAGAGATAATTCATGCCTTTACACCCTTAATTTTAGGTTTAATTAATGCATCATTGAGGCCCACCTTGGTTGGGCTATATGGGTACTTATATGTAACCAGATTTTTGTACTCCTTGTAAGCCCAAATGGGCTGGAACCCTTTAGATTAGCCCAGTGGATTCTTGGGCTGTATTTTCCATGGTATTCTGTTAGGCTAGTTGTCACGCCCCAAACCCAGAAATCAGATTCACAAGAATCTCGATCGCTGAATTCGGTGCCGACAGCCTCCGTAGTACCCCATTCTCGGCTCCCAGCGCAACAGGCGCCAGATTCCGATCCTGGGATCCTACAAGGAGGATTTTTATTTTGAACGTACACTTGTCTTGTAATAAGCATAACCACAAGTTTACCCAAATTATAAAGGAAACATCATCATCACATATCCATTAATATAATCATTTGAGTACAATGCTGAAAGGGAATACATAAATAAAGAAAAATCAAGCTCCAGAAGACCACTGCACGCTCCAAGCTCAACACTGCTGCAACCTAACATCACCTGCACGCATCTATCGTGCATAAGCTTATAGAAAGCTTAGAGGGTGGTGTAAGTGTGTGCATAAGGCAAACGCCAAGTGTACAGTATCAGGACAATGCTGAAGTATGTGGTAAGTCCATGAAAATACCAAGGCTATGTAATGCAATGCATGATACGAGATATGGATGTCATCGGCCACACCGATGCAATGCAAGGCCTACATAGCCAAATGTCATATGCGAAATGTAATCCAAGCAAGTCGGTACTCCTCAAATACGTATATCAGTACAGTTCCTCTCTGGATATCACCGGGGTCTAATAAACTTCGCAGAGACTGCCACCTCCCTAGCTGCACAGTCAAGCAAGCGGATAAGACCTCACTATCCGCCTGACCAGTAGTATGCCAATACCTACCCGGCTCGTCGATAGCGGACTCATTTGCGAGCTAGTCAAACTCAGCCTAGCTTATAGCCCCCTCACTCAGGCGGATAAGGCCACACCCCCTTCCAACCGACCACGACACAGTGGGAGACGCGGCCTACTGGTATTCGGCACTCGGGCGCTCATATATCCACTCGGTCTAGACGCTGGAGCATCTCCTGGTACCAAAAAAGTTCTAGGACTTTCACCCAAGGACATCCTAAGTGCCCACAGTGCTAGAATAAGTATTTTCGGTATCCAATACGGTCATCCACGATGTACCTGTGGAGCCACGGCCCTGATGTCGCTAGGGCGTGTAGTGATCAAGTCACACGTATGCGAGATGCATGAATCACACGTCAAATCATGCAGAAGTCCAGCGCGTACTGCGCAATCATGTAGGGCACTCAGTCACATAACGAGTCCCGTAAATGGTCTGCCCAATGGCGTATGTTATGATCAGTCATTACTCATATCAAGCATACATATGATGCGTATGGGCATGAATCATGAGGTTATACTAAGCATGTTATAAGGCAATGAATAGCAACGGGTATGGACCTATCAATGGGCCCTAAAGAGAGCTACAATGCGGACATTTAACCAACATTGTACGTACAATGTGGACGTCAAACCAACATTGTTTTCTAGGCACGGCTTGCCGTAAATATCATTTCACGAACCATGATAGACGTATATTGCAATGGACCCTAAGGACATCCATTGGGCCTCGATCCCTAGGCCTTGGATATATCAAATGAGCCGAATTGCGTGGGCCTTACATTCTTCAAATGGCTACGTTAATGGGCCTCGCCAAGGAGCCTTATGTACATTGCAATGGTCCATGACTCATGGGCCATGAAATACATCAAAGTGGGACTACACACATGAGTTTTAAATATGTCAAATGGGTCATTCCATTTGCGCCCCTTGCACATCAAATGGGCCTGATCCCATGGGCTTTATATGTACCAAATGGGCTTAGATCCCGTGGGCCTTATATAGAATAAGTGGGCCGGATCTCATGGGCATTGTATATATCAAATGGGCCGAAACCCATGGGCTTTAGATATGCCAAATGGGCTTAATCCCATGGACATTACACATGCCAAATGGGATTAATCCCATGGTCTTAGATGTGCACCAAGGTGGGCCTAAATGAATGGCCATAAATGGGTCAACATGGCCCTATACACATACCATGGTGGCCCATTTGAACCATAGATCTGGTTCATTTTGGCACAAGCCATGAAATAATTTTACAACAACAAATAAATGGGCGGTTTGGATGAAACTCATGCATCATGGTAGACTCCCATGTGGGCCCACTATAACATTTATTTTTCATCCAATCCTGGGCCCACTGAAATGCTTATTTGCCACCCAACCTGTTGTTAGGGCCGTGTGGCAAGGGGCCCACCAAAAATGTTTATTTTACATCCCACCTGTTGATGAGGCCATGTAGCAAGGGGCCCACCAAAATGTTTATTTTCCATTCAAACCTGCTGTTGAGGTCATATAGACCCAGGGCCCATCGAAATGTATATTTTCTACCCAACCTGGGTCCACTGTACTATTTATTTGTATCCAAACTGTTCATAGAATCACATGGCCTAGGGCCCACTGTAATGTTTATTGTCATCCAAACCTGTTCATAACGTCGCGTGGCCAGGGGCCCACGTGATGGACGGCGTGGACATAACACATACATATGAGTGGGGGCCACCGTCCACTGCCATGGACGGACGGCGTGAGTGAAACACTTGCATCACAGTGGGTGTCACCACCCACTGTTTTGACGGTGTGGTAAGCCACACATACCACAGTGGATCCCATGTAGGGCCCACCAAAGTGTTTATTTACAATCCAACCTGTCCATTACGTATGTCCCACCTGTTTGAGGGTTCACACCAAGTTTCAGCCACATTAAAAATTCAGGTAGGCCCCACCAAGTGTTTTATATGATTTAGGCATGTCTTCACATGATTTGGATGGTATGGCCCACCTGAGTTCAGTTTGTGGATGATTTTTGGAGCCAACGCACCATTCAAGGGGACCTATTAAATGAACGGTATAGATGTAAAACATACATCATGGTGGAGTCTACAAGTGGGCCAATGCGGCCACGCTTTTTAACGTGGACGTCTCTGGACGTCATGGCACAAAGTCATATCAAAAAAAGAAAATTATTTTTTTATCCTAGGTGGGACCCACATTAAACAGATCTACCCCGTCCATTGCATGTGTCTTACAAAATTAAGGGTCCAAACCAAGTTTCAACCACGTCCAAATTTTAGATAGGCCCCACCAAATGATTTTGTATGTTTCAGGCATGTCTCCACATGATTTTAGATGGTATGGCCCACCTGAGAATCAGATTGGTCCCAAACTTTGGCTCAACGCCTAAAATAGTCTGAGAAAGGTGGTGGACGGCTTAGATCAAGCAAATACCTCAAGGTGGGGCCTGCATCAGTGGCCCACTGTAAAAGTATACTTTTTCCCTTTCTTTTTTTTTTTAAGTGCAATGTGTTAACGCTGCCAGTCCAGCGTCCAGAGACGCTGGACGGCGTGCTTTAAACAGATACAACACGGTAGGTCCCACAGGGACATGGTCCACGTTCACCAAGGTGGGTCCCACATGATCGTGGCCCACCTTGCATGTACATATATATATATATAATAAATATCATTTATCTAATATGTAGTGGGCCACACCATTTGATGGATGGAGTAGATTTATCATGACTCGGTGGGGCCCACTTCATTTTAGGAGAAGGATAAGGAGAGAGAAAGAGAAAATAAGAGACGGTGATGGTGGAGCCTCGCTACTATGGGCCCCACATGATACAAATTACACACAAAAAAAATGGGTCCCACAAACAAGTGGTCCCTAAAAAGAAATTTAACGGTGGATCACCCACCTCTAAGCCTCCTCCTTGCTCCCTTGGCCTCCAATGCTCCTTGCCTTCGCCTTGGACGGTGGATGATGGACCTTTGATGGTGTGGATGAGAGATGAGAGGGTGGGCCACACTTGGCTTTTGAAAAAGCTTGGGAATGCTTGGACGTGTGAAATTTTTGCTTGGAGAGATTTTTTTTGAGAATGAATGAGAGAGAGAGGGGAGTGATGGGGAAAAGGGTGATGGAGTGATGTGTGATGGGTTTGGTGATGGATGAAGTGATGTGAGAGTGGACTTTGGGTTGCTTGTGTAAGAGAAAGGTATGGGCATGACATGGGTTAGTTGTACTTGGGTATGGAGTGACTTGACTTGTGGAGAAAGTAAGTATGGGTGCTTGTACTTGACATGAGAGGTGATTGATGGGATTGATTGATGTGATTGATGGGACACTTTGTAGAGATTCCTTGGGATTTGCAACGCGCGGTGTTTTTACTCGAACTGAACGTGGGTCCGTATCTCATCGCCTGGGTATCGGATCGGTGCGTGAGTTGCGGCGTTGGAACCGCGGCAACGGTGCGGTCGCAATGATACAAGTCTCGGATTAAGCCGGCTCAAATGAATAGGATACGACTTACGGTCGTGCGCAACGTCAACCATAAGTCGCGGATTGCCGGAATTTGACGAGAAGGGTCGCGGGAATCAACGGAACAGTGCGAATTAGGATACGAGTCTTACACTAGTGGGCTGGAATGTATGAGTGGTTGGGCCCTTGGTCGCCCACCAAAACAACTAAATTCTTGGGCTAGGTTGTAAGGCCCAACTTGCTTATCTTAAATACGATTCTCGCCCATGTGTTGGAGTAATGGGCTGCCCACTATGCCCACCACAACGTATGAACTTTGTGGCCCCTATGTTTGGGCCCTAACTTTTCTTATGGACCCATATTATTGCATGTAAATTTGGCTATATATTGCCCCTATTGGACTTATGAATTTTGTGTAGCCTTGGGCCACTTTATCGAGGCACAACATGTGATGTATCTATATGTATATAGCTGCCCATCTCTTTCTTATGGTGATGCTCGGGCCAAGGGCCTTGATCCTTGGTGGATTATTATTAGGCAGCCTTCAGGGGACAATGGTGGTTGAATGCCCACCTTGATATGCCCCTCTTGGCCCTTGTTAGGCCTATTCTAGCTTCTATGGATGGTTAAAGGTCCACCATAGACCATTGCTAGGCCTATGCCATTATCTATCTAGTCTTGTGAGTTACCCTAGGCTATTGGGCCCCTACTTGAGGTTGCATTCCTTTTGGAAAATGGTCCAAGTACGTAGACCCTACTGGTTAGGAGGGGAGAACATCTTCATTGTATTGACATTTTTGTTCATCTTCAAGGCCCACTCTCATACGCATCATATGCATGCTTGGCTGAGATGTGATTAGTCATGGTTATGCCATTGGACAAAATATTGTGAGGGATGGGGTTTTCCCTTCTTGAGAACGTTAGATGATGCATGGCTGTTTGTGTGATTCATGCATCTGACCTTGCATAGTATGATCGATATTCGCCCTCGGTTCATCAGGACCTTGCCTCCACAGGGATATTCGTGGATGGCTGAACGTGTGGACACCAGAAATGATGTTTAAGCATACCAGGTGCATAGGATGCCCATGTGACGCAGGGATGAACTTGATGAGGTCAATCACCGTCTTCCTCAAGGATAATTACTCCGAATCCACGGAGCTTCTCTGAACTCCTCACAGAGACTTCTCGAATCCACGAGGAAAGAAAGCAAGAGAATAGAAACAAATTCTAATAAAATTCAAAATTGATTAATAAATGAATAAAAATGAGTTTACATCCCTTTAAATAAGGGAACCAAGCAATAGGAAAGAAATCATACTCAAACTACAACTCAAAAATCTAGAATCCGTGACTTACTATAAATAGTAAACTTACTATTTATAGACGATCGTGATGTCTACTAGTGCGCAAGGTTTTCGACCAAAAATAGTAAGTGTCCTATTTGGCTTCACCAAACCATTTTCCTAATTATTCTAAGTCCTTTTCATGTTGGACACAACTCCTAAAGCCCAACGGATGAAGAGCTATAAGCAAACTAAAACTTACTATTTATAGTAAAAATGAAATTAAAACTGGAAAATGACCGTTGATCAGGGGGTTTCTCATAAATTCAGGCTATACAACCAGGCATAGCAGGGTTGGTTGGCTAAAGTAGCTCGTTCTACCCCAAAATCATATATTTTATGTCAGATAACTCATTCCGGATTGTGAGATACGCCCGATCTAAGGTCTGATGGTCCGGATCACTTCTGTCGTCGACTGTGCCTTTTCTGATCCATCTTGGCCATGAAATTATCCGCAACCCGCTCTACATCACCATGGGTGAAATTTTTAAAACTTCTATGGTACCAAGGATCAGCTGCAACGCCTTGACCAGGTGGAAACATGAGCGCACGAGGGCTTTACACCTGTAGGCCGCGGCTCCTACTGTCGTGTAGTTGGTTGGATAGGGATGTGGCCTTATCCGCCTGTGAGGGATGACATTATTAGACTGAGTCTGACTAGCTCGTGAAATGGGTCAGCTACTATCAGGTCTTGTTGGTAATTGCTTGTCCACAGGCAAGTAGTGAGGTCTCTTACGTTCGTTTGACTGTGTGGGTCTATAGAGTGAAAATCATTCAGTAGTGTAATGGACCCTGGTGATTTTCTTATGACTGAAAATGTATTTGATATATAGATTGGATATGAGCACTGACATTACTTGCATCGCATTAGCATTGACTGTGTAAGCCCATTCATGCATTGCCTTGGTATAACGCCCAGTACTCATTGCATGGTATTCATGATAAGCCTTGGTAAGGATAGTGATATTCTCATTGAGCATGTTCTTTCCTTGTATTTTCTGTTATTCTTCTGTGCACCATTGTCACACACTTACACCACCCTCTAAGCTTCTATAAGCTTATGCACGAGTGATGCGTGTAGGAGACTCTAGGCAGGCGACGTAGCAGTAGAGCATGGAGTAGAGTTGAGCTTGAGGACTCCAGTGTTGTTGACTATTTTCTCTTTCTTTTTTTTATTGTTTTATGTATGTCCTTTCGGACCTGATGTAAGCTTGTAAAAGTTCAAATTCTTAGTGGATTTTGTGATATGTATCATTTGTTATTTCTAGATGTATTTGCTGTGATATTGGGTATGTTCGCATCGAAAATGATTATACTATTATGAAAATCCTCCTTGTAGGATCCTAGGATCGGAACCTGTCTCAAGAGCCGTATTTATATATATCCTAATGCTTACGTGAGCACCCATATGCACTTTTGCATTCTTGTCATGGGCACATAATCCGAACAGCCCACGTGATGCGGCACCCTCGAAACCTCACAAGCCCAATTTCAGCTTGATCCAAAATTCTAGTGGGTCATAGCAAATAGAAATGCAAATCAAGGGAAGAAACTGTTTCCTTTTGCCGTGGCCCACTAGAGTTTTGTATCGGGCTTCTGAGGTTTCAGGGGGCGTCGCATCATGTACACTAATCAAATTCTGTGCCCATGATACGTGTGCAAAGGTGGGCATAGGTGCTCACGTAAGAAGGTGCACATGTGAGCATTTCTCTCTATATATACGAGAAATGCCCTTACACAACTTAATTGGACTAATCAAATTGGTTCGATTAAGTGTGCATTCAATAGAGTAATTAATACTAATATATATTGGGTTAGCTAAAGTTATTTTAAAGAGGAATAGAGTTATTGGCTTGGGTGGGCTCCATCATGTGGTTAATAGAAAATCCACATGGATCATCATGTGAGTCATCCCATGCTAGATTTAGGATACGAAAATCAACAAGATTATTGTTCAAGTAGGCTCCAAGATTGAAAAAATTGTATCGAGAAAAGCTCAGCCTTCAAATTGTGTTCCTTGGTATGATACACTTGTGTCACAAATGAGATTGACTATTGGGATCTAAGCATAGGATTTAGTGTGGCATCTAATGGTTGAAGTGGATTTTTCATGCTTGTAACCGTGGGAGGGTAGATGTTTCGCTCTCAACTATTTCACAAGTGTGGCCTATTTGAATCACTAATTAGCTTAATTTTTTTTTAAAAAAAAAAAAAAATTCTACCAAGAGGATGAGGTTACACATTTAATGATTGAATTGGGTTCACGTATAAATAAAAATAAGCATATAAAAAATGCTAGGCTTGAGTCCCCATACGTTCCGTATGGTGCTCAGGATTACATCCCCATGAAAAAAATGAGGGATGGGCGCCTACCTCTCATGATGTCTTGAGGGATCACTGATGGTGGATGAGGTGTTAGGTTAGTAAGACCAAAGAGTGTGTTTCTTTGACTATGGGCCCACCTTGATATGTATTATATATCTCCTCCATCCATCAGTTTTCCCAGTTCACTTTAAGACATGGTCTCAAAAGGAAAGTAGATCCAATTCTCAAATGAACCACGCAACTGGAAATAATGGTAATTGATCATTAAAAGCTATTCAGGGCAACCAAAGTTTTGGATAAAGCTGATTTTTATGATTTCACTTCATCCAGGTCCATCATTTCTACAACTACTTCCTTTCTCCCCTCTCTATTTTCTCTCATTTTCTCTCTTTCTCCCTTCAAAATTCCAGCAACTCTTCCTCCTATCTTCCCCTCAATCCTACCTTCAAACCCCTATCTACACTATTAAAACATTTCCCTTGTAGCATAGAAGTTAGCACTTGGAGTAAAAGTTTGTCCATTGGAGGTGGGTGTTCTATAAAGACTCTCATCTCTTTCTTTTTCTTGTCTTCATTTCTCTACATGAATGAAAGCATGTAGGACCTACTAATCCATGGTGGAGGTCCTACATGACTCATAGATTCAAGGCTATGTGCCTAGAGCATGCATATCTTCTTCCATGGTGGAGGTCCTACATGACTCATAGATTCAAGGCTATGTGCCTAGAGCATGCATATCTTCTTCCATGGTGGAGGTCCTACATGACTCATAGATTCAAGGCTATGTGCCTAGAGCATGCATATCTTCTTCCATGGTGGGTCATTCTCCATAGACTCAGCATGAGGCATTTTTTCTTATATCTAACCTTTCATAGGTCATTTAGACCTTTGCATGCATGGTAGATATGATATCCTTACCTCAACACCTCTTTTTAATTGTAAATGACATGCATATAAGCCACTAATATAGTGGATGGTGTGGATTGAAGGTGGAAGGTTTATAGTGTCGGAACCTTTCACCATGGCCGTGATCTTTCTCCCTTTATCTTTATTTTATTGCTGAAAATTTGTGGCCCACTGATATGGTCTGCAACATCTCAGTTTCATCAGAAAATGGGATGTGTACGCCCATCTTGCTGGATGTCCAGGCCCACCATGACATGCATTGGTTGATGGTCTCCAAACATAGATTTTCTTAGAGTTTTCAGTGTGCTGATGGATCTGAAATTTTGATGACCCATCTAGGTGGACCACACTTGATGGATTAGGGTACAAAACCCTTTGGATAATCTCTATGGACCGAAATATGGACAACATATGTTACTGTCCATATTTCAGGCCCATCTATAGTATGATTTTGAGTAATTGCTTGAGACTGTTTGTATGTCTTTTTCTCCTAAATTTCTTTAGGGGTTTTCTAGAGTGTGGACCCCACTTTGATGTGGATTGGGGCCCACATCATTTTCTCCCATGTTTGAGGCCTATGGAATGGGCCAAAGTAGGTTGACTGTCTAGAAATTTCTAAACAGTCTAGCAACATTGCACGTTAGAAATGCTCATTTTTCATCTTGATTTGGGAGTAAGTGGGCCACTCCAGTGGACCCCATTTGCTGTCCATATGTGGGACCATCAAACCCACCAATTTTTCAGTAATTTGGGCAAGTATAGGCCCACCCCATATAGTGCCAAACATGGGACAGTAGTATTTTCTGCACCAGCAGATTTTCTGGATATTCATTGTTGACCATAATTTGTATGAATTAAATAAAATAATTATACTACCTCAAAAATTCTAAAATTTTGCCTTGATCTGACCCACCCATGGTAGGACCTACCTGCAAAAGTTTATGGTCAATGGATCCCATTTGGGCATCTAAAAGGGTAGGCCAACATAATGGACTGCCAGAAATTTTTGCTGTGCAGTCCAGCAGCATAATTCCATAAAAATAAAATTTTAAAAATATTTTCTCAGAAGGTGGGCCATATTTTTGGGTCCCACCTTGTTATTGGCTTGATGAGGGACCTTGGGCCCAAATTTTAAGAATTTTGGAGACCAAAAACCCACCCATTTGGATGACCCAAATTCAGGACAGTGGACAACTATATTTTCCAGAAATATTCCATCCTGGACAGGTTGGAACTCCAAAATTTATTAAAATATTTTTGGGTGTCTAAAAATTATGAAAATTTAAAGAAAGATGGATCACCCATATTGGGACACACCTACAAATTTTTGGAGCCAATGGACCCCTGTACACACCGTGGAAAGGGCCAGACTGGCTTACCACGTTGGGATGTCCAGGTTAGTTCGATTTTCTGGACAGGCAGTTTTATTTAAATTAATTAGAATATTTTTAGGGGTCTAAAAATCCTGAAATTTTGTAGGGGTGTGGCCCACCCATGAGAGTATCACCCTGTAAAATTTCAGAGCCATCGGGATTTTGTACTGCTGGTGGTGCGGCCTGGAGTGGCCTATCAGGCAGGGACGCTAGCCCTCCAGTCTACCTTGTGGGCCCACCTAGATGTGTTGTATATCCTACCATATTGTGAGGATTTTTTAGGAATAATTCATACCTTTACACCCTTAATTTTGGATTTAATTAATGCATCATTGAGGCCCAACTTGGTTGGGCTATATGGGTGCTTATATGTAACAAGATTTTTGGACTCCTTGTAAGCCTAAATGGGTTGAAACCCTTTAGATAGGCCTAGTGGATTCTTGGGTTTTATTCTCCATGGTATTCTGTTGGGTTAGTGGGCTGGAATGTATGAGTGGTTGGGCCCTTAGTTGCCCACTAAAATAACTAAATTCTTGGGCTAGGTTGTAAGGCCCAACTTACTTATTTGAATACAATTCTCGCCCATGTGTTGGAGTAATGGGCTGCCCACTATACCCTCCACAATGTATGGACTTTGTGGCTCCTATGTTTGGGCCCTAACCTTCCTTATGGACCCATATTATTGCATGTGAATTTGGCTGTATATTTCCCCTATTGGACTTATGAATTTTGTGTAGCCTTAGGTTACTTTATTGAGGCCCAACATGCGATGTATCTATATGTATATAGATGCCCATCTCTTTTTTACGGTGATGCTTGGGCCAAGGGTCTTGATCCTTGGCGGATTATTATTAGGCAGCCTTCAGGGGACAATGGTGGTTGAATGCCCACCTTGATATGCCCCTCTAGGCCCTTGTTAGGCCTATTCTTGCTTCTATGGGTGGTTAAAGGTCCACCATAAATCATTGCTAGGCCCATTCTTATTATTTAGGCCCATGCCATTATCTATCTAGTCTCATGAGTTACCCTAGGCTATTGGGCCCCGACTTGAGGTTGCATTCCTTTTGGAAAATGGTCTAAGTACCTGGACCCTACTGGTTAGGAGGGGAGAACATCTTCATCGCATTGACATTTTTGTTCATCTTTATGGCTCACTGCCATACACATCATATGCATGCTTGGCTAATATGTGATTGGTCATGGTTATGCCATTGGGCAGGATATTATGAGGGATGGAGTTTTCCCTTCTTGAGCACATTGGATGATGTATGGCTGTTTGTGTGATTCATGCATCTGACATTACATAGTATGATCGACATTCGCCCTTGCTTCATCAAGGCCTTGCCTCCACAGGGATATTCGTGGATGGCTGGACATGTGGACACTAGAAATGATGTTTAAGTATACCGTGTGCATAGGATGCCCATGGGTGAAATTCTTAAAACTTCTATGGTACTAAGGATCAGCTCCAACATCGTGATCGGGTGGAAACATGAGCGCACGAGGGCTGTACACCTGTAGGCTGCGGCTCTCACTGTCGTGTAGTCAGTTGGATAGGGATGTGACGTTATCCGCCTATGAGGGATAACATTATTAGGCTAAGTCTGACCAGCTCATGAAATGGGTCCGCTACCGTCAGGCCTTGTTGGTGATTGACTATTCACAGGCAGGTAGTGAGGTCTCTTACGCTTGTTTGACTGTGCGGGTTTGTAGAGCGGCAGTCATTCAGCAGTGTAATGGACCCCGGTGATTTCCTTATGACTGAAAATGTATTTGATATATGGATTGGATATGAACACTGACATTACTTGCATCGCATTAACATTGACTGTGTAAGCTCCTTTATGCATTGCCTTTGTATAGCGCCCAGTACTCATTGCATGGTATTCATGATAAGCCTTGGTAAGGATAGTGATATTCTCATTAAGCATGTTCTTTTCTTGTATCTCCTGCTATTCTTCTGTGCACCATTATCACACACTTACACCACCCTCTAAGCTTCTATAAGCTTATACACGAGTGATGCGCGCAGGAGACTCTAGGCCGGTGACGTAGCAGCAGAGCGTGGAGTAGAGTTGAGCTTGAAGACTCCAGGTTGCTGACCCTTTTCTCTCTTTTTCCATTATCTTATGAATGTCCTTTCGGACTTGATGTAAGCTTGTAAAAGTTCAAATTCTCAGTGGATTTTGTGATGTGTATCCTTTATTATTTTTAGATGTACTTGCTGTGATCTTAGGTATGCTTGCATCGAAAATGATTTTACTATTATGGAAATCCTCTTTATAGAATCTTAGGATCAGAACCTGCCTTAGGAGCCGAGAATGATATATATATATATATATCCCAATGCTTACGTGAGCACCCATACGCACTTTTGCATACTTGTCATGGGCACATAATCCGAACAGCCCCCGTGATGCGGCACCCCTGAAACCTCACAAGCCCGATTTTCAGCTTGATCCAAAATTCTAGTGGGCCATAGCAAAGAGAAATGCAAATCAAGGGAAGAAACTGTTTCCTTTTGCCATGGCCCACTAGAGTTTTGTATTGGGCTTCTGAGGTTTCAGGGGGTGTCGCATCATGTAGACTGATCAGATTCTGTGCCCATGATACGTGTGCAAAGGTGGGCATAGGTGCTCACGTAAGAAGGTGCACATGTGAGCATCTCTCTCTCTCTCTCTCTCTCTCTCTCTCTCTCTATATATATATATATATATATATATATATATATATATATATATATATATAGCGGAACGCTCACCTGCGAACTAGTTCGCACCGACCACCTACGAACTTTTTTAAGAACTCATCTTACGTGATGATTCTAAAAAATATGAACAGTCCACATGAAGCAAAGCCTCATGAAACCCCCTGGTACCAATTTTTACTTTGAACCAAAACTTCGGTGGGCCATGCAAAATGCAAACAATTTCTTCCCTTGATTTTCATTTCTCTTTGCTATGACCCACCAAAATCTTAGATTAGGGTGAAAATTCACCTCCTGGGGTTTCATGGGATTCCGTATCTTATGGATCATTCGGATTTGACTCCCATGACACCTGTGTAAAGGTGCGCACGTGCGTAGGTGAGCATGCCTCTCTCTCTCTCTCTCTCTCTCTCTCTCTCTCTCTCTCTCTCTCTCTCTATATATATATATATATATATATATATATATATATATATATATATGTGGGAAAAGGTACAATGTGCTCGAGCTCACAGCTCCGTCCCATGCGGTTGAGCTGTGTGAGCCCCACCGTGATGCCTTTCGAACATCTACCCCATCAGTCAGATGCACCATTCCATCGTGGACCTAGGTCTCAAAAATCAAGTCAATTCGTGACTTGTGTGGGCCACACCACATACAGAAGTGGAAAGGGGCTGTACAACCATTAAAACATTCATAATCATTTTTGGGGCCCACGAAAGATGTGGTTTGCAAATCCAGCCCATCCATTTTGTGTCTCCTACTTGTATGAGGGTTTAGACCAAGTTTCAGCAGCATTAAAAACTCAGGTGGGCCCCACCAAGTGCTTTTATATGTTTTAATGGTGTCTTTACATGATTTTAGATAATATGGCCTACCTGAGTTCTGTATACGGCTGATTTTTGGGATATGCCATTATTTAAAGGGGAAACATCAAATGCACGGTGTTGATGGTCAACATGCATCACGGTGGGGCCCACACAGCTCAACCTCATGATAAGTTTATGGTGAGCGCATTGTACCTTTTCCATATATATATATATATATATATATATATATGAGAAATGCTCTCACACAACTTAATTGGACTATTCAAATTGGTCCAATTAAGTATGCATTCAATAGAGTAATTAATACTAATATATATTGCGTTAGCTAAAGTTATTTTAAAGAGGAATAGAGTTGTTGGCTTGGGTGGCCTCCACCATGTGGTTAATAGAAAATCCACACCGATCATCATGTGAGTCATCCCATGTTAGCTTTAGGATACGAAAATCAACAAGATCGTTGTTCAAGTAGGCTCCAAGATTAAAAAAATTGTATAGAGAAAAGCTCAGCCTTCAAATTGTGTTCCTTGGTATGACACACTTGTGTCACGAATGAGATTGACCATTGGGTCTAAGCATAGGATTTAGCCTGGCATCTAATGGTTGAAGAGGATTTTTCATGTTTGTAACCGTGGGCCTTGTACGGATCAAGGGTAGATGTTTCTCTCTCAACTATTTCATTAGTGTGGCCTATTTGAATCACAAATCAGCTTAAATTTTTTTTAAAAAAAATCCTAGCAAGAGGATGATGTTACACATTTAATGATTGGATTGGGTTCACATATAAATAAAAATAAGCATATAAAAAATGCCAGGCTTGAGTCGCCATACGTTCCGTACGGTGCTTAGGGTTACATCACCATGAAAAAAATTGAGGGATGGGCGCCTACCTTTCATGACGTTTGGAGGGATCACTGATGGAGGACGAGGTGTTGGGTCGGGAAGACCAAAGGGTTTGTTTCTTTGACTATAGGCCCACCTTGATATTTATTGTGTATCTCCTCCGTCCATCAGTTTTCCCAGTTCACTTTAAGACATCGTCTCAAAAAGAAAGTAGATCCAAATCTCAATTGAACCACACAACTGAAAACAATGATAATTGATCATTAAAAGCTATCCGGGGGCTACAAAAGTTTCGGATAAAGCTGATTTTTATGTTTTCACTTCATCCAGGTCTACGCGACCTTATCAACATATTTGATGGAAAATAAACATTATGGTGGGCTACAGTTTTTAATGACAACCATTCAATGTCCTCTTTTTCCTGTAGTGTGGTTAGCTCAAGATTCGGATCTACTTGATTCTTGGTGTCATGAGCCAAAATGATATTTAAAAACTGATGAACGGCGCGGATATACAATACATACATATAGGTGGGCCCTATGGTAAGGAAAATACCGACAAAACTGTGAACAGTGTTCGCCAGTAACAGCTGATACGCTCCCCACCATTCTCGGGATTCGGATTGCGTACGGGAGAACGCAGCACCAGATCGGTTCGTGTTAACGTGGCAAAGTTATCTGGCGTTACCGTGACTTGCCTGGTATACGCGGATTTCCTGCGAAATCCTGCACTGTGAACTTAGGTAGGGCCCACTGTGATGTTTGTAAGGAATCCACTCCCTCCATCCGTTTTGTGAGCTAATATTAGCAGGTTAGACCAAAATCGAACAGGATCCAAGACTCAAGTGGGCCATATTAAAGGAAAAGGTAGTTAGGGAAATTTCTACCGTTGAAACTTTCCTGGGTTATACAGTGATGTTTACATGCCATCCATACCTTTAATAACGTCATTCCTACTGGGATGAACTGAAAACATAAATATTAGCATGATTCGAAACTTCTATAGCCCCATGAATATTTCAACTGTGGATGTTCAATTATTACGTTTTTGGCCCAGTTGAGAATTGTATATGGTTCATTTTTCATTTTAAATCCTAAAATAAACTCACAAAACATATAAACGGTGAGGATTTATCACAAACATTCCAGTGGACCCCACCTGCGTTCCCAGCGCAGGAACTTCCTGCGCAGGAAATCCACGTCCCATCTGCAGTGTTCATCCATTTTACAAGATCAGTTTAGTGCATAAGCCAAAAATAAATAAAAACGAAGCAGAAAAAATGTTAAAGTGGACCAGGCCAGAGGGAAGAGTGGGAACTGCCCATCGACCATTAAAAACTTCTTTTGGTCTACTGAAGTTTTAAATCAAGCTGATATTTGTAGTTTTCCTTCATCCAAGCCTTTGTGATCTCATAAACATAAACATCATGGTGAGGAGTAGGAAGGTTTCAATGATGGGATCATTGTCCCCACTCATGTAGTGTGGTACACTTGAGCTTTGTATCTGCCTAATTTTTGGGCTTATATTACCTAATAGGATCTTAAAAATAAAATAAAAATGGATAGATAGTGTGGAGATAACGCATACTTGACCATGGTGAGGCTTACAGAACCTTGACACGTCAACAAAATCGTGATTTTAGTACCGTGTTACAAGGCTAGGCTACCCAATCTGAGTCCTCGGGAGTGTATCATTTTTCCTGGGAACTAATGGAAGCGAGATGGTCCCACCCACCCTTAAACGGATTCGACTGCGATGTGTAGGTAACATCAATTCTCACCATTGGATGCGTAATGCCATGGTGGGCAAAGAATTTAAAAATCAGGCTAAGCAGTGATTCAAGGCTCCATACGACCATACCAATGAAAGTAGCCAGGGCTCACACCGGTGAGAATGTGAAATTTACTCCAATTATTAGATGTCACACTAAAATTTAGGTCTGATCCTAAAAAATATGTCCATAAGTGATTCAAGTGAGCTATATAAAAAATATATGTCGATAAGCAATTCAAGTGGGCTTTCCATGCATACAGCGGGATGGGTTTCACACTAACATTACCGTGGGGGCTCTTAAACCAAACCTCATTTTCCTCTTAGAAATAACTTTTCTTAGTGGCATTAATTAACCAAACTAGTTCGATGGTCCAACTAGCTAGTTGTGTGTGAGCATTGCTCTCTCTCTCTATATAAAATAGATGGTAGTTTAAATAAATTGTCGGTTATATTATTGTCCCCACCAAAAAATAGGATCGCTAATACATAATTACGAATAAATAAAATGTGATAAACTCATTTTTAATTGGCATAACACATCCTTAGTATATGGTAGAGACATAAATCTTGCAAGCAGCTTTTTGATTATTTTTTTTGGGCACACACAACCACACCCCACAAGCCTCACATGGGCATTCGATCCCATGATTTCAGTGTGGAAACAGCAAATGTCTTCCACTGAGCCATGTAGCTGGACCCAGCTCTTTAAACTACTCGAACTCTGAATTACATGCAATACATGTTTAAAGATACCCACCGCGTGCTCCGTAGTTGAAGTAGTTGTAGTCTGCAATTCTTGGTCTGCGTGCAGAGTAGTTGAACTCTGCAATTCGACTGACCCTGTTCTTGAGCTCATCCTTCATGATTGTTCGACTGCAGCATATGACGCTAACGTGATCTAGCTCAGTGCACGAGTCTAGAATGCTACAAAGGCCTTTACGAGATATAGTGGACCTGCTGAGGTTGAGCCACTTGAGTTTTGGCATGAATTTCCCTATTGCTGTTGCCATTTGTTTTCTCACTTTTAGACCGCCCAAATTGAGGCCCACCAGGCTTGGACAAGATTGACCCATTTCTTCGATTACTGATGCGGAGATAGCAGAGCAGGACTTAACGTCGATGAGTTTCAGGTGCTTGCAAGTGCGGATTAGATTGAGAAGAGTGGCTGATGAGATTTGGTCACAATCTCGAAGGGAGATTGATTCAATTGACGGGCATCTAGCATGAGATAACATAATGCATGTTAATGAATTGATATTGTAGAACTTTGAATTAATCCCCTTTGACGGAGTTGATGACCCAAAGTAATCCCACCGGTCGATGGGATAGATTTTGTTTCTGGTAAGAGACCAAGTTAGAAACAATCTCAATTGGTATTAACGGTGGAATTACATTGGTTCATCAAACAATACCATGACTGCCAATTACCCCCAAAAACACGGGAGTGATTTGATCATTTAACTTGGAGGCTGTTTGGACCGCACCAAAAATAGCAGCGCAGACAATCATTTTCGCTGTTAAAAAATTCATAGGGCCCACCATAATATTTATTTTCCACCCGATCTATTGGTAAGGTCACAAATACTTAGATGAAGAGGAAAAGCAAATTTCATATTAATACGAAACTTATATGACCCCAAAAAGGATTTTAATGGTAGACATTCAATCCCCCACTGCCTTTTGCAGTGTGGTACACTTGATCTTTAGATCTGCCCTATTTTTCGTCTCAAGCTTTAAGACTTGCTCGAAAAAAGGATGGACGGTTTGGATATAACACATACTTCATGATGTGACACACAGAACTTGCGGACCTCAATACATCAGCTACATAGCTCGTGTGTGGTACACCAGCCAATCCGGTTCCGTTCGATAACACGGATTTCCCGCGAAGGATGCGGATTAGCTACTGATAGGTTGATCAGCAAGAATCGCTACTGAAGTGACGTTACCAAGTTACGTGGGACCCACCATGATGTATGTGTTATATCCACACTGTCCATCCATTTGGTGATATAAATTTAGTGAATGAAGCAAATAACGAGTCGGAGTCAAGGCTTGAGTCGACCTCACAATGGAAAACAATGGAGAGAGCATTGTCCACCATTAAAAATTTCTATGGGCCACAAAAGTTTTCAAGCAAGCTGAAATTTTTGTTTTTCCTTCTTTTATGTCTATCTTAACTTATGAACATGTTGGATCTAAGATAAACATCTTTTTAGACCTTAGGAAGGTTTCAACGGTGGGCGTCACTCTTCCCACTATTTTCTGTGGTGGGGTCCCCTCCAGATTTTGATCTGACTTATTCTCTTTCTAATGACCTAAAATGATATCTCCAAATGGATGGATGGTGTAGATACAACACATACATCATGGTGGGTCTCACGGAACTTGGTAACATCACTTCAGTAGCGAGTCTCGCTGCTCAACCTGTAATTATCTAATCCGACTCGGGTCCACTCATTTTAGGACATGTGACCAAAAATAAGATGTATCCAAAACTTAAATGAGCCACACGATAGGAAATAGTGGGTTAAAACATTTATATAGCTACAAAAGTTTTGTATCGGTTTAAGTTCACTTCAACTCAGTCAAAATGACCTTATAAATAGTTTGGATGGAATATAAACATTAAGGTGGAGTCTAGGAAGGTTTCAAGAGTGGGCATTCTTTTCCCTACTATTTTATCTTATATGGCCCACTTGAGTTTTGGATACTCCTCATTTTGATTGAATGTTCTAAAATGAACTTGAAAAATGGATGGACGTATTGGATTTCTCACAAACATCACAGTGGGCCCCATCCAAAATCCTTGTGTTGGAACTTTATGCGAAATGCTTTCGTTAGGAAATCCGTGTCCATCCATATGCCGAATTTAATGTAGGTGGGGCCCACCTTCATGTTTGTGAGAAATCCACCATGCCCATCAGTTTTATGAGTTTATTTTAGGACATGGGACCAAAACTGAGGTGGATCCAATAACCAAGTGGGCCCAAAATGTGAGGATTGAATGTCCTGATTTGAAATGTGCGTGGGACAACATTAAGAATTTATCTATTTTTTATGAACAATGATATTTTAATTTTCTCTTAATTACTTTAGTTTATTTGAATTAAATAGAATAATTTTATTTTTATTTAATAAAAAAATAATTTCTTTATAATGTAAAACATTTCCAAACAAGAGATAGGGGCAAATGAGTCAAATTAACGCATTTCAGACATTTCATATGTTTGTTAACAAATGCATTGTTTTAAATTCGGTACTTAATTTTCAGACTTACGCCATAATTACCAAACAAGTATTTTAACTTCAGATTTCAGATTCAACCTTCTGATTTCATATTTAGGCTTCAAATTTCAAATTCAGGCTTTAGACTTCAAATTTAACAAACAGGGCCTTAGTTTGCCTGTCTACGGTTTTTTAAATCTGTTAATGCATAAGAAATGAGGAGAATAAAGACAAGCCATCCCCAAAAATAGACAGGACTTGGGAGTTCCATGGTGTCTTACAAATAGTGAATAGAATAGGTCCATGTCAACATGATACAGTCATTTTGTGCCAGACAACAGCTCTCTCTCTCTCTCTCTCTCTCTCTCTCTCTCTCAAATAAACATTATTGGGACTGATTCCCTAACTCATAGAGTGGAATCGGACTGAATCGCACCATGAATCATGCTTGATTAGGTCTTGGTTTAGCTCATGCCAAGCCTTTTTGAACCACTATTAAAAACACAATGGTTCAAACACAACCAAGCCATGTATCTCAGCAGTTTTGGTGTTGGTTCAGTGTTTTAGATGTAAGTCAGTTCAGGAGAAGCTGCAATTATCATGGGAAGGCATGGCCCTGTGGGACCACAGACAGAAATGGTTGGGATGATCATCCAAACTGTGGATGCTGGAAGGACACCCTTGATGATTGATTGGTCGTTCTAAACTTTTGTTTTTCTACGGTGCCCATTCCACGGCCACATGCATTGCTGGAATCATCTAAACATAATTCCCATCATTCCACCATCTCTGCATCCTGGGTCCACCGGCCCAGCATTTGGTACCACGAGTCAGGTGGCGGATTAGGTGAGACCCCGGATCCACCGAGGTGGGTGGGACCCTTGACTGTGGGGCCCACTTTGATGTATCTAACTAAATACATGCTGTCCATCCGTATTGAAAGCTCATTTTAAGGCATAGTGCAAAAAATGAAGCAGATCCAAATCTCAGGTAGACTATAATACCGGAAACAGTGGTAATTGACTATAAAAAACTTCTCGTGGGCCACTAAAGTTTTGGATCAAGGTGATATTTGCATGGTCTCTTCATCCAGATCTTTTTAATCTTATCAACAGGTTGGATGGTAAATAAACATTCCGTTGACCCCCAAGAAGTTTTTAATGGTGGGGATTCAATCACTACTGTTGCTTGTGGTACGGTCCACATAAGATTTGAATCTGCTTCATGTTTTAATAATACCCTAAAATGAGCTCTCAAAAACGGTTGGACCGTGTAGATTTAAGGCATATACCTCACTCGGAGCCCCACAGTCAGGGGTCCCACCCACCTCTGTGGATTCGGAGTCACACCTAATCCGCTCCCATGAGTCAATTGAAGAATACAAACCTGTCAGCGATCATGTGGACCATTGTGTCGTCAGCAATCGGGCGAACCCAAATCGACTTGGCTCCAGCTCCAACATGCCTTATCATGTATTTAGATTCCCTGAACAGCCTCTTGATTATCGACTGCTATGGTTTCTTTGATGTAGTTGTCTACGAATCTTTCATGATGACAGAAGTGGACATGATCCCAGCTCTCTGTATAATGTGCCACGCAGCGCCATGAGTGGCACACGCTTGCCACTGATATCAGCGAATCAAAGTCCAGCTTTGAGAAGATTTCGATCAGGACTCCATCAATGAGCGAAGCCCAACATACATTGCCGGCCCGCTTATCCATGGCCCACTATGCTTGCTTGCGCGTGCTCTCGTTACCTATTCCCTTTTATTTAGGGTCATCGCTTCGTTACCAAGCTATTTTTGGTATGGTATTATCTTTTGAAATTTGTTACAATACATCGCGACCTGTTACAAAGTGATGCATTGTGAATTTATTACTAGGATTTGGATTTTTTTTTTTTTCAATGAACCAGATCGTTCATTTGATTGGGCTCACTTTGGACGGGGATGTCACAAAAAAAACATAATTTTAAAATTTAACTTGAAAATCCTTTGATTATATAAAGTTCATGATTACCATTCATATTGTGAGTAAAATATCCAAATTATTAAGGCTTGAGATGATTTGTATACAACATCAAACTGACATCATGTTAATGGTTTGGATTATTAGATGTGAAACCAGATTGAAAGGCTGAAATCAACAAGCATCTTAGTGCAATGCACCCGCATGTATTCTAACTTTGGTTTTCACACTAAGCGATGAATCCCAGCATCCGGACTTTGTGGGGTTTGGATTATCCGCCGCGCACAACATTACAGATTTGTGCCGACGGGGGATATGCTTGGATAAGGAATGTTAACAATAGGGGTGCACATTTAACCGGTAGAACTGTGGAACTGATCAAACGGTCCGATTCTAGAGTGCACCGATTCCGGTTCCAATTCCAAAAATCAAAGAACCGGTCATATCAGTTCGGTTCTCGGTTTGGGGTATGTAGAACCGAACTGAACCGTGAACCGATCCGTAGAACCAAACCATGGATTCGATCTGTAGAACCGAATTGTGGAACCGAACCTGGAACGGAACTTGGAACCAAACCAAAAATGCTTTGATTATTTTCATATTTGACTCATGATTTATGGTTTATAATGCACTATTTAATTATTTTCATAAATATATTTTTGCACACCTTATGCAATATCTAAATCATTCGTCAAATGAACCACAACATGGATGAACATGAGCTAGATAATAAAATTAAACATGCAATTGGGCTAGATTATAAAAAGCCCAGAACCGTGGAACTGATTCGGAACCGAACTGGTTTTAACGGTTCGGTTCTAGGGTGCCAACGGTTCGGTTCCGGTTCCAAATATCATAGAACTGTTAGGAACGGTTCGGTTCTGGTTTTACCCCAGAACCAGACCAAACCGAACCGTGTGCACCCCTAGTTAACAAGCAGGTGGCTGCGTGAACGTTGTATGCAGTTTACATCTCTGGATGCACGTGAGGAAAATGGGCTTTGTGATCGGGACCGTTGTTCTGGTGGGCCACCATGTAGGTAGGCTATCCAAAAGAAAAATAGGATTGAACCTTGGTATCTATCAAATAAGTGGCAAGCATGGGAAACGGTTGTAGCAGTGGTCTGATCATTTGAATGTGGACTCTTGATTTTAGATGGTTTATTTGTAGGCCACAAAATGAGAATTTTGAATTATTCGGCTTACGAGATTTTTTGGGTAAGACCCACACCCCAGCACCAAAACAATGGGGGCTCAATCGTCTCCACATGGAAATGGCTATAGCCCGACCGTTTTGGTGTAAGGACAGTCGGGCTATAATCGTTTATTCGTTTTAATATACCAAACTCACCGGTACCCATTCATGACCTATGCATGACTTATGGGATGGCATGGTTTACACTAACCAACCCTTCAAACAAACCTAGGTACGTGGAGCGAGGCCTACCCTTTTAAATACCTCTAAAAAGGGAGGTTCGCCTTTGCAACAAAGAGGCAAAGCATCTGCAAGAATTCAAAGAGGGGACAAGAGTCCGGGCTAGGGAGAGAGTTTCAAAGAGTCAGAGTTGGGAATGTGTGAAGAAAATTTGATGGCATCAAGGTACTATTTAATGGCGTTAAAGGTCGTCTATATCATCTGATTTTCTTGATGGTATTAAAGGTCGTCTCGATGGAATCGAAGACCTTTCGATGGTATCGATACAGCCGTTATCTAACTGTTTTCTGATCGTTGGAAATTGAACTTTTTATTAATGACATTCATTTTTTAAGTATCTGGCTAGATTTTTAGTGTAATAGAAGCTTAGGTGATTCTATGATAATATCACTCATCTTAAGTCTATAAACTAAAGAGTTTTAACTCATCTCTATTAAGATTAACACTCTAATGAAGATTCCAACCTCTACCTTGAAAATATGTTTGAACTCCTCAATTTTCTAAAATTTAGACTTAACCTTTATAAGTATGTCATTGTCTAAATTCTCTAGAAAACCCATATAGATGAATCCCGTAGGAAATACAATTTTTCATTAATTGTAAGAGATTCAACGAACCTCCTATGACCTTGGTCACCTTAAAGGATCACTACATTAAGGTGTTTGATATTGGATTTGAAGCCTTGGTAAAACATCAACATCATGATTGAGGGATAAAAATGGAGTTGATTGAAGCACGGAAAAACATCGATTAAGCTACCCAAGAAGGCGCTACATAAGGGGCTCAATCCAACAAATTGTCAAGTATAAGAGTCTGTATAGTCTTTTTTCTTGTGGTTTATAGTTTGTGACTCAAACTTAACTAGGTTCTTGTATAGGACCTTAACTCTTATGTAGGGTCTAAATCTAGGTTCTTGTGTAGAACCTTGGCTCTTGTGTAGGGCCTAAATACAGATTCTTGTTTATAACATTAGCTCTTGTGTAAGGCCTAAATCAAGTCCTTGTTTAAACTACTGGACACGGGTGTGTATGTGTTAGTCTCAATGAGAGCCTCCAGTAGGAGTAAACGTAGATCCTAGGACTAGGATCATGGTTGTTAATTAACCTAAGGAAAACAACTAAAATCTCTTGAGGGAGCCTCTGACGAGAGTGTATGTTGGTAGATTCTTGTGTAGGACCGAGGTTTGTGGCGAGCGTATATAAAACAATATAAAGTCTCTTGCGGGAGCACTTCCTCATATAAGATTGTAAATGTTAGAGGTTAACTTGATTTAAAACCTTTTATAGTGAAATCTAATACATTCACGAGTTGAGTGCGTCTGTCAAGAGTAGAGTAGGGAAACCGAATCACTATACATGCTTGTATTTGAGATTGTCATTTACACACTTATTTAATTATACTTATGTGATTGAATGTTTAATTATTTGTATGCATGATTATATCTGTTACGCCCCGATATTCGAGTACCCGAATCTTAAGTTTGTGAGTTTTAATATATCGATATTTATTACGATACACATGTTCAATCAAATTTAATAGATATTTAAAGTCATCTAAGATGAAAATATTGCTGAAATAATATAATGTTTACTAAATTCAACTATCTTGACATTTTTTTTTTATTCTACATAGAAATTTGAAATTCAAAGTAAATCTAAAGAACAAAAACCGAATTGAAATTCAAACTATACTAATTTTTTTTATAAAAAGAAAAACTAATAGTAGAGGCTCACCTGCTCGTAATATTCTAGATCCGTACCTGTGCATTTTTTTATAGTAGGGTGAACATAATAGCCCGGTAGAGTCATTTCTTACCTAAAATTTAAAATGTTCAGATTATATCAAAATTTTATAGCCAATAAAGAAAAATGGAATACATAGAATAAAAGAACATGAATTTAAACACTAAAATTGTAAATATATTATGCATGTGATACTTTCCTTGAATTCTCATAAACAATACATATCATCACTTAGAATATCGTACCCAAGTGGGTGACCATGTTGCATTAACGCCCATGCACTAGTACCTCATGGCGAGGGATCCATTTATACATTAGCTGGTCAGACTACTTCTTCAGTTGTACCTCTGACGTATGTCCGCGCACACAATTATACTCATACGATGTACACAAAGGAGACTTCAAAGAATTCAGTAGGTTGTAGGGTCTTTTCCACAATGAACACAATTGCCCTACTTGCTGGCTTTATGGTCTTCCACCCAAAGGACATGATCGCCTTACTTGCTTACGTTACATCTAACAGATTAATATCGATGCTTAATGAATGATAGACATGTATGTAAAATGAATCATTGTTTAACAATCGAAAATATCAACAATATAAAATTTTATTTTTAATTAATAATTCTAAATATAATTTCATTGAAACTTTAATCATTAAAATATTTAAATAAAAGAATTTTTTATATTAAATTTAGGAATTACTGAGATTTAATTATGTATAAGAAATTTTATTTTAAATTCTAACTTTAATTAAATTAAAATTTTTACTTAAATAATTTTAAATATTAGCATAAAAATATTTATTAATTTTATTCACTAAATTCTAAAAATTAAAATTTATTATTATTGATGGAAGAATCTGGATCACCCTCCACCGAGTCCTGAGTACTCGAAGAGAACCTTGGTCCTATACAGAACAGTAAACAAAGGAGACCCCAGCTCAAGCAGGGGACCCTCTGATACTAAAGTCAGGCTAGGGAATCTAGGACTGAATAATGTAGAGTAGAGTGAGGGTGAGAGATATTGCGTACCTCTCTCTGTAAAAATGATTTATATTTATACATGAAGGTTGCAATGATTGTGTCTGGTAATCTTGGCACGGTTATTGCCATCACGCGAGGGGTACGCGTGTGCAGTCATCGGTAGTTACACGTAGATCATGCTCCAGGCATTACTCTAGTCGTGCATTACTGGGGTCATGAGCTGATTTCGTTTTTGACTAAGTCCTTGATTCAGGCTGACCTTGTGGCTCGGCTCGGATCTTACTGAACCTTTCGAGCCCACGGATAAGCAGGCCGATATCATTTCAAGTAGAGAGGTTCGGGTTAGAAGTAGGATAAACGGATGTGTGATAAATATTATCCTTCGGGCTTTCAAGCGAGAGCCATCGCAAAGGACGGATCAACTCGAACAGTAGTGGTAGAGGTGCAAGACGGGTCGGCTTAGTTATACCTTGACGATGAACATAAGGTTGAGATTCTCGGCATCGGCGATCGAGTCGTGAGAGAAATCTACAGCAACAGTCTCTCCCACGACCTCCCTTCGAATCCGGAGAGGAGGCGATAAAATGGCCTCGGAGGCCAGGTCTAGCACTGGTGTTGGTGCCCGTGCTGCAGGCACCTCGGCCACAGATGGCCTGGAGGTAACCGGCTCGAGTGCTAGAATCTTCTGTCTGGCTGCAACGGGTTCGGGTGTTGGAATCTTTTGCCCAGCAACAACGATTTCGGTGATTGAAGTCTTTTTCTTCCAAGCTGTAATCTTGACCCGGGTCCCTGGTTCCCCCCCCCCCCCCCCCCCCTTTATCTTTGATCCTGCTGCCTCGGCCATACCTGATCAACAAAAAGGATCAACTTTACCTATTCAGGAAAAGAATAATAAAAAAGAAATGAAGTCAAAGAGCTCACCTAAGGCCGCAGGGAAGGGCGTGACTCTGCAGAAGCCAGATGACGCAAGGTTGTTCAGACTGATTAAAGAATGCCAGATCTGGTCCTTCTCTTTCTGCAGTCGAGCCCTGACTATTTGAGCTTGGAGGGAAGAGGATAGTTCTGGCGGGCCCCTCAAGTAATTGTAAGGCAAAAACATGAGTCAGAACTAAGAACAAGCAAGGAAAGGGAAGAAACTCGAGCCTACACGAATCTACCTGGAAGGGCAAACTTGGTGGGTACTTGTAACGCCCCGACTTTTCAAGACCCGAGTATATGACTTGTATCCCAAAAACCCGAGTGTTAACCTTAAAGGGTGGTCAAATTCAAGTGTGTGTGTGTGTGTATATGTGTGTGTGTATATATATATATATATATATATATATATATATATATATATTCTTTATCAGAGTAAGCAGATGAGCGTAGAATGGACAAGTCAACTAAAAGAGAAATTTATATTTATATTTAGAATGTTCAAGAGGTAGCTCATAATAATTTATACAAACCAATGTCTCAACATTAACAATTACAAGATTTACATACATTAAAAATATAAAGAAAATATATATAAACGAAAGCCGTAAGATCACGCAGCTTCCTTAATAGGTACAACCACGCATCCTTGACCATCACGACAGCTCCTCATTAGTCTGAATTTGCATACCACTCAAGTCACCTGTGCTACCTATACGGTTGTATATTTGATGGATGAGTGGCCAACTCAGTATGAATTCTCCTCAAGAGTACACACCGCTGCATTAGGTAAGCATAGTGATGAAAATATACAAGGCATACAAAATACTACATGATGCAGTCTTATTAAATGCATGGATGTATGAGTGTACATTAACTGGGGATGCTCATCCAGTTGGCTTTTGGGCAAAACCCATGCAATGTGGCCAGTCACCAGCAAAAGTATATAGTATATGCGTAGTGCCAAACTCACTAAAAGTGGGTCAATAGTCGATTGTCTAGGAACTAGCAAAACGATACCTCAGCTAAATCCTATTAGGCACGTGTTGCAATATTTAGAATTAGCCACCCGTTATTGCCCGAATGCTATGAATGCATGATTAACTCAACCATTATTAATCCATTTACAACTAGCAATTTAGTAAGCTCAAAGGTCACTACGGAGAGCTCAGAGCCGAGCGTAGGCCGACAGCTCAAGCATAGGTTCCATACCACCATCCCCGGCTCATGAGATTACCATCTTAGGATGTTCAATGGAAGCCTATCGACTAGTGACCAATCATAATCTAATATATGAGGCTTACCATCGCATGGTTGCACAAATAATACCACGAACCGACATAGAAAAATACCAAATTTAGCCACCTATGGTGATACCAAAACAAGCCAGTTAGGGTAAATATAGAAATAAGCTACATAGGTCGAGTATCAAGACTATGTGATAAAAGACCATCCTTGAAAACCACTTAGACACGTCAACCTTGGATGGTAGGACAACATTAATGATCCATGTAGACCACCACTCAATAACCACTAAGCCGAAGGTCTATTTCAATCACAACCAGTCATGTTACATCTAAAGTATGGGTATACATTTATAGGTGGAGGTTTCCCACTGATGTACTAGTTTAAGTTTTAGAAGCAATCCACAAGTAATCCAATAGTATGAATTAAATATATAAGATAAATATTAAGCATGTGATTTAGCAACTCAATTCCAACAATTAACACATGTGGTTATAGAATGGAGATATTATTTATAAATTAAAATAAAACTACAACTTAAGCTAATAGAAAAATGGAAAGCTCAAGGGGAAGAATCATCACCTTACGAATTGAATTACCCACTAATGTTGCTCGGATGTGCGTGTGCGCCCTTAATGTCAAATCTTATCACAAATTATGAAGTTGTGCGATTAGATTCAAGCTTTATACGTTATTCCAGGTAAAGGTCTTAACCTAGGGTTTGGATTACCTAGGTTTAGAGTTTCATCATAGGGTTTAGTTCCACGAGTTGTACTACGATGTATGTGGTTTCAACACAATTTAATAATATGGTTAATTACAATTTAACGTTAATGATATAATTAATATTTACGACCTCGGTAATAATAAGTATTACAACGAAAATAAAATGGTATATCCTATCATTGAGGATAATATTTTTAGGTTATGGATACCATGCTAATATTAATAACTTCATGGTAATGATGTAATTAATATTAGTTAATATGACACTAGTAATCATTGTAATGGAACAAATAGCGTGCTTTACTATTAAGGGCGATCTTTAAGAATGAAGGACAAAGCGCTTTTATCTAATTATTGAAATTTGTATGTAATAACCGGTGTTAGTATAGGAAAGCTATTACTAATCCTGCTTAATGATAATAGTGGTAACAATGATACTTGTAACCGAAATAGGTTCAATGTGGGATCACCTTTATTTCTATCTTTGAAAGCCCCACAATGTTTCTGAAATTGTTGGCTTACGGTTTGCCCCACACCTAAACAACTAGGCATGTTGTAAGGGCCAAGCTCCCATTTGAAGGATATATATATATATATATATATATATATATATATATAAAATAAATTTCTTAATAAATTAAGATTAACTCTAATCTATCAGTGACCTTAAATCAAACAAGCGGTTGAGGCTCAACTCACCTTAAAATCTGAATCCCTCTTAATCGAAGAGAAACATGGCCTGCTTGTGGCTATGGGTTCGAATCAATCCCTGAAAACATCAAACACTAACTCAGTTATACTATGACTCACTAGTGCAAGAAAGAGATCTCACATAACTGGTTGTCCAAAAAATAAAAAAAATCAATTTAAGGATGAGCTCAAACTAACCCAGTGGGGTCAGTAGCTTGGAGAAGCCAAACCCAACCTCCATTACCTATTGAACTCGGTGAGGCGATTGGCTGAGTTAAATCGGCTAGACTGAGTTGATCCCAATGCAACTCTCCTCCTCTCCTTTCTTCCTTTTTCTTTTCCTTTCTCCTTCCTCTCTCTTTCTTCTTCTTCTGTTGGACTAGGCCAAACCTATACTATACTATGCTGAACCTGAACTCAGCTCAGACTCACCAGCGAGTCGAACTCGGTTCGGTTTGAGTTGAGTCAGTGCAACTATGCACTCTCTCCCTCTGTCTCCTCTCTTCCCTTGCTAGACCCAGGCTAAGCCCATGCTTTAACCGAGCCTGGACACAGCCCGAACCCAGCGAGCTCAAGTTGGTGTAGTGCAGCGACTATCGCTGCCTCCTCTCGACTCGACTCGACTCGGTGTTGCAGCAGCAGCCGTACCTCCCTACCTTTCTCTTTCTCCCTCGTTTCTATTCCTCTGTTATCCCCTCCATCTCCTGTTCTCTTCCTTTTCCTTCTTATCCTTCCATTCTTCCCTTCTATTACGACCAGAAAATGCCCTGGTTCGACTTGATTCTACCCCCGAATTGAGATGAATTGGTGCAGCTCCAACAAGGAAGATGAGCTGCTGAAATGGTGGATTTCCATCGGGCAGGTCCTCCTCCATTCTACTTCCGCTGGACACTTCATATGGGTCCGCAAGAGCTTGTGGAAGAAAGAGTTCGAAGGTCTGATGAAGATCTCTTGGCGGGTTAGAGTTGGGGCAGCAAGAGAGATTATTTTTTACTATTCTTTCTCCCTCTCTTCTTTGTTGCAAAAACCTCGCTTTGGAGGACTAGGATCAGTTTGAAATGGATGGTCGGGATGGGAGGATTTACTCTCACGTGGATTGCCAAGCTGGCAATGAGACAGTTTCTATTTTTGGAAACGATGTGCTTCCAGGCCCTGTTTACACCAGTTCCTGTGTACATGTGGGTGCACTCATCAGGTGAAACCACCTCAGGTTTGTTTAGACATGGGTCCACTTTCAGATGGACGGTTCATATCTCGAAGATGGAACCACATGGTGGGTCGTGATCAAGCACTTTTGGATGGCCGCCTGTTCGTTGTTAAAAGGTAAAATAAAGAGAAATCTCTCTGTTTTGAGGAATCTCAGGGCAGTGTCAGTTGACTGAACCTCCACGGTCTCGTGCACAATGAGTGTGCACTTCACGTGCACAATGAGTGTGCAAGGTGGGGCCCATAAGGATGGTGTTGGCATATCCACACCGTCCATTGGGTTCAGTCGGCCCTATTAAGGTATTTGGCCAATGGTGAGACAGATCCAAGGCTTATATGGGCCACATGTTGTAGGGACATGGGGGAGGAAATCACCGTCACTTCCGGTTTCATCGTTCGCTATTACAGCGTGCGAACGAATGTTTCTCCATGTTATTATCCAAAACAGGTGGGGTCCATTTGTGGTTGCCTTCTAGAAAATTTACTTCCTTCATCACCTTTGTCGTAATGTATTAGCACATGGGTTAAAGTATGAATCAGATCTGAGTCCTAGGTGCGTCACACCTTCAATAAGTGTGCGAATTACTCACACCGTTGAAACCTTATGCACGTCGTGAGAATTTTTTATTCCATATGAATTAATTCATTTTGTGTGGAGTGAATTGTACTGTTTTTAGTCTCACGATCCACTTTGTTCATTACGTCGAACACACTCTACTAGGATAAGGGTCTGAAAATATAACAGATCCGTTGATCAGGTGGGCCGCACGATATATTTTAGTTTTAACGGTGGTATGTAATGACATTAAATATTTACAATCTTGTCATCCATTTCTTAATCAACTTCTGACGTCCATTACGTCAGAGTGCGCCACCCAAATTTTTTAAAATTTGACGGCCATTTTTTATTTTTCGTGTTCTTTTCATTGGTCCAATTTGGGCCCCGATCTCCCAAGGATGTCAAGATGCTCCTTTAGTGGCTTACATACTTTATAATTCAAAATAACATTTGTACACTTTCGATTGACAAGTTACCAAGTAGCTTGGACTTAAACCTGAAGATCTTCATAATGACCGGTTCATCCTAATATTCGGATGACCCATTTGGTGGATCTAAACCTGATGGATGGTTAGATGACTTGTTAAAAATAAGAAAGCTTTATGGTTAGCACTCTAACCATGTATATGGGTGAATGTATTGTTATTTTTGTGAATGGGTGAACACAAAGTGAGTTTCCAGAGTGATTAGGGGTATAGGTCGATGATATTTTCATAATTATTGCTGATTGTGAATTTTAGAAAATCTAATGGCCCCATATGGTTATAGGTACGTTTCTAAGCAATTCTTACAAAAGAACGTATATCTAAATCATTATGGATAGGAAGTTTATTCGTCATTTCATTCAAGAGAAAGTACTTATATCAAATCACGTGACGAATGAACTTGTTTTGAAATTCAAGGGTCAGATGGCTTGACTTATACATGGAGATCATTCCCAATGAATAGATTTGTTTTGGGGAATGGATGTAAGGTCAGGATAGCTAGATTGGTGTCGTACACATGTACATATCAAGTTAAACTTCATGGTAACACTCGAGGACTTTCAATATTCGGGTTTTGAAAAGTTCGGGGTGTTATAGTACTTGGACTCAGAGGCACTCAAGCTCTGACGTAGGAGCCTCCCAATCACTTGAGGCCCAAAACCACTTCCCCTTCCAATCCTTGTTGGAAGAAGTGTGTTTGGTGACGAGGCCTGGGGTGTACTGGTTCCGGGCCGAAAAATAATACCAATAGGGCTCCACCCTATCATGCTTGTGCTGGTACATTGCCAAGAACTCATTTGGCGTTAGCTCCTCGCTCCTTAGCTTGTGTCAGATAATGTAGGTCGATGCCAGGATCCACCACGCATTAGGGATGAGCTGACTCGGAGTGAGCCTTAGCCGAGCCAGCAATGCACGGAGGAAATGATGTAGTGAAAACTGCAGTCCGCATTGAAGTGCGTAGATGAAGATTGCTACCTTTCCTTTAGAAGGGGTCCTAGGTCCATCAAGGGAAGAAGGACCCTTGATGTGCACTAAGTCTGGGATTTGGAACTCGGTGCGAAGTTGAGCTATCTGTGACTTGACCAAGATTGAACCCCCCAGGACCTTAACTTCAGTTCGGCCTCTCGAGGGCCCGGCCAGCAATATCCTAGCAGGGTCTTGGGGCACTCTCTTCGCTCTCTTAGCTCGGCCCTTGGTCTTAGCTCTGGTACTTCTCTTGAGTGGAGGGTACAAAGGGATAGCCTTGAAAGGACCCTTCGAGTCCCTTCACTAGGAGTCAGTGCTTTTGGGCTCCGACCTGTTTAGAATTTCACGAACTTCGTCCGAGTTACTTGACATTATAAAGGAAAGAAAAGTGAAGTGGTGGAAGACTTACAGTGTTATGGGAGATTTACTCCGGCGGAGATTCCCCTTTCCGGTAAGCTTATCCGAGTTGAATCCTCTTCTCCAACTAGAATAATCCCTTTCCCGACAAGAAAGACTTTTTCTGGTAGCAAGGGTTCTCGAACAACAAAATTAGGAAGGCGAGAGAGTTCGAATGCAAGAGAGTAGAAGTGAGGAGGACCTTGGGATTTTTATAGCCACTGGTAATCATGACGCAGCTGTCTTCGAAGCTGAACCTGCTCAGATCCGAGCCCAACTGTACACGTGGCGACCCATGATACACAAAACCTGCGCAGCTAGCACTTGATGCACTGGCACTACGTCGCGTCATCCTGACCCACGCACTGTCAACATTCAATGCGTCGACGTCTCTTCATCTTTCCAAATGCACATGGCACCATCCTGTTTGTTCAGCCGAATCGCCTCAATATCTATGGCCATGTGTGAGGCATCCGGTGGCTAGAGCGGGATAAGCGACAGTCTCCATAGAGGGCACAAGTCTCCAAAGTTATCATGGTGACACTGCGCCTGAAGCCCATTAGTGAAAGAAAAGCAACGATTGACCTCTCCACTCTGGTCCGCATTCCCAGGCCATAGTTCGGCTCCCCAAGTGTATCACTCTCTGAGTTCGAGCTCAGACTTAGAGAGGAGGCTTCTGTTATGGGTAAATCTGAACCGAGCTATATGGAGAATAACTTTGGTGCCCATGAGTAAGGCTTCGGACTGATATGCATGCATTCGACCTGTAGCTGATGTCTAACTCGAGTGTTACTTGGAACTACAATAGCAACTTGGCTCGGAGGTATGACCGAGCCGACCCGTCTTGCGCCTCTACCACTATTGTTCGAGCCGAGTTGCTATTGTAGTTCCAAGTAACACTCAAGTTAGACATCAGCCTCGGGTCGAATGCATGCATATCAGTTCGAAGCCTTACTCATCAGCACCAAAGTTATCCTCCATGCGGCTCGGTTCGGATTTACCCATAACAATTTTAATTATAACATAAACTTAATAAATATATTTTTTATATTATTCTGATATTAAATTAAAATTTAATAAATTTATACAAATTAAGTATTTTTACAATTTAAGAATTAATTTATATTTAAATTTAACTTCAGGTGAAATTGATTTAAATCAATCAAATTATAATTTAATTTATTAAATAAATTTCAAAGCTGATAAATTTGATTATTTTAATAACAAAATTTATTTAAATTATTAACTTATAAAAATCTACGCCTAATGTCCAAAAAGCAGGGCCATACCTGGTTTAGGTAAGCCAAACCAATGAAAATAGTTTGGAGGGTGAGTTTTCCTTGTATGCTGGTTTTAATCATGTGGTCCACTTGAACCATAGATGAGGCTGATTTTTTATCCATGGTTCTAATGGACACGGGGTGACTCACCTGATGGTTGGGGTGGATTTCACTTTAACGCTATGGTGGGGTCACCACAGCCGGCTACTTTTCCTCTGAGAACAACTTTTCTGCGTCTTTTTATTAAATAGCATTAATTAGTCCTTGAATTAATCAACTAGCTGGACGTAAGTGCAATGTCTAACTTAGTTGTGTCAGCATCTCTCTCTCTCTCTCTAACTTAATTGGACTATTCGAATTGGTCCAATTAAGTATGCATTCAATAGAGTAATTAATACTAATAAACAGGGCCTTAGTTAAAGTTATTTCAAAGAGGAATAGAATTGTCGATTTGGGTGGGCTCCAACATGTGGTTAATAGAAAATCCACCCGTTCATCTGATGATTAGATTGGATATTTACTTATAAATGAAGATGAGCATATTAAAAATCAATGCTAGGCTTAGTCTCCTATACGTTTTGTGTGATGCTCCGTTTGGAATTACATCCCATAAAAATGAGGGAGGGTGCCTTCTTCTTACGCGTTTTGAGGTATCCGAGGATAAGGTATTACGTTGGTTAGACCCAAGTATGTGTTTCTCTAACTATGGGCCACCTTGATATGTGTTGTTTATCTCCTCTATCCATCAGTTTTCCAAGCTCACTTTAAGACATGGTCTGAAAAATAAAGTAGATCCAAATCTCAACTAAACCACGCAACAGGAAACAATGGTAATTGATCGTTGAAAACTATCCAGGGGCTACAAAAGTTTCTTATAAAGTTGAATTTTTTTAAATTTTTTAATATTTTTTTCCTTTCATCCATGTCTACCTGACCTTATCAACATATTTAATGGAAAATAAACACTATGATGGGCCATAGTAAGTTTTTAATGGCAAGCATTCAATGTCCACTTTTTCATGTAGTGTGGTTACCTCAAGATTCCTTTCTACTTCATTCTTAGTATCAAGAACCAAAATGATATTTAAAAACTGATGAACAGCGGATATATAATGCATCCATCTATGGGAGCCCCACGGTAAGGGAAATACCGACGAAAGTGTTACACAGTGTTTACCGGTAACAGCTGATACGGTCCCCACCATTCTCGGGACTCTGATTGCGTATGGGAGAACGCGGCACTAGATCAGTTCATGTTAACGTGGCAGACAAAATGCTAAAGTGGACCATGCCAGAGGGAAGAGTCTGCCCATCGATCATTGAAAACTCATCTTGGTCCATTGAAGTTTTGGATCAAGCAGATATTTGTGTTTTCCCTTCATCCAAGCCTTTGTGATTTATGAATATGATGGATGACAAATAAACATGGTGGCCCTAGAAAGGTTTCAATGATGGGATCATTGTCCCCACTGATTTATGTACAGTGGTACACTTGAGCTTTGTATCTAGGGGCCTTCTCTTTTTGAAAATAGGAGAGGTAGCCATCCCAATATACAGCTCCTTTTTCTATACTCAAGTCTCCATGCCTTGCATTACTAGGGGCCTTCTCTTTTTGGACAGGATAGGCTTGGGTTACGTGAGGGAGGTTTAGCTTTCTGTATCTAGTACGTGATAGGTGCTGCCCACCCAAAGGCGCTGTAAATTGTTTCCATGATTTATATATAAAATTTTGTTTAAAAAAAATGTTCTTGTTCAAAAAGAAAAAAAAAAAAAAAAAAAAGAAGCTTTGTATCTGCTTAATTTTTGGGCTCATTACCTAATAGGATCTAGAAAAATGGATGGACAGCATGGATATAATGTATACATCATGGTGGGTTTACAGAACTTTGCCACGTCATTTTTTCTGGGAAGTAACCGAAGCGAGATGTTCCCACCCTTCCTTTTCTAACAGAGTTGACTGTGATGTGTAGGTAATATCCACTCCAACCATCAGATGTGTAATGTCATGGTGGGCCAAGAATTAAAAAATTAGGCTAAGCAGTGACTCAAATGCTCTATACTAACGAAAGTAATCAGGAGAGATGTCCACCGTTAAACATGACTGTGGGCCCTCTTAAACCAAAATCTCATGTTCCACTTTGAAATAACTTTTCTTCTTGCAACATTTTACTGGCATTAATTAACGAAACTAGTTCGACAGCCCAACTAATTTTGTGTGAGCATTGCTCTCTTTATATATAAAATAGATTGTAGTTTAAATAAATTGTTGGTTATATTCTTGTCCCCACAAAAAAAAAAAAAAAAAAAAAAAAAGGATGACTAATACATAATTATGATTAAATAAAATGTGATAAACTCATTTTTAAATAGCACCAACACGTCCTTAGTATTTGGTAGAGACATAATCTTGCCAGCAGCTTTTGATTTTTTATTTTTTTATTCACACAAACCCAACACGCCTCAAAGGGGCATTCGATCCCATGATTTCAGTGTGTAAACAGCAAATGTCTTCCACTAGCCATGGAGCCGGACACGGCTCTTTAAACTACTTGAACTCTGAATTAGATGCAATAATGTGTAAAGATACCAAAGTTCATGGCCGTGGAATGCTTCTACGACATACAGGCTGCCGGGTTCTTAGTATGACTCCCGGGTTCAATGTGATGTGTGAAACTCCAGGGGAGTAGTTGAACTCTGCAATTCTACTGGCCTTGTTCTTGAGCTCATCCTTCATGATTATTCCACGGCAGCATTTGACGCTAACGTGATCTAGCTCAGTGCATGAGTCTAGAATGCTACAAAGGCCTTCACAAGATATAGTGGTCCTGCTGAGGTTGAGCCACTTGAGTTTTGGCATGAATTTCCCTATTGCTGTTGCCATATCTTCTGTCACTTGTAGACCGCCCAAATTGAGACCCATGAGGCTTGTACAAGATTGACCCATTTCTTCTATCACTGATGCGGAGATAGCAGAGCAGGACTTAACGTCGATGAGTTTCAGGTGCTTGCAAGTGCGGATTAGATTGAGAAAAGTGGCTGGTGAAATTCCATCACAATCTCGAAGGGAGATTGACTCAATTGACGGGCATCTAGCATGAGATTAAGTCCAACATAATGCATGTTAATGAATTGGAATTGTAGGACTTTGAATTAATCCCCTTTGATGAAGTTGATGACCCAAAGAAATTCGATCAGTCCATTGGATAGATTTTGATTCTGGTAAGAGACCAAGTTAGAAACAATCCCAATTGGTATTAACGGTGGAATTACATTGGTTCATCAAACAATATCAGGACTGCCAAATTCAGGCAAAAACATGGGAGTGACTTGATCATTTAACTTAGAGGCTATTTGGATGCAAGCAAAATTGCATCCTACACAAATTGTCTTAGTTTGCCTATCTATGGTTTTTTAAATCTGTTTATGCATGAAAAATGAGGAAAATAAAGACAAGACGTCCCCAAAATTAACCATAAGCAATGATAACATGACTCGGGAGTTCTACAGTGTCTTACAAATAGTGAACAGAATAGCCAGTCTATGTCAACATGATACAGTCTTTTTACGCCGGACAACTTCAGGGCCGCAACATTTGGGTCAGTTTCTGACATGGGTCTTGCCTCCTCACTTGTACATGCCACACTACTAGAGTGATGTAGTTCATGGATATCTTGGGGCACCATATGTCCCAAAAGTTATGATTACCAAACAGGTCTTGAAGTGGATTAGTTTCTAATGGTTGAGCAAAGAATAAGTATGGGCCATTGAGATGGCAAACCCCTGTTCCACAGCCCATGTCACCCTTTCATCAATGTTTTTATCAATGTTATTAGCAGCTGGCTTACTGGATTTCTGCCCGAGATTTCTATCGTGCTCAATTGATAGGGCAGGCTACAGCTATCTCTCTCTCTCTCTCTCTCTCTCTCTCTCTGAAATAACTATTATTGGGCCTGTTTCCCCAACTCATGAAGTGGAATCGGATTGGGTCACACCATGATTTATGCTTGATTAGGTCTTGGTTTAGCTCATGCCAAACCTTTTTGAACCACTATTAAAAAAACAATGGTTCGAACACAACAAAGCCATATATCTCAACAGTTTTGGTGTTGGTTCAGTGTTTTAGATTATGAGTCAGGGAGCGGATTAGGTGAGATCCTGGATCCACCGAGATGAGTGGGACACTTGACTGTGGGGCCCACTGTGATGTATCTGACTACATCCATGCCGTCCATCCATACTGAATGCCCATTTTATGGCATGATCGAAAGAATGAAGCAGATCCAAATCTCAGGTGGACTATAATACCAGAAACAGTGGTAATCAACCATTAAAAACTTCTTGTGGGCTACAAAAGTTTTGGATCAAGATATTTGGGTGGTCTCTTCATCCAGATCTTTGTAACCTTATCAACAGGTTGGATGGCCAATAAACATTCCGGTGACCCCGATGAAGCTTTAAATGGTGGGGGATTCAATTCAATCACTACTGTTCCTGTGGTATGGGCCACATAAGATTTGGATCTGTTTCATTTTTGGATTGAACTCTAAAACGAGAATTCAAAATGGATGGAAGGCGTGGATTTAAGGCACATACATCACTCTTGACTCTCTGAGCCACACAGTCAGGGGTCCCACCCACCTAATCCGCTCCCAATGAGTCGATTGAAGAATCCAAACCTGTCAACGATCATCTGGACCATTGTGTCGTCAGCAATCGGGCGGACACAAATCGACTTGGCTCCAGCTCCAACATGCCTTATCATGTATTTAGATTCCCTGAACAGCCTCTCTTGAATATCGACTGCTACGGTTTCTTTGATGTAGTTGTCTACGAATCTTTCATGATGACGGAAGTGGACAAGATCCCAGCTATCTGTATAATGGGCCACGCAGCGCCATGAATGGCACACGCTTGCTACTGATATCAGCGAATCAAAGTCTAGCTTTGAGAAGATTTCGATCAGGGTTCCGTCTATCAGCGAAGCCCAACATACACTGCCGGCACGATTATCCATGGCCCACTATGCTTGCTTGCGTGTGCTTTCTCTGCTTCTTCCCTTTTATAAAGGGTCATTGCTTCGTTACCAAGCTATCTTTCGCATTGGTTTTATCTTTCGAAATTTGTTACAATACATCGTGACCTGTTACAATATGATGCATTGTGAATTTATTAGTAGGATTTGGATTCTTTTAATGAACTAGATCGTTCATTTGATAGGGCTCACTTTGGATGGGGATGTCCCCAAAAAATAATTTTAAAATTTAGCTTGCAATTCTTTGATTATATAAAGATCATGATTACCATTCATATTGTCAGTAAAATAGCCAAATTATCAAGGCTTGATATGATTCGTATCCAGCATCAAACTGATACCATCATGTTAATGGCTTAGATCATTGGATGTTTTATCAGATTGAAAGATTAAAATCACGAAGCATCATAATACAATGCACTGGCATGTATTCTAACTTTGGTATTCACAAGCGATGAATCCAAGCATCTGGACTTTTGTGGGGTTTGGATTATGCGCCACACACATGCTCCAGATGCGTGTGCTTGGATAGAAGTGCCAAAGCATGGGAAACGGTTGCAGCAATGTTATGATCATTTGAACGTGGACTCTTGATTCTAGATGGTTTATTTGCAGGCCACTGATCGAGAATTTTGAATTATGCTGCTTAGGAGATTTTTTGGGCAAGATCCGCACCCTAGCACCGAAACGGTTTGGGCTCAGCTGTCTTCACACGGAAACGGCTGCAGCCTAGCCGTTTTAGTGTAAAGACGGTTGGCTCCAGCCGTTTGCAGGTTCTGGCCAACCAACCTTACGAGCACCACCGTGAAGTCTGAGCCTAATGCCTGTAAAAAGGGAGGCTCGCATTTCAGAACAAAGAGATGGAGGAACTAGGCAAAGTGATAGAGAGTCCAGAGATGGAACGAGTGTATAGGACTGCAGAAGCACACAGAGTAGAATCAAGTGAAGTAATCCAATCACACCATGAACAACGCAAACACTTCAAATTTATCGTGGAAAAACTCTTTTGGAAAAAAATCACAACACAAAGTAACAGTAAACACTATGAAAGCAAAAAATACAAGAGAAGAGAAAATTCTTTAATTCGAACAACCTCGAATCTCCCTTACAAGAGAAGAGAAAATTCTTTAATTCGAACAACCTTTTGAAATCCTTAGAACGAATTTAAAACCCATAGATACCTCCTAATTCCTCTTACACCCAAATATATAGCCTTTAGAAGAATTACAATTGAAATAGGAAAAAAATTCCGCAAATTTGTAAATTTGCGCATACGTTCATGGCACCTTCGATGGGACTTCGATGTCATTGAAATTATATCAAAACTGTCCAAAGAAAAAACATGGAATGCCAAAAATTCTCGATTGCATCGACTCATCTTTGATGGCATCGAACACTCTTTAGTGTCATTGTAATGACTCCCAATATGTCCAGCAAACTAACCGAAGGGAATTTGGAAAATTTTGATGGCATCAAACCTGTCATGACTATTGAATTTACAGATTTAAGACATCTATTCAACAAAGAGTCCATAGAGGGGACAAGAGTCAAGAGCCAAGGAAAGATTCTACAGAGTCAGAGTCGGGAGAGTGTGAAGAAAATCGATTTGTCTAAGCAATGGTAACATGACTTGAGAGTTCTAGGGTGTCTTACAAATAGTGAATAGAATAGCCAACATGACACATGCAGTTTGTGCCAGACAACTGCAGGACCCCAATATTTTGGGTTAGGAAATCTCTGTTGGAAAAGATACCATGACTTGGAAGCTCAGCTTGGATGGGTCTTGGTCACTCCCTCGTCTATGTTGAGAACATGCCAGGCCACTAGGTTAATCCAGTTCGTTTATATTGTGGGTCACTATATGGCCCAAAAGTCACGGTTGCCCAACAATGACATGAGTGGCCTCAAAGTGGATTAGTTTCTAATGGTTGAATTTTAAGTGTTGTGCAGGATGCCTTGCATTCTACCTGCAGGGACAATTTGGTCAACTGAAAAATTAAGGGGTCGACTGAACCACATTATGATAATCCTGGTTGACCGAAGACTATTTCAGTGGATTCAGAGTCTCTGTTGAAAGCTTGGTAGTTTCTCCTAAAAATCCCTCAAATTGAATGGTCCAATGTATACATATGTCAACCTTCTCTTTTATATCTATATATTTTACAAGCCATAGTGAGATGGTTAGGATTATTTGACTAAGTGTGATTTACAAGCTGTTGGATATTGGTTTGTAGTGCTTACTTGTGGCAACCAACCACTTATGGGCTTGTGGGTGGCCCCCACATAGTTACCTCTGCCAAACTCGTAACCTTTTTCCATATCTTTATCTCAAAATTCAAATTTAGATTTGAACAAGGGAGAATTAATGAAATGTGGTGGAGATTTTGAATGTGATAGAGATAAGCTCTATTGAGTAAAAATTCACTCCCAATCCTCTCAACTCCTTCCTTTATAAATGAAGGCATTCCTTCTATTAAGGTATCCTTACTTTATAAATGAAGCCATTCCTTCAATGAAGGTATCCTTAATCAAGAGAATTTTTCAGAGAGAAGAATAATACCTATTGCCTACCAGAGACACCTTCAGATGATCTAAACCGTTAATCATATCTGAGTGCCATCCTCACTCTAGAATAGGAGGGGTAATTAGATCCTTTCTGCTCCTTTTGTAGTTAGGCGCCCAAACCCAACTTAAATTGTGTTAGCCATGGTTAAGTCATGGGTCCTACTCTTACCATGAATCGAGCATTCTTAGGGTTACAGTTGTGGTCGAGCCACAAGATACTGTAAAAGTGTAGTGTGCCATTTCTAGTATCCTGCTTCACCATCGAATGTCACACTGGATGGTCCCATTTTGTTGTAAGCATGGTAAAATGATTTGTTTTTGAGCTTGCATGGGATGCAACCTGCCTGTAATCCAAAATTCCTTGTAAGGCTTAGCTTCATGGGGCCAACCATGATGTCTTTGTTACTTTGTCCATTAGTTGCGCAAGCTCATGTTACGTCATCATATAAAAAAAATCAAGTAGATTCACAACTCAACTGGACCACACCACAAGAAGCAGTGTAAATTGAATGCTCACCATTGAAATCTTCTCAGGGGGCATGAAATTTTGGGTCATGCTGATATTTGTGTTTTCCCTTCATCCCTGTGGGAGTCACCTTATGAACGGGTTGGATGGCATATAAGCATCATGTTGAGTCTTTCCATTCCAGGAGATTCCTGATTCAACTCTAACTAGGAAGCTTTTTTATATGGTAAAATTACTAAACAAATAGTAAAAGTATGGCTAATCCTACCCAAAACCCTAATGACTTAAATAAAGATGTTGACTAGACTCAGACTCTTAAAATCATAAAATTAATAATATGGGAATTTATTGAAAATAGTTGAATTTTGAGAGATGTTTATGGATGACAAGCTTCGTCTGATTGACCAAGAAGAAGAAACCCTTACAGAATGGATGATACTAGCCATCAAATATTCCCTTACTGTTACTGTGTTTTTCTCTTAACAATACCCTTTTAGGCCCCTGTACTCAAAGGGCTAGGAACATCAGTGTGGGAGATTTTTGAGGAATCATCCACTCACAAGGTTGTATAAGATCAATGGTCTGGACCTCTGAATCATGGGCCCCATTTGTACAAGTTGGTCTATTGGTGCCCCTTCTAGTTCTGATGCACATGGACTTTAGATTTCTCCAACCATTCATGGTACAAAGTAGTCATTGCAATTGCACTCTTTTGGGTCCAACATGGAAAAAGAACTTCAAACTGCAATTTTAGCCTACTCTCTCTATTTGAGCCCACTCTCCTAAACGTAATGTTTGGGTAACTTCAATTTGCTCACTCTATATGGAGCTAATTGTCACAATTCAATTGGTTTGTGCATCTTAATGCAGCCTTAGTACTGCTTGTTTGCGACTTAAAAATGAATTCATCTCATTTTAGTTAGGGATACTTGAAAAAACCTCAACTCTATTTTTATGCAAATTTTAAATATATTCCCTCTATTCCATGGGAATTTTAAACCCCTCTCCTCTGCTTTGGATTATGACATATACCTCTTTCTGTTTTATTGGAATTTTAAACCTCTGTTTTGGAGCATATACCTCACCACTGTTTTAAAGATCCGTGGTAGATTCCCCCATACAAGGAAACATCACTATTATCATTTAGCAATTGACGAACACCCCAAAGATCAAGATAATCCAGCTGATACCACTGTGTGAATTTGGAGGTCTTTGGGTACGTATACATTATTTTTGTATGGTGTGGCCCACCCAATGATTGGATTTGCCTGTTTTTGGTTTCCAATTTTTTTTTTGTGGTGGAGAGACCCTACTATGTGGGTTGGCTGCCATTTATATATAAAATGGTAGGCCCCATATACATGCAAAATAAACTCTTAAACTAGGGTGTTTTGCTCATTTTGTATATATTCCTTTGACAGAAGGAGGTTCCTGTGCTAATGCATACAAGAGGGGAGATGTTTACAATTGTCATAAGAAAAATAATTACCCCCTTCAATTAATATCAATTACATATTAGTGATCGTAGTATATATAAATTCTTGATTATATTTTTAATCCTGATGTAGAGCAGGTTGTGGACAGTTTCATGGCAAAGATTGAACACAGAAGGCCTGTTCGGAGGCGGAAATTATCCTGACCATCAGAACCTATCTCGCAAACCAGAATGTGAAAAATGTATCATATATGAATTTTGGGGTAAGATAAGCTACTTAGATTGACGGTCAAAAGTCCATTTTATTTTCGTTTTTACTATAAATAGTATGTTTTAATTCAATCATAACTTTTGATCCTTAGAGTTTTGGAGTTATACCCAACATGAAAAGGGTTTAGAAAAATTAGGAGAATAACATGGGTAGGCCAAATTGGACACTTACTATTTTTGGCCAAAAACCATCAATCAATTTATTTTTGAAGAACAAACTCTCTGAGGAATCCAGAGAGCTCCATGAATTCGGAGAAGTTATCCCTGAGGAAGATGGTGATTGACCTGATCATGTCCTTCCCTACGTCACTAATACATAATTACGATTAAGCAAAATGTGATAAACTCACTTGTAAGTGGCATCAAACACACCCTTAGTATTTGGCAGAGACATAATCTTGCCAGTAGCTGTTGGAAGTACTTGAACTCTGAATAACATGCAATACTTGTCTAAAGAAAAATACCAAAGCTCATGGCCTATATAATTTTAGTTTCTTGTAAGAGATGATAGTAGAAACAATCTCTACTGCTATCAACAACGAAGCTACATTGAATTTTTTATTTTTATTTTTTCTAACTAAACATCATTGGGCCTGAATTCCCTAGTTATGGAATGGGACTGGGTGACAGTGATTCGAGCCTGATTAGGCCACAGTTCAGACTGGACAAGCCTGTTTGAACAAGCCAGCTTTCTTAGTAGAGTCTTACTCATGCCTCAGTGGTAGACTCTCAAGAATTTCAACACGAGATCATGGGTTCGGATACCCATTGTGGTGTGAGTGCGTTTCTTATAAAAAAGAAATGAAGAATAATAATAAAAAAGCCAGCTAAACTTTCCTCCTTCTATGCTTTCAAATGCCATTCGACTATATGCATTTCTGCAATCATCTATGAATTATTTTGAAGAATCCAAACCTGTCAGCGATCATCTGGACCATTGTGTCATCAGCAATTGGGCAGAGACAAAGTGACTTCTCCAACTCCAACATGCCTAAACATGTATTTAGATTCCCTGAAGAACCTATCTTGATGATCGGGTGTTACGTTTTCTTTGATCTTGTTGTCTACAAATCTTTCATGATGACAGAAGTGGACATAATCCCAGCACTCTGGATAATGGGCCACGCAACGACGCCATGATTGGCAGACACTTGTGACCGATATCAGGGAATCAAAGTCTAGCTTTATTTGGATCAGTACTTCTTCAAAGAGCGACACCGGACATACATTGTCCGCCCCGTTATCCATGCCCCACTATTCTTGCTTGCTTGCGTGAACTCTCTGCTTCTTCCCTTTTATAAAGGGCAAGGGTCATGTCTTCATTAACACGCTATGTTTGTTATTATCTTTTGAAATTTGTTACAATACATCATGAATTTGTTACTAGTACTTGTATTCTTTTCTATGAACCAGATAGTTCATGCGATAGGGCTCACTTTGTTTGGGAATGTCAATAAAAAAAAGAAAAAAAAAGAAGAAAAAGAACATTAATATTTAGGTTGAATTCAATAACCCTTTCTAACCCTAACCTCCGTGGGGCCCACAGTGACGTCTCTGTTTCTTTGTCCATAAGCTACGCAAGCTCATTTTGATGATTCAAAACTCAAGTGGGCCACACCATAAAAACAGTGGAGATTGAAAGATCACAACTGAAAACTTCCTTAGGGGCCATGAAGTTTTGGATTTGACTGATATTTGTGATTTCCTTTCATCCTTGTTTGAGTCACGTTAGGAGCGGGTTAGATGGCATATAAACATCACGAGTGGACCCATTATGGTTTCAATCGGTTGGTGTTTCTATTCCCACTGTTTCGAGTGGGGTGGCTGGTAAAAAGGGTGGACTGAAATGGACCCGGATTACTGCCCAACTCAGACCAAAAATCTCTCTCTCTCTCTCTCTCTCTCTCTCTCTCTCTCTCTCTCTCTCTCTCACATGCAACTTGAGCCTACTCTACCAAACATAAAATTTAGCCAACTACAACTATCTTGAGTCTATATAAGGCTAATTCTCAAAATTCAATTGGATTGTGCACCCAAATGCAGCCTTAGGAATGCTTGTTTGTAGCTTAAAAATGAATTTATCTCATTTTAGTTGGGGCTAATTGTAAACACATCTACTTTATTTTATGAAAATTTTAAACATGTTTGCTTTCCTTGATGAGAAGTTAAAAAACCTCCCCTTTGTTTTGGATTATGATATGTACTGGCTGCTGCTTTCTGAGAATTTTAAACACCAATGCTCTGTTTAGGATCATATACCTCTCCACTGTTTTAAAGATCAGTTGTCACTTCCCACTGTACAAAGATCCACTATGCATACCCGAAAGTAAAAGCAAATAAATTAATAAGAAAAGAAAGAGATTGTGGGAAAATACCCAACAATCCTCTAGCTGAATGCCAGAGATCACAAATGCAAGACTGAGAGCAAATTCAACAGTCCTATAGTCTAGAACAAGAGAGCACTCTCTCTCTCTCTTCAACAACCACCGTGGAGAAATAAGAGAATTTTATAAAGAGAATATTAATCAGCTTGTTTTATTTCATAGGCCATGGGTCATATTTATAATCAACCTTACAATCTGTAATAAAAGATATGGAATCTAAAAATCTATGAAAATAAGCAAGCACATAAAATAAGAAGATACTTATATAAGAAAAGCATTCTAATTAAGAAAATGCCTATAATGAGAAGATATTTAGATAATAAAATATCTAAAATTATTCCCCACCTAAAATAAATGAAAGAAAGAGAAGATTTACTAATCTACATATTTGATAAAAAGATGGATGTGGGACGATTGCATCAATCCAGCACCAGTTCCATCCGTTGAACTTCAGGGTAGTACTTGAACTCTGCAATTCTTCTGGCCCAGTTCTTGAGTTCGTCCTTCAGGATTAGTCGACAGCAACCTCTAACGCTAACATGGTCTAGCTCAGTGCACGAGTCTAGGATGATACAAAGAACTTCACAAGATATAGTGGCAGCATTGAGGTTGAGCCACTTGAGTTTCGGCAGGAATTTCCCAATCGCTATTGCCATTTCTTCCGTAACTTGTAAACCCCCCAAATTGATACCCACCAGACTTGGACAAGATTGACCCATTTCTTCGATCAATAATGTGGACACAGGAGAGCAGAAGTTGATAGCACCACAGAACTTAATGTCGATGAATTTCAGGAGCTTGCAAGCTTGGATTATATTGATTAGAGCGGATGGTGAGATTCGATTACAATATTGAAGGGAGATTGACTCAATTGACGGGCATCTAGCATGCAATTGAATCCAACATGATGCAAGTTAATGAATTGAAATTGTAGAACTTTGAATTAATCTCCTTTGACAGAGTTGATGACCCAAAAAAATCCCACCATTCCTTATGATAGATTTCATTTCTGGTAGAAGATGATAGCGGAAACAATCTCTATTTCTATCAATGGTGGAATTACATTCGTTCAACAATCAATATCAGACAACGAAATTCACCCCAAAACATTGGAGTGATTTAATCATCTAACTTTAAAGTTGTTTATGATTTTTTTTACCCCTAAATTTACTATAATAGTAAATATATAAATAAAAATGGGTTTTGGGCCATTAGTCTTATGGAATTTGATAAAATAAATAGGTGATTTGGATATATCAGCTTCTTCTACCCCAAAATCATATAACGCACGTCGAATAACTCATTCCGATTTACAAAATACACCCGTTTCAAATATCTGGTTGTAAAACCACATCAAATGGATTCGGGGGCACAAACGACGCAAATCGGGGGGACCCGAGGTGGGTCCCGGGCATATTCGGCACCCTGGGAGGGTTGGATAGCATTGCCCTTGGGGCGAGCCATCACCCCAATGTCTAGCAGTCGGCGATGGCATCGCCGAAACGGCGAGGCCTCGCCGTCCAGCGGGTCGGGCGACCCGTTTTTTGCCCCATTTTCTTTAATTTTTGTCTGACTTCAAAAAGTCATATCTCCCTCGATATAACTCTAAGTTAGGTAATTCAAAATTCATATTGAAGCTTAATAAGTCTAGTTTTATATAAAAATAAGTAAAAAATATAATAAATTTTTTAATATATTTAAATATAGGTCATTGGGACAACTATTCGAAAATCATTAGTTTGGACAGCTGCTACTTCTAGAATTTTTCTATAATACAAGATCTAATAAAATTTGGTGGAGACGAAGTAAACTTGATGATGAACTATTAAAAAAATAATTAAAATAATATACTAACTAATTGTCAAAAAGGGGTATAGAACTACCCTAGGACCTTATTTTGTCATACTTAGGGCGAAATTTAGTTAAGTACTAAACTAAACAATCGATGGATTTGGCTTGAACCGCTTTCTATATGAACCGCAAGACCCAAAACCATTAGAATCGCTAACCCAACATTACCTAGAAACCTAGGAGTAACCTCAAAACCCAGTTGCTCTCGGGAGTACATTGAAACACCGTATCAGACCTCGACTGCGCATCGAAAGTCCGATGACCGCAAAACTATACGGTTATGACCGCTTAACTGGGCTTGACAACTATTTCAGAAATCAAATCTAAATAGTATCCCAAAACACACAACTTGAGCCCGAAGTGAAGTGTGTGAGAAAATCGGATATCTTTAGAAAATGAACTGAAACTTAAGTGAATTTAGCCGTTCACTTGCAGCCAATTTTAAGGTTTCAGACCATCAAATTTTGACCCAATTACACCCTCGGATCAGGAAAAATTTCCAACACATGTCAGTATACTTGTGGCTCTGATCGAGTACCGGTGACCGTTGAACTGAAACAGGTCCTCCGCGATCGATCCACTGATCCGATCGGACCAAAATATTAACCTGAACTAGATTTGATGTCAATGAACTTTTCCCATACTGTATGCAGGAAATGGGCCTCCAGATGAGCCCCGTTGGCCCGAAACATGCGACTTTTGGCTATAACCTAAGTATACCATGGCCCTGAGGCCATTTACACCAATTCTGGGCCTATATAAAGCCCTTAAACCCCTCTCTCTCTCATATGAATTTCTCCAAACCCTAGGAGAGAGAAGAGAGAAAAGGAGAGAAAAGAGTGAGGAGAAAAGAGTGAGATCAGATGATCGTTGCTGGGATCCTTTCCCACGACTCCACACACCGAATCGCCACCCCATCATCGCTACACCGGCGATTCCGATTCTGTTCTTGGGTAAGAAATCCTAACCCTAATTTATTTTAGGAATCCAAATAGATGAATCAACGAAATAGCTAACTTATTCCGTGATTCAGGTAACCGTTGTTCTATAGACAGAGACGTTGTGTACGAACCGAGTTCGATACGAGTTTCTCGATGAAGGGTGCGAACTATAAATGTTTAGGTTATGGTTTTCAAGGCTTGCAATGTCAGTTAATGATTTATAGCTGACTTGATTGCTATCACATATGCTTAGATACGATGTTTCTGCGTATTACACATATATATGAATTATGTCGAAAATAATGTATTTCATGTGTTTGGTTAAATGTTTGTATGAATATGAAATCATGATTAGTGCTTGTTATAATTGATGTTTGAGAATATATGATTGTAGTACGTGTGACAACTCCTGTGTGGAAGGATTTGCTTTAATATGTGTTTTAGCTAACTTATTACCTATATGCGATATGTGTAGTCTAAGTGTTTAATAAAATGCCTAAATGAGAAAATGTTTAGTGTAATGTATTTAATGAGGGTGTTGAGATGGGATTCTCAATTCCCTTATCTATAGTTACAGTTTCCTTTATGTAACCTATCTTACTACTATGCGATTTATGAATGAAATGCCTATATATGATAACATGTGTATTATGTGTTTGTTGAAATGCTTAAATGAGATTGATACTAAAATTGGTTGTCACATGTTGTCTTTGACTATCACATGTGAATGCTATTGTTTGGAGTGTAATTGGGGCTACGATGTAGTCTAGACAATTGGTAATGGTTTATGATCGGTGTCCAAACGGTTTTAGCCACGTCCGCCACGTTCGATGAATCCGAGTCGTACGGTGATTATCGACAGTGGTTGGGCCACGCAGAGTGCTACGCACTCCATGTTGACTAATTCAGCGTACGCTCATACCAGTCGAGCTTGTCAAGTAACCCGATTGACCCAATGTATGTTCACCATGTATGGACGTTATTGCTTGAACCTAAGGTACCAAACTTACCAGTGAAAAGCCCGTTTAACCTTGGTACCACAATCCGCTAAGACTCATGAGCCGGGCATGGTGGTATGGGACACCGTGGTCGAGCTGTCTCCTATGCTGGGGTGACGAGTCTCCCCATGATGACCAGTGAACAACCCAAACTCATGATCCGAATACGGTAGTATGAGACACTGTATTCGAACTGTCGGCCTACGACTAAGTGACGAGCCTCTAGTAGTGACCTCGAGTATACACTAGGACTACGCTAAGGTGAGGAGCCTTTCCATAGTGATCTTGAGTATAAAATAGACCTACGATTAGGTAACAAGCCTCTCGTAGTGACCTCAGGTGTGAATTAAGCTTACGCTAAGGTGACAAGCCTCTCGTAGCAACCTATGGTATAAACTCGCGAACTTGCTTATCGTATGTGACTAACTAGGATTGACGACCCTAGATGGATCATTGTTTGGGTAATGATATAAGGGAGGTACCTTAGTTTCTCGAATCTACTGTATGAATAAGCCTAAATAAGAACTTGGCTAACACGATCGTGCATCGTATTGCACAATGCTTTGGCGAGGAAGCGCATGTTTACCGGAAGTGTTGCATGTGCGATCGTAAGAGGATGTCGCTGAGGGAATGCAGGCGAGGGCATACATCATTATCGCATACCATTCTTGTATTAACAAGAGTAATTAGGACCTGATTATTGTAAGGCTTTATCATTACTGCTTGACTGAATTGATAACATGTTAACCTTTGCTTTATAGTTCCACTGAATTAACTACTCATTCCCACCTAGGACGGTGTTTTAAAACACCACCCAGACTTTGGTTTAGATGCAGGTGATGGTGAGGTGTATACAACGGAATTGGACTTCGTAGGCGAGGAGGAAGGATTCTCCTACGTTCAACTATCGGGCGGATCTATGTAGATCTCATACCGATGCGCAGGGACTACTGAGATACTTGTTTAGTTAAATACATTTACTTCCTGTATTTTTATATGGTTAGAAACAACACACATATTTAGCCCGGTTTCATACTCATACTCCGAATTTTGTGAAATATTTTCATAATTAAATGCATATATTTTAGTCTTCCGCTTGCCAAATTACATTAACTCTGGAGTATGATATGTTGTTTTAGTATAATCTCACTCATGTTCGAATGTACTCATAATAATCATCATAATCTATGTTGCATAAGTAATGCGTTGGAACTTGAGAGTTGAGCTTTGCTCGACCCCCGATTTTTAAGGTGTTACACTTTACAAGCTAACCAGCAAAGCTTACATGCAAATGCACAATCCATTGCCAAGCTGGAAGTACAGTTGGGTCAACTTGCTACCACATTGAGTGAGAGAGAGAAGGGCAAGTTCCCTAGCCAACTTGTGGCAAATCCTAAAGGACAATATAAGATTGACTCTAATTCAAACAAAGAACAATATCATGAGTAAGTCAAATCAATCATTACCCTTAGGTCGGCAAACAGATCGAGAATAAAGTAGAGATGCCTAAGGAAGATTAAATTCCAAATCGGAAGACCAAAATAAAGCGAAGAGACATACTAGTGCGTCCAAAGTCCAAAAACACTCTGATTCTCCAGGAAACACTCATGTACCATCCTATGTGCCTAAAACACCTTTTCCTCAACGTCTTACACCAGTTAAGAAAGGAAACAACTTTAATGATATATTAGACATATTTAAGCAAGTGCAAATTAACATTCCGTTGCTTGATGCTATCAAGAAGGTCCCTGCTTACGCTAAGTTTTTTAAAGATTTATGCACTCAAAAGCGTAACCTGAATATTCACAAGAAGGTCTTCCTTGCGGAGCAACTCAACTCCATGATTCAACACAACACCCTTCCTAAATTTAGGGATCCAAGAACTCCCACCATTTCTTGTGTCATAGGAGATCATAAGATTGAGAAGGCATTGCTCGATTTAGGGGCAAGCGTTAATTTGTTGCCATATTCTGTATATGAGAAGCCAAGACTTGGGGAGCTGAAATCAACTAAAATAACACTACAACTAGTTGATAGATCTGTCAAGGTGCCCCGTGGTGTTATTGAGGATGTGCTAGTCTAAGTTGATAAGTTTTATTTTCCAGTGGATTTCATCGTTCTAGATACTCAGCCTGTCCAGAATCCTACAAGTCAAATCCCGGTTATCCTGGGACGTCCATTCGTGGCTACATCCAATACTATCATAAATTGCAAGAATGGAGTTATGAAGTTGTCTTTTGGTAACATGAAGATTAAACTCAATGTTTTCAATGCTGAACAACAACCGGCAGACTCGGATGATATATTTGAAGTGAATATGATTGTGAGTCTAGTCCATGACTCTTTCCTTAAATCTTCCGAAAACACTCTTGAGACTTGTTTAGCACATTTTGGTATAGATTTTGACATAGAAAGTTCCATCTAAGAAGTCAATGCATTGCTTGACTCTAATCTTGTAATGGATACTACAAAATAGAAAACTAAAGTGGAACTTCTTCCACCATCTGAGTCTAAACTGGTCCCGTCTATTGAGAAACCACCCGAACTTGACCTTAAACAATTACCTGAAACTCTCAAGTATGCATTTTTAAGTCCTTCTGAAACCCTGTCTGTCATCATAGCTTCTAACCATGATAAGGAACAAGAGGGTAAGTTGCTTAATATTTTTAGAGAATATAAGGCAGCTATTGGGTGGACAATAACGGACATAAGGGAAGAAGCCCCACTATGTGTATGCATCGTATTCATCTTGAAGAAAATGTAAAAACGTCACGTGAAATGCAAAGGAGGCTTAACCCTAACATGAAAGAGGTCGTTCGTATGGAGGTGCTTAAATTGTTAAATGTTGATATCATTTACCCTATTTCAGATAGCACATGGGTCAGCCCAATTCAAGTTGTTCCTAAAAAGTCTGGGATTACGGTGAAAAAAATAATGATAATGAGTTAGTGCCAACCTGCATGACTACAGGTTGGCGAGTTTGTATTGATTACCGTAAACTAAACCTGGTCACAAGGAAGGATCACTTTCCTCTTCTTTTCATAGATCAGATGCTTGAGAGATTGGCAGGGCATAACTACTATTATTTCCTGGATGGCTATTCCAGGTATAATCAGATTCCCATTGCTCTCGAGGATCAAGAAAAAATCACATTTACATGTCTTTTGGTAACATATGCCTATCGGCATATGCCATTTGGGTTGTGTAATGCACCTGTTGTTGAGGGTCAAATATTACATATTAGACCCTAGTTATTATCTGGATTTACGAACATTATACCGTTTAACGCCCGATTTTAATCGTGTTTTGTTGCAAGGTGTGATTAGGAGAGTTGACTGAAAAAGGATGCCAAAAGCTTGGATTTAAGGTTCTGATGATCACCAGGGCAAGGGACGGACTCCAGGGACTAAAATCGACAAATATACACATCAGAGACTCGAGAAAATCGAGAAACTGAAGTTCAAGTGGCCTGAAAGTTAGCCAGAATACAAGATCACGGGGTTCCCACCATCCGTTTAGTTCGAAACTTCATACATGGTCTGAGGGACATAAATAAACCGTACATGTCAAATTTCAGCCATTGGATCTTGGTGAAAGTGGCTTAACGGACAAATCAGCCCTTAGAATCATGATTCTGGGCCCACCTGATGTTTGGATATGCTTCATCTTCGGTCCCTGCGGTTTAAATGATATGATGGAAAGGAATGGACAAAACGGATTTCCTACACACATCCCTATTGGACCCCATTGACCATGGATGTGCACAGTGCACAAGTGCACTCAAAATGCACTAAACAAGGAGGCCGGTCAACGCTGAGGTTGACCGCACCCTCTTCCTCTCTCACGCAGCCAGCGTCTAGCGAACGGACGCTGGTCACTTGGGTTTTGTTTAGTGGGCCCCATATATTGTCCAAACGGACAATCTAAACCGTTCATTCACTCCCTGGATCAGCTATAATCTATGCCTAGCTGACGGAATTTAAAGACATCATGAAGATTGGTTTTTAACCGTTCAAACACAGGTTGGACGGTAGATTAAAAAATCAGGTGGACCACATCAAAAGCAACATGAAAGCAGTCATTTCTTATTGAAATTCCGAGAGGAATTCGGTGGACGGATTGGATTTCTCAAGTGTCTAACGAAATGGGCCCCACAAGTGCCACAGCAAAAGAAGTCTTCGTTTTAGCGTCCGCGTAATGCACGGCCGCTGGCCATTTTGCGGAAGCTAGTGGGCCCCACACGTGCCCTGTAAGCTCAATCCGAACCATCTACCGTGTAGACGGCATTGAATACTTCAAAACCATGTTGTCACTTTTCACCCATGTGTGCACACGTGTGCGTTACAGAGGCCACAAAAGGGCTACCCTGGGACGTTCAAAATTGATCTTTTAGTGATTTCTTCTCTGTGCTTCATCAATGGACGTTCAAAACTACCCATTCTTCACTGAAATTTCGTCCTGAATCCAATGGACGGGGTGGATTTTCCAGAAAATGCTTCTGTGGGTCCCACCGATCACAACAGCGAAATGGTGCGAAAGGTTTCGCACATCCGCGAAAACTGACTTTTCTAGGCAGTTTTGGTCCACCATCTTTGATCATATGGCAGATCTGAACCGTCTATCATGTAGAGGACCCAAGAAAATCCTAAGGGATGGTGTTTCTTTGGAATTTAAGCAAGGAAAGTGGCGTGTTTCGAGGCACCGAACTTGGCTGCGAAAAAGCTTTCACTAGGCATCCATAGCTTTCCAAATCCGATTCAAATCCGATTTTCACCACTCCAGCAGCTATATAAGGAGGTTTTGGACGTGGGGAGGAGAGATTCAGGTCTGGGGAGGAAGATTCAGAGCTGGGAAGGAAGGCTCAGGTCGGACGTCTGCAAGAGAGAGAGTTGAGTTTGTTTAATTCTTTTATTTTTATTTTATTTTGAGATATCTAGCCTATTCATGTTGGGCTAAACCTCCTAGCTAGGGCTAGGAGGTGAAGCTTGTAGTGAGATGGGAGAGTTTAATTTATGAATTTTTTATTTAATTTATGAATTGAATTAATGTTGATGCTAGTTTAATTAATGGCATGTTTTAGTCTTTAATGGTCTGTTGTGACTAAAATTACAATGGGTCTGCAATGGCTTTGATCATGTCCTTGTACTTTTATGTTTATGACGTCAAGACGTCCCGTTGTTCACCATAGTCTCCTGGGCTGACGGTACCCTTCCTAACTTTCATACATGTGATTGGATGGCAATTAGTTTAATTCTGTTGTTTGCCATAGTCTTTTGGGCATGGTTTGGTGATGGAATCCATTCTAATTCATATACTTTTCATCTCTTGAAAACTAGATCAATGACAGTTCAGTTAATTTCCATGAAACATGAATAAGATCTTCCTGATCTCTACAAGTGGATCCTCTGAATCCCTAGTTTCTTTCTCTGAATTTCTCCTAAGTTTTAGAACAATTATTCCACCATTATTCCTTAAATTCTATTGGATTTAGATTGCATCTTAATCTAGTTCTAGTTCTGGCTAGTTTTAGATAACGTACAAGTTTCAGTTCCTTGGGATTCGACCTCGGTCTTACCGAGTTATTACTACATCACAACCCTGCACTTGGGGATTGAACACCTGTTACCTTTCAACAATGCATGATGAGTATTTTTTCAGACATGGTTTAGCGTTTCCTCGAGATATTCATGGATGATTTTTCAATTTTTGGCTCGTCATTTGATGAATGTTTATACCATTTCTCTTGTCTTGGAAAGATGTAAAAAAAATGAACCTGGTATTGAATTGGGAAAAGTGTCATTTTATGGTTCAAAAAGGGATTGTACTCGGGCATGTTATTTCAAGTAAAAGCACTGAAGTTGATAAAGCCAAGATTGATTTAATATATAGTATTCCTCCACCCAGAACAGTGAAGGAGTTTAGATCGTTCTTAGGGCATGCAGGATTCTACAGGAGATTCATTAAGGATTTTAGAAAAATTTCTCGACCCTTATGTAATTTATTAGCTAAAGATGTTGCATTTGTCCTTAATGATGATTATCGGAAAGCTTTTGATAAGTTAAAACAATTATTAACTTCTGCTCCAATCATCCAACCACCTAATTGGAGTTTACCTTTTGAGCTTATGTGTGATGCTTTTGATTATGTATTTGGAGCTGTCTTAGGATAAAGATTGAACAAAATGCCTCATGTCATTTATTATGCTAGTAGGACCCTAAATGATGCTCAACTAAACTACTCTACCACTGAAAAAGAATTGTTGGCAGTGGTATTTACTCTAGACGAATTCATGTCGTATCTCATAGGATCAAAGGTTATAGTGTTCTCAGATCATGCAGCATTGAAATATCTTCTTTCTAAAAAAGATGTTAAACCTCGATTGATTCGTTGGATTCTCTTACTGCAAGAATTCGACATTGAAATTCGGGATAAAAAGAGTTCCGAAAATGTAGTAGCCGACCACTTGTATAGACTTGCCTTAGAGTCCACAGTGGATCATTTGCCAATGAACGAGTCTTTCCCTGATGAACAACTTTTAGTTATTTCTCAATTACCTTGATATACGGATATTATAAATTATTTTGTTACAAGTCAATTTTCTTTTCGTTGGACTAAATAGGATAAATACAAATTTCTTTCTGAGGTTAAACATTTCTTTTAGGATGACCCATACTTATTCAAACTTTGTCCTGACCAGGTCATTAGGAGATGTGTGCCTGAGAGTGAGTTTCATAGTATAATCTCCTTTTGTCATGACCATGTATGTGGTGGTCATTTTGGTTCAAAGAAAACAGCTGCAAAAGTTTTACAAAGTGGATTTTATTGGTCTACACTTTTTCGAGACACCCATGCCTTTTGTTCTACATGAGATAGATGCCAACGTACGGGTAATATTTCCTGCATGAACATGATGCCACTTACCAACATTCTCATTGTTGAGATATTTGATGTTTGAGGTATTGACTTCATGGGTCCATTTTTCCCGTCATTCGGTTATACGTATATCCTTGTGGCTGTCGAATATGTCTCTATGTGGATTGAAGCAGTGTCATGTAAAACGAATGATCACAAAGTGGTGGTCTATTTCTTGAAAGAAAATATCTTTTCTCGTTTTGGTACTCCTCAAGCAATTATAAGTGATGGGAGTACTCATTTTTGTAATAAACTGTTTGAATCTTTAATGAAGAAATATTCCATCACCCATAAAGTTGCAACACCTTACCATCCACAAACAAGTGGTCAAGTAGAGGTTTCGAATCGGAAGATTAAACAAATCTTAGAGAAAACAGTTCGCCCTGATTGGAAGGGTTGGCTGTAACGTTTGAATGATGCTCTTTGGGTGTATCGTATGGCTTTCAAAACCCCAATTGGAATGTCCCCCTATATGCTTGTCTTTGGGAAAGCATGTCACTTGCCTGTGAAATTAGAATATCATGCTTATTGGGCCATCAAAACCTTTAATTTTGACTTAAACAAGGCTGGATCGCATCGTAAACTTCAACTCAATGAGTCAAAAGAAATTCGAAATGAGGCATATGAGAATGCAAAAATTTATAAATAACGGACAAATTTTTTTCATGACAAATCAATTCTTCGCAAGACATTTGAACCGGACCAGAAAGTATTATTGTATAATTCCAGGTTACGTCTTTCTTAGAAAACTACGTTTGCGATGGTATGATCCTTATCAAGTAGTAAAAGTATGTCCTCATGGAGCAGTTGAGATTCAAAATCTAAAGGACAGGAATATTTTCAAAGTAAATGGTCAACAGCTGAAACCATATTTAGAGGATTTGGTTAATCAAGATATTGAGAAAATTTATTTTGAGGACCGAGGTTATCAAGATTGATTAATTCATAGTCTATGGTTGCTTTCATTGCTTGTCTGCCTGAAGACATTAAACTTAGCGCTCCTGGGAGGCAACCTGTTGAGGGTCAAATATTGCATATCAAACCCCAGTTATTGCTCAAATTTATGAACATGATACTGTTTAACGCTCGATTTTAACCGTGTTTGTGATGTAGGGTGTAATTGAGAGAATGAACTGCAAAAAGGTGCTAAAAGCATGGATTTAAAGATCTGAAGACACCAAGGCAAGGGACAGACTCCAAGGGACCAAGATCAACGGAATTACATGCTAGGGATCTGCGAAAATCAAGAAACTGAAGCTCAAGTGGCCCAAAATTGATCCAGAATGCAAGATCACAGGGTTCCCACCATCCGTTCAGTTCGAAACTTGACAGATGGCCTGAGGACCATAAATTAACCGTATACGTCAAATTTTACCCATTGGATCTCTCTGAAAGTGGCCCAACGGACAGATCAGCCCATAGATCTGTAAATTGGGGCCCACCTGCTTCCTAGAAATGCTTCACTTGTGTTCCCAACGCCTAAAATGATATGTCAAAGCTGATAAACAGTGTGGATTTCTCACGACCATCACAAAGGAGCTACATGTACATCGCCAGTACACAAAGTGCGTGTGCACTCAATGTACACTGGATGAGAGTCCCGGTAAAAGCACGGTTTGACCGAGCTTTCTTTCTCAAAAAAAATGGATGTCCCATTTTCGCAACAGCCTGCGACGCTGTTCGGGATCGAACGGCGTTGTGGGCCACACTCATGGTCCAAACGGGCAATCCAGACCGTCCATTAGTTCCCTGAGGCGGCCACAATCCTTGCCTAGTTGGCAGTATTTCAAATAACATCAAAGATCGGGTTTTGATCGTTCAAACGGAAGGTTGATGGTGGAAATGTTTGAGATGATGGGCTGCATTAAACTTAAGAAAAATATATGTTCTTGATTGGTTTTTCGCCACGAAATGAATGAACAGAGTGGATTTTTCATCAAATCCCGATAATGGGCCCCGCCATCATCGCAGCGCAAGAGCGGGAGCTCTGTTCGCGTTCGCGAAATCCGGTAGTTGTGGGCCCCACTGCGTGCGTGATCGTAGTTGGATCGGTGATCCGAGCCATCCAGAGACTACATGTAGGGGTCTTAAACTCCTCCAAGAAGTCAGATTGAGGAGTTCGACAATCAGCCACTCCAAATCGACATCAAACGCAAGAGGTTTCCAAATCGGTTGCGCACCTCTCCGCACCGACTTCAGCTGTATACGGAGTGCGGAAATCCTCCGCACCGACTGTTGTTTTTCTCTCCAGCAAGATCGACTGCTTTCATGCTTCTATAAAGGGAGAGAGGAGTGGAGAAGGGGATCATTCGCAGTCGATCTTAGCTTGGAGACGTGGGTCTGGAAGAGGAGCAAAGAGAGAGACTGGGAGAGTATAGAGTTCTTGTTTATTTTATTACTGTTTTGTTTTGATTTTTGAGAGATTTAGCCTAAATCATGTCGGGCTAAGAGGTGAAGCTTGTAATGAGATGAAAGTCTCTATTTTATGCCTGTAATTAAATTTTAATTTGTGAATTGATGTTGATTATAGTTTACTTGTGGGGAATGTTTTTAGTTTTCAATAGTCTGTTGTGACTGAAATTACAATGGGTCTGCGATAGCTCTAAGCATGTTCTTATTCCTTTTATGTTTATGACGTCAGGAAGCCCTGTTGTTCACCATCTTCTCATGGGCATGGTTGGATGTTGGTACCCTTCCTAACCTTCATACATGTGATTGGTTGGTAATTAGTTTAATTCTGTTATTTGCCATAGTCTCTTGGGCATGGTTTGGTGATGGAATCCATTCTAATTCATATACCTTTCATCTCTTGAAAACTATATCAATGACAGTTCAGTTAAATTCCATGATTCTTGAAGCAGGCATAAGATCTCTTTAATCACTACAAGTGGATCCTCTGAATCTCTAGTTTCCTATTTCTGATTTTTTCTAAGTTTTAGATTAAATATTCTACAATTATTCCACCATTGCTAATTGATTTTGAATTCATCTTAGTCTAGTTCTAATTCTACTTAGTTTTATAGTACGTACAGGTATCAATCCCTTGGGATTCGACCTCAGTCTTACCAAGTTTATTACTACATCACAACCCTGCACTTGGGGAGTGAACACAACCCAACCTTTCATTTCATTTCTTTTTGCTAGTTAGTTCAATGTTTGTGGGTAACATTGTTGCAAACCCTCACGAGACTACAACTCGTCCACTAGGGGCAACCTAGGAGTTTAAAGGCTTATTGCATACGCTAAATGTAATTAAAAGTACTTACGAAAGTGGTGTAGGTAGGATTTTATTTTTGTTTTACTTAAGGACTAGTACAACTCCTGTTTCAATTTCATTGTCTCATGTGCATTGCATGCTCATATCTTTTACATTGAGGACAATGTAGATTTTATGTTGGGGGTGGGAGATTAGGTTACCTAATCAGTATTTTCTTGGTCTTGAGCAAAAATTACGATTTTTTTATAAAAAAAATTAGAACTTTTTCTAGAATTTCTTGTGAGTTCGAAGTGATTTTGAAGGATAATTATGATTTTAGAATTACAAGATACAGAATGTTGGTAATTTATGACTCTTGGATTTAGCAATTTGTTAGATTTTACAGTTAAGTTTGAATTGTTAACCCATAATTAGAAGTTTTAAACATTGATTGAGTTATGATTTCATAGGACACATCTCGCTTACACATCAAGGTTTCAGTTCGATATTGAATTGTAACTTGGTGATCATTAAGCATGGAAGGAACCAACTTGGGAAATTTGTCCATCATGTTCAATCACTACACCAAAATCGCCTGTTTTGCGACGGACCAAATCCGTTGTAATTCACTAGGTCGTTTTTGGTTTTACGACGGATAAGGTCCATCGCATCATAGCGACGGATATCCGTTGTAAAAAATAAAAAATCCATTGCTAATATTCAAAAATGTCGTCACTAAAAACATTAGCGACGGATAATATTCGTCGCTAATACGAGTAAGCGACGGACCTCATCCTTCGTTGACCGTCGACTATAAGAAATTAGCGACGGATAAGGTCCGTCGCTAAAATATCTGTAAATAAAAAAAATATATCGATAATTTTTTTTTTATTAATTTTTTTAATCTTGCACCTGATGGTCATTCAAAAAATAATTCACACTATTGTTTGATAAGATTCTTATTCACAAAATTGGTAACAACTCAATTCAATAAAAGAGGAAATGACCCAAATGGCCCACTCCAACCACTAGTTTTCATTTTATTTTTTAATTTTTAAAGTTCTAAATCCTTAAAAAAAAAAACTGTAATTTGTAGATGAACTACATTCTGTTTGTGAAATAGAAGAGAAAGGAAAGAAGAGATGTTCTCTGAAATTTGTGGTTCTCTGCATTTTTCTGTTTGGTTTGTTGCTTATTTCAGTTGTTCTAGATTCGACATAGCTTCAATGGCGGAGCACCGAAATGGCGGAACACTAAAATGGCAATGCAAAACCTGCTGACAAAAATGCTGCTGGGGCACCCAGTGCTTACACGATCAATCTTGATAACTTCCAGAAGCGGCTGAAAGTGTTCTATTCTCAGTCCCTTATCCAAGGGTCCAACTTGGATCTAAAGGATAAAAGTATTGTAGCAGAGTAGCACATAGCCATTGTTTCAATCAATTATAGGGTTCCTTTCTTCACAAAAACCTTGGTGATGAGGTAAACACACAGCCTAAACTCAAAATCTGAACCATTCTCTGCTGCCAAACTTGAAAATTAGAAATACAACTGCAACAGGTTTCTAAGACTAAGTGCCCATGGCCTCTAATTCAGCTATTTATTTGTGCCTAGTACTTAAGAATTGTTATTCTACATGCCTGCTTTGATGTACAACATGCTCTCCATTTATTTATTTATGTTTTAAATCTAAATACATAGGGATCGCAAGATCTGTGACAAACTTCTTTAGTTGCTGACATTCCCAGAAGCAAGGCCATTTAAAAGACATTCCGATGATGCTTCTGGAACTCAAAAGTCTTCCACAATTATTTATGTAGACAATTACTTAAAATGGTTAACAAAAACTCTTATATAGCTCAAGTTCAAGTTAAAATGATTAGTGAGACCAGTTATGGCATTCAAAACAAGTTCATACTACCTGATTATTCTACTCAAATGGACTTCTTTTGCGTGTTTCTGTGGTGGTAAGATGATGAGTAAAGCCCAGGTTCTAATTACTTGGACAAGTAAATCTCAACATTGAGTCCATGTGTGCAATTATGGTTTTGTTTTCCGTAAGCACCCATAAACGGATGTGAGTTTTCCAACAAAAGAATAAAGTAGCTCTCAACATCGACTCCAGGCATACAATTACAGCCTTATTCGCCAAAAGTAAACACATAATAGAATGTGATTTGTCCAATGAAAGAATTGAGTTCGAATCTGACATGCTATAAAAGCTTGACACCTCCAATTGCATCATCAAACAAACATAGCAAGTTGTATCCAGTTTTGAAGATGACCATCAATCCAAGATCTACCCACAAGCATAAAGCTTAAGCTAAATTACATTTAGAATTTCCAGCAGAAAAAGTTCAACAACTGTACAACATGATCATGAGGAAAGTATGACTTAGAAAACAATATTCCTAGAGATAATTCGTGCAGTTACTTGCACAAGATGTAGCAACACAAGTCTGATAGGAACTCAATCAATGGAAACCTCATTAGTAGTCCAGATAGAAACACTTCACCTGATAGCTCCAGCAGCAACTTTATGGAAATATGGATGTGAATGTAACCGGCCTTGAAATTTGAGCATTTCCACATAGGCACGCAGCTTCATTTTCCGTAAACAGTAGGAATGGAAGTCAAATTGATCCTCTGTCATATCAGCATAGTGTTTCTCAACAGCCAGGAATTTTTTTAAAGCCCGTCCAAGATCACCTTGTCGAAAGTAACTTTCACCAGATGCAAGTTCATACCTTCTCAGGATCCATAAATCAAAAGAATTAGCAAGGAGAATCAGAACAACCTCTTATACATGTATTCAAAAACCAAGAAAGTGACGAGGGCACACCACATGCACTGCCTGTCATGCAGATTATTATGCTGGTCCCCATCCTTTGTGAACAACATAGCTGTTTTCTCTGCCAACCCCACCTTCAAAAGCAAATAACTAGTGAGAAATTCAGATTGAGATCAAAAGTATCTTTCAATTTATTAAATGGCCTTGCAAAAGAGAAAATAATATTATATATCGGATTAATTTAAGAAATAAAAATCGAAATAGAAAAACATAACAGGATAATGTGCGGGGAAAAAACACACATATATACCTAATCAGCCTGAAGCATGCGCTTAACACATTCATTATTTATATAGCAATCAGCAAGATCCATGGACCTAGCTTCATCAGCCAATGCAACAGCAGCTCTCAAGTCACCTGCATGTTTTAGTATTCTTCTCACTGGAAGGAACACAAAACTGAGTTCTGGGGTGCTTCTGATGTGCTTGTAATTGCTAGTCCCCTAGCGTCTGATGATCTACGTTATCTGAAATCTTCAGCATTGAACGTCATGTTATAGTTATGTTATGGCAATTATGTAACAGTGCTGTTGGAATGGTTTTTAATGTATCTCTTGGGTTCCAGAACTTGCAATCAGAAACCAACAATCCAAAGACTAAGATGTTCTCGTTGTTGCTTGCAGACACCATTATTGTCAATGAAAAAGCCGCAGAAGTTGTGACTTCAATCAGCTCCAAGTTAGTTAAGGATGTTGCATACTCATTCAATGAGGAAGAGGTGGAGGAAGAGGAGGAGGAAGAAGAGCATCCAAAGGTCAAAGCTGAATCCAATGGAGCTGAGGCATTCTTGTTGAAAGAGACTCTAAGGTTGGATAATCAAGATTCAAGAGATGTCAAAGGAGGAGCTATGGAGGCAGCATCAGGCTGAGCTGGCCCAGCAGAAGAATGAAGATACTGCGAGGATGCTGGCTGGGGGCGGTTCTGCAGCTGGAGATGGCCGTGGTTCCTCAAAAGCTTCAAGCGATCTCATTGCCTACAAGAATGTCAATGATATCCCACAGTCAAGGGAATTAATGATACATATCGACCAAAAGAATGAGGTTATCCTTTTGCCAATCCACGGCAGCATGGTGCCATTTCACATTGCTACTGTCAAGAGTGTTTCAAGCCAGCAGGACGGCAAAAATTGCTATAGGATGTGCCTTGGGAGTTTTAAATGATCACCGAGTACCATTCAAACTAAAAGGGAAGTTTTATAGAATAGCTGTAAGACCAACCACGCTTTAGGGAACAAATTTTTGGGCAAGGGGAAGGCCCAAAAAGACATGGATGGTGGTAGTAAGAAAAGACCCGATGACCTATAGTCTAACTGAAGGTATGGCCCTTGATAGAGTGGAACGGTGGAATAGGATTCATGTAGGCAACCCTAATACATATATAAAACTATATTACATACATCTAGTATATGTATTGGAATTTGGAGCAACCGACATTATCTCATCCCCATTGTACCATGTATTGGAGGAACTAGTGGTGAATGGATGTTTGGTTTATCCAAAAGGTATCCAGTTTGAAGCTGAAAGGCATAAAAAGTGTCTCTTCCAAGTTCTTTTACTCGGTCTCCCACTCAAAACAAAATGTTTACTATTGATCCTACTATTATCTACTACATAGTAGTAACATACAACCAATATTGGGGCACCATACCATAAGCTACAAAATTTCATGTCCCCCTAAACAAGGCATCCTCTAGTGGTAACATATATATATATATATATATATATATATATATATATATATATATATATATATATATATATCATAAGTTTTTTATTTTCATTTACATTCACGAATACATTCATCGTCCATCCAACCATTAACAACATTTACAAAAAATAAAATATATCCAACCAACTCTTAATAATAATTTACAACTTAACCTGCTAGGAACCGTTATGCACCGTAATGTCTTACGGCAGAGCGGGTTCTGAGGAGTTACAAGTTGACCCTGACGACGGCATATAAATGAAGTAATAAAGATATAAATGATTCAAGATTAATTAAAGGTTTCGAGAACTTACATCCACCATATGTGATTCTTGCTCAAAATTATTTGTGCCAAATAGCCACAGTTTCAAGAAAAATATAATCTTTAAGACCCAAAGAACCAGTGTCATTATACAACAGATTGATTTGAACCAGCATGCGGCTCGGCAAGAGGCAAAAACCAGCAAAATCAGATTATCAAAGCTGTCTAATCATAATGATTTTTGGCCAACCACCTAACCACAATGTGGCTTAGCATATCAACAATCTGATCACCATGCATGTTTGCCATTTCTTAGGTAGGCGATAAATTTTGAAGGATTTCGACATAGTTTACAACATTTCAAACTAACTAAAGCTACGGATAGCAACAGAAATCTTCATCATCTTATAATGTTAAATGAAACACAAAGCATGAACACAAAAATGAGACAGATCCAAAACTCAACCAGAATTTCAGTCTGTAAAAAGCTAGAAACAGCTTAGCAAGATTTCCAAGGACTCAACTGAGTTTCTAAAATAAAAATCAACTAAATGGAAACGAAATCTGTAGATTCAACTAGAAATCACACGGACTGAAAAACAATTCAGGGGAGTGAAGATAAATTGACATAGATAAATAAAACAAAACAAAACAAAAAAAAAAAACCCCAACCCCCGGTGCACAGTGATCACGACCATCAGTTTGGTGCTACACCATGTGGATGGGCCATACATACAAACAATCAAGGTGAATGGACTGTGGTAACTACCATCCTATCAGGACTGTGGTAACCACAAACTTTTAAATATCTGCTGGAGGTTCAAATTTCATAATGTGTTTGCTCTAATGCCTACACAGCATGAACTAGCTTCTCCTGATATAACATGGTTACATGATTTTCCAATGTTCAGGAATGGATATGCTAATCATGACAATATCTCTCCTTAGATATTACCATTTCAGCCTCACGGCATTCTGTCCCTGTTCAACTCACTATCCTTGCTGGTAGTACAAGCCATTTGTGGCTCATAGCATTCTCTGTCCCTGCTCAACTCACTGCCCTTGCTGGTAGTATGAGAAATTTGTAGACGAATCCTCCTTGGAGCAAAGCCCTGTGTCACCATAAGTGTTTGAGAACTTTGTTGCGGTTGGAGATTGTGTTTAATGTATTCCGGTGATCCATTTGATGTTTCTAGGTGACATGAACAACAAGCAATAAACTCAAGTGAAAATGCTGACTACAGATGAAAATAACCAAGTAAAAACAACAAGAATTAGTAGAAGTGAAGATGTGATGATAATACCTTTTGCAATCACATATATGCTAATAAATGTATAAACAGGTACAACATCTACTACAAATACATCTTCTACTCTTAAACAAAATAAAAGAAAGGAATATACCAGCAGCATGCATGAAATTTCATTACAATAAGAAAAAACGGCACTTATATGAGTCATAGAACTAGTAATGAGCCAATGACTACAGGCTCATTGTGCTTGCTGCATTACAATTCCTTGAACAAACCATCTCCACCTGAGATGGCACTATATTCCAGCAGTTCAAGCTCCTTCTTTTCAATGCCTTTAATTCCCTACAATAGCCCAACTTACAAGGGATATATATATATATATATATATATATATATATATATATATATATATATATATATATATATATATATATATATAACCTGAAGGATATGGATATATATTTTGGAAAATTTAATGGGAGATAAAAAAAAATTGGGTGAAATAAAAGTCTATCAGCTGATACAGGGGAACATAACAATTCCTATCCAATAGTCATATTTAAAAATAATAATACAAGTTAGAATGTCATGTACAATTCATTTCTATAATTTCATGGATCAAAGGTTATAATTGTTCAACCATTCTGATTTTTAGAATGTAGCTTAGTGACCATTTCACAATTTAATTGATTCAGTTTGAGTTAATAGTTTAAAGGCGTACAATTTCTGAGTACCTATGTTTCAAGAGTTGTACACAATCTGAAAATCAAATAACCACCCTAAATATGATGAGTGGGAATATGGAATGCATTTCAGCATTTCAAAATGGGCTTTCTAAATGGAGTTACGATATTATTTCAGCATTTCAAATGGAATTTTCAGTTTGGAATATGAAATGCATTTCAGCATCTTAATCTACTTGGCATTGAATGGTTTTATTCCATGTGCACCAGGATGACAATGGCAATGGGTCTGTATTATTATGCATGAACTGTGATACTTCTGCTTCATTTGCAACCAACTTCTTTAATTTAGTTACTATTGCGCGCTACTTTCATTTTCTCCAACAGCAATATACCTGTAAATTGTTCTGTTAGTAGAAGATACATAGATTTCAAAATATAATTGCCATTATCTTTATTAACATGGAAAATGAAATGAACATTAACATCCTTGTCTTGTGCAGGAAAAGAAAAACTATGGAGATGAACGATTAAAAATTAGACCATACAGTTGGACAATAAGTTTATCATTAAAAATTTCTCAAGGCCCTCTGTAATGTTTATTTATCATCCAATCTGTTGATTAGGTCAAAAAAACCTAAATGAAGGGAAAACACATAATAGCATTTTAATCCAAAACTTTTGTGGCCCCCAGAAATCCCTACTGTGATTCACCTGAGATTTTGTATCTACCTCAATTTTGATATAATGCCCTCAAATGTGCTGAAAAACCTAATGAAAAAACGAATGTTCGGTGTGCATCTACAACACATCAAGGTGGGCCACACATTCAGGGCCTCACTCACTAAACTGTTAAACTGTTGCCTCACTTAATCTATGACCCCCAACGACTGTGTCTTTTGTCAAAGCACACGTCCTTGGAAATCCCATGAAACTACAAACACTATCAGCCCAAAACTGCAAAGCCGACACTGGCATTTCAAAAGGTCGTAGCCACTAAATAAAACTCATAAAGGAGGTCCCGAGTCTAACGTGTTGGATTACATTAACAGTCCACCAGGTGGATCTATGTCCAGGATAATATGGATGGTTAAAAATTTTGAAAAATGAACCGGATCCATCATAAATGTGACCCACATAATGATTGTACTGGCATGGCATCACATAAAAGGTTCAAACATCTGATGGATGGCTTGATAATGAAGCAAAACATGCCTCATAGACCAACCGTATTAGATTAGATACACAAGGGAGCCATATGGTTTATGCAATAGTCATAAGTACCAAATTGATTAGTATATAAGCCTATCTAATATCACTCTATTGGTACAAGTCCCAAAAGACTACCCAGTTGGACTTGACAGTCCCATGTTGATTGTGCGCCATGTTGGTTGGAACATTTGGTTCGATCGGTATGCCCATATTCCAATTGGACCATAAATCATGGCCAGATTTGCATCCAAGCATCAGTGGGGTCAACCGTGGACCCTATCTGATGGCTCAAATAGTCCCGCATCATCAGACTTCGCATAAATGTACCATATTGGCACGTTTGAGAGAGTAGGATTCAAAATCCTACTGTTGTGAATAGCCATAGAAGGCTGCAAAAAGTAAAAGAACTTTCACTTGTCCAGAAGATGAACTGATTTTGCATCAGAGCAGTATTTAAAGAGTGAGTACCTCAGGGGCAACATAATTTGGAGTTCCACGTCCCTCTTGAAGAAGTCCAACAACCTGCACATGGAGAGAAACAAACGACAATTAGACATGCAGAATAACAAATGGCTGGAGCACCTTCATGGATGCAACAGACTGTCAACTTACTTGCTGGGGCAATGTACTAAGGCCAAAATCTGAAATTTTGCCTTGGGAATCAATAAGAAGATTTTCGGGCTAAACAAGCAAGATAACTTCTGTTGCTCCAATCTTTGAGCTCCATAAACAGAGTTGAAATAAAATAAAGTAAGAGCGGATAAGCATCAACTTATGAAGCACTCATCAAGCAACCCAAATAGCCTAGCCTCCCTCTTCAAACAAAACTGCTCAGAAAAGCCTTATAAGAAACACTAAGTGAATAATACTAGCCATGTCTATGATAAATGAAAACAAGTGTTCAATTCTAAAAGATGGTAATTGACATTCCAAGCGATATAGCTGTAGCAAAGAATCAAGGACCATGTATACTGGTTGTTATCACAATTCCCTACAATGTTTGTTGCTGCAGAAATTTTTGAGAAAACCTGCAATATGAGAAGTTGGCATTTACAGAGGCCCCAACAAAACTAAATATTGTTTGCAGGACACAAGATTCCAAGAGGGTCTACTGTCAAGTCAGGATGCAACTCATCCACCTTCCCCATAGCCAGATGTTCATTCAACACTTGTGATGTAAAATTATACATTGGCAATTGCAGAGAATGCAAAAAAAATCGACACTATGAATTGGAAAAATGAAAACTGAAGATCATCTATTCTGAGATTCCACTTAGAAAGCACACACCTTCCCAGCAATCAATTTAATCCTCATAATGCTAATAGTTTTACATGTACTTCCATGCTAATAGTTGTATGTAGCTCCTTTACACTTTGTAGAACACATGCACGCCACACCATCTAGACTGTCACAGTTTTTGTAAGGATAGACATATTTTAGACATTGATATGATGGACCATCCACAGTTTCTATCATTATTTTAATGGTTTGGATCACAACTATGTCCAGTAGTACAGAGGATTAATGTCTGACAAAGCATTCTCGTTTTTTGGTTTTCTATCATCACAGCAGTGCTTGTGTCACAATAGTAATAGATAGCATATTCAATGAAGGGAAAAGACCCAATCCGCCTACATACATTTGGCACATGTATTGATAATCCGAGCCATTCATTCATCTTAAGGTCCACCAATGGACCATTAACCAAACATCATCCTGATCAGATAATCCTAGCCATTAAATACAGTTTAGTGATTTTGTACACTACTTTTTCACATGGTTAGAATTGTGGTCAGTGTAATTTTCAGCCTATGATCCATTCACGTTTGTCCACAATAAACCAACGGTTCAGATCATCAAACACATGCCATATATGCAGTAAAATGAAAGGAATGGACTGGATCTTCCTAAAAAATCAAGCAAAAAACAGACCCAAAAACCAAAATGCCAAGAACCCATTTCTTAAGACAGAAAATTCAAAGGAACCATCAAATAAATAAATAAATAAAAGAAGAACAAGAACAAGAAGAAGAAGAAGAAATCCAAATGGGCTTTTTAGGCTAGGTCGTTATATGCTAGAACCATACAATACGAGGGGTTTTCTTTTCTTTTCTTTTCTTTTCTTTTCTTTTTTTTTTTTCAGCATTCACAATTATCACTACTGTTTCATCTGATTCATTGGTCAACCTTAAACTATCTTCCCTCTAATGGGTCACAAAAGGTTTTAGTAAATAAATTTAGAAAAATAAAAATAAAAAGGGAAAAAGATGAGCTAATTGCCAACTCTCTCTCTCTCTTTCTTTTTTTTCTCTTTTTTTTTTTTGGATCAGTAATAGTAAATTTTATTGAAAAAAAAAGGTCCAAAGATTGAAAATATAGGCCAGATTAAAGGAACAAGAAGACCTATTAAAAAGGAGGATCTTCCCCAAATACACAGAGGGGATTGCAACCTGTTGCTTCTGCCCAACAGTAAACAAACTGTTAACTCTATATGAGACTTCGTAAGCCGATGAGCAAATACCATCAAACAAAACATGGAAGAGACAGAGATTTAATAAATATCGATCACAAATTAAACATGTGATGTGAAGGTGCCCGTGTATTGATTCCTCATACCCTCAGCCTCTGTGGTGTGAGGAGAATGTATGAAACATTATCTAAACGAAGGAGAGGAACTGTTTGAAATACAACTGGACCCTGTCTACTCCAACAGGCTTACAACAATGCCAAAGGTAGAACTATAATATTATCACTACTAGTTAACATTGACAAGATCCTTATGATGCACCTTCTAAAAGGAAAAGGAACACCGAGCAGTGCTGCCATTGTTACTGTAAAATCAAGCTGCAAAAAGTAGAAACAGTGAATGAAATGCACATCCAAAAGATAATAGAAAAATATTCTAATCAAATTTAGTGAATGAATGCGAATCCATGAGATCCACTATCTAGGAAAGAAAGCTAGTTCTTCTAAATGCCTGTTGGTCTTAATCACACCTACATCACATCTATTCCTACGAAAGGCAAATTCATTTCATCCTCCCCAAGTTGCATCCATTCCACATTGCCGAATCTTGACATTGTTACAATCAATGCCAACCGGATCCATGGCCCAATGAGAAGAAAAGAGAAAGCAATGACAGATGGAATGGATTTTAGAATAAAAATAGGGATTTTGAGAGAAGCTCACCCACGGCAGGAGAGATATGCCTGAAATCCTTCAAAGATTCGGAGCTCACCCACCGGCGAAAGAAGAAAATGAGAAACCAAGCAGAGCTCGGGCGTCGTTCGAAAGAGGGATTTGGAAATCCCCCTTCTGAAAGAGAGATTAGTTTCAAATCTGCAAAATGTGAGTTTTCTATAATTTAACACATCAATTACATTAATACCCATACATTTAAGAGACCGTTACTGAATGATTAAGGTAATTTTATATAGGAAAAAGCATAAAGATTAACCATTAACAACTAGACCCATTATTTAGATGGTCTGAATAATTCTATAACATTACCAATATTAACATGGATGAGTCACCACTGTTTTACATCAAACACAAAACTTACATATTCTCTCAATAAATATGTAACGTCACTTGCGCTTTCCATCAGATAGTGCTCTACGGGCCTTACCATGATTAATATGTTTTAATCCATGCCGTCCATCCATTTCTCCATATCATTTTAGGGTTAATCCCAAAAAAAGGTGAGATCGATATAAATCTCAAGTGGACCACACCACCGGAAAACAGTCAAGATTGAACGTCCACCATTAAAAGCCGTACCTTTGGCTACCTCCACCAGAAAATGAGCTCCATGTAAATTGTGTTATATCCACACCATCCATTCATTTTGAGATATCATTTTGAGTCATGAGCCAGAGAATTAGGCAAATAAAAATTTGTAGTGGACCCCACCATAGAAAACAGCGGGGAGAGTGATTCCTACCGTTGAAACTATCCTAAGGCCCATCATAATGTTTATTTAAAATCCAACCTGTTCAAATGTTTAAAAAACACAAAAAAAAAGAAAAAAAAAAAAAAAAATATAGAGAGACATGAAATAAGGAAAAACACAAATATTAGCTTCATCTAAAACTTTTGTGGCCTTTAGAAGTTTTTAATGGTGGGCGTCACTATCCCACAGTTTTACCGTGTTAGGGTCCACTGGAGCTTTGGATTTAACTCATTCTTTAGATATTGCCTTAAAATGATCTCTACAAATGGATGGAAGGTGTGGATACAAAACATACATCATGGTGGGGCCCACGGAACTTGCTGACATCACTTCTGTAGTTAGTCTCGCCACTCCTAGCCTCGTGGTTGGTGGTTGTTCACTCCCCAAGCGTAGGGTTGTGATGTAGTAATAAACTTGATAAGACTGAGGTCGAATCCTAAGGGACTGAAACTCTTACATTATTTGAAATTAACTAGAACTAAAATTAAAATGAGACAAAATCTAAATCAACTAGAATTTACAGAATAATTGTGGATTAATTAATCTAAAACTTAAGAGAAATCAGAGATAAGAAACTATGGATTCAGATGATCCACTTGTAAAGGTTAGGGAGATCTTATGCCTGCATCAAGAATCATGAAATTTAAACTGAACTGTCGTCGATATAGTTTTAAAGAGATGAAAGGTATATGAAATAGAATGAATTTCATCACCAAACTATGCCCAGAAGACAAAGCAAACAACAAAATTAATTTAATTACCAACCAATCCATGCATGAAGGTTAGGAAGGGTACTGTCATCCGACCATGCCCAGGAGACTATGGTGAACAACAGGGCTTCCTGACGTCATAAACATCAAAAAGAAGAAATACTCAAAGCCATTGCAGATCCATTGTAATTTTAGTCACAACAGATCATTAAAGACTAAAAACATTTCCTTTACTTAAACTAAATTCAACATTAGTTCAGACTAAACAAACGGCATAAGTAACAAGTATCTCATCCTGCTACAAGCTTCACCTCTTAGCCCTAACTAAAAGGTTTAGCCGGACATGGATGAGTTAAATCTCAACAATGGACATGGATGGGCTAAATCTCAACAATTACTGGAGAAAAAAAAAAAAGAAAAATAAAGAAAAATAATAACTAAAACTCTAAGCTCTTCCTTCAAAATTGAATGCCCCCTCCTCCGTTTTCTCTTCTCTTTTTATAGCTTCTAACGATGGAAGAAAATTCCCAGACAAACAAACAAGACAAACAAACAGAGGCAGTGGAGAACGTTTGGGCGTGTGCGTAAGGCTTCCGCACTTTGTTCAGCGAAACCGTAAACTGGACTGCGTAGACAGTTACATTGGCTGACGGTGGGGTCTATAATCTGTCATATCAAAGAAATCCATGCCGTCCATTGAATTCATAACGAAAAACTGATCAGGAAAGGTTGGTTTGTTTCAAATTTGGTATGGCCCATTGTACCAGAGTCTTTCGCCGTCCGTCTTGCTTTTGACGATAAAAAAACAGATCTTTGATACCTTTTGAAAATTTTCCACCTAGGCACAAGTGATAAGGGCCTATTGAATCTCATGGACGGTCCATATTGTCTATCCGATCACCGCCAAGATCACGTAGTGGGCCGCAAAAGACGGACAGCGTCTCGACGTGCGAACGCACGTCCCTGTGTAAACAGGGACGCTGTGATCATCTGTGGGGCCCATTATCGCTGATTTATAAAAAATCCACTCTGTTCACTGAGATCGAAACGAATTTTCGGGAGGAGATGGACTGTTTTGGATAGCTTTTGGCGTGGCCCATGGAAATCTCACCCGACCGTTCATAATGCGTTTGGAAGATCGAAAACCGATCTTCACTGCCGTTTGAAAATCCGTCATCTTGGCTTCAAGAATAAGCACCTCGGTGTCTTAATGGACGGTCCGGATTGATCTGATGGGTGCATATGGTGGCCCACAGAGATCACGCAGACGTCCCTGTTCGGATGCTGGAAGCAAGAAAACGGGTAATCCGTTTTTAGGAAGGAGGCTCGGTTTGACCGAGCGTGACCGAGTCAACTGGTCTGGTGCACAGCGCCTGTGAATGTGCTGTGCACATGCACATGCAAGGTGGATCCCATCTTGATGTATACGAAAAATCTACACCATCCATCTTGTTTCTCTTCCATTTTAAGTGGTTGGGACCTAAATTGAAGCAAATACAGGTATCAGGTAGGCCCAAATTTGATAATTCATGGGCTGATCTATTTATTGGCCCACTTTCACGAAGATCCAATGGATGAAATTTGATGTGTATGGTTAAATTATAGTCCTCGGTCCATGTATTAAGTTTTGAACTAATCAGATAACAGAAACCCTGTGATCTTGCATTTTGACTAACTTTCAGGCTCGTTTGAGCTACGGTTTCTTAGTTTTCTTAGATTTTTGGCATCGATCTTAGTCCACTTGAGTCCTGTAACTTGACTTGGTGAATCTTGAGTGTTAAAATCATGCTTTTAATATCTTTTTTTAGCCCAAGCTCCTAAAGTCACCTTGCAACACAAACACGATAAAACGGGCCGTTATACAGCATTATGTTCGTAAATCCTGGTAATAACTGGAGTCTGATATGCAATATTTGACCCTCAACAGTGGTCAATGCTCTGTGGATCCCACCATCACGTATGTATTTTATTTATTATGTTCATCCATTTTTAAAGATCATTTCAAGGATTTATTCCAAAAATGAGAGGTATTTAAATCTCATGCGGACCACACCACATGAAAACAATAGTGATTGGATATCCATCATTAAAATCCTCCTAAGGCCCACTGTACTGTTTATTTGACATCCAATCTGTTTATTAGTTCATATAGGCCTAGATGAATGGGAAAAACAAAAATCATCTTGATCCAAAACTTTTATGAACCCCAAAATGTTTTTAATGGTTGACGCTCATTCAACACCATTTCCTATAATGTGGTCCATTTCAGATTGAGATATACCTCATTTTTGGTCTCATGTTGTAAGATAATCTTTAAAAATAGATGGACGGCATGGATGAAACACATACAACATGGTGGGACCCACAGAGCACCGACTGTCAGCCATTAGCTGGTGTTAGGGGGAGTAGCCAATCCGTTCTCCTTATTTATAGTGTGGTCTATTTAATCTTTGGATATAATTTATTTTTTGGATAATTCTCTAAAATGATCTCGAAAAATGGATGAATAGTGTGGGTTGATCCCAAATTTTCAGTAAATCTAAAACTCAAGTGGACCATGCCACATAAAACAGTGTGGAATAATGATTTCCATTATTATACCTTCCTTGGGCCCATAATAATGTTTATTTGCCATCCAACCTATTCATAATATCAAAAAGATATGAATGAAGAGAAAATACAAACATCAGCTTGATCTAAAAGTACCTCTATAGCCTCCAAGAATTTTTCAATGGTAGAGGTTCAATCACACTATTTTCTGTGGTGTGGTCCACTTGAGCTTTAGATATGCTTTCTTTTTATTTTTGAGACCTCAAATTATCTGTTAACATGGATGAATGGAGTGGATAAAATAAATAAATAACGGTGGACCAGAGTTCACTCCATATGCTTAATTAGTAACTCACCTAAATGGAGTAGAGAGGGGTTTCCTTACAACATTTATAATCATATATTGGGCTTGCCTAAATGTGATTAACATATCCAACCTACTAATTATGTGTGTCCCACTTAGACGAGGGGTCAAACTAAGTTTTAGACGCATCCAAAACTCACGTGGGCCCCACCAAGTGCTTTTATATTTTTAGGATGTCTTCACATAGTTTTAGATGGTATGGCCCACCTGAGTTTCGTATACGGATAATTTTTAAGATATTTAATAACCTAAAGGGGACACATCAAATGCACGGTGTTGATGTTCGACAAATGTCATGATGGGCCCCACAAAACTTACTAATATTAATTCTTAGGTTCTTGCGAGGTCAATAAGTTGGGTCACCATTTTGACCAGAATATTTGGCCCATTTTATATGTTTGGTCCATTCAATCTATTTTACTGATCAATACCCTCAATTTGACGAGTTACTCGCCCTAACCAGGCTACATATTTTTTTTACAGATAAATTTTAATTTCCATTTAAAAATAATATTTTTTTTCAAAAAATATATTTTTTACGCTTAATTTTTCTTTGAAAATTTTTAACAAAATATCAATTTTATTATAAACTATTAAAAAAATAAAATACAAATTCTGAATTTTTATTTTCAAAATCTTAAAAAATTTCTCAAAATTTATTTTTTTCTTAAAAATTCCAAAATGCTGATTTTTTTTTTTTTTTCCTTCAAAAGCATATCATTTTATTTTCAACTTTTTAATTTTCCTTTTTAAAATGATATTTTTTTTTTCTTTCAAAATCTCAATGTTTTTATAAATAGCTTTTTCTTTTAATTTCAAAATTTGAACATTTCAATTATTTTTTAAAATCACAAATTTTTTCAACTTCTTTATTTTTTGTTTCAAAATGTTTGTTTTTTGTTAAAGTATCAATTCTTTAATATTGTTTAATTTTAAAATTTTAATTCTTTCTGACTCCTTTTTTTTAAGCATTTATTTTTGAATTTCTCAATTTTATTTTATTTTTCAAAATACAAACTCTCATTTTCTTTTTCAAAATATTTTCATTTTTCAACATCGTCAAAATATTCACATTTTTAGAAATCTTTTTAATTTCTTTTTCAGGATATTATTTTTTTACTCGAAATCAAATGCTTTTTTTTTTTCTTTCAAAAATACATTGTAAATTTACGATTTTTTTCACAGATAAATTTCAATTTTCATTTAAAAATTACATTTTTTTTTTCAAAATGTATATTTTTTTACACTTAATTTTTCTCTGAAAACTTTTAACAAGATTTCATTTTTATTATAAAATATTTCAAAAAATAAATAAAAATACGAATTCTGAATTTTTATTTTCAAAATATCTTAAATTTTCACTTTTTGTTTTCCCCGAAATTTCCAAAATATCGATTTTTTTCTTCAAAAGCATCATGTTGTTTTCAACTTTTCAATTTTTTTAAAAAATTATATATATATATATATATATATATATATATATATATATATATATATATATATATATATATATATATATATATATATATATATTAAAAATCTTAGTGTTTTTATAAATAATTTTTTCTTTTAATTTCGAATTTTGAACATTTTCAATTAGTTTTTCAAAATCACAAAACTTTTCAACTTATTTATTTTTCATTTCAAAATGTTTGTTTTTTGATAAAGTATCGATTTTTTAATATCATTTTGTTTTAAAAATTTTCAATTCTTTTTCACTTTTTCATTTTTTTTTAAAAGCATTTTATTCGAACTTGTCAATTTTTATTGAACTTCACAATTTTATTTTATTTTATTTTTCAAATTTCAAACTCTCATTTTCTTTTTAAAAATATTTTCATTTTTCAACATTGTGAAAATTTTTACATTTTAAAAATATTTTTAATTTTCTTTTTCAGGATATTATTTTTTCTCAAAATCAAATGCTTTTTTTTTTTCAAATTTATCAACTTTATTAAATATTCTTTTTTGTTCCCATAAATTAGATTTTTATTAAATCACGTTTTTTATTTTTTCAAAATCTATTTTTTTTCAAACATTGTTAAAATTTTTAAACTTCTCAATATTCTTTTTCATGTGATATTACAAATCGTATAAATATTAGTTTTAAATTAAAAAATAAAAATAAAAATTCCACTCATTTAATATAAAAACAAAATAAATTTTCTTTTTGAATTTAATCAATTGTAAAAAAATAATCTTAGATACAAATATGTACAATTAAACCACTGGAATTCTATTAAAAAACAATTGTTAGAATGCAAAAAAAAACTTACTTTTCCACCATATTTTTTAAAAAAATGAAAAAAAAAGGTAAGGCAAAAGTCCTTTTACGGCGGACTTGATCCGTCGCAAAAGCAACTGAAAAGCGCCCCATTTCTATTTTGGGCGGGAATTGCGACCATTTTGCATCACCAAATTAAAATTTGCGACGGATTTTGTTCGTCGCGAAGTTACGACGGACAAAAATCCGTCGTAAAAACGTCGTAAATCAGATTTTAGAGACGGATTTTGGTCCGTCGCTAAATTCTGCGACGTTTGGACTGCAGATTCAAAACAGACGAGATTAGCGACGGACTTTTTCCGTTAGCGACGGATTAAATCCGTCGGTAAATCAAGAGAGTAGTGAATAAGAAGAATGAAAGAAAAAGGAAATACCGCGAGCTTGATTATGAAGTTTACCGTAATTATGAAGTTTACCATGAGCTTGATTCCAAGAGAAAATACTGCTCACCATTCATGAATCTTAGAATTCTCGCATCTCGACTATTTTTTTCACAAGTCACTCGGGTTTAAAGGAATTGTCTTGTATTTCTGAAATTATTTTTTTCATACTTTGCTCGAGACTATCAAAATGCTGATTGAGGGTTGTGTTGAGGGTCGAATATTGTATATTAAACCCCAATTATTACCTGCTTTTACGAACATGATACTGTTTAATGCCATATTTTAATTTTGTCTGTGGCAATGTGTAATTAGGAGCTTGGACTGAATAAGGATACTAAAAGCGTGAAATTAATGCTCTGAAGTCACCAAAGCAAGGGACAGACCTCAAGTGACTGAGATCGAAGAAAGTACACGCCAGAAATTTAAGGAAATCAAGTCGTTCATGTTATACGGGCCTGAAAAGTGTCCAGAATGCAAAATCATAGAGTTCCCACCATCTGCTTGGCTCAAAACTTCATACATGACCTGAAGATCATAAATTAGCCGTACGCGTCAAATTTCAACTATTGGATCCCTATATAAGAGGCCCAACGGACAGATCAGCCCATGAATCTTTGATTCGAGGCCCACCTGATAATTGGATATGCTTCAAATTTGGTCTTAACCCATCATATGATAAGACAAGATAGTTGGATGGAGAAGATTTCTCATAAACACTACACGTGGACCGAACTGGCTGTGCTAGTGCATAGTGTACAAGTGCAGTACTCAACGTGCACTGGACCTACTCGCATGGTCAAAGTTTGTTTGACTGACTTTCCTAAACAGAGACAGAGACTCTCTATTCTCTCTCGCACACGGCCGTCCGCTGGGAGGATGCATGGCCTACCTTCATCATCCGGACAACTAATCCAGGCCATCTAATGCACTCAAGAGGAGAAATCGACTGCACCCTATGAGAGCTTGGCCTAAGACATGTCAGAATCTGCTCTTTTACTCGCTGAAGGGTCGACTCATCATCAAACGATAGATCAGGTGGGCTGCATCAAAAGACGTCCAAACACCGTCCATTGTTCCGAAATTTCTCCATGAAGCTGATGGACGAAGTGGATTTCTCACGCAATTCTGATAATGGGCCCCACCAACATCACAGCGTAAAATGTTTACGTCGACCCTGTTTGTCACGCCCCAAACTCGAAAACCAGGCTCACAAAATTCTCGATCGCAGAATCCGACGTCGACAGCCTCCGTAGAACCCCATTCTCGGCTCCTAGCTCCCATTCGCGAGGTTCCGATCCTGGAATGCTACGAGGAGGATTTTCAACGTCAGTTTGATTCGTAATAACCATAACCAAAAGCATAACCCACAAACAACAACCAAGAACTCCATTACATTTCCACTATGATAAAAAACTTTACAAGTACAATGAGCATAAAGGGAAATACAACAGTGAAGAACAAAAATTCCAAAACGATCTGCAACGTGCTCCTGCCTCAGCGCTGCTGCGAACCAACGTCACCTGCACGCAACGGTCATGCATAAGCTTATAGAAAGCTTAGAGGGTGGTGAAAGTGTGTGCGCAAGGTAGTAATATGAACATGCAATGTCAGAGTAATGCGGAATATACAGATGGATCCATAATATCATGAGCCGTACCAAGGCTATGCGATGCAAGACATGAATGGTATCAGCCACCCCAAGGCCATGCGATGTGCAATGCAACTCAAGCATACAGATCCTCATCTATGTCCACACATCAATACAGCTCAAATATGGGATATCACCGGGGTCTAGTACACTTTAAACCAGATTTCCGCCACATCGCGCGCAATAAGGTAAGTGGAAGAGACCTCACTATCCGTCTGCCAATATCGGGCGCGACTCGTCGATAGCGGACCCATTCCTCGAGCTGGTTAGACTCAGCCTAGCATTGCCCCCTACACTCGGGCGGGTAAGGCCGCACTCCTTTCCAACCGACCACGACACAGTGGAGAGAGTAACTGTCTGGTAATCGGCACTCAACACTCATCTACCCACTCGGTCTAGACGTTGGCGCAACCTCTTGGTACCATAAGGGTTTAGGGACTTTCACCCAGGGATATCAATAGCACCCCATGTAGAACAAGATTTTCGGTATCCAATCCTGCCAACCACGATGCGTCTGTGGAGGCTACGGCCCTGATGTCGCTAGGGCGTACAATACCCATGTCACACAAATGCAAAATGCATGATTCACGCTATCCAGTCATGCAACAAATACTGTGCATATCGTGCGCTCATGTAGGGCAACACTGCCTAACCAGGAGCCCATAAACAACCTGCCCGAAGGCATATGCTATGATCAGTCAATCCTCATATCAAGCATACATATGATGCGTATGATCATGAGTCATGAAACTATACTAAACATGTAAATGAGTGATGAACCATTCTTACAACGCGGATGGGCCTAGACGGCCTATACACAGCAAGTATGGCCTAGTAATGAGCCCTAAGGAGGGTTGTAATGTGGACATCTAACCAACATTACATTCGCAATATGGACGTCAAACCAACATTGCCCCCAAGGCACGATTGCTGTAAACATTGCTACATAGTCTGTATTGGGATCACATTGCAATGGACCTTAGGTACATCCCATTGGACCTTAAGTACATCTAATGGGCCATGATATATGGGCCTTGTATTTGTCAAACGGGCCACATAAATGGGCCACACCAATGGGCCTTAGGTATATTGCAATGGGTCATAACCCGTGAGCCTTGGATTGCAGCAATTGGACCTAGTCATATGAGTCTAATATGTATCAAATGGGCCACACCAATTGGGCCCCCCACATGTACATCAAATGGACCTCAACCCATAGGCATTATATGAGTTCAATGGGCCTAAACCCCTAGGCCTTATGGTACATCAAATGGGCCTAAACCCGTAGGCCTTGTATAAGCCAGATGGGCCTAAACCCATAGGCCTTGTATAAATCAGATGGGCCTAAACCCATAGGCCTTGTATAAGCCAGATGGGCCTAAACCCACAGGCCTTGTATAAATCAGATGGGCCTAAACCCATAGGCCTTGTATAAATCAGATGGGCCTAAACCCATAGGCCTTCAAATAGACTAAATGGGCCTTTCCCAAACGTAAGTGGCCCACCCAATCATCACTCAAGCCAAAAATGATCTCACCAAGTGGATGGACGGTCTGAATGCATCACATGCATCATGGCGGGTCCCACTGCCGCTGAACAGAGGGAAAAACACATGCATCACGGAGGGCTCCACCGTCCGCTGGACGGTAGAGTCAATACAACGTCAAGGTGGGCGCCACCATCCACTGGACGGTGGGCTTAAAACTCATACATCATTGTGGGTCCCATGTGGGGCCCACTGTAATGCTCAGATGCCATCCAACCCGTTCATAAGGTCACTCGGACCTGGATGAAGGGAAAACATAAATTTCAGCTTGATCCAACACTTCTGTGGGCCCCAAAAAGATTTCAATGGTAGATATTCAATTCCACTGTTTCACATGGTGTGGGCCACCTGAGTTTTGGATCGGTCTCATTTTTGGAGGGGGGCCCACCACTGGGGTGGCCCACCTCATGAGCAGGTTGGATAACAAATAAACATCACAGTGGGGCCCACACGCAGGGCCATGGGCCCCTGACGTCCGCCCCCCCAATGACGCAGGACGCGCCAGCGTCTTGGTTCTGACAGCAGCAGTGTTGCTGCTGCTGTTGTAAAATTTTTTTTTTTAAAATATTGTTTTCCTGTGGTTTTTCACAGGTGGGACCCAAGTTTGGAAGATCCATCCCGACCATGGGACTCTACAACTCGAGACAAACAAAATGAGTCTAAAGTTCGGAAAAATTTTGGATGCATAGAATCATCAGGAAGTGTTTTTAAGGGTAACCACCCAAATTTCTAATATTATGGCCCACTGGATGATCACATCAGCCTCATTCTTTGGCTCAACGGTTAAAATGTCCCAGGGAAAGTGGTGGATGGTGTGGATTGAATATATACATCATGGTAGGGCTTATGCGGGTGGCTCACTCCAAAGCTCTTCTTTTTTTTTTTTTTTTTTTTTTTTTTTTTTTTTTTTTTTACACAGGGACGTCCAGCGTCCCAGACGCTGGACGGTTTGGCATTATATATAAAAAAATGTGTGGTGGGCCCTGATGAAGTGGGCCACCACTGATGGGTCACGTGGGTACAACGTATATGGTGGGCCCCACTTGAATAAATCTTGAACAAAATAATATCTCAAGGTGGGGTCCATTCAAGTGGGCCACACAATCCTATCACATAAAATAAAATCAAACAAAATAAAAAGAAATAAAAGAGAGAGAGAGAGTCATGGAGAGTGGGACACGCTTTGTGATGGAGTGCTCCGCCATTATGAGCCCTCCCTTATATGAAATCATACATCAATGGATCCCTCTATGCATGGAATCACCGAAATTGACAATCAACGGTGGAAATCCGTTCCCCACCGATATGATCAGTCTAGATGACCTTTAAATACAATGAAACAAACATCATGATGGGGTCCATGGAGAATGGCCCCACCATGGATGATCATGATGATCAAAGTGGTCCATCGGCCACAACTTAGGGTCCCAAGTGAGATCCACACCATTGATCGGTGGGCCTCACTTGGCCCATCATAAAAATAAGAAAAACTAGTATGATCTAGCACCCACCGTCCGATCTTCTTACTCCTAGGGGTTCCTTGGTACCTTAGCTTCAATCCTAATGGATGAGATGAGGAATGGAGGGTTGAGATGAGAGATCTTGGGATGAAGAGGTGGGCCACACTTGGAGTTTAGGAAGAGAGGGAGAGGCTCATACGTAAGAGGGGTTTGTTGCTTGGAATTGAGATGAGAAAATGAAAGAGAGAGAGTGTTGTAGAGAGAGATGGATGGATGGATGAATGATGGTTGTGTAAGAAGGTCTTGACTTTTGTGGCCTTTTGTGTAAGAGAAGTATGAGAGGTGTAAGAAAAGCTCGACTTTTGAGGCCTTTTGTGTAAGAGAGGTATGAGAGGTGTAAGAAAAACTTGACTTTTGAGGCCTTTTGTGTAAGAGAGGTATGGGAGGTGTAAGAAAAGGTTGACTGTTGAGGCCTTTTGTGTAAGAGAGGTATGGGAGGTGAAGACTTTTGTGGTTGCTTAGAAAAAGGGGTGAAAGTGATGTGTACTTGACATGTGATGGATTGATGAATTGATTGATTGATGGGATTGATGTGATTGATGTGACACATCGTAGAGATTCTCTTAGATTTCGCAACGCGCGACGTTTCCTCGCACCGAACGTTGGCCCACATCTCTTGACCAGGGTATCGCCTCGGCGCGCGAGTCGCAGCGTTGGAACTGCAACGACGGCGCGGTCGCTGTGGTATTGGTCTTGGGTTGAGTCGACTCGGTTTGCCGGCATATGAATCAGGGTCGCGCGTCGATATCGGTTAAGGGTCGAAGGTTGTCGGAATTCGACCGGTAAGACCGCGGAAGTCTACGGAAAGGTATGGACCAAGATACGGGTCTTACACTGTTTCAGCGTCCGGACGCTACACTTGCAGTCACTGTGTGACCATGGTAATGATTGGATGGCCGATCTAGACTGTCCATCGTGTAGGCCTGTACCATATGCCCCAAGGGACGTTGATCTTTTGGATGAAATGCAAGGAAGAGGGGAGTTGGGAGGCTCCGATTTTGACTGCGTAATGGTTATACATGCCTCCGACTTTCAATCTCCCAGATTGTTGTGTAAAGTTCTCCACCGACACTTATGCACCGTCTTCCCTGCCTATAAAAGAGAGAGAACGTGAGAAAGGAATCGACGACGGGTTGTGGATGTGAGTGAAAGGAGAGAAAGAGGATCATCTCGGCTTGGGGTTGGACGTAGAGCAGAGCAGAGAGAGATTGGAAAGAAATTAAAGGGATATGCTTCTTATCAACTATATTTTTCTTCTTTCCAATTGAATCTCTATTACATCCCATGAGTTTTTAATTTCTTAGCTAGGGCTGAGATAAAACCCCTAATTTGAATGATTCTTGTTATTTGTTGATTTCATCTGGAATTGATTGATTTATTTCTTTCTCTAATATGATTAAATGAAAACTCCATACTTCTTCAATCCATGAGCTTACCCAAAGTCTAGATGTGGATGTTGTTTGGAATCTTATTATAGGTGTGCTTGTGTCTGACCATGAACAAATTTTCCTGCAGAGAAAGAAATAGGAGTTTACATCTATTCATGCCTGAACATGAATGAAAAGATGTGATCCTCGAGATTTTTTTCCCAATATTATCATCTGTGATTCATAATCGAGATATTAGATGGTGGATGTGGATTTAAGTGGTTTGATTGATTCTTAATGTTTATATATACATGATAATTGATTTGCATATATTAGGGACAATTGATGTTAAGGAAAAAGTCACTTGTGCTTTAAGAAAATTATACATCCTGTGTGCCTGACTGAGGACACAGATTGTGCTTTATTGAATGTATATCAATCTGAATTAGGGTGAATCAACAAGTAAAATAAGAGTTAGGATAATTAGAGGTGGATTCAAAAGTCTTAGTATTCTGCTTAAGTGAATTTTCCTTCTTGTTCTCAGTTATTTTTCATTGATTTTTGTTATTTTAATTAATAACTAGCTAAACTATTTGTTGGATTAGTTAAGAAGAATTATAAAATTTGAATTGTGACAACCAGTCATCGTGGAAATAATCTCGTAATACGTACCGTGTCTATATCTGATTCGTATACTTGCGAGTTTAAAATCAATTTAAATTAGGTTGGTTTAAATAAAACATCAGTAGACAAAGTGACGAGGTTGCAGTACAAAGTGACGGGGTTCAGTAGATAAAGTGATGAGGTTGTAGTACAAAGTGACGGGGTTCACTAAACAAAGTGACGAGATTGCAGCACAAAGTGATGAGGTATAGTAGACAAAGTGACGAAGTTGTAACATAAAGTGACGGGGTATATTAGACAAAGTGACGATGTTGTAGTACAAAGTGACGGAGTTCAGTCGACAAAGTGATGGGTTGCATATAAAGTGACAGGGTTCAGTAGACAAAGTGACGGGGTTGTAGTACAAAGTGACGAGGTTCACTAGACAAAGGACGAGGTAGCAGTACAAAGTGATGGGGTTCAGTAGACAAAGTAATGAGGTTGTAGTACAAAGAGATGGGGTTCAGTAGATAAAGTGACGAGGTTTGGATTGGATTCAATCGTAATAAATGATAGGCGTGACTCTCTCCTCTGTTTTCCGTGATGGGGTCTACTCGAGTTTTGGATCTGATTCATTCTTTGGTTCGTGCCCTAAAATGATCTCTCCAAATGGATGGACATTGTGGATACAAAACATACATCCCATCATGGTGTATGTGTTTTATCCATTCCGTTAATCTATTTTTACATATAATTTTAGGGGTTGATCTCAAAATGAGAAGGATATAAATCTCATATGGACCACACCACAGGAAAACAATGGTGATTGAATATCCATCATTAAAGTCCTCCTAAGGCCCACCGTACCGTTTATTTGACATCCAATTTGTTGGTTTGGTCATAAAGACTCAGGTGAAGGGAAAAAACAAAGATCATGCATGGATGAAACACATACATCATAGTGGGCCCACATATATAGCACCGAGTGGCAGGGGAGTAGCCAATACGTTTCACCGGGGAAAGCCTTTTGCATGAAGTTCCAGCGCTGAGATGTATGATGGGGTCCACTGTGATATTTATAAGAAATCCAATCCATTCATCCATTTTTTAGAGCTTATTTTAAGACATGTAACCAAAAATTAGGATAATCAAAAACTCAACTGGGCCATACAAGATGAAACAGTGGAGAAAGAAATTCCTACTGTTGAAACCTTCCTGGGCCTCTTGATGTTTATATGCCATCCAAACTGTTTATAAGGTCATTTTTACTAGGATGAAGTGAAAACACTAAAATATTAGACCCATGCAAAACTTTTGTGGCCATATAAATATTTCAATGGTGGACACTAAATTCCCACCGTGTCCTCTCGTGTGGCCCATTTGAGTTTTGTATATACATTAGTTTTGGTATGATGACCTAAAATGATATCTTAAAATGGATGAACGGGTTGGATTTATCACAAACATCGCAGTGGGTCCATCTGAAATCCTTGTGCAGGATTTTACCGCAAAAGGCTTTGGCAGGAAATTTGCTTCCCCATTAGACACGTGGAATCGGATTGCATACCGAGTCTTATGGTATTGAGTAAACTCTGTTGGGGTCACTGTGAATTCTTGTGGTTTATCCACGCCATCTATCCTTTTTTCGGATTATTTTAGGAGTTGAGCCCAAAACTGAAGTATATCAAAAGCTCAAGTAGACCGTACCAAAGGAAAAAGTGGAAGTATTGATTTTCACCATTGAAGTGTTTCTAAGCCCCTAATGATGTTTATTTTTCATCCAAACTGTTCATGAGATCACAAAGACATGGATGAATGGAAAAACAAAAACAAATATCATATTGATATAAAACTTCGGGGGCCCTCAAAAACTTTTTAATGGTAGAATTCAATTCACACTGTTTCAGGTGGTGTGGTCCACTTGATCTTTGGATATGATTAATTTTTGTTGTAAAACCCTAAAATTAGATAATAAAAGAGATGGATGGAGTTGATACAATACACAAATGAGGATGACGGTGGGCTCCACAGATTTTACTCATTATGCTGGCCATACTGAGTTACTCGGCACGCAAACCGCTTCCGTTTAACGTCTCCGTTGTGGTTCTTATTAAATGTACTTTTTTAAATATATTTAAAAATTAATGACGTGGCACTTCCAGTGACGTTGACCAATGAAAACGCTGTGGTCAAGGAGTTCCTTCCTCGAGGAAACAGAGGATCCGCACTCAAAGTGTTAACAGTGTTTGCCGGTAACAGCTGATACGCTCCCCACCATTCTCGAGACTCGGATTGCGTAAGGGAGAACAAAATGCTAAAGTGGACCACGCCAGAGGGAAGAGTGGGAACTGCCCATCGATCATTGAAAACTTATTTTAGTCCATTGAAGTTTTGGATCAAGCTGATATTTGTGTTTTCCCTTCATCCAAGCCTTTGTGATCTTATGAACATGGTAGATGACCAAAAAACATCATAATGGGCCATAGAAAGGTTTCAATGATGGGATCATTGTCCCCACTGATTTATGTAGTGTGGTACACTTGAGCTTTGTATCTGCCTAATTTTTGGGCTTATTACCTAATAGGATCTAGAAAAATGGATCGACAGTATGGATACATCGCATACATCATGGTGGGGTTTACAGAACTTTGCCACGTCAACAAAATCCTGATTTTAGTACCGTATTATAAGGCTAGGCTAACCAATCCGAGTCCTCTCGAGTGTATCATTAACTAACCAGAGCTCGATGGTCCCACCCTTCCTTTTATAAGGGAGTCGACTGTGATGTGTAGGTAATATCCACTCCAACCATTAAATGTGTAATGCCATGGTGGGCCAAGAATTTAAAAATTAGGCTAAGCAGTGCTCCATAGTAATGAAAGTAGTCAGGAGAGGCGTCCACCCTTAAACATTACTGTGGGCCCCTCTTAATCCAAAATCTCATGTTCCACCCTTAAATAGCTTTTTGAATTATTATTATTATTATTATTATTTTTCACACACAACCACACCCCACAGGCCTCACATGGGCATTCGATCCCATGATTTCAGTGTGGAAACAGCAAATGTCTTCCACTGAGCCATGGAGCGGGACCCAGCTCTTTAAACTAGTTGAACTCTGAATTACATGCAATACATGTTTAAAGATACCAAAGCTCATGGCCGTGGAATGCTTCTACGACATACACTATGACGGGTTCTTAGCAGGCATCCCGGGTTCACATCATGGGAGTAGTTGAACTCTGCAATTCTACTGGCCTTGTTCTTGAGCTCATCCTTCACGATTATTCGACGGCAGCATTTGACGCTAACATGATCTAGCTGAGTGCACGAGTCTAGAATGCTAGAAAGGCCTTCACAAGATATAGTGGTCCTGCTGAGGTTGAGCCACTTGAGTTTTGGCATGAATTTCCCTATTGCTGTTGCCATATCTTCTGTCACTTGTAGACCGCCCAAATTGAGACCCATGAGGCTTGTACAAGATTGACCCATTTCTTCGATCACTGATGCGGAGATAGCAGAGCAGGACTTAACGTCGATGAGTTTCAGGTGCTTGCAAGTGCGGATTAGATTGAGAAAAGTGGCTGGTGAAATTCCATCACAATCTCGAAGGGAGATTGACTCAATTGACGGGCATCTAGCATGAGATTAAGTCCAACATAATGCATGTTAATGAATTGGAATTGTAGGACTTTGAATTAATCCCCTTTGATGAAGTTGATGACCCAAAGAAATTCGATCAGTCCATTGGATAGATTTTGATTCTGGTAAGAGACCAAGTTAGAAACAATCCCAATTGGTATTAACGGTGGAATTACATTGGTTCATCAAACAATATCAGGACTGCCAAATTCAGGCAAAAACATGGGAGTGACTTGATCATTTAACTTAGAGGCTATTTGGATGCAAGCAAAATTGCATCCTACACAAATTGTCTTAGTTTGCCTATCTATGGTTTTTTAAATCTGTTTATGCATGAAAAATGAGGAAAATAAAGACAAGACGTCCCCAAAATTAACCATAAGCAATGATAACATGACTCGGGAGTTCTACAGTGTCTTACAAATAGTGAACAGAATAGCCAGTCTATGTCAACATGATACAGTCTTTTTACGCCGGACAACTTCAGGGCCGCAACATTTGGGTCAGTTTCTGACATGGGTCTTGCCTCCTCACTTGTACATGCCACACTACTAGAGTGATGTAGTTCATGGATATCTTGGGGCACCATATGTCCCAAAAGTTATGATTACCAAACAGGTCTTGAAGTGGATTAGTTTCTAATGGTTGAGCAAAGAATAAGTATGGGCCATTGAGATGGCAAACCCCTGTTCCACAGCCCATGTCACCCTTTCATCAATGTTTTTATCAATGTTATTAGCAGCTGGCTTACTGGATTTCTGCCCGAGATTTCTATCGTGCTCAATTGATAGGGCAGGCTACAGCTATCTCTCTCTCTCTCTCTCTCTCTCTCTCTGAAATAACTATTATTGGGCCTGTTTCCCCAACTCATGAAGTGGAATCGGATTGGGTCACACCATGATTTATGCTTGATTAGGTCTTGGTTTAGCTCATGCCAAGCCTTTTTGAACCACTATTAAAAAAACAATGGTTCGAACACAACAAAGCCATATATCTCAACAGTTTTGGTGTTGGTCCAGTGTTTCAGATTATGAGTCAGGGAGCGGATTAGGTGAGATCCTGGATCCACCGAGGTGAGTGGGAATCTTGACTGTGGGGCCCACTGTGATGTATCTGACTACATCCATGCCGTCCATCCATATTGAATGCCCATTTTATGGCATGATCGAAAGAATGAAGCAGTTCCAAATCTCAGGTGGACTATAATACCAGAAACAGTGGTAATCAACCATTAAAAACTTCTTGTGGGCTACAAAAGTTTTGGATCAAGGTGATATTTGGGTGGTCTCTTCATCCAGATCTTTGTAACCTTATCAACAGGTTGGATGGCCAATAAACATTCCGTTGACCCCGATGAAGCTTTAAATGGTGGGGGATTCAATTCAATCACTACTGTTCCTGTGGTATGGGCCACATAAGATTTGGATCTGTTTCATTTTTGGATTGAACTCTAAAACGAGATTTCAAAATGGATGGAAGGCGTGGATTTAAGGCACACACATCACTCTTGACTCTCTGAGCCACACAGTCAGGGGTCCCACCCACCTAATCCGCTCCCAATGAGTCGATTGAAGAATCCAAACCTGTCAACGATCATCTGGACCATTGTGTCGTCAGCAATCGGGCGGACACAAATCGACTTGGCTCCAGCTCCAACATGCCTTATCATGTATTTAGATTCCCTGAACAGCCTCTCTTGATTATCGGCTGCTACGGTTTCTTTGATGTAGTTGTCTACGAATCTTTCATGATGACGGAAGTGGACACGATCCCAGCTCTCTGTATAATGGGCCACGCAGCGCCATGAATGGCACACGCTTGCTACTGATATCAGCGAATCAAAGTCTAGCTTTGAGAAGATTTCGATCAGGGTTCCATCTATCAGCGAAGCCCAACATACACCGGCGGCACGATTATCCATGGCCCACTATGCTTGCTTGCGTGTGCTTTCTCTGCTTCTACCCTTTTATAAAGGGTCATTGCTTCGTTACCAAGCTATCTTTGGCATTGGTATTATCTTTCGAAATTTGTTACAATACATTGTGACCTGTTACAATATGATGCATTGTGAATTTATTACTAGGATTTGGATTCTTTTAATGAACTAGATCGTTCATTTGATAGGGCTCACTTTGGATGGGGATGTCCCCAAAAAATAATTTTAAAATTTAGCTTGCAATTCTTTGATTATATAAAGATCATGATTACCATTCATATTGTCAGTAAAATAGCCAAATTATCAAGGCTTGATATGATTCGTATCCAGCATCAAACTGATACCATCATGTTAATGGCTTAGATCATTGGATGTGAAACCAGATTGAAAGATTAAAATCACGAAGCATCATAATACAATGCACCGGCATGTATTCTAACTTTGGTATTCACAAGCGATGAATCCAAGCATCTGGACTTTTGTGGGGTTTGGATTATGCGCCGCACACATGCTCCAGATGCGTGTGCTTGGATAGAAGTGCCAAAGCATGGGAAACGGTTGCAGCAATGTTCTGATCATTTGAACGTTGACTCTTGATTCTAGATGGTTTATTTGCAGGCCACTTATTAAGAATTTTGAATTATGCTGCTTAGGAGATTTTTTGGGCAAGATCCACACCCTAGCACCGAAACGGTTTGGGCTCAGCTGTCTTCACACGGAAACGGCTGCAGCCTAGCCGTTTTAGTGTAAAGACGGTTGGCTCCAGCCGTTTGCAGGTTCTGGCCAACCAACCTTACGAGCACCACCGTGAAGTCTGAGCCTAATGCCTGTAGAAAGGGAGGCTCGCATTTCAGAACAAAGAGGTGGAGGAACTAGGCAAAGTGATAGAGAGTCCAGAGATGGAACGAGTGTATGGGACCGCAGAAGCACACAGAGTAGAATCAAGTGAAGTAATCCAATCACACCATGAACAACGCAAACACTTCAAATTTATCGTGGAAAAACCTTTTTGGAAAAAAATCACAACACAAAATAACAGTAAACACTATGAAAGCAAAAAATTACAAGAGAAGAGAAAATTCTTTAATTCGAACAACCTCGAATCTCCCTTACAAGCCTTTTAAAATCCTTAGAACGAATTTAAAACCGATAGATACCTCCTAATCCCTCTTACACCCAAATATATAGCCTTTAGAAGAATTACAATTGAAATAGGAAAACGTTCATGGCACCTTCGATGGGACTTTGATGTCATTGAAATTATATCAAAACTGTCCAAAGACAAAACATGGAATGCCAAAAATTCTCGATTGCATCGACTCATCTTTGATGGCATCGAACTTAACCTTCGATGTCATCGAACACTCTTCAGTGTCATTGTAATGACTCTCATTATGTCCAGCAACTAACCGAAGGGAATTCGAAAAATTTTGATGGCATCAAACCTGTCATGACTATTGAATTTACAGATTTAAGACATCTATTCAACAAAGAGTCCATAGAGGGGACAAGAGTCAAGAGCCAAGGAAAGAGTCTACAGAGTCAGAGTCGGGAGAGTGTGAAGAAAATCGATTTGTCCAAGCAATGGTAACATGACTTGAGAGTTCTAGGGTGTCTTACAAATAGTGAATAGAATAGCCAACATGACACATTCAGTTTGTGCCAGACAACTGCAGGACCCCAATATTTTGGGTTAGGTAATCTCTGTTGGAAAAGATACCATGACTTGGAAGCTCAGCTTGGATGGGTCTTGGTCCCTCCCTCGTCTATGTTGAGAACATGCCAGGCCACTAGGTTAATCCAGTTCGTTTATATTGTGGGTCACTATATGGCCCAAAAGTCACGGTTGCCCAACAATGACATGAGTGACCTCAAAGTGGATTAGTTTCTAATGGTTGAATTTTAAGTGTTGTGCAGGATGCCTTGCATTCTACCTGCAGGGACAATTTGGTCAACTGAAAAATTAAGGGGTCGACTGAACCACATTATGATAATCCTGGTTGACCGAAGACTACTTCAGTGGATTCAGAGTCTCTGTTGAAAGCTTGGTAGTTTCTCCTAAAAATCCCTCAAATTGAATGGTCCAATGTATACATATGTCAACCTTCTCTTTTATATCTATATATTTTACAAGCCATAGTGAGATGGTTAGGATTATTTGACTAAGTGTGATTTACAAGCTGTTAGATATTGGTTTGTAGTGCTTACTTGTGGCAACCAACCACTTATGGGCTTGTGGGTGGCCCCCACATAGTTACCTCTGCCATACTCGTAACCTTTTTCCATATCTTTATCTCAAAATTCAAATTTAGATTTGAACAAGAGAGAATTAATGAAATGTGGTGGAGAGTTTGAATGTGATAGAGATAAGCTCTATTGAGTAAAAATTCACTCCCAATCCTCTCAACTCCTTCCTTTATAAATGAAGGCATTCCTTCTATTAAGGTATCCTTACTTTATAAATGAAGCCATTCCTTCAATGAAGGTATCCTTAATCAAGAGAATTTTTCAGAGAGAAGAATAATACCTATTGCCTACCAGAGAGACCTTCAGATGATCTAAACCGTTAATCATATCTGAGTGCCATCCTCACTCTAGAATAGGAGGGGTAATTAGATCCTTTCTGCTCCTTTTGTAGTTAGGCGCCCAAACCCAACTTAAATTGTGTTAGCCATGGTTAAGTCATGGGTCCTACTCTTACCATGAATCGAGCATTCTTAGGGTTACAGTTGTGGTCGAGCCACAAGATACTGTAAAAGTGTAGTGTGCCATTTCTAGTATCCTGCTTCACCATCGAATGTCACACTGGATGGTCCCATTTTGTTGTAAGACATGGTAAAATGATTTGTTTTTGAGCTTGCATGGGATGCAACCTGCCTGTAATCCAAAATTCCCTTGTAAGGCTTAGCTTCATGGGGCCAACCATGATGTCTTTGTTACTTTGTCCATTAGTTGCGCAAGCTCATGTTACATCATCATATAAAAAAAATCAAGTAGATTCACAACTCAACTGGACCACACCACAAGAAGCAGTGTAAATTGAATGCTCACCATTGAAATCTTCTCAGGGGGCATGAAATTTTGGGTCATGCTGATATTTGTGTTTTCCCTTCATCCCTGTGGGAGTCACCTTATGAATGGGTTGGATGGCATATAAGCATCATGTTGAGTCTTTCCATTCCAGGAGATTCCTGATTCAACTCTAACTAGGAAGCTTTTTTATATAGTAAAATTACTAAACAAATAGTAAAAGTATGGCTAATCCTACCCAAAACCCTAATGACTTAAATAAAGATGTTGACTAGACTCAGACTCTTAAAATCATAAAATTAATAATATGGGAATTTATTGAAAATAGTTGAATTTTGAGAGATGTTTATGGATGACAAGCTTCGTCTGATTGACCAAGAAGAAGAAACCCTTACAGAATGGATGATACTAGCCATCAAATATTCCCTTACTGTTACTGTGTTTTTATCTTAACAATACCCTTTTAGGCCCCTGTACTCAAAGGGCTAGGAACATCAGTGTGGGAGATTTTTGAGGAATCATCCACTCACAAGGTTGTATAAGATCAATGGTCTGGACCTCTGAATCATGGGCCCCATTTGTACAAGTTGGTCTATTGGTGCCCCTTCTAGTTCTGATGCACATGGACTTTAGATTTCTCCAACCATTCATGGTACAAAGTAGTCATTGCAATTGCACTCTTTTGGGTCCAACATGGAAAAAGAACTTCAAACTGCAATTTTAGCCTACTCTCTCTATTTGAGCCCACTCTCCTAAACGTAATGTTTGGGTAACTTCAATTTGCTCACTCTATATGGAGCTAATTGTCACAATTCAATTGGTTTGTGCATCTTAATGCAGCCTTAGTACTGCTTGTTTGCGACTTAAAAATGAATTCATCTCATTTTAGTTAGGGATACTTGAAAAAACCTCAACTCTATTTTTATGCAAATTTTAAATATATTCCCTCTATTCCATGGGAATTTTAAACCCCTCTCCTCTGCTTTGGATTATGACATATACCTCTTTCTGTTTTATTGGAATTTTAAACCTCTGTTTTGGAGCATATACCTCACCACTGTTTTAAAGATCCGTGGTAGATTCCCCCATACAAGGAAACATCACTATTATCATTTAGCAATTGACGAACACCCCAAAGATCAAGATAATCCAGCTGATACCACTGTGTGAATTTGGAGGTCTTTGGGTACGTATACATTATTTTTGTATGGTGTGGCCCACCCAATGATTGGATTCGCCTGTTTTTGGTTTCCAATTTTTTTTTTTTGTGGTGGAGAGACCCTACTATGTGGGTTGGCTGCCATTTATATATAAAATGGTAGGCCCCATATACATGCAAAATAAACTCTTAAACTAGGGTGTTTTGCTCATTTTGTATATATTCCTTTGACAGAAGGAGGTTCCTGTGCTAATGCATACAAGAGGGGAGATGTTTACAATTGTCATAAGAAAAATAATTACCCCCTTCAATTAATATCAATTACATATTAGTGATCGTAGTATATATAAATTCTTGATTATATTTTTAATCCTGATGTAGAGCAGGTTGTGGACAGTTTCAAGGCAAAGATTGAACACAGAAGGCCTGTTCGGAGGCGGAAATTATCCTGACCATCAGAACCTATCTCGCAAACCAGAATGTGAAAAATGTATCATATATGAATTTTGGGGTAAGATAAGCTACTTAGATTGACGGTCAAAAGTCCATTTTATTTTCGTTTTTACTATAAATAGTATGTTTTAATTCAATCATAACTTTTGATCCTTAGAGTTTTGGAGTTATACAGAACATGACAAGGGTTTAGAAAAATTAGGAGAATAACATGGTTAGGCCAAATTGGACACTTACTATTTTTGGCCAAAAACCATCAATCAATTTATTTTTGAAGAACAAACTCTCTGAGGAATCCGGAGAGCTCCATGAATTCGGAGAAGTTATCCCTGAGGAAGATGGTGATCGACCTGATCATGTCCTTCCCTACGTCACTAATACATAATTACGATTAAGCAAAATGTGATAAACTCACTTGTAAGTGGCATCAAACACACCCTTAGTATTTGGCAGAGACATAATCTTGCCAGTAGCTGTTGGAAGTACTTGAACTCTGAATTACATGCAATACTTGTCTAAAGAAAGATACCAAAGCTCATGGCCTATATAATTTTAGTTTCTTGTAATAGATGATAGTAGAAACAATCTCTACTGCTATCAACAATGACAGTACATTGATTTATTTTATTTTTTTTTTCTGTTCTAACTAAACATCATTGGGCCTGAATTCCCTAGTTATAGAATGGGACTGGGTCACAGTGATTCGAGCCTGATTAGGCCACGGTTCAGACTGGCAAGCCTGTTTGAACAAGCCAGCTTTCTTAGTAGAGTCCTTACTCATGCCTTAGAGGTAGACTCTCAAGAATTTCAACACGAGATCATGGGTTCGGATACCCATTGTGCTGTGAGTGCGTTTCTTATAAAAAAGAAAAGAAGAATAATAATAAAAAAATCCAGCTAAACTTTCCTCCTTCTATGCTTCCAAATTCCATTCGACTATATGCATTTCTGCAATCATCTATGAATTATTTTGAAGAATCCAAACCTGTCAGCGATCATCTGGACCATTGTGTCGTCAACAATTGGGCAGAGACAAAAGTGACTTCTCCAACTCCAACATGCCTAACCATGTATTTAGATTCCCTGAACAACCTATCTTGATGATCGGGTGTTACGTTTTCTTCCATCTTGTTGTCTACAAATCTTTCATGATGACAGAAGTAGACATAATCCCAGCACTCTGGATAATGGGCCACGCAACGACGCCATGATTGGCAGACGCTTGTGACCGGTATCAGTGAATCAAAGTCTAGCTTTATTTGGATCAGTACTTCTTCAAAGAGTGACGCCTGACATACATTGTCCGCCCTGTTATCCATGCCCCACTATTCTTGCTTACTTGTGTGAACCCTCTCTGCTTCTTCCCTTTTATAAAGGGCAAGGGTAATGGCGTCATTAACAAGCTATGTTTGTTATTATCTTTTGAAATTTGTTACAATACATCATGAATTTGTTACTAGTACTAGTATTCTTTTCCATGAACGAGATAGTTCATGCCATAGGGCTCACTTTGTTTGGGAATGTCAAAATAATAATAATAATAAAATAAATAAAGAATAAGAAAAAGAACATCAATATTTAGCTTGAATTCCCTAACCCTTTCTAACCCTAACCTCCGTGGGGCCCACAGTGACGTCTCTGTTTCTTTGTCCATAAGCTACGCAAGCTCATTTTGATGATTCAAAACTCAAGTGGGCCACACCATAAAAACAGTGGAGATTGAATGATCACAACTGAAAACTTCCTTAGGGGCCATGAAGTTTTGGATTTGACTGATATTTGTGATTTCCTTTCATCCTTGTTTGAGTCACGTTAGGAGCGGGTTAGATGGCATATAAACATCACGAGTGGATCCATTATGGTTTCAATCGGTTGGTGTTTCTATTCCCACTGTTTCGGGTGGGGTGGCTGGTAAAAAGGGTGGACTGAAATGGACCCGGATTACTGCCCAACTCAGACCGAAAATCTCTCTCTATCTCTCTCTCTCTCAATTGCAACTTGAGCCTACTCTACCAAGCATAAAATTTAGGCAACTACAATTATCTTGAGTCTATATGAGGCTAATTCTCACAATTCAATTGGATTGTGCACCCAACTGCAGCCTTAGGAATGCTTGTTTGTAGCTTAAAAATGAATTTATCTCATTTTAGTTGGGGCTAATTGTAAACACATCTACTTTATTTTATGAAAATTTTAAACATGTTTGCTTTCTTTGATGAGAAGTTAAAAAACCTCCCCTTTGTTTCGGATTATGATATGTACTGGCTGCTGCTTTCTGAGAATTTTAAACACCAACGCTCTGTTTAGGATCATATACCTCTCCACTGTTTTAAAGATCAGTTGTCACTTCCCACTGTACAAAGATCCACAATGCATACCCGAAAGTAAAAGCAAATAAATTAAAAAGAAAAGAAAGAGATTGTGGGAAAATACCCAACAATCCTCTAGCTGAATGCCAGAGATCACAAATGCAAGACTGAGAGCAAATTCAACAGTCCTATAGTCTAAAACTAGAGACCACTCTCTCTCTTCAACAACCACCGTGGAGAAATAAGAGAATTTCATAAAGAGAATATTAATCAGCTTGTTTTATTTCATAGGCCATGGGTCGTATTTATAATCAACCTTACAATCTGTAATAAAAGATATGGAATCTAAAAATCTATGAAAATAAGCAAGCACATAAAATAAGAAGATACTCATATAAGGAAAGCATTCTAATTAAGAAAATGCCTATAATAAGAAGATATTTAGATAATAAAATATCTAAAATTATTCCCCACCTAAAATAAAGATATGAAAGAAAGAGAAAATTTACTAATCTACATATTTGAAACAAATGAGAAGTGATGGATGTGGGACGATTGCATCAATCCAGCACCAGTTCCATCTGTTGAACTTCAGGGTAGTACTTGAACTCTGCAATTCTTCTGGCCCAGTTCATGAGTTCGTCCTTCAGGATTAGTCGACGGCAACCGCTAACGCTAACATGGTCTAGCTCAGTGCACGAGTCTAGGATGATACAAAGAACTTCACAAGATATAGTGGCAGCATTGAGGTTGAGCCACTTGAGTTTCCGCAGGAATTTCCCAATCGCTATTGCCATTTCTTCCGTAACTTGTAAACCCCCCAAATTGATGCCCACCAGACTTGGACAAGATTGACCCATTTCTTCGATCAATAATGTGGACACAGGAGAGCAGAAGTTGACAGCACCACAGAACTTAATGTCGATGAATTTCAGAAGCTTGCAAGCTTGGATTATATTGATAAGAGCGGATGGTGAGATTCGATTGCAATATCGAAGGGAGATTGACTCAATTGACGGGCATCTAGCATGCAATTGAATCCAACATGATGCGAGTTAATGAATTGAAATTGTAGAACTTTGAATTAATCTCCTTTGACAGAGTTGATGACCCGAAAAAACCCCACCATTCCTTATGATAGATTTCATTTCTTGCAGAAGATGAAAGTAGAAACAATCTCTATTTCTATCAATGGTGGAATTACATTGGTTCAACAATCAATATCAGACAACCAAATTCACCCCAAAACACTAGAGTGATTTAATCATTTAACTTTGAAGTTGTTTATGATTTTTTTAACCCATCTGTAGATGAGAATTGAGAAGAATAAAAAACAAGCAATCCTCAAAAAACTAATTATAAGCAATGATAACATGACATAGGAGCACTTGGGTCAGTTACAAATATTAAATAGAATAGAAAAGATATTAAGGTCCTATTCTGACAATTTCTATTAGAAAAGATACCATGAATTGGCAGCTCATTCCACCTATCCCTGTCCACAAGACAGAGCATTTGGTAATCTGAGTTAATAAAAAAATCCAAACCTGTCAACGATCCTCTGGACCATTGTGTCGTCAGCTACGGGGTGGACCCAAATGGACATGGCTCCGGCTCCAACATGCTTTATCATGTATTCAGATTCCCTGAACAGCCTATATTGAAGATCTGATATGACGGTTTCTTTGATGTAGTGATCTACGAATCTTTCAAGATGACAGAAGCGGACATAATCCCAGCACTCTGGATAATGAGCCACGCAGCGCCATGAATAGCAGACGCTTGCAACCGATATCAGCGAATCAAAGTCAAGCTTGGAGAAGATTTGGATCAGGGCTTCTTCGAAGAGCAAATCCCAACATACATTGTGCGCCAGGTAATCCATGGCACCCTATACTTGCGTGGATTATCTTTGCTTCTTTCCTTTTATAGGTAATGGCTTCTGGTTTGCAACGCCCGTCGGGAACCGGCAGGAGCATTGAGTGGCCACCGTGATGTATTGGTTTTATCCACACCGTCCATCCATTTTTTATGTATCATTTCAGTATATATTACTAAAATTGGGGAAAATCCAAGAGACAGATGGATCACACAATGGTGATTAAACTCTTACCGTTGAAAACTTCTCGAGGGCCGAGAAGTTTTGGATCGAGCTGATATTTGTTTTTTATCTTCATCCAAGACTATGTAACTTTATGAATAGGTTGGATGGCAAATAAATATCACGGTGGGCCATAGAAAAGTTTCAACGGTAAGAATCATTATCACCGTTGCTTCCTTTGGTGTGGTCCTCTTGAGCGTTGGATCTGCCTCATTTTTGCATTATTAAACTGAAATGATACGGAAAAGTGTATGGACAGTGTGGATAAAACCCGTACATCGCAGCGGCCACTCAAATCTCTTGCCTGTTACTAGGACGGTCGGGGGTAGGACGCAGTCCGCGTCCTCTAGTTTGTTCTTTTGAAATTTGTTACAATACATCTAAGCCAAATAAAATATGATGCTTCAAGAATTAATTACTAGGATTTGGATTCTTTTCATTGATCCAGACCGTTTATGTGATAGGTCTCACTTTGGATGGGTATTTATCAAAAAGGTACTTTTGTATTTTTAAGAAATCCTCTTGAATGTATAAAATTCATAATTACCATTCATACAGGCAATAAAAGAACTAAATTATTAAAGATTGATATACTTTGATTTCTAAGAAACATAAAAATCGATGCCATCATGTAAATGGTTTGGATAATTGGATGTGAATCCAGATTGAAAGGATAAAATCGCGAAGCATCATAGTTCGATGAATCATCCACATGTATTCTAACTTATGTTTCCGTCCTATGCGATGAATCCCGAACTTTTCGGAGTTTGGGGATTATGCGCCGCACACGTGCTTTCAAATGCCGACTAGGGATTTGCTTGCGTGACTGAGTAAACTCTGTGGGGGCCACCGTAATATATGTGTTTTATCTACTCCGTCAATCCATTTTACCAGATAATGTTAGGGCTTGATCATAAAAATAAAGCATATCCAAATCCCAAATGGACCACGTCACAGGAAACAGTGTCTGCCGTTGAAAAATTCTTTGGGGAGACAGAAGTTATGGATCACGGCCCAGCATCAAGAGCTCCTCTATCAAGTTGATTAATACGTTAAATGCAGCATATATTTCATGGGCAATGGTCTGAAATTCCATCAAATCGAATGGTCCAATGTATCCATTGGTTGACCTACTCTTTTATATTTATATATTTTTCAAGCCATAGTGGGATGGTTAGGATTATCTACGAGTGTGATTTACAGGCTTTTAGACATTGGGTCGTCACTCCTACTTGGGGCTACTTGTGGGTGGGTACCACGGTATCCTTTGCGGTTCTTTTCTTAATTTTTTTTTCATTTTTTAAAAATATTTTTTAAATCAAATTTAAATTAAAGCAAGAGAGAATTGGTATTAAGCAAGGATTTCGAATGTGACGGTGATACGAATTTATTATTATTTTTTTAAATTTATTTTTACCCCTCCTGAGAGTCTACCACAGCAGTAAGAGTAAGGACCCAAGGGATACGATTTAAAATTTAGAGATTTTTACCCGAAATTTCGTCTGAGTAATTTACTCTTGAATAACGATCGACCGACAACTAAGGGCTCCCGCCCTCCGTAATCCAATTGCATTTGTCAGGCTACAAAGCTATGTGAACCTCACTTTGATATGCTTTTGAAACCCACACCGACTACCATTTGCATGACTAAATTTTAAGCGAAATGTTAACAATGATTAGAAAAGATGCATACGGCGATACATACTTTTCAAACTGTTTCGCTCTATATGGCCCACTTAGATCACGGATTGTCCTTATTTTTGTGCTCAGGACTAAATTTTGGTGCGGTGTCTTCACATGATCATCACAGTAGCCCTTTTAAAAAATGAATGGTAAGCGTTCATCTCTCACGTGTATTGTTTGATCATCTTATATTATTATTATTATTATTATTATTATTATTTTTATTATTTATTTTATTTTATATACACATATGTAAAACTTCCATATATGTCACCATGATGTATGATGTATGTGTTTATCCACGCGGCTATTCAACTTTTTAAATCATTTTAATGCATGAGCTTAATAATGAGTAGAGGTGTATATGAGTCGATGAGCTTTGTCCAGCTTGGCTCAACTCAATCAGCTTGAGCTCGAGCTTGGCTTAGTCATCGAGCTTGGATTTTAGCTCGGCTCAGTTAGCAGCTTGGTCTAGTTCGAGCCGAGTTTGAGTTTGAATTTTTGAGCCAAGTTTCGAGTTCAAGTGGTCTGAGTTGTCTGATCGTCCAATTGGGCTATAGCCACTTGGCCGATGGTTGGGTGGGGTCTGCTAATCGGATGGACACTGCTTGCCACACCTCGGGCAAACAGACGCTGGAAAAATGTAGAGAGAGAGAGAGAGAGAGGAGAGGAGACTCACTTTTCAGTTGCCGGTCGTCTGGACAGACGTTGGAAAATGGAGAGAGATGAGAGGAATGAGAGTAGTCACCAGTCAGGCGCTGAAGAACGATGAGAAATATGTAAGTGTTAAGTTGTAAATCTAACACCCTAAGTCGTCAAATTTTGTTGTGCCAAAACACTTTAGTATGGTTGACTTGTTTTGATAGGTGGAAAGTTCACATTCAAGTTCAAATTGAAGGAAAGTTCACCTTCATTCGAAGATGAGAGTAGTGTTATCTACATCGACATTATATGTGCTACAAGTACGCATGTTCAACTACAATAACAAGTTGAAGATCATCAAGTTGATGTACTCAAGCTCAAGCGCATCATTACTTCAATCTTCATCTTTAAAGTTCAAGCTCATGTTAAAGCTCAAGATCAAGTCTCAAATTCAAGCTCAAGTATACTACTTCAAGCTCAAGTCACAAGAACAAGCTCAAGTACATTTGCTCAAGTCTTAAGACACAAGTTTGAGACAAGTTTAAGAATTCAAGATCAAGCTTCATGTGCTTCATAGTGTCCTATCTACCGAAGCGATCGATGGTTCAATTTCAATACTCACATTTAACGTATACATGATCCTAAAAAGGCCTTAAGATTATGTCATTAACATTGCGTGTTTGATTTAAGTTATTGTACTTAATTTAGGCTTTGCTTCGACTGTTTCTAGTCTTGGTTCAACTAGTTCAGGCACTAGCTCGACCAGTCCAGGATTTTACTCTAAAAATCGGATAAGGTTGTTTGTTCTTCAACTAGTCGAGTACCCTACTTGACCGGTCGTGGAGTCTGGATCGACCAGTCGAGCAAAACTCGACTCAAAGTCCAGTAATGCAATTTTTATTCACTTGATCAGTCGAGCGCTGTGCTCGACCAGTTGAGCTATAACTCGATCAGTCGAGGGTCTGTTTTATCCGATCACGCCAGAAAATTTGAAATTTCGTTTGGCTAGGACCAGTTAAGCCAAACCTAGGACTAGTCGAGTGAACCGATTTGCAACCTATAAATAATGGACATTTCTCAGAAATTTTCATTCATTCCAAACCAATTCAAGTCACCACTTTGAGAGATAAATCCCTACTATTATGAAGCTATTGTGAGGTATTTAAAATTTGATTTAATAGCTTTTTAGTTATTTAATTTCTTGATCTCATGATTCCATTCTATTTAATTTTAAAAGGGAATTTTGATTTAACCTTTTGTGAGATCTAAGAAATTGAATCTAAGTAGCCTAAGGTTGGATTTTATTTAAAATTCATCTAGACCTAGAGCCTATTCTTTTGTGAGATTAAACATTAAACATTATCGTCTACAAAGAAGTAGTTCTATCTGCTACATCGAAGAACATTCTTCAGATAAGTATTATATTTCAATTTTCTGTATTTTTGGTTGGTGAGATTCAGCCAGGAAAATCTCTATTTGTGGTTTTGATTGAGATCAGCCAGGAAAATCTTAGGGTAAAGTTTTTTACTGCGTAAGCCCATTGAAAAACACATCTGTAAAGGTTTTAAGGTAAACTTTAGAAAACCTCCTTTCTTTGTGAAAGCCAATATCTTGTGGGTGTGGATGTTAGGAGTGGAATAGTTGGGTGGCTATTTCTGAACAGTTGATATACACATACAAACCACTATAATTCTTAGAGTTTTGGTGGATGCTTGTATTTGATTATGTGTATGAATGCTGTAATCCATTTTATGCTTTTATGGTGAATGTTGTAATAGCTAGGTTTATTTCTTTTGCCTCTGTATCGGTTTGAGTTTTTAATACTTATTGACATTTTAGAAATTAGGTTGTCTTACCATTAGCCATTGATTTTTGGTGTAATGTTGTCCTTAAAACAACGTTTGTATCAACCTCTCAATACTTATGCATTTGAGGTTGCATTATATTACTGCTATCTGTGTTATCTTTCCGCATTTTATTTTTATTTGGCATAGTCTTATTCACACCTCTCCCCCCTCGGGACTTGAAGCTCGTCCTTTTCAAAATAAAGTAGACGAGAGTGATACTAGTCGTCGGTTGCCGTTCGGGTGTTGGATAGAGTCGAGTTCGAACTGAGGTTAGGATTTTTAGGGTTGGGCGAACAACCAAGACGAGAGTGGACGTTGGGGGTCAGGTTTTTTTTTTTTTTTAAATAAAATTATTTTAAACGTTCATTTACACACTCAAAAATCAATCCGAGCTGAACCAAGTTGAGCTAGGTCCAGCTCGGACTCGACTCGAAAAGTTTCTCGGACTCGACTCGAAAGTTTCTCGGACTCGACTCGAAAAGTTTCGAGCTCAATAAAACTGGCTCCACTCGACTCGAACACAATTTCAATCTGAATCAAGTCGAATTTTTCCGAGTGAGCTAACGAGCTAACTCAACTCACGTACACCTCTAATAATGAGGTAGATCTAAATCTCAAGTGGATTATACATGCGACACCATAAGAAATATTCGTGATTGAACACCCACAATTAAAAACTTCTTCGGGTTACAAATTTTTTGGATCAAGATAATATTTATGTTTTCCCTTCATCTTGGTCTACGTGACCTAATCAATGGTATGGATGGCAAATAAATATTGCAAGGCCCTAAGAAGTTTTCAATGGCATGCATTCAATCACCATTTCTTGTGGTGTGGTCCACCTAAGATCTGGATCTACTTTATTTTTGGGTTCATGCCTTAAAATGATCTAAAATATTGGATGGATGGCGTGGATAAAGACAGACATCATGGTGGGGTCCACGTAGTTTTACATCACCACCCTAGCTTTGGTGCTGCTGCAGCAGCAAGCAGCCGATTGCAAAAACGACTCCCAACACATTTTTGGGGGGCCCACGCTGATGTGGATACGAAATCTACTTCGATCAGCAGATGTAGTCACATGTTAGAGAAGTCAGGCTTACATGTGATTTGGATAGATCACACAAAACGAAAAAAGTTTGGATGTCCAGTGTCATGATTATTTAAAATCCATTTGAACCATTAAAAGCCATATAGAAAAAATAGTCTTAGGGCACAAAAATCAATATAATCGCGGTATTTCAGATGGGCCATACCAAGGGAAACAGTCTGGAGGATAAGAGTTCCCCCGGACATCTTTTTCAATCGTTTGGCCCATTAGAATCAAGGATGGGGATAGTCTTTGAGCCCTATACCTAAAATGGGTCACGCAGCTGATGGTTGGTGTGAAATTTGGAAACACATTACGGTAGGGTCCACGTAGCTTCTTAGCCAACATGCAATTTCACTTCTCTTGGTTATTGATAGATTCTCTCTCACAAGTGTAAACTAGAGTTTTAATTACCTCCTTTCCTCTACCAAAAGGTAATGTCTAAGATTTTCTCATAATATCACATATTAGAAGGAATTTGGGAGTAAAGTTCCCACTAATGCTAGTTTTCCAAAAACATGGAACCTATTAATGAAGTTAAAATGGCATATTCATACTTATTTAAAAGGAGACGGTGAGACAAATGTTCTAATAAATATGCAATGTTAAAGTATTTTTTTGGTAACATTCCAAGGAATTTTGGAGTAAAAATCTGGTTTGTTTGGATTTATGAAAAGTATGAAAAATGAAATAGTGTTTTCTATGAAACTCATTTTCCATTAGTTATTTCTCACTTTTTATTTTTGTAAATAAAAATAATAATAAAACAAAACTTATTTTCCTACCTACATTTTTAAGAAATACATTTTCATATTGTTGAAGGAAAACGAGCTTCTAAAGAGTTAAAGCTTATTTACATTACTATCCACGTTCAACCACCTCATATGTGCATGCAACATGTCAAATAAGACGACGTCCATCTTCAATTATGCCCTACACGTGCCATTGTACCATGTCCAACTTATCTTATACCTCATATGTGTAGAGAGCCACTAATGTGCTAATGTGCCACATATGTCATCATCCATTTTCTCTCACACTCCACATATGCTATCGTGACACATGTACCACCATTCAGTTTGTGATCCACATGTGCTAAGCACCCCACTTGCTTGAATGCACCACCCGTGCCATTGTCCATTTTCAATTCTCCAAATATGCTACATGCCAATGGTGTCAATATGTACAAATGCTATCATATAGCTTAAGTGTGTCCATTTCAAATGTTCCAATGCATGCCATGTATCACATGTGCCACTATACAACTTTAAATACTTCATATGTACCACACATGCCACAATTCAACTACGTGTGTCACTATTCATCTCTAAGCATCCCACCAGCACATGCCACGATTTCGACTACATGTGTCACTATTCATCTCAAAGCATCCCACCAGCACGGCATGTGCCACGTGTGTAACTACTTAAAATCTTTTCAAGAAAAGGAATTTTGCTTTGAATATCTTACCAAAAAATAATCAATGAAAATATTATTTCTTTTTCCACAGTTTTTTAAAAATAAAAAATTTCAAGAAATACTATTTTCCTTCTCATGTTTTTCATGAATCCACATAAATATCCGTATCCAAACTCTCTTGTCAACTCTTACCATTCCTTTTCTTTATAAATGTAGGCATATGTACCCTCCATCCAGGAAAGTCGCCTTTAGTTGATCTAAACCGTTAATCATGTTGAGGGGCATCATAATTATAAAATCAAAGGGTGATTAGATTCTTTCCTCTCCTATAGTAATTAGGTGCATTACCGGACAAAAGTCTTTCATCTTTAGCTTTGTGTGAAGTTCCCTCTAATTATTTAGATATCGGTGGATTATGGGGCTCACTCATCCAAGCCTTCTACAACCAAGACTAGGCTGGACATTTGGGTTAGGCCTCTTTTGTCATAAATGATCTTGACCATGGAAGTGGGTTGCGTAGTGAGTAAACTCTGTGAGGTTCACCATGATTTATGTATTTTATCCGTTACTTCCATCCATTTTAACAGATAATTTTAAATCTTGAGACCAAAAATGAATCGTATAAAATGTTCAAATGGACCACACCACAAGAAACAATTGAATTGAACTCTACTGTTGAAAAATTCTTGGGGGCCACAGAAGTTTTGGATCAAGCTTATATTTGCTTTTTCCCTTCATCCCTATCTTCATGATCTTATGAACAGGCTGGATGACAAATAAACATCACTGCAGGGCCTAGAAAGGTTTCAACAGTGGAAATCATTATCCCCACCGTTGTTTCCTGTGGTAAGATGCACTTGATCTTTGGATATGCTTCAATTTTGGGATCAACCCCGTAATTAGATGAAAAAGTGGATGGATGGCGTGGATAGACTACATACATTCAAGGTGGGCCCAACTGAGTTGACTCAGTATGATAGTAGCGTCGTACTGAGTTAGGCAGTCCGATTTCCTTGACCACATGTTTTATTGGTTTTCCATAAGGTAACTACCATCCTCAAATGAGATATTTTCTTAGTATCCTAAAAATATTTGTTGCATTCAATCACCACTGTTTCCTGTGGTGTAGTCCACTTGAGCTTTGGGTCTGTTTCATTTTTAGGTTCATGCACTAAAATGATTTACCAAAATGGATGGACGGAATGGATATAACACAAATCAAAGTGCCCCCACTGCCATATGGGAGTCGGCTTCCTCCATTGGAGGATCTTGACCATTTGCTTGAGTCTGCCGTCCTTTCCACTAGTAGATGTACAAGATGGGCCGTAACAGAGAATTTTCACAGTACCAATTGGATTGGCTACGGTAATCTGATAGCGTGGATATTCAATAATGGACCATCACATTATATGGATTGACCAAATGAAGGGGTTAGATATTTATTTTTATTTTGTTTATTTATTTATTTATAACCCCAAATATGAGTTCTAGGTCAGAGTAGTGTTTGGACACAATGGCAGTGTTTCGAGTCAAACTCAGTTTGGGTTATGCTCGAATGTACACTGGAGTTTTTGTGTTCCAGGCCAGCAAATTATAGGCCAAAAGCCTAATCAATCAAAACAAATCTGAAAAAATCAGCTCTTTTATATTAAGTGCAATAAATATTTCACAGGCCAGGTCCAATGTATCCATAGGTCCACATCTTTTATATTTATATATATTTTCCTGAGTGATAGTGAGATGTTTAGGATTATTTGACAAGTGTAATTTATAAGCTATTGGATATTGGCTTGTTGGGGGTTTACCCATGGCAACCACTTATGGTGGGCACCGTGGCAGGGAGTTTGAATATGATCGATATAAGCTATATCATATCCAAACTCTCTCCCAATCCTCTCAGTTTCTCTCTTATAAAAGGAGGCATTCTCTCAATAAAGATATCCTTGGAGATTTTTTTCAGAAATAAAATTGAGAGAATAATAATGCCTAGCTACCGTCCACCAAAGTCTCCTTTAGATTATCAAAACAGCTAATCATATTTGAGACTTATTCTCGCTGTAGAGTATGAAAGGTGATCAGATCTTTTATCCTCTCATTGTAGTTAGCGAACTGCTCGATGGAGTCTATCAATCTTTAGCTGTGTGCGAAGATCACTACAATCATGTAGATACTATGTAGATACTGTTAGATCTTGTGGACTCGTCTATACATCCAGACCTTTCATAAGCAAGACACAATTGGACTTGGCTAAATTGTTGATTAGGCCTATTTGATCATAGATGATCTTGACCACACATTTTATTAGCTTGCTATAAGATGATTAATATAGTTAAATGTGTGTGATTTTATGAGCATCATAAAAATGTTTCTTACACATTATGGGCAGCCGTGGTGGATGCATCATAAAAATGTTTCTTACACATTATGGGCGGCCGTGGTGGATTACTTGGACAATCCAAATGTCCCTTGCAACTAGGAGCATGAGTATAGCTGGTCCTTGCACGATTTCACATGTGCCATCATGTGTAGAACATTGCGATGCTATTCATCAAGTGGCACTAATGTATGTGCCCTGTCTGGCAATTAAACCAAGCCACACCGTGGCTCATGACATGAACCCGTGACAAGGCATCCACATTGTGGGGCCAATTATATTTGCAACTTAACTTCCATGTATGCTAAAAATGGCATTTAACCAGATTTGATTTCTTTGGTTGCAGGGCTGCACAAATTTTGCTTATAATTTCCTACTCAGAATATACATGAGGAAAATGGGCCTTTTGATTGGGATTGTTGTTCTGTTGGACTTTAGGTTGTTGTTGTTCAATCAAATATAAGGTTACAAATGTAAATGAGCGGTTTGTAATTGGTCAAATATTTACAGTTAAGATTAGTATTAAACATGTTAGAGTCATATTTGATTTAGTCGATTTAACGCTTGTGATTCCATGTGCCAAACTAGTCAGTTTAGTCCTTTATTAAAATTATTTTTTATTATGTTGATGACTTTTCTTTCAACAATGATCACAATTTTCAAGTTTCTCAATATTATAACAATAGACTAATAAGATTAAAAACTTAGATTCGATCACTAATTTTATTAATTTGCCTATAAGAATAATACAATTAGTGAAAATAAAATAAATTAAGTAGGTAATATATATATATATATATATATATATATATATATATATATATATATAAAAGTTAGGGAATGCTTAGAGCTCTTCTTTGGATGCTTCTTTTATAAGCATTTGGAAGGCAATGATTTTGCATGATATTATGCATTGTGATAAGATGTTGCTTTTATAAGCTTATGTACGGTAGTGACCATGCATTATATTTTTCATTGCAAGGGTTTTGGATAGTCAATCATGGAAATCTTTTTTAATTTCTCACGTAAATGTAGCGAATTATGTAATTATGTTAGGCTATGTGTATAAAAGATCTCACTTACATCTCTTACAATAATCGAGATGTTGCTTTGGTGGTACTCTATTAATGAATGCTTGTTGAAAGACTTATTTTTATCTAGCATCTAACACTCTCATATGTCAATGTATCTAACTCATTCCTTTAAAGTTAATCTACACCACGTGTCATGGGTCCGGTGTAAACATAGGTAACAATCTAGTAAGCACCTAGAATGGGAAATGATGGCGGTAACAGTCTGATCACTTGAATCGTGGACCATTGATTTGTTTATCTTCTAGATGGTCTATTTTTAGGCTACAAGTTGAGAATTTACAATTGTTCTGTCAAGGATATTATTGGGCTATGACCCACCTATTAAGAAAGATATACGCTGGGCCCTTGATCTATACTATGTGTAAAGAGTGAGCCGATTTGTAGATGAATTCTATCCATGAGGAATTTGGCAATTTGGGGCTCACCCTGATGCGGTAGTGACGTCCAACGGTCCATATATATTCAGTTTTCAATATTAGGCTTAGATCCAGAAATTCAAACCTGATCGAATCACTACCATAGGAAACTGTGTTGTATGACTTAGATTGAAACCATTCATCAGTTGTGTCCCACAAGGATTGTTTGTTTCGAGGATCACCCTTATTAGACAATCCTATCCGAAAACAAGATACAAGTGCTTTGGTCCTTGTGAGCTGTTGATGTGGGTTGTTTTTTACCCATGGCACAGCATCAAGAAGTCTATCTAGTTGATTTAACAAGTATGCAGTGTATATTTCAAAGGCTACCTTTGTTGGTTGGGCCTATTTTATCATATGTGAACTCTGATCTCTGAAATAAAAGTAAAAAGACAAAAAGAGTTTGAGAGAGAGAGAGAGAGAGAGAGAGTGAGAGAGAGAGAAGAGTGAGAGAGAGAGAGAGAGAGAGAGAGAGAGAGAGAGAGTAGGTTAAATTAAAAAAATGTCAAGGTGTAAGGGGTCCGGTTAGACGAAGAGGCTTTTCGAGTGCCAAGTTGTTGAAGCCCGGCATACGATTGGCTAGCCCAGCCGATTGCCGGCATAGTGATGGGCACTGATTGGCTAGGCCAGCCGATTGCCGGCATAACAATGGGCACTGATTGGCTAGGCCAGCCGATTGCCGGCATAGCAATGGGCACTGATTGGCTAGGCCAGCCGATTGCTGGCATAGGCATGGGCATTGATTGGAATTGAAGAGCAAGGTAGTAGAACTCTGCAATTCTGGTGGCTCTGTTCTTGAGTTCTTCCTTCATGATCAATCGATGGCAAGATTTGACACTAACGTAGTCTAGCTCAGTACATGAGTCTAGGATCATACAAAGATCTTCACAAGATATAGTGGCACCGTTGAGGTTGAGCCAATTGAGTTTCGGCATGAATTTCGCTATTGCTGTTGCTATTTCTTCCGTCACGTTTATATTGCCAAAATTGATCCCCACCAGACTTGGACAAGATAGACCAATTTCTTCAATCAATGATGCGGAAAGGGTAATAGAAGAGCAGAACGTAATGTCGATGAACTTCAAGAGCTTGCAAGCTTGGATTAGATTGATAAGAGCGGATGGTGAGATTCGATAATAATTTCGAAGGGAGATTGACTCAATTGACGGACACCTGCAATTGGATCCAACATGATGCAAGTTAATGAACTGAAATTGTAGGACTTTCAATTTAATTTCCCTTGATGAAGTTGATGAACCAAAGAAATTCGACCATTCCTTACGATATATTTCGTTTCTTGTAGAAGATGAAGGTTGAAACAATCTCTATTGCTATCAATGGTGGAATTACATTGGTTCAACAAACAATATCAAACATCCAAATTCACCCCAAAACACTGGGTAATATGAGTCAATCTAAAAAATCCAAACCTGTCAGCGATCCTCTGGACCATTGTGTCGTCAGCTAAGGGGTGGACCCATATGGACTTGGCTCCGGCTCCAACATGCTTTATCATGTATTCAGACTCCCTGAACAGCCCATATTGAAGATCTGATATTACGGTTTCTTTGATGTGGTAGTCTACGATTCTTTCATGATGACAGAAGCGGACATACTCCCGGCACTCTGGAAAATGGGCCACGCAACGCCATGAATGGCAGACGCTTGCAACAGATATCAGCGAAACAAAGTCAAGCTTAGAGAAGATTTCGATCAGGACGTCTTCGAAGAGCGAATCCCAACACACATTGTGCGTCCGGTAATCCATGGCCAGCTATACTTGCGTGGGTTCTCTTTGCTTCATCCCTTTTATAAGTGGAGACCGGATCCCTTTTTTGCCACAGGCCGGATTTTCCTGCTTCTTGCTTGTTATTATCTTTTGAAATTTGTTCCAATACACCTCAACGAAATAAAATAAGATGCATCGTGAAATTATTAATAGGATCTGTGTTCTTTTCAATGAACCAGACCGTTCAAGTGATGGGGCTCACTTTAGATAGGGATGTCCCAAAAAAGAAATTTTAGGATTTAGTAAAAACTCTTTGATCATATAAAGGTTATGATTACCGTTTGTAGGGATACTAAAAGAACCATATTATCAAAGATTGAGATAATTTGATTACTAAGCAATATACAAATTGATGCGATCATGTAAATGGTTTGGATCGTTGGATGTGAACCCTGATTGAAAGGATAAAAATGTTAAGTACCATAGTGCGATGCATCATCGGCATGTATTCTAACTTTTGTTTCCGCCGTATGGCCCGTATCCAAAGAATCCCGGACTTTTTTGGAGTTTTGGATTATGCGCGGCACACGGGCTTTCCAATGCATGCCGACGAAGGATTTGCTTGGAGGGGACGCGGATTTCCTGCGAAAGTCGTTCGCAGGAAGTTCTTGCGCTGGAAACTCGGGTGGCGCCATTTTTTAAGTTCATTTTAGGACATGATGCCAAAAATGAACTGTTTCCAAAGCTCGAGTGGAAAACATGATAATTGAATATTCACAGTTGAAATATTCGTGGACCACAACTGTTTCGCATCATGCTAATATTTGTGACTTTAATTCATCCAAGTAGTAATGAAGTTATTAACGGTATGGATGTCACATAAACATCACCGTTGAATCAACGGTAGGAATTTCCCTAACCACATTTTCCTTTAGTACAGCCCACTTGGGCATTTTTCGCATCATGCTTTAAATTAACTCACAAAACGGATGAAAGATGATGATTTCTTACCAACATCACAGCGGGCCCCACCTAAGTTCCCGGCGCAGGAACTTCATTAGTAGGAAATCCGCATACGCACTGAGGGACACGGATTTCCTGTGAAAGACTTTCACAGGAAGTTTCGCGTTGGGTACCAGGTGGGGCCCACTGTAATGTTTGAAAGAAATCCTCCCTGTCCGTCTGCTTTTTGAAATCATTTTAGGACAAGGCTCCAAAAATAAACCGTTTCCAAAGCTCAAGTGGGCTGCAAACATGATAATTGAACGTCTACAATTAAAATATTTGTGGGCCACAAGTGTTTTAAATCATGCTAATATTTATGATTTCTGTTCATCCCAGTAGGAATGAAGTTATTAACTGTATGGATGGTACGTGAACATCACTGTCAAAACTAGGTAGGTTTTGAGGGTAGAAATTTCTGTAACCACATTTTCCTCCAGTGCAGTCCGCGTGAGCTTTGGATACAGTCCATTTTTTGCATCATATACTGAAATGAACTCACAAAACTAATGGTAGATGAGGATTTCTCACCAACTTCACAGTGGGCCCCACCTGGGTTCCCAGCGTGGTAACTTAGTGCAAAAGGCTTTACAGGGAAGTTCCTGAGCTAGGAACCTACGTAAGATCCACCATGATGTTTTTGATAAATCTACCACATCCATCCATTTTGGATCCAAGACTCAAGTGGGCCCGAAGGAGAGAATTGAACGTCCACAGTTGAAATACCCATGGGGCCACAAAAGTTTTAAATCAGGCTAGTATTTTTGTTTTCAGTTCATCCTAGTAGGAATTTCGTTATGGACGGTATGGATGGCATGTAAGCAACACTGTCGACCTTGGGAAGGTTTCAACGGTAAGAATTTCCCTGCCCACCTTTTCTTTTATTGTGGCCCACTTGAGTCTCCAAATTATTTTTGGCCTCTTGTCTTAAAATGATTTAAAAAAAAAAAAATAGCCGTAGTGAATTTATCAAAAACATCATGATGGCCCCACATAAGTTCCTAAGAAATGCATGTCCGTTACTAGTAAACTCTATGGGACGGACCATGATATATGTATTTTATCTACTCTGTCTATCCATTTAAACAGGGCTTGAGGCCAAAAATAAAGCATGTCCAAACCTAAAATGAACTACACATGAATCAGAGTGAATTAAGGGCGTGTTTGGTGCATCGAATTTACCGTTGAAAAGTTCTTTAGGGGCCACAGAAGTTTTGGATTTAAATGATAATTCTTTTTTACCTCCATCTGTCTTCATGATCTTATGAAGAAGCTAGATGGAAAATAAACATCCATCAAATTGAATGGTCTAATGTATCCATAAGTTAACTTCTTTATATTTATATATTTTTTCAAGCAATGGTGGGATGGGTTTTTAAAATAAAAAAAAAAAAATCACACTCACGCCGTAGTGGGACCGGACCAAGAGCAAGGACCCAGGGATGGTTAGGATTATCTACAAGTGAGATTTATAGGTTCTTGGACCTAGGCTCGTCAGTCTTACTCGGGGCCACTTGTCGTTGGGTGCACGGTATCCCCTGCAGTGCTTTCCTTAGATTTATTTTATTTTATCTTTTTAAAATAAAAACTTTAAATTTAAATGAGAGAGAATTGGGACGAAGTAGGGATTTCGAATGTGATGGGAATAAGAATTAGAGATTTTTAACCGAAAATTCCTCATGTAATCATTTCTTAGGTTACAAAGCAGTGTGATGTGTTTTTGAAATCCACACTGACCAGCAGTTACAGTTGCGTGACTCAAATTTAAGTGTATGGCTAAAACATGATTAGAAAAGGTGCATACTGCAATGCACGCCCACCAAACTGCTTCTCTTGACGTGGTTCACTTAAATCACATAGTCTTTATTTTTATAGTCAGGTCTAAATTTTGGTGTGGTGTCTGATCATTTTTTATTTTATTTTTTATTTTTGGATTAGCTTGTTAGTACACACCCAGTACACACACTCCATGTTAGCCACCCCCGCTAGGGATCGATACCAAGACATCGAGTGTTGACCACATCATGGCAGGCCTTATAAAATATCAACTGTGAATGTCTATCTCTCAAATGTTTCGTTTGATGTGGTCAATGTAAATCAACAATCATCCTGATAGTTTGGCTTTGGACCTAACGTAGGATTACACGACCTCCCACAGGCATTATAACTTATTTCTTCTTTTTCTTTTATTTCTTTTATTTTAATACATAAAGCTAAGCCGCCTTCAATCAACCCGGAGAGCGACGGAGTCGGAGTGCGGCACGCAGGCCCAAAGGCAGCGTACGGCGATGCACAACCTCCATGGATCACCATGGTAAAGCCTAGTGATGTAAAAGGTAAATTAGACTTCTTTCCTTTTCAAAAGTAGATTTTGATAAATATGTAATCTTAAACCATTTTCTTGTAGGAAGCAGATCGCGTCCTACCCAATCTGTCCCGGCAGGGATCTGTGGGGCCCACCGTGATGTAAGTGTTTTATCCACGCTGTTCATGGATTTTCTCAAATCATTTCAAGGTATATATGTAAAATCGAAGCAGGAACACAGACACAGGAGGAAGCTGCCGTGATAATGACACCCACCGTTGAAACCTTTCTAAGGGCCATCGTGGAGACACAGGAGGAAGCTGCCGTGATAATGACACCCACCGTTGAAACCTTTCTAAGGGCCATCGTGGTGTTTTTTTTTTTTTAATCATCAAACCTATCAATAATGTATGTAGACGTGGATAAAGTGTGAAAACAAATATTAGCTTGATCCGAAACTTCTCCAGCTCCCAAGAAGTTTTTAATGGTGGACGTTAAATCTCAATTTTGGGGTCCACTTAAGTCCTGTACTTTGCTCAATTTTCAGCTCATATTTTAAAATGATCTGAGAAAAGTGATTAACGGCTTAAATAAAACATTTACATCATGGTGGGCCCCACAGAGCCCTCCGTCTGGGAGGGGGTAGGACGCAATCCACGTCCTTTATTGTAATAATAAATTAGTAAGAGTAATTTTTGAGAGAGAATTTGGATCTTAGGATTCCTTTTTCAATTATTAATTAATTAATTTATTTTTAATTCAAATTTAAATTTAAAGGAGAGAGAATTAAGAGGCAAGGAATTTGATTGTTGTGATACGAATAAGAAATGTGTAGTCGAGATAGACAAACGGTTGAACAAAAGTTGGTGGTTGATCAATGGTCGAAAATGTCTAAATCTGAAATTTCACCTTTTGCATCAAAAGGAATGAATTGAAGTTAAGGTGGTTATCATTCAATGGTGTAAAATTATAAATTGGGATCTAAATTTTGTATAATATTGTAGTCATATGAGGCGAAAGTGTGGTCCAAATTCAAGTTGTGATTGACGGTGTAAAGTGAGTCAATTAGAAGCTTCACATTTGGAAAGAGTTGGTAAGCCTAAAATGGATAACTTCGTAGATAAAGGAAAAGCCTACTAAGGTGGGGTTGTCATATTTCACACTTGATCTATATGATAGAAAATTCAAGTCATTCAGGAAAATATCCTACTAAGACTATCCACAAGCTTTCTTCACTCAATGGACGCCAAAATCAACGGTTATAGGGCTCATTTATTAATTGGGCCACTTTTACAATAATTTAAGGTCTGAAAATCAACGTGTATGGTTAATTGATGATAAATAGGCATAGTGTAAAATTTTATATGAAACGGATGATGGGAACCATTTGATCTAGAATTCAAGTGTAAGGTTAATGACATCAAGTATTTACGATTTTGCCATATTTTATTTTTCTAACTTCCACCGTCTGTAACGTCGGACTACACCATCCAAATGCATTGAAATTTGACAGATATTTTTTTATTTTTCATTCTCTTTTCATCGCCCCATTTGGGTCATTGATCACTTATAGATGACCAAGATGCCTTTTTAATGGCCTATACTGCCTCGAGGTCTAAATTAATACTTTCATATATCTAATAGAGAATTTAACTGGTAGTTATGGCATATACCTTACGATCTTCAAACTGAGTTGTTCATTCTAATATTTAGACTGCTCATTTGGCAGATACAAATATGATAGACGGTCAGATGACATGTTAAAAATATGAAAACTTGATGATTAGTAATTTGATCATGTATATAGATGGTCGTACGATCAGTTTTATAGTGTCAAGATGGAGAACATGTATACCATTAGATTCAAGTGACTCGTTCATATATGTAAGTTTCTCGAATTGTAGTTCTGATTGTAGGTTAAGCATATTCCTAGGTAGTGAACAAGATGAACGGATCAGAATCTCAATTTGATATGTGTACGAGTGGATGTAGATATCAAGTAGTTAGTTTAATATGATCGGGTGGTCTAAATTCAGAGTGGACAGTCAAATATCTTTACCTATCGGTGGATAGTTGACTGAACGGTTGGTGATAATAAAAAGGTATGAATACTTGGATATATGATGATCTTGTCTTAAAATCAATGGTCGGATGGCTTGATATATGGATGAAAATCATTCTCAACAGTTAGATTCATGTTGGAGAATATATGTAAGGTTGAGATAGCTAACTTGGTATCATACACATGTACATACAAGTTAAACTTCATGGTGACACTCATGACACTCGAGAACTTTCAATACTCGGGTATTGAAAAGTTCAAGGTGTTGCAGGTGTGCTCCCACCTTTCTCTAAAAAAAGGTGGATTTCTATGATTGGTGATGAAAACCCAAATGTAATAAAGTATGTTAAAAGAATAAAAATGTTTTATTGTATGATGGTTATCTTTTAACTGAAGGTCTTCTAAGCCAAAGAATTTACCTTTTAGGAGATGTAATACTTTTTTGAAATACTTGTTTTCTACTAATGTATTATTAGGAGAAGAATGGGTATATTTATCAGTGAGAGAAGGTATCAATTATGGTTTGGTTAATTTAAAAGGAAAAGAAGAAAAGAGAGAGAAAAAGAATGACAACTTCATACTCTGGCAATGTGACTTAAGATAATTATATTAAACCTTAAGCCAAAGTGTCTACCAAATCTACTCCAATCTAAAAGGCATAAAGAGTTGCTTGACCCTTTCTCTACATTCAAACCTAATGTTAAGAGGTCCGAAATGATCATTAAGAGGGCCTTATGTTTCATCGATATATCCCAGTTCACATAAAATAAATAAGCCTCCTCATTTTGATGTTGAGGGTTTTTTTTTTTTGTTTCTAAAAGATCACGCACTCTAAACAACTTCAACGTAAATGCGTAGTTTTCCTTGTTTAGAAGTGTATTTTTTGTTGGGATAGCACGGAAGCAAATCTAAATTCAAATCAAACAAGAGGAAATCAAAGCAATCCAAGCACATGGAGAACAGACGAATTTATGTGAAAAAACCTTCGCGGGAAAAATCCATGGCACAAGGCGATAAGCAATCTACTATAAAAGTAATATTACAAGAAATGGAAGCACTTACACCGATGTGAACCCTTCGAATCTCTTCAAAACCCTTGCTTTTTCTCTCTAAAACGCTTAGGAATATCTTAGAATCCCCTTAAAATACTCTAATCTCAATTACGCCTGATATATATAACATAACGCCCGGAATAAGAAACAGATCATGCACTTATGAAGAACCGCGCGCGCCATCGACCGATCAATCGACATCAATTGATTAGTGCTCAATCGATCAAACAAGCCATGTTTGATCAATCGAACATGCCAAAAACAGTTGAAAGAGTTAATTAGAATTTGTCAAATTCTGTCGATTGATCAAGACTGTCCAAAACTTATCTAAAGGCCAATATGTATAATTTGAGGTTCACTCGATTGGCCACTTGATCAATCGAACCCATGTTTGTTCACTTGATTAATCGACTAGGGTGGTCGATCGATCGAACCCTTGTTTTATGTACAGGGTAAAGACATCTGACAACATTTTCAAAACTTGTTAATGAACTTTAAAAATACTTAAGATGATTTTTATTTTTTTTCAAGAGAATGATTTACTTTTCATATACCAGGTAATATTAATATTTGATGGTAAAAAAGTAATTTTCACTTTTTTGCATAAAGTAAAATATGATTCTATTTGGGAGCTTGAAAAGTTAAAAAGAGAGAAATTGACATTTCTTTGAAAGCCATGTAACGAGAAATATAGGAAAAAAGGAAAGGGTAGGGGAATTTGTTTTAAAAGGAAATCTTCTATGAATTTTAATAATAATAATAATAAAATGCCATGTTTAGGAGCTAAGAAAGTATTTTGGGTGGAAAATTTTTTTTCAAGAAAATGGCATTTTCCTTTATTGTAAGTTCACATTTTGGTGCAAAACATTTTCTAAGAAATCTTTTTCATAGAAGAAGTCCTAAAAAATATTTCCAAGCATCTCATAAAAAAATAATAATAATAATAATAAAAAATAAAATAAAAAATAAAAAAATCACCTTTCCAAATGCTTACTTGGAAAATAGCTTTCAAAGAAATGTCACTCTTTTTTCTTTCATTTTCCAAGCTCCCAAGGGGTCCATATGAGGGATTAGAAAATGAAAGAAGAGATTTGCATTTTCTTTGAAAGTTATTTTTCAAAAAAGCATTTGGAGAGAAACTCTAAAAGGAAAAAAATAAAAATAAAAATTAGGGAAAATTTTAGTATCAAAAGGTAAAAAGATGAGAAAAAGTAGACTTAGTGATGGGGTTTTCTCCTCGTCAGTTGACCAATCAAGAGCTTCACTCGACCGGTTGAGGGTGCTAGTCGACCAGTTGAGGAGTGGCTCGACTCGAACTCCGGCAAGTTTGGTTGGTATTTTTTCCATGCTGCTCGACCAATCAAGAACTCTGCGCAATCAGTCGATGTTACGCAGATTCATGTCCAAATTTTGTGCGGACTGCGAAAATTTGAGGCGATTTTCACCATAGTGCGGAAGGGAGGTGCCTAAACTATAAATAGTGGTTCCTAGGGCTTTTATATGAAATGCAAGAGAGCTTCCTAAAGCTTTACAAGGGTTTGCTAAAGAGAGATAATGCTCATAGAGGTGATCTAATGTGCATTTGATATCTCAGCATTTTTATGTCATAGTAATCAGTGAGATCTATCCGTTTTTCTTTATTCTCTTATTGTTTATCCACTCCTGCGTGAGTGAAAAAAGTTTGATCCAAGCATTATGTGCCTGTGATCAGTTGTAACATTCTACTTCATAGTGGATTGTTGATCTGGACTAGGTCCCGCGGTTTTTACCTCTTTTAAGGTTTTTCACGTAAAAATCTCTTGTGTCGTGTAGTTTGTGCTTTGATTTATTTCATATCTTTATTATCCCATAATTTTGGTGTTTTTTGAGAGGCTAGATCCTAAGATTTTGTGCATAGGCCCCCAACAAAGTGGTATCAAAGTTAAGTTCATTGAACGGAAAGAGATCAATTCTGAACTATGAAAGGTGGCTCATCAAGGATGATTAGCCTCAATGTTCTAACTGGACCATATGGAAGGCTAAGATGAAGAACTTGCTTTATTACAAGGACTTATATTCTTCAATTCAAGGCATATCAGTAAAGTCTAAGGATATGACAGATGATGACCGGAAGAAATTGGACCGAAAGGTGATGGGGTTTATTAGACAATGGTTGGACGATTTCGTATTCCACCACGTGTCTACGGAGACCTCACCCACTAGCCTATAGATGAAATTGCAAGGGTCGTATGAGAGGAAGATAGTCGGTAATAAAAAATTTCTGATACGACGACTTGTGAATCTCAAGTTCAAAGATGGTGGTTATGTGGCCGAGCACATGAATGAGGTCAGTAATATATTAAACCAACTCTCCGCTATGAAGATGGTCCTAAATGATAAATTATAGGCTTTGTTATTACTTAGTTCATTGCCTGATAGTTGAGAGACATAGGTGGTGTTTCTAAGTAACTCCACACTAGACGGAAAAGTATCCATAGAACAAGTAACTAGCTGTCTCTTCAATGAGGAGATAAGGAGAAAGTCTCAAGGGTCTAATCACCAAGAGGCCCTTATGACATAAGAACGGGGGAGAAGAAAGAACAGAAAAGGCGGGAAGGCCCGAGATAAATCAAGAGGCAAGTCGAGCACCAAGAAGAACATTGAATGCTAGAATTGTGGCAAGAAGGGCCACTATAAGCATGAATGTAATAAGAATAAGAACGATAAGAAAGGAAAAAGAAGATGAATCAGATTCCACTACGGTCACTTCTGATGGCAACGTTGTAGTTATTCTTTCTACAAATTATGATGCTTGTCTCATGGCTATGAGTCTGTACACCGACTGGGTGATAGACTAAGGAGCCTCGTTTCATGTTACTCCACGCAGAGACTTCTTTATAAGCTACAAGTTAGGTGATTTTGGGACCATGAAGATGGAAAATTATGCCGTATTGAAGATCGTAGGGGTCGGTGATATTTGTACGAAGACCGATGTGGGCAGTACATTGGTTCTCAGGGATGTGAGGCATATTCCAAACCTTCACCTCAACTTGATGTTGACGGGAAGGCTGGATGATGATGGTTATGAAAGTCATTTTGCTGGTGGACACTTAAAGCTCATCAAGGGTTCGTTGATCGCAGCCAGTGGAAAGAAGTGTTGCACCCTTTACAAGGCAAGTGTCAGTGTGTACAAAGGTAGATTGAATGTAGCGGAAGATTCAGTTATTGACATGTGGCACAGGCATTTAGGCCACATGAATGAAAAAGGGCTTCAGTTACAAGCGAGGAAGCTACTCCTTCCAGACGTAATAGGCATACCCCTAAAAACTTGTATTGATTATTTATCAAGGAAACAGCATAAAGTTTTATTTGTTAAATTTATTTCTTATGTTAATAAAGTGCATGCATTAGATTTGGTTTATTTTGATGTTTGTGGTCCTATAAGGACAAAAACATTAGGTGGGGCATTGCATTTTGTCACTTTTATAAATGATGCATCTAGGAGGGTTTGAGTTTATGCTTTGAAATCTAAGGACGATGTCTTTGGTGTGTTTAAATTGTTTCATACTATGGTTGAGAGAGAGACAGGTAGATCATTGAAGTGCATCCGCACTGACAATGGTGGTGAATACATCGGTAACTTTCATAAGTATTATAAGTCCCTGGGTATACGGCATGAACAGACGGTGCCCAAGACCCCCCCGCATAATGGTATGACTGAGCAAATGAATTGCACCACTGTAGAGAGAATCATATGCATGTTATCTCATGCGAAGTTGCCCAAGACATTCTGGGAAGAAGTAATGCACACGGCAGTGTATTTAATAAACAGGTCTCCATCAGTCCCGTTGAATAGAGAAGTACCTAAAAAGGTGTGGACCGGACAGAATCTATCGTACAGTCATCTCAGGGTGTTTGGATACAGGGCATCCGTTCATGTACTAAAGGACGAGAGGTCTAAGCTCGATATAAAGATCAGACAGCGTGTGTTCTTAGGATTCGGTGATGAAAAGTTTGGTTACAGATTGTGGAATCCGACCGAGAAGAATCTCGTCAGGAGCAGAGATGTGGTTTTCTTTAAAGATCAGTGTATAGAAGACATTGAAAAGCTAGAGAAGAACCAACCTACTTCAGGTGAGACAGAGTACATGAATCCAGTTATTCCTCTTATAGTGCCTGATAACGAGGGATTACAGCAAAATGCAGAGGACAAGGAAGTTCCTACAGAAGATGGACCGGAAGAGCAGCCCCCACTTGATCCACCTGCTGAGCCACATGTGAGAAGATCATCTAGGGATAGACAGTCGTTTAAGAGGTACTCGCCGCATGAGTACATTATGCTTATTGATGGGGGAGCGCCAGAAGATTATTCTAGGGCCCTAACCGACAAGCATAAGGGGGAGTGGTTGAAAGCTACGTAAGAGAAGATGAAATCTTTACATAAGAACCACACCTATGATATAGTAAAATGGATACTGCGGTATCTAAAAGGCTTATCCAAGTTGAGCCTATGCTATGGTGACAAAAAAGCTGTGTTAGAGGGGTACACAAATACAGATATGGCCGGTGACATAGACTCCAGAAAGTCTACATCGGGGTTCATGTTCACGTTTGCAAGAAGAGAAGATGTTGAGTACATTGAAATCAAGGGCAAAGAGTATATGGTGTGTAGGCTGAGGAAGAGCTTGTATGGGTTGAAACAAGCTTCACAGCAATGGTATAAGAAATTCGACTCACTTATATTGAAGCATGAGTATGACAAAACGGAGTCGGACCATTGTGTTCACGCGCAAGTTCTCAGATGACGGATTTCTCCTGAGTCGAAAAGGGAAAAATTTGATGGGGTTTTCTCTTCATCACTTGACCGATCGAGAGCTTCACTCGACCGGTCGAGGGTGCTAGTCGACCAGTTAAGGATTGGCTCGACTCGAACTCCAGTGAGTTCGGTTTGTATTTTTTTCATGCTGCTCGACCAGTCGAGGACTCTGCTCGACCAGTCGATGTTACGCAGATTCATGTTCGAATTTTGTGCGGACTGCATAAATTTGAGGCGACTTTCGCCATAGTGCGGGAGTTGCCTAAATTATAAATAAGGGTTCCTAAGGCTTTTCTAAAGAATACAAGGGGATTTCCTAAAGCTTTACAAGGGTTTGTTAAAAGGTTTAGGGCTATCAAAGGTGTGTGTGTGTGTGTGTGAGAGAGAGAGAAAGCTTATGGAAGGGAGGTTATGCTCATAGAGGTGATCTATTGTGCAGTTAATATCTCAACACTTCTACGTCCTCGTAATCGATGAAATCTCTCCATTTTTCTTTATTCTCTTATTGTTTATTCACTCCTGCGTGAGTGAAGAAGGTTTGATCCAAGCAGTGTGTGCTTGTGATTGGTTGTAATGTTTTACTTCATAGTGGATTGTTAATCTGAACTAGGTCCCATGGTTTTTATCTCTTTGAGAGTTTTCCACATAAAAGTCTCTTGTGTCGTGTGATTTGTGCTTTGATTTATTTTATTACTTTATTATCCCATAATTTTGATATTTTTTGAGAGGCTAGATCCTAAGGTTTTTGTGCAAGTCCCCCAACACTTTGAAGGTTTGGTTTTTGTTATATGCAATGGAGACCAAGAATTGCACGTGTTAGGAGTGAATTGGCACATGTTAAAAGCAGTAAAAGGGTAAAGGAAAGGATCAAAAGGATGTGCATGGAAGTAGCTAGAAAAGACTTATACAACCTATGATCTAATTAAAGGTTTGGTCTTGGATAGAGTGAAATGACAAAATAAGATTCATCTACACAGTCGACAATTAATTTGGATAAGGCTTAGATGATGATACGTGACACATCCATGAGCCCCACTTATAAAATTGAAAACCATATCATAGAAATTCTCACGTGGAGTATTTTGGTTCACTATTTCCTATGCTTCCCATTCTATAATATTTCTTACAAATGCACCATAACACTTTTGAGTACCCACACCACGGGCACCATTACACTCAGTGTCACACATCTAACCTGGAATGCTTGTTGGACATCTAAATCATACATAAGATCGCCGACACATATGACCTCACATAAAGATTAGGTTGCTCATCAGGTGGGCCACAATCATATCAAAGCAAAGGACATTTGAAAAAGATGGCCCACAATCTAGAGCCTGTGAGGTGACTGAAAAATGCTACGTCTTTCTGGCTTGAGAGTTGTAGCACTTGAAGTGATAATGGAAAGGCATCCTGAGGATATCATCTCCTCAGGTGGCCAAGATATACTCCAGAAGGATGTTTTGACACACACTTCTTGCAACCGATGACTAAGATTGCGAAGGAAGTCGTATTTGCATTGTCAATGGCACTTGCTTGTATTTGGCCTGATCTAGAATCTCAGTCAACCATGCCACATGTAGCACAAGAGCTTGTCAAACACCTTTCTCTCCGCAGACTTTCCATGCATTTTGAAGAATCTCATGGTATAATTGAATGGATGAATTAAACTCTGGAGAAAGGAATTTTTTTGGTAAAATTTCGAGTGTGTAGAATGAATAATTGCTAGGATTCGAGAGCTGATGCGGCCTGATTTCTTCACCCAACCAGTCGAGAGCCTATTCCTACAGCTGTTATGACGGGGATTGCCTAGTGACGTTTATCAGTGTCCAGTAGCTACTGGAAGGTGCTCTGTGGGCCCTACCATGATCTACTATATTTTATCCATGCCGTACATCCATTCTTCTAGATTATTGACCAAAAATGAGATAGATCTAATTCTCATGTAGACCATACCACAGGAAACAATTGTTATTGAACACACCCACCATTAAAAACTTATTAGGGACCACAAAAGTTTTGGATGAATATGATATTTGTGTCTTCCCTTCACCTAATTTTTTGTGACATAATCAACAGGTCAGATGACAAATAAACATTACTGTAGGCCCTAGGAAGTTTTTAATTTTGGGCATCCAATCACCATTGTTTTCTTGTGGTATGGTCCACTTGTGATTTGGATCTATATTATTTTTTGGTATGATGACCTCAAATGATCCAGAGAAATAGATAGACAGAGTGGATAATACACATACATCATGAAGGGGCCCATGGAGCACCATCCAGTAGCCATCTTAGTACTAGCAGAAAAGGAATGGATGATGACCCCAATACCAGCCAGCTGGCTGGTGTCAATGCTTCGTGGACTTCACGATGACGTATGTGGTTTATCCATACCGTCCATCCATTTTCCAACTCATTTTTGTGCAGTAGGTTGCAAATCCAAAGCCCAAATGGACCAGACCATAAGAAACACTAGTGGTTGAAAGCTCAGGGTCTGTTTAAGAGCGTGGAATTGGAACCCCTGGATTTGAAACCCGTGGATATCTAAGCCCTCTGTTGTGTTTGGCACTCTAGATTCAGAATCCCCTGATCTGAAAGTAGCTATGGAGAGTCTAATTACAAGCATTTGAACTTAATTAATAAATCAACTTTAATATCTCAGGTATGTAATGCCTGACACAATGGTTGTAATAAGCCTCTTGAAATATATACTTTACCCGAAAATGATGAAACTCGAAGTCTCTAATGAGCCACAAGCACAAGATCACATCCAAGTGACTAACCAATGATTTTTAACTGTTGATTTACCTGGACAATGTTTGGATGGCACAGATAATCATATTAAAGCAATTATAATTATGCAATTGATAATCTAATTTTTTCAGAATATCATCATTGGGCCACGTGCCCAATAGATTAATAGTCTCGTGATATATGTTACACATGCAACTCTTGGAAGGATTTTAGATGTAATCCCAGCTTTCACCTTAAATTTCAAACTCTCTCACAAGTCGGGAGTTTAAACCCTTAGTTACATTATGATGCCAAACATATGAGGGGATTTGTGGGGAAATCCCCTCAAACCCCCCAAATCCATGGTTTCAAACAGCCCGTTAGGGTTGAAAACTCCTCAGTGGAAAGAAGAGTTTTGGACCGTACTGATATTTGTGCTTTCCCTTCCTCCAGGTCTTTGAACCTTTATGAACAAGTTGATGACAAATAAACATTACCGTGGGACCTAGGAAGGTTTCAATGGTAGACATAGCTCTCCCCATTGTTTTCTATGGTGTGGTCCACTTGAGCTTTGGATCTACCTCATTTTGTTTTTCATGTCCTAAAATGAGCCGGAAATGGATGGATGGCACGGAAAAAACACATGCATTGCATATGTACCTTTATAAACAGGTTGATGACAAATAAACATTACCATGGGCCTAAGGAAGGTTTCAGTGGTAAAAATAGTTCTCCCCATTGTTTCCTATGGTGTGGTCCACTTTAGCTTATTTGCCTCATTTTTTGGCTCATGCCTTAAAATAAGCTGAAAAATAGATTGATGCATGGATAAACCACATATATCATGGTGTTTTGTCATGGGTTGTGTACTTTTATAAACATGTTGATGACAAATTAATATTACCATAGGTCTCAGGGAGGTATCAATGGAGGACATAGCTCTCCCCATTGTTTCCTATGGTGTGGTCCATTGGAACTTTGAATCTGCCTCATTTTTTAGACTCATGCCCTAAAATGAGCTGGAAAAATGAATGGATGACATGGATAAAACACATACGTCATGGTATTTTATCATGGGCTGTGTACTGATGACAAATAAACATTATACTGGTCGCTGGAAGGTCTCGGTGGTAGACATAGCTCTCTCCATTGTTCCCTATGGTTCGGTCCACTTGAGCTTTGAATTTGCCTCTTTTTATTTTTTTTGGCTCATGCCCTAAAATGAGCTGGAAAAATGGATGGCTGGCATGAATAAAATACATACATCATAGTGGGGCCCACAGAGCTTTGACACTAGCTAGCTGGGAGCGGATTACGTCCTACCCAGCCAACCAGCCTATATACAATTTGTCCAGGTATGGCTCTATGGGCCCACCATGATTTTATCCATGCCATCCATCCATTTTAGAAGATCAATTTAGGGTATGTACTCAAAAATTAGGTAGATCTAAAGCTCAAGTGAACCACACAGTGGGGATTGAATCCGACCGTTAAAAGCTTCTTAGGAGCTGCGGGAAGTTCTAGATCAAGCTGATATTTGTGTTTTCCTTTCATCCATAATTATATCACCTTATGAATAGGTTGGAAGGCAAATAAACAACACTGTGGCCTTGTAAAAAGGTTTCAAGTAGTCACTATCACCGCTGCTTCCTATTGTGAGGTCCACTTGAACTTTGGATAGGCATCATTTTTGGGCTAATACCCTGCAATGATTTGAAAATAAAAAAAGATAGCGTGAGTAAAATCCATACATTATGGTAGACCCCCTGCCTGGTGGGATTATTTTCCAGGCTGGGGCAGAGGCCACACACCCCCACACAATCACACCGCACACACACACCCCCCACACACGCACGCCACCATGGGTACTCAACCCTTGACCCGGTGTTGAAACTCCAAGGAGGCCAATCCACTTACAGCTACTTGGCTGGTGTTGGGGTCGCTAGCAGTTAGCAGCCAATCCCGGTCCCTAAGATTAGGTGCGGTCCAAGCCTCACCCAAGACTGTGCAGCCGTTAACATGGGGCCCACCTTGATGTATGTATTCCATATCTACTCTGTCCATTCATTTTTTAATTTCTTTTACATCATGATCTCAAAAATGAAGAAGAACCAAATCTCAGGTGCACCATACTATATGAAACACTGGTGATTGAACGACTTACCATTAAAAACTCCCAAGGGCTCACTGTAATGTTTTGCTAATTTTCATTTGCCATCTAACTTGTTAATAAGATCACATGAACAAGAATGAAGAAAACAACAAATATATGCTTGATCCAGAACTTTTGTGGCCATTAATGGTCAACCACCACTATTTCCTAAGTTATGTTCAAGCTGAGGAATGGATTTGATTCATTTTTAGGGATCATGCCCTAAAATGGCCAGGAACAATGGATGAACAGTCAGGATATAAAATACATACGTTAAGGTGGGAATCATTGTAAGGGCCACACATAATCCACTCCCGTCCGTAATAAGGTTTGTAGCATTTAAAATAGCCTTTGACGGTTTTCTTTTTCTTATGAAAAGTGACTTTGAAGGACGTGGAGTGGCTCATGACTCGGGACTTGAGTATGTGGGGCCTACTATGATTGTTTTATCCATGCAGTCTATTTTAGCAGGTCATTATACGCATGATCCCTGTAATGAGGCAGATCCAAAGGTTAAATGGACCACACCACAGTAAATAATAAGGATTAAATACCTACCATTAAAAGTTTCCTACGGGTAACAAAAGTTTTGGATGAAACTGATATTTGTGTTTTCCTTTCATCCAAGTGTGTAACCACATGAACAAGTTGGGTGTAAAATAAACATCAAACTAAGCCTTAGGAAGGTTTCATCAATGGGCATCTTGTTTCCCTTAATTCTTATGGTGCGGTTCACTTGATCTTTGATATGCAAGACAGATGGACCATGTGAATAAAACACGCACACAAAGTTGAGTCAGGCGATCTGCATCCACTTTCAAAATACCACATCATCTTATTTGCGCTGTCAAGACTCTAGCATAGCATTTCAATGAAGAGATAATTCTTTCTGAATGTACTCTAGTATAACATTCTAATATAGAGCTCACTTTTTCAATATACTTTTGAACTAATAAAATTTATACATGATTTTGAGTCTGGGTGACCTGCCTAAGTTCCATGGGCCCATTTCTACTTTGAATCCAGCTTGAAAATACTAGCTTGGCCCATGGGCAAAGATTGGGCCTCACATCCATAGCCCAGTCTATTTTTGGTTGATCCTGGACTCGAGTCATTTTAGACTCACCTAATTTCATTTGCTCTTATAAGTATCTCATTCTAGTCATCTGTTAGAAAACAACACATTCTCCATGAATGCATACCACTGATTTCATTTCTCTGGACATCTATTTCATTGTGTATCTTTGCCCCACTTAATCAACGGATAGATTAACAACATTTAAGTGGAAAATAGTGATTTTATCAAATTTGGGCTCCCCAGGATAGAGTTCGGGCCTAACCAATTTTCGGGTTCAGGTTTTGGTTACTCTGTTGGGGCTGGTGTGGGCCATGGGTCATAAGTGTAGGCCCAACCCAAACCCGGCCAAGAACAAACCAAATTGAGTCGAAAGTGGGCCTGGGCCTAAGCTCAATAGAGCTTTGGATGCCAAAATATAAACGGCTAAAGAGAGCATCGGAGTGCTTGGGTTGGAGAAACGTTGCAGGTTTCTCCTCTCCCACTCCAAAGGGGCGACCAAGAAGAACACAATCTCATCGAAGCCTAATATGGTAATTTCACTAATCTCTGACTCTAATCTCATCCTCTTCCATTTCCTCATGTAAGGAAAAGAAAAGAAAGAAAGAAAGAAAATAATGAAAATTTCCATTTTAATTTACAAGGGGAAAGGGACAGGAAGCTTTGGGAAGAGAAGGAACAAGACACATACTCTCTGCGTGCGGTGTGGGCGCCGCAGCTTTCATCTTCAGAAGAGCCGATGTGCTTCTTGCGCTTATCCCTCCAGCCGTATCCGCAAGTGCACGTAATCTATCCTACTCTCGCTTTTTTAATATTTCTCCAATTTTGAAAGCTCAATTCGGTTTTTATGCATTAGTTGGGTTTGGATACTCTGTTCAATCATTCTTTGATGATTTTTTTTTCTCATATATTTTTGTGCAATCTCAACATTCAATGTGGATTAGTTTTATAGGAGCGTATTTCAATAGTAACACGCACCATCTGGTAATCAACCACTAGTCTTTTGTGTCCCATGGCTGATTGATTAATCCTCAGAAAATATCGTCAATTGTCTAACTGTTAGATTTGTGACCTATATAGGTTTAGGTTATAGGTTAAGGTTTAGGTTCAGGTTCAGGTTTAGGTTTAGGTTATAGGTTTTGGGATTTGAGAATAGGTTTAGGTTCAGGTTATAAGTTTAGGTTTAGGAAATCGGGTTCAGGTTCGAGATCGGGTTTAGGTTTGGGTTTTCAAGTTTAGGTTTAGGTTAGGGAGTTGAGATTAGGATTATGTGTAGGTTTAGGTTTAGGGATTTGAGAATACGTTAAGGTTTAGGTTTAGGAAATCGGGTTCGGGTTATAGGTTTAGGTTTAGGTTAGGTTATAGGTTAAGGTTTAGGAAATTGAGTTTAGGTTATAAGTTAAGGTTATAGTTTAAGGTTATAGGTTTTGGAATTTGCGAATAGATTTAGGTTGAGGTTATAAGTTTAGGTTTAGGAAATCGGGTTCGGGTTCGGGATCGGGTTTAGGTTTGGGTTTTCAAGTTTAGGTTTAGGTTTATGTTAGGGTGTTGAGATTAGGATTAGGTGTAGGTTTAGATTTAGGGATTTGAGAATACGTTAAGGTTTAGGTTTAGGAAATCAAGTTTGGGTGATACGTTTAGGTTTAGATTAGGTTATAGGTTAAGGTTTAGGAAATTGAGTTCAGGTTATAGGTTTAGGTTATAAGTTAAGGTTTAGGTTTAGGTTAAGGTTTAGGTTTAGGTGTAGGTTATAGGTTTTGGGATTTGAGAATAGGTTTAAGTTATTGTTATAAGTTTAGGTTTAGAAAATTGGGTTCGGGTTCAGGATCGGGTTTAGGTTTGGGTTTTCAAGTTTAGGTTTAGGTTTAAGTTAAGGAGTTGATATTAGGATTAGGTGTAGGTTTAGGTTTAGGGATTTGAGAATACGTTAAGGTTTAGGTTTAGAAAATCAGGTTCGGGTTATAGGTTTAGGTTTAGGTTTAGGTTAGGTTATAGGTTAAGGTTTAGGAAATTGAGTTTAGGTTATAAGTAAAGGTTATAGTTTAAGGTTATAGGTTTTGGAATTTAAGAATAGATTTAGGTTGAGGTTATAAGTTTAGGTTTAGGAAATCGAGTTCGGGTTCGGGATCGGGTTTAGGTTTGGGTTTTCAAGTTTAGGTTTAGGTTTATGTTAGGGTGTTGAGATTAGGATTAGGTGTAGGTTTAGATTTAGGGATTTGAGAATACGTTAAGGTTTAGGTTTAGGAAATCAAGTTTGGGTGATAGGTTTAGGTTTAGATTAGGTTATAGGTTAAGTTTTAGGAAATTGAGTTCAGGTTATACGTTTAGGTTATAAGTTAAGGTTTAGGTTTAAGTTAAGGTTTAGGTTTAGGTGTAGGTTATAGGTTTTGGGATTTGAGAATAGGTTTAAGTTATTGTTATAAGTTTAGGTTTAGAAAATTGGGTTCGGGTTCAAGATCGGGTTTAGGTTTGGGTTTTCAAGTTTAGGTTTAGGTTTAAGTTAAGGAGTTGATATTAGGATTAGGTGTAGGTTTAGGTTTAGGGATTTGAGAATACGTTAAGGTTTAGGTTTAGGAAATCGGGTTCGGGTTATAGGTTTAGGTTTAGGTTAGGTTATAGGTTAAGGATTAGGAAATTGAGTTTAGATTATAAGTTAAGGTTATAAGTTAAGGTTTAGGAAATTGAGTTTAGGTTATAGGTTGTTAAGGTTATAGGTTAAGGTTTAGAAAATTGAGTTTAGGTTATAGGTTTAGGTTATAAGTTAAGGTTATAGGTTAAGGTTTAGGTTATAGGTTAGGTTTCAGGTTTAGGTTAAGGTTATATAGGTTTAGGTTTTGGGATTTGAGAATAGGTTTAGGTTAAGGATATAAGTTTAGGTTTAGGAAATCAGGTTCGGGTTCGGGATCGGGTTTAGGTTTGGGTTTTCAAGTTTAGGTTTAGGTTTATGTTAGGGAGTTGAGATTAGGATTAGGTGTAGGTTTAGGTTAAGGGATTTGAGAATTCGTTAAGGTTTAGGTTTAGGAAATCAAGTTCGGGTTATAGGTTTAGGTTTAGGTTAGGTTATAGGTTAAGGTTTAGGAAATTGAGTTTAGGTTATAGGTTTAGGTTATAAGTTAAGGTAATAGTTTAAGGATGTAGGTTTTGGGATTTGAGAATAGGTTTAGGTTAAGGTTATAAGTTTAGGTTTAGGAAATCAGGTTCGGGTTCGGGATCGGGTTTAGGTTTGGATTTTCAAGTTTAGATTTAGATTTATGTTAGGAAGTTGAGATTAGGATTAGGTGTAGGTTTAGGTTTAGGGATTTGAGAATATGTTAAGGTTTAGGTTTAGGAAATCGGGTTCGGGTTATAGGTTTAGGTTAGGTTATAGGTTAAGGTTTAGGAAATTGAGTTTAGGTTATAGGTTATAAGTTAAGGTTTAGGTTCAGGTTAAGATTTAGGTTTAGGTTTAGGTTATAGGTTTTGGGATTTGAGAATAGGTTTAGGTTAAGGTTATAAGTTTAGATTTAGGAAATCGGGTTCGGGTTCGGGTTCGGGTTCGGGTTTAGGTTTGAGTTTTCAAGTTTAGGTTTAGGTTAGGGAGTTGAGATTAGGATTAGGTGTAGGTTTAGGTTTAGGGATTTGAGAATATGTTAAGGTTTAGGTTTAGGAAATCGGGTTCGGGTTATAGGTTTAGGTTAGGTTATAGGTTAAGGTTTAGGAAATTGAGTTTAGGTTATAGGTTATAAGTTAAGGTTTAGGTTCAGGTTAAGATTTAGGTTTAGGTTTAGGTTATAGGTTTTGGGATTTGAGAATAGGTTTAGGTTAAGGTTATAAGTTTAGATTTAGGAAATCGGGTTCGGGTTCGGGTTCGGGATCGGGTTTAGGTTTGAGTTTTCAAGTTTAGGTTTAGGTTAGGGAGTTGAGATTAGGATTAGGTGTAGGTTTAGGTTTAGGGATTTGAGAATACGTTAAGGTTTAGGTTTAGGAAATCGAGTTCGGGTTATAGGTTTAGGTTTAGGTTAGGTTATAGGTTAAGGTTTAGGAAATTGAGTTTAGGTTATAAGTTAAGGTTATAGGTTAAGGTTTAGGTTATAGGTTAAGTTTTAGGTTTAGGTTTAGGTTAAGGATATATAGGTCTAGGTTTAGGTTTAGGTTTAGGTTATAGGCTTTGAGATTTGAGAATAGGTTTAGGTTAAGGTTATAAGTTTAGGTTTAGGAAATCGAGTTCGGGTTCAGGATCGGGTTTAGGTTTGGGTTTTCAAGTTTAGGTTTAGGTTTAGGTAAGAGAGTTGAGATTAGGATTAGGTGTAGGTTTAGGTTTAGGGATTTGAGAATACGTTAAGGTTTAGGTTTAGGAAATCGGGTTTGGGTTCGAGATCGGGTTTACGTTTGGGTTTTAGGTTTAGGTTTAGGCTATAGGTTATAAGTGTAGGTTTAGGTTTAGGTTTTAGGTTTAGGTTTTGGGTTATAGGTTTAGGTCAAGGTTTAGGTTTAGGTTATAGGTTTTGGAATTTGAGAATAGGTTTAGGTTAAAGTTATAGGTTTAGGTTTAGGTTATAAGTGTAGATTATAGGTTAAGGTTTAGGTTAGGTTATAGGTTAAGGTTTAGGGAATTGAGTTTAGGTTATAGGTTTAGGTTCAGGGATTTGAGAATACGTTAAGGTTTAGGTTTAGGAAATCGGGTTCGGGTTCGTTTGGGTTTTAGGTTTAGGTTTAGGTTATAGGTTATAAGTGTAGGTTTAGGTTTAGGTTTTGCGTTTAGGTTATAGGTTATAGCACTAGGGTATAGGTTAAGGTTTAGGTTTATAGGTTTTGGGATTTGAGAATAGGTTTAGGTTAGGGTATAGATTAAGGTTTAGGGAATTGAGTTTAGGTTATAGCCTTATAGGTTTAGGTTATAGGTTATAGGTTTTTGGTTAAGGTTTAGGTTATAGTTATAGGTTTTGGGATTTGAGAATAGGTTTAGGTTATAAGTATAGGTTTAGGTTAGCTTATAGGTTAAGGTTTAGGGAATTGAGTTTAGGTTATAGGTTCAGGTTATAGGTAATAAGTTCAGGTTAAGGTTTACGTTTAAGTTATAGGTTTTGGAATTTGAGAATAGGTTTAGGTTAGGGTGTAGGTTAAGGTTTAGGGAATTGAGTTTAGGTTATAGGTTTAGGTTATAGGTTTTTGGTTAAGGTTTAGGTTATAGTTATAGGTTTTGGGATTTGAGAATAGTTTTAGGTTATAAGTATAGGTTCAGGTTAGGTTATAGGTTAAGGTTTAGGGAATTAAGTTTAGGTTATAGGTTTTGGGATTTGAGAATAGGTTTAGATAATAAGTATAGGTTTAGGTTAGGTTGTAGGTTAGAGTTTAGGGAATTTAGTTTAGATTATAGGTTTAGGTTAAGGTTTAGGTTGTAGTTATAGGTTTTGGGATTTGAGAATAGGTTTAGGTTATAGGTTAAGGGTGTGGTCCCTGCAAGTACAGATATAAACACGGCCTGGCCATTTCCAATGTTGTCCATAGGAAATGGACAGCTTCATCATGGTCATAACAGTGGTTCCCACCTTCCAATGACCCCGCTCAACATCCGGATAGCTCCGACGCACATCCGGGTTTGCTCCATCAATTTCGAGCAAATACAGATATAAACACGGCCTGTCCAAATGGTCAGGCCACTCTAATGTTGTCAATACTAAATGGACAGCTTCATCATGGTCATAACAGCGGTTCTCACCTTCCGAGGACCCCCACTCAACATCCAGATAGCTCCGACGTACATTCGGGTCTGCTCATTTAAATAAAATGGATTATCAAGATCATTTAAATAAAATCAAGTCCAATCAACAAACCGACCTAGAGGATTCTGTTAGCATTGTTGACGGCACCTCGAATCTTATTTTAGGGCCTAGAAATTCAAAATTAGATACGAAAATTAGAAAAACCAAAGAAATTTAAGAAAGATAGCCAAAGTCCATGTGAATGAGCACAAGTATGCACCTACATATGAATTCTGAAAAGCTATTGCATATCACAAAAAAAAATAAAAATAATAATAATAATAAATAAATAAATAATAAATCCTTGCGTTTGGATATTCAACAAAATGGGTTAGAATGAATTCATTTGCCTAATTCATTGAAACCTTGCGTTTGGATATTCAACAAAATTGAATTGTAATAATTCAATTCAGTTCAATAAACTCAGATTTCTGAGAAGGATTTAATGGTTTTAAATCCATAGTTTTCTGGAAAAGGTCAATTTCCTGGACGTCAAATTCAACGGGGAAAGTAAGATGGTTAATATTACTTTTCACCGTGCAAAGTTTCAGTTATGTCTCTTCTTTACCTTCCATTTTCTTCTTAATAAGAAAATCCATATTTACTAATATTCTCATTTTTCTATTTTTCATAAGAATGAGTTCGGACTCTGAAAGCGTCGGCTCCAACACTCGTACTTTCAGCCCAAACCCTAACCAAGGACTCCAAAATTACTAAGTACTCATAAAAATTCATTGCAAGCATTTTCTGTCTGCGCATGACGACCATACTGTTAAGATTAATCCTCTTATCTTCATTTACAGAAACTAGTGGATGTCGTTTCATTGGCATATTTGGACAGCTTAAATCATGCACCCAATCGTGATCAATGGGGGTGTGCATGTGCGCGTGATGTCCCCATCACCTACCCTTGAATATCTTATGCAATTCCAGCATTGTGATGCCATTTGGGATATCAAACACAAATTTACCCATTTCTGCAATGTTGCTCCCCTTCTCCGATCTTCCTTTATTTATTTTAGGATTAAAATAATTAATTTTAGAGTAACATGTTTATTCATACACATGCACTCAACCAGATTACAAGTGATGTGTATACCTCAACCAGATAGCACAATTGGATATGAGAAATAGCCCAAGTATCATCATCATCATCATCATAGCCTCATCCCAGCTACTTGGGGTCGTTTATATGAATTTTGTTTTGCTAATCATATTTCAAAAGTTAAATTATTGGCCATCCATCTGACATTGACCCTTCTTGTTTACCTCGGTTTGCGTGATGGGCTTCCAGGCAAAGTCTTGGACACTCGGATATTTAACAAAGAAAAACCCTAGAACTTGACAATTCATTTTGTCCCCAAATGTTTGTTTGAAGTCAAAATTTAACGGTTCATGCTAACTTAGAGAATATTTTGAATGAATGTTTAGAAAAATATTGGGGAAATGTATATTTTAAAAATGGCATTTTACTGAAAAAATTTCATAGAGTTGGACTTATATCATCTAGGAGACATTCTTCAAGTGAGTTGTCTGCAAAAACATAATTTGACATGAAAATGTGAAATGACTATAATATCTCTAGAAGTCTATCGTTCTTAAGTGTTAGAACAAAAAAACCCGAGTATTGCATTATTTACTGATTAAAAAAACCAATTATCATCTAGCTCCTTACAAAAATAGGCAAATTCGTTAATGTGCAATTTTGCCACTATGGGGAAGGGACATTATTTATAAAATACTTGTCTTTGATTGAAGAAAATATACCGCCGAATGCACGGATCCTATTTTTTCAGGATTTGGCAAATTGACTTGTGTCAGTGTCCATGCAACATGACAAGAAAAACTTGAGAAAAGGAGTTCCTGTGTCCTAATATAAAATCAAAATCAGCTGAAGAATGGATCCAATACATGCATTAAGCTTAATGTAGAATGGGAGCTTGTATACACTTGCCATGCTAGCAGTATGGAGAGGGTACCATTCTGAATAGCCATGGAATTTCTACATGGAGAGAGCTCCTCTTTTTCTCTCTTTATTTTTGTATTATTTATTTATTTTTGCTTTTAATAATTTCTTGAGAAATATTAAAGGCTACTCTTGTGCACTCCCAACTAACGTGATATGTGTGCACAATGTCCAAGCACTTCATTAGGTGGGTCCCACTGCACAGTTTTTGAATGAACTGTTGGGTCATCAGGTTGGCTTGATAAATGGATGTGACCTTGCCCATAAATGGTGGCCCAGGGGATGAATGGCCTGGACGTTGTACACATGTGGCTCCCAACGATTGTGTTATGTGTGCACAGTGTCTAAGTGCTTCATTTGGTGGGTCCCACTGCACATTTTTTGAATGGACTGTCGAGTCATCAGGTTGGCTTGATAAATGGATGTGACGTTGCACATAAATGGTGGCCAAATGGCCTGGATGTCATACACATGTGGGGAGTGTAGGATTTGAGCTCATACTCTTGCAAGTAGTCCTCGCTGTTCTTTTTTCTCCAGCAGAAAAGAGGGAGGGATGGGCAGCTTTTGGGACAGAAGATAGGTTTAAAAAGGCACAAGGAGGTGTTTGTATTAATGAGTTTAGGTTGGGTTGGTGCTTTTAGGTTTATATATCTTTGTATGTATTTATTCGGAGAAGTATTTTGGAGATTTGGGTAGGAGCTTAAGAGTAAAAAACTGTAGTAGTACTTTTTAATTCTTCCATTCATAAAGAGTATTTGAAACTTTCTTTGTAAATGTCTGATGATTCACTAGATATACCTCTGCTAGTCTCTTTTGATAAGAGTTTCTGTTTAAATTGAATGTTGCACAGGAAGTTTCTTTGGGGGATTTGGCTCATCTTGTGAAAGATGGTCATACTGCTGATTCAAAATTCACAAAAGAACATGATTATGCTGATAACATCCATGACACAAGTGATGGGCAAAGAAATGGTTTCAAGAAAGCTAACATGCATGAGGTTAAAACAAATGACCCCACACGTACATATCAACTATCTCTTCCTGAAGTCAGAGCACCTATTGTAGGACAGGAAAAAGTGGATGTTAATGCTGGCAATGAGCTGCTACCTTTCTCATCCTTCCCTATCCAAGTGAAGGTTGAGAATGAGAACTTGGAGAATGGCTTAATTGGACCGTGCAGGAATGGTTCAGGTAGCTTTCCAAATGCTGATATAGTAGCAGTTAAGGTAAAGACAGGGATCTTTGATAAATTTCATGCAGATGACTTGGACCATATTCCACTGCAAGAAAGGATTAAGAAGCTGGTTGCGAGCAGGGATTCTAATTTGAATTTCTCCCGAGATTTAAATTGCTTACATGACAATGTGCCCTGTACTCTAGAACATGACGCTGTCGGTCTAGTAGATGTTAAAACAAGTGGCATGACTGTTCGTCGAAGAAGGAAAAAAGCGGTCAAGTACGTACTGTTTTTCTGCTTAATAATTCTTCTCTTACGTTCTATAGTTCTAGGGAATTTTAAGGTCTTGATGCATCAGGAACTGTATACTATCCAGAGACGCCTGTTCCATACAAGTGGGGCCTATGGTGATCCCAGATTGTTGATTAGATGTGCCTGAACATGGATGGGGATATCTCAAAAACACTTCAGATTAGGAGATCTTAGCCATCCAATCTTTGGCCTTTTCAGCAACTATTGCTGTATTTTTTCACAACCACTGGTTAATAGGTCACCAAATGATTGTTAGGATGTTCCAATCTGGATGACATTTAGGGCACCCTCCTTTCCCATTGGAGCCCATCAGGTCAACATGTCTGGATATCCAAATATGCACTTGTACAGGCTCAGCTCATCAGGATACTATGCATATTCTGACGCATTAGGACCCTATAATTCCATCAGTTCAACAGCTGTCCAATCTTACTTACAAATTACAATCAATTGCAGGGATTCCAAGGATATGGCTTGCCCCCCATGTCCTCCAGGCTACAATCCTATTGTTTCAGTAAAATCTGAAGCAAGTTGCTTAACTCTTCCACAGAAGAGGAAAAAAATTGCCATGTAAATATGCGTGTTCTGTTGACTTTTTTCTTTGGGTCTTTATATTATGTAAAAAATTAGTTTAGCAACCCTCCAGTCTTACTTCAGATGAATTGTAGGGACTTGGTGGAGAAAGTGCATGTGCCATATGTTCCAGAGTGTGATCCTATTGATTCAAGAAATGCAGAAGCAAGGCACTTCACTCTTCGACGAAAAAGGAAAAAGGCTCACCAAATTCTCAGCCCCTGGAAGGCTTCCTCTTTTGGCAGGATTAATAGCAAGCTCCAGATTGTTTAACTGAAAGAGCCAACAGATATTTTTTAATACAAGCATTCAATTTGCTACATTAGGAATAAAACTAAAACAAGACTAAAGACATACTTGGCCACTAACAAAAGGTGCAAGTGTCACTTCGTTGACAGTTGCAAGTAACACTTGATTGATATCCAGATTGATGTATGTAAATAGATGAATAAACAACTGTACTGATTTTGTGTGGATGAAGGTAAAAAAGCGTAAGCTCAATTCAAAACTAATATAAAGTGCTCACAATCAACCATCTTCAGGTCTAATGAAAAATAATGATGAACATGTGAATCAAGTGTTTAAGAGTGGAGGTCAGTGAACCAACTCCTTTTCTACTCATTTGATTTTGCAATTTGGAGGACCCTAAAACTCTTTTGCATCAACTTGTCTTAGCCAAAAACCATAGCTGTTATTCAAAATTGGCTTCTATAATGATAGAGGCCAGATGCTCTAGAAGGAATATCACCAAAGGGTGCTTTGAATAATCCAGTGGGCTATGTTGTCGATGGAATTTGCAGTCATAAGACATGAAGACTTTGAAAAAGGCTGCCAGAAGTGATAGATGATAGATGGAGTAGGATCTAAAGGAAACTGAAAGTTTTCATAAAGAATCTGGTTCCCATGCATCATCTACCTCTCATATACCAATCTCCCATATAAGAATATACTCGGTTAATTAATACGCATGCACCAAAATTGATCATGGACTAGTTGCAAATGAAAGGTTAGCAAATATGTGAAGCATATGAGAAATAGCTGCATGTTGAACACACTGAATATGCAAAGTTTAGCATGATAAATTTATCAAGGTCAATAACTTCAAATCACCCACACAATCAAAAGCTTATCTTAAGACCATAGCAGCTAGTAAATTCCTTCAATCTCATGCTGTCAGTAAATTTTAGTTTTTTTAAATCGATGTTTAGATAAAATTACATGCTCCATTCCATTGTTATTCATTCATCATTTTGATTAAAAAAATTGAGACCCATATTTTGAACTGCAATTGTACATAACAATTAGAAGTTGAAAGAGGCCCAAATATTAATTTGAACCACAAATAAGACATGAAACTCAGCCGGGGGCATGTTTCTGGATTAAATAATTCTAGCACTGGGGTAAATTCAAACCAACGTAGAAAAAGAAAAAGAAAAAGAAATCAATAACTAAAATTGCCACTTTTTGAGTTATACCCCTCAAAGCTGTCGTTACATTTCTCATGACATAGCATGGTTCCGATGCTTGGTGGCACCTCAGCTTTTGCAATGCCAGGATTTCTTTCTTTCCTTTTTCTTATTTTCTTAGTTTATTAATTTTTTCCCTCTAACTTGGGATTTCCATATGTAATATATACAGAAGAAAAGTTGCTTCTGGCCATAGTCCGAAGTGCACTATCAGCTCCACAGTAGCACAAAGACATAAAAATACCCTCAAACCACACCATTGAGTTTGTAAGAAAACAATAAAGAAGAAAAAGGGGGAAAACACAGAATTTCCAACAATTGAGAAATGGGGCTCCTAGGTGCTGTATTGGACAGAAAGGGCTCTTTCACATCCACATGTGCATTGTTTCACAATTTTTAGAAATTCTACAAAAAGTGGAAATACTGATAATCATGAATTATTTTTCTCATGGTCCTAGCCAAACCGTTCGTGTTCCAGACTCCATGGTACCCTGTCCATCATAAGAAGCATTATTGAATGGGTGATTTCGTATAAACAAGAATATTTAATAGCTCATAGTCAAATCAAAGATTCAAAGGTCAGGATTATAAGACCATATCTTCTATACGGTAGCATCGTGAACATGAATGGTTCAAATCATTTAAAACAAACTCCGCTTCTACCAACAAAACACCTGCTTAGTTTCTTCCCAGACAAATAAAATTTCAAATTCAGCAAAGTAAAAAATCCAAACACCAGACATCATCTCTTAAACAATGGTGTTTGCTGCACACAAAATTCTTCGCTACAAATCTACATGTTACTTCCGAATTGGTCTTGTAATTTCCAAACCTTCTATTTCTCCCTTAAGATTCACTATCCCACCAACATTATATTCGAAATACATGTATACACAAATAAATAGACTAGAGCATTTGAAACCAATAGAAACTTCATGAGCATTTTCACAAACACATCGTGAGCAATGGCATTTTCACAAACACGTCAGGAAAAGAACAATGGTATTGTAGACATCTATCTTATGGACTATAGACAATGTATATTGATTATGGATTGTTCGTCAATTCGTCAGAAAATTCATCAATCAGAGATAAGGAAATAGGAAAATTTTCAACAGATTCAGAGGAAACGATGAGAATGGACCTGAAATTCGTGTTCGCCTTTACAGGATCAATCAGAGAGAGATTGCAAAGGGAAACCCTAAAAATCTCCTGGAAGAAGACCCGTCTCATCTTTTTCTCTGAATTTGTTGGATTTCTCAAATGAAAGCTTGAGGTTTGAGAAACAGAAATTTATACAGAGAGAAAGAGGAGGCGATTAGGGGCAAGTAACAGAACCAAAACTTACAGGATTTCTCTCTGATTCACTGGAAAATGCAAATGAGGAGGAGAGAGAGAGAGAGAGAGAGAGAGAGAGAGAGAGAGAGAGAGAGAGAGAGAGAGAGAGAGAGAGAGAGAGAGATGAATTTGGAAGATGACGCTTCGATGGAAGATGACGCTAGATGGAAGATGATGCTCGATGAAGGAGGGAGAAGAGACAATGGCGCTCGAGGATGAATTTGGAAGATGGAAATGGCGCTCGCGGATGTCCTTTTTTGGATATGATAAAAACTTGAAATCTGATTTATGTAAGTTATTCATTATTTATAACACAAGCTATATTAACAGCCGTACATGGGACTATTTTTTATATGGTTAAATTATATTATATAATAAAATTATAAATATTTACCATCTACAACTTAGACTGATTATTTGGATGGTCTTGGATAACTCTAAATATTTTTCACTATTGTTACGAATAAGTCACCATTATTTTAAATCAAATACAAAACTCACGGTCTTTCATGTCTCCTAAAAAACGGTACTTGAGATTTGGATCTGTTATGGCTCTGTGGGCCCCACCATGATGCGTGCCAAACATCTACTCCATTAGTTAGATGCATCATTCTATGGTGGGCCCAGGGATTAAAAATCAAATCAAATGTGACTTGTGTAGGCCACACCACATACAAAAGTTGATAGGAGTTACCCTCCATTAAAACATTCATAATTATTTTTTAAGCCCACGAAGATGTGGTTTATAAATCAAGACCGTCCATTATGTGTGTGCCACTTGGATGAGGGATCATACCAAGTTTCAGACGCATCCAAATTTCAGGTGGGGCCCCACCAAGTGCTTTTATATGTTTTAGGCATGTCTTCACATGATTTTAAATGGTATGGCCCACTGGGGTTCCATATAAGGTTGATTTTTGGGATATCCCATCGTTTAAAGGGGACCCATCAACTTCACAGTGTTGATGTTTGACACATGTTATAGTGGGGCTCACACAGCTTGACCTCACGGGGAGTTGGAAAAGGTACTATGCGCTTGACCTCGCAATAAGCTCCCCTGAGGTTGAATTGTGTGGGCCCCACCATGATGCGTGTCGACCATCAACACCGTTCATTCGATGGGTACCCTTTAAATTATGGGATATCCCAAAAATCAGCTGTATACGGAACTCAGGTGGGCCATACCATCTAAAATCATCTGAAGACACCATTAAAATATATAAAAGCACTTGGTGGGGCCCACCTGAGTTTTGAATGCTGCTGAAATTTGGTATGACCCCTCATCCTAGTGGGACACACATAATGGATGGGCTGGATTTGCAAACCACATCTCAGTGGCCCATTAAAATGATTATGAATGTTTTAATGGTGCACGGCCCCACTCCACTTCTGTATGTGGTGTGGCCCACACAAGTCACGAATTGACTTGATTTTTGAGAGCTAGGCCCACAATGGAATGGTGCATCTGACTGATGGGGTAGATGTTTGAAACACATCACGGTGGGGCCCACACAGCTCGACCTCATGGGACGGACTCTTGAGGTCGAGCACATAGTATCTTTTCTCATATATATATATATAATATTTTAAAAAATATAAAAACTTATGATATATTTATTATATCCACACCGTCCATCCATTCTGAGATATCATTTTAAGTCATTAGTCAAAGAATGAGATGGATAAAAATCTGTAGTGGACCCCGCCACAAAAACAACGGGGAGGGTGATTCCCACCGTTGAAACTATCCTAAGGTCCATCGGAATGTTTATTTGAAATCCAACTGGTTCAAAAGTTAAAATAAAATAAATAAATAAATAAATAAATAAAACATGAAATAAGGGAATACACAAATATCAACTTGATCAAAAACTTTTGTGACCTTTAGAAGTTTTTAATGGTGGACATTACTGTCCCAATGTTTTTCTGTGCTGGGGTCCACTGGAGCTTTGCATTTAACTCGCTCTTTGGGCATTGTCCTAAAATGATCTCTCCAAATGGATGGAAGGTGTGGATACAAAACATACATCATGATGGGGCCCAAAATTGAGAGGTATATAAAGATCATTTTATGACTTGATCCTAAAAATGAGAAGTATATAAAATGATATCCCACATCGCATGAAAATAATAGTAATTGGATATCCATCATTAAAATCTTCCTAAGGCCCACTATACTATTTATTTAATATCGAATATGTTGATTAGGTTATACATGGCCAGATGAAGGGGAAAAACAAAAATTAGCTTGATCCAAAACTTTTATGGCCCCAAAATGTTTTTTAATGGTTGACGCTCATTCAACACTGTTTCCTGGAATGTGATCCACTTAAGACTTTGATATATCTCATTTTTGATCTCATACCATAAGATGATCTTTAAAAATAGATAGACGACATGGATTAAACACATACATTATGGTAAGGCTCACAGAGCACCAACCACCAGCCATTGGATGGTGTTAGGGAGAGTAGTCAATCCATTCCCTTTATTTGTAGTGTGGTCCATTTAATATTCTTTGGATATGATTAAATTTTGATTTAAACATCTGAAGTTATTTACTCTTCAATTTGGACTAATTAGATTGTTAAAAAGTGGTTAAAAGTTGTTCATAATATCAAAAATATATGAATGAATAGAAAACACAAACATCATGATTGATTTCAAGCATGATCAATTCAAAACGGTAACTTGATCTTTGGATCTGGTATGGCTCTGTGGGCCCCACCATGATCAATTTGCTTAATCCATGTTGTCCATCCATTTCTTAACATAATTTTATTATTTGTCCCAAAAATTAAGGCTGAACTAAATCTTGGGTGGACCACACAATACGAAAACAATAGTGAATTGGATGTCTATCTTTAAAAAATTAGTTGCGTGTACTGACATGGGTGTTTACTAACAAGTTAACCTAATTTTTTTTTTTTAAAAGGGTCACTATCTTAACTGATTGGCTTTAGCTCTTATTACGAGGTCAATGTACGGGTCAATAAAGTAGACGTAATTAGGTATCTTTAGGTGCAACTGTTAATTCTTGCACGGGGTAACAAAGGATCCACTAATTTACATAGAAATATGTTTATATCTTTGATTTCGATAGATTAGAGACTCATCAAGTATTTTTATTTTTATTTCTTATTTCTAGCATTCTAAGTATTTTAATTGATTTTCTAGTATTTTTTAACCATTGAAGTTTTATTAATCGTTAAAACTACTTTAATAACACTTGATAATAATTTGAGGGCTTAGATCTAATCCTTCACTTCTAATTTGTATAGAATATTATCATTATTGGATACATCGTGGCAGTGGAGAAATTATACTCGTGAGTATATGCACGGTTGAAACAGATTGATAAGTTTCCTTTACAGAAAGTCACATCTCTGTAAGGTGCCTAAGGTAGGGAAGCACCATATCAGTTGTACTCCTGAAATCCTAACCATATGAGAAGTTCCCATGAGTTCGACCGCATTGAACCTTTTCCCATATATATAATAAATTATAAAATTATTATATATTCATCATTAAAATCCTCCCAAGGCCCATTGTTGTTTTTTAATGGTTGACATTCATTCAACATTGTTTTCTTGAATGTAGTCCACTTAAGATTTGGATATATCTCATTTTTGGTCTCATACCATAAGATAATCTTTAAAAGAAGATAGATGACATAGATTAAACACATACATCATGGTAGGGCTCACAGAGCACCAGCCACCAACCATTGGATGGTGTCAGGGGGAGTAGCCAATCCGTTCCCCTTATTTGTAGTGTGGTCCATTTAATCTTTGAATATGATTCATTTTTTGCATAACTCTCTAAAATTATCTCGAAAAATGGATGAACGGTGTGGGTTGATCCCAAATTTTCGATAAATCTAAAACTCAAGTGCACCATGCGACACAAAGCAGTGTGGAATAATGATTTCCATTGTTAATACCTTTCTTGGGCCCACAATAATGTTTATTTGACATCCAACATGTTCTTAATATCAAAAAGATATAAATGAAGAGAAAATACAAACATCAGCTTGATCCAAAAATTCTATGAATGTTATTTTTAATGGTGGACATTCAGTCCCTACTTTGTAGTCCACTTAAGCTTTGGACTCGCCCCAATTTTTGGTTAATATTTTAAAATGATCCGAGAAAAATGTTGAACGGTATGGAGAAAGTCAATCCCTAACTTAGGTAGCTAAAAGTAAACCTTTGAATTTTTTTCCAAAAATTATTTACAACCTTTAGCGACGCAATTTTTCGTCGCTAAAAGTCTCATCCACGCTTTTAGCTATGAAAATGTTCGCGGCTAAAAGTAAACCTTTGTATTTTTTCAAAATTTGTTTACAGCCTTTAGTGACGGAAATTTTCGCCGCTAAAAGTCTGATCCACGTTTTTTAACTATGAAAATTTTCGTAGTAACCTTTGGATTTTTTTTCAAAAATTGTTTAGAGGAAGCGTTATCGAGGTTTTCAATAGCTAAAAGTAAATGGTGGAATTTGTGTATAGACTTTAGCGACGAAAATGTTTGTTGCTAAAAATCTTATCTACTCTTGGATGTTTTTCAAAATTTGTTTACAGCTTTTAGTGACGAAAAGTTTGATCCATGTTTTGTAGCTATGAGCAAACCTTTGAATTTTTTTTTCAAACTATGAAAATTTTCGTAGTAACCTTTGGATTTTTTTTCAAAAATTGTTTAGAGGAAGCGTTATCGAGGTTTTCAGCAGCTAAAAGTAAATGGTGGAATTTGTGTATAGACTTTAGCGACGAAAATGTTTGTCGCTAAAAATCTTATCTACTCATGGATGTTTTTCAAAATTTGTTTACAGCTTTTAGTGACGAAAAGTTTGATCCATGTTTTGTAGCTATGAGCAAACCTTTGAATTTTTTTTTCAAACTATGAAAATTTTCGTAGTAACCTTTGGATTTTTTTTCAAAAATTGTTTAGAGGAAGCGTTATCGAGGTTTTCAGCAGCTAAAAGTAAATGGTGGAATTTGTGTATAGACTTTAGCGACGAAAATGTTTGTCGCTAAAAATCTTATCTACTCATGGATGTTTTTCAAAATTTGTTTACAGCTTTTAGTGACGAAAAGTTTGATCCATGTTTTGTAGCTATGAGCAAACCTTTGAATTTTTTTTTCAAACTATGAAAATTTTCGTAGTAACCTTTGGATTTTTTTTCAAAAATTGTTTAGAGGAAGCGTTATCGAGGTTTTCAGCAGCTAAAAGTAAATGGTGGAATTTGTGTATAGACTTTAGCGACGAAAATGTTTGTCGCTAAAAATCTTATCTACTCATGGATGTTTTTCAAAATTTGTTTACAGCTTTTAGTGACGAAAAGTTTGATCCATGTTTTGTAGCTATGAGCAAACCTTTGAATTTTTTTTTCAAACTATGAAAATTTTCGTAGTAACCTTTGGATTTTTTTTCAAAAATTGTTTAGAGGAAGCGTTATCGAGGTTTTCAGCAGCTAAAAGTAAATGGTGGAATTTGTGTATAGACTTTAGCGACGAAAATGTTTGTCGCTAAAAATCTTATCTACTCATGGATGTTTTTCAAAATTTGTTTACAGCTTTTAGTGACGAAAAGTTTGATCCATGTTTTGTAGCTATGAGCAAACCTTTGAATTTTTTTTTCAAACTATGAAAATTTTCGTAGTAACCTTTGGATTTTTTTTCAAAAATTGTTTAGAGGAAGCGTTATCGAGGTTTTCAGCAGCTAAAAGTAAATGGTGGAATTTGTGTATAGACTTTAGCGACGAAAATGTTTGTCGCTAAAAATCTTATCTACTCATGGATGTTTTTCAAAATTTGTTTACAGCTTTTAGTGACGAAAAGTTTGATCCATGTTTTATAGCTATGAACAAACCTTTGAATTTTTTTTTCAAGCCTTAGGTTGCTGGTAGAGTTAGGTACGTTTTTTAGCTACGAAATGTTTTATAGCTAAAAGTAAACTTTCGACTTTCTTAAAAAAATTGTTTATAGTCTTTAGCGACGAAAATTTTCGTCGCTAAAGGTCTTATCAACGTTTTCTAGCTACGAAACTTTTCGTAGCTAAAAGTAAACCTTTCGATTTTTTTCCCAAAAATTGTTTACAGCCTTTAGCGACGAAAACGCCACACGATAAATAAACTGCCTTTAGCGACCAAAATATTCGTAGCTAAAAGCCTTTAGATATTTTCAAAATTTGCTTATAGCCTGTAGTGACGAAAGATTTCGTCGCGAGAGGTGTGATCCACGTTTTTAAGCTACGAAAATTGTCGTAGCTAAAAGTATTTTCTCAAAAATTGTTTGCAGCGTTTAGCGACGAAAATTTTTGTCGCTAAAAGTCTGATCCATGTTGTTTAGCTACGAAAAGTTTCGTAGCTAAAAGTTAACCTTTGGATTTTTTCAAAAAATGTTTACAACCTTTATCGACGAAAATTTTCATCACTAAAAGTGACTTTTAACTACGAATTTAGAATTTCGTCGCTAAACTGACTTTTAGCGACGAAAAAAAGTTCCGTCACTAAAAACCATCTTTCTTGTAGTGCCTATCCAATTGAACTATTTCATATGGAGTGCTGGCCATTTCCACCATTTTTTTCTACCACTTATTTGTAGGTGGGCAATCCGACAGCTAAGATTGTCCAACCAGTAATTTTTTTCTTATGTTGTCAATCCATTTGGGTCCACCTGCCTCCAGTTTTTGTGGTAGCTAACACGTAACATCATGCATGGTGAATGGATTCGATAACCTCTTTTTCCTGGTTGACATAGGGCCATTCTTTCCTATTTAACATATTAGCTGTTTTCTCAACATTGGTCTCTGTGAATTAATGTTTAGGAATTTGGACCGACTGAATATTCTGTTCAAACGCATATGCATAGAAGAGTGCATGAACATGTACACATGCATTAGCTTTTATGAATGGCTATGCTGTTGTCATGTCTTAGATGGGATTTTTTCTCTCCCCTTTTTCATTATCATTCACTCTTGCAAATAATGTCCAAAGTGTAATTGATTCACGAGCACTATGTTTGATATTGAAAAGTTCAGGCCTAATGAAGAATGCAATCCTTTTGGTTTCCAGTTTCATTAAAATGCAGCCAAGTTGATTTTGAAAAAAAAAACATGTAGCCAAGTTGGTTGTCTACTTGTGACAAGGTAATTTTCTTGTGAAATCGAAATTTAGGTCAGGCGAGTTGATTGGTTCTCCACTTTGTGCGCTTTACACGAGAGCATAATTTAGCAAGTTTAATGAGACAACCATATTTTCCTTCTCTTTTTTTTTTTTTTTTTCCTACCTTTTTAATATGCGTTTGTTGGTGATTGTATTCGAGAAGTCAAAGGAGGAATTCTGTTTCCCATTTCCCACAGATGTATGAGAAATGTTTTCTATGACACCCATGCTTCCTGGAATTTCATGATGTCAATACCAAAAAAAAAAAAAACCTCCATCACGCTTGTGACACTTTTGTGCATTGATCAAGATCGTAGATTTGGTGGGCCATCATATGGATAGGACTTATGAGCACAAAAATCCTGATGACAAGATTATGATAGTCATTCCAACAGTGGTCTCAATATGGACAATTTTGTCACCATGTTGAGCTAAAACTATGCATTTGTTAATGCAAATGGATACGTGATGGATTGATCTGGATCTATATTCTTTTGAAATCTTTAGCTAGAAATGTTGTAGAATAGTCTCCAAAGATGAAGTCGCTGTGGAAATGATTCCCACCAGCCCACTGGTCAAAACTAATGATCAATCAATCTCCTCTGTTTCAACCAAAGGCAACACATGCCAAAAGGGAATCAACACGCTAAACACAAAATTTTATTAAAAGTAACCACAATGTGCTGTTACACGCAAAGCCAAAGTGGCAGTTATCCTTTGCCAACTAAAGAAAAACCTAATATAACAAGAAATGACCAAAATGCCCTTGAATCTCATCACAAACATATAGGCTTATCTTAAACTGGTTGTTCCTTACATAAACTGTATCAGAATTGTATGATCATGGGATCATTCAGAAGCTGGCTCGACAGTGACCAATTTCATGACGTTCTAATATTGTTATGCCCAAAAAGTGGCCCACCAAAAAGTGACGAAATACCAAAGGAATACTTGTTGAACCAATACTGACTCAGTCTAACCCTAAAAATTAATTTAAATAAATAAATCCTATGAATTTGAGGACCATTTGTTTGATTGCATGGGCCCCATAATATATATCTTGCTGTTCATCTCATCAAACTTTGGATCAGACATAGATCATCAATCAAGACAATATGGATGGTTGGAGTAGTCAGGTCTTTGGTCAGCCAGATTTTGTGGCCTTTTGGATGCAGCAAATGTCCACATTTAATGAGCAAAACTCAGAACATTTGGCATATTGACCATTTCATGGGTCACTGTTTTTTTATTCCTTTGTTTATCTTCTTGTAATGTATATATTTTTAACAGATTATGTAAGTATGCTGCTTACTGATTATCTTAAAGAGACAGATAACTGGAGTGTGAAGGCCATTAGGAGGAAGACAATCAGAACGGGAAGGATGAGGTATTTACGTCATCTGCCTCGAAGGTTCAAGAGCAATTTCAGAGAAGGTAACCACCTGTCTTTGCTTCTTCCATCTTTGTAAAGATTGAACTTGTTTTTTTTTTTTTTTTTCTCTTTTTCTTTTTTAAAATTTTTGTGCCTGGCAGTTTGATAGCTTTTGAGACTGATTTTCTCCCTTTTTTTAGGGACCCAAGGGGCTCCGAGGAAGACAATTGCTGCTGCATAGAGGAATTGCTTCAGTTTTGGGGCATGCCTGAAGCATCCAGTTCCTGTATTTGATCTGGATTTTGTTTAATTTGATCAATTAGGTTCTTTTACATTGGAGACATTGCTATCTTCTATAGAGAATTAGGGCTGAAAGTTGAGCGGGTTCAACCCAACAGACCCGTGACCGACCCGACATTGGGTTGGGCTTGGGCAGAATGTATCGAGTTTGGTCTCGGGCTTGGGCCATACAAACACCAACCCAATAAAACTTGGGTTGGGCTTGGGTTGAGATCTCAGGTTGCCCAACCCAACCCAAACCTAAACCCGATCAATATATAAGTTCCTTATAAATTAATTATAATTGAGTGCAGATCGTCTATGTTGAAGGCACATGAAATTCCAATGCCGTGAAACCTAACTAGTCCATGTCATTTCCGATGACTCGAGCTAACAAGATACGCTGGATTTATCTCTCTCAAATAGATTGCTTGATACACAATACGACTTTTAAAGGAGTAGTGGTCCTATATCGTAGCTTGTTTGTTTAGAAAAACTGAACTTCTTTACGATAAATAACTACATATATAATTAATAAAATTATAGGTACAAAAATAAGACGTGTATTGAAAATATAATAGACTAATGTAATAATGAAAATATTAGCATATATCTACCTGACCAACCCGGCCAAGCCCGCTTGGCTTGGGCTTGGGTTGAGAATTCCCAACCCGAGGTTGGGTTGGGTTGGGCCAGGGTTGAGGTATAGGAACCTTGGGTTGGGCTAGGGTTGAGTACCAACCTGACCCAACCCGCCGGACTTTCAGCCCTATAGAGAATAGACTTTTTTACATCTAAAATTGCCGAATAAGCATGAAGTTTTAGTATTGGGATAAACAATTCATTTGTATAAACATGAAGTTTTGATGTTGGGATAAACCATTCTTTCGTTTTCTGTATATTTGCCAGTTGCATTTTCCAGCTCAGGCAGGAGGATTTCTGTTGACCCTTTTTTAAATAATAATATATTTATTTTACATACGCACACACACCCCAACACACTCACGCCGTGGTTGGATTTCACCACCTATGGATACTCGAACCCTTGACCAGGTGTTGAAACTCCTAAGAGTCCACCACCGGAGCAAGAGTAAGGATTATCCAAGGATTTTTGTTGACCCTTTCGATAGACGACCTAACGCCAAAGAAATCAGAAAGAGCAAAAGTAGGTTTTCTGGTCTTATGTTGAATGTTCACGGTCCTGGCAAACCTTCAGTGACAGTTAGTGTCTTACCTAATATTATTTAGAATTGAGTTTTTATTTGTAACTAGATGCATCATCTTCCATTTCGCTACTCAAATCATGGGTTTAGGGCCTGCTAGATGTTGCAAATTGTATGAACCTTAACTAGTTGTCTCTTTTCGTCTTTTTGTCAGCAATACATACTTTTTATATACCTAATGCATTTACAAGTTATAACAGATGCTTCTGTTCACGAGTTTCCTGGTTATTAACTTCCTAACAGATGTTTTGACTTCTTGACCTATTCTGGCCCAGGAATCTGCTATAGATAAAATTATTTAGTAACAACTAGAAATATTATTCTTCTAGCATGTTTGGCCTACAAATGCAGGTTGTGTTTCGGCTTTGACTGGTGAACTTGCATGTTCTTAATAAAATGGTTGACTTGTGTTTTTAGTGAACTGACGTGTTTCACCGAGGAGTTTCAGTCCCAGCCAAAACCCGTCCTGTTTCGGTGATGAGTTCCAATCCCAACCAATCTGACAGTCTGGTCCATTCCAGGTAAGTAAACACCGGTCATTTCGAAGGCTAATCAAACTGGGAGCTCCTCATTGATCAAGTGTGTTTAATGTGATATTTTTTCTTCCTCTTATGGTTTCTGGATGAATTTGATTATTTTTCACTTTAGCCATACAATTGATGTTAATGAATCAGCTAGTTAGAACATCAGATCAGTGAGATAATTGATCATCTGAATCAACGTGCCATGAAACTACCTTCCAAAATTGATAATAATATTAATAAAACTAAACTAAACTAAACGAGGTCTGAAACTTGAGTCAGGCCTGCTGCTAGCTTAAATAGCCTGAAATGACAGCTTTGTAACTATTGCAGTTAGGATTAGGATCCCAAATCGGCCAATCTTCACCATCCCGAGAGATGTTCTGAACACAAAATCCTGACCCTTGACCACTTAATATGGAGGGTATTAAGAATATAATTTAGTTGCCTTGGATAATTGGAAAGCCCGATCAGTTGTTGGGCATCTACGTCAATCCTCTTACGTGCCTTGGATAAATTAAGAAAAGAAGAAGAAGTAGCAGTAGAACCCTGGAAAGTCCTTTCAGAAGGCTCCCACAGGGACATTCATAAGAAACAAAGGCTTATGTGGTGAAGTGCAAGGTTTGAGACCCTGCAATGCTCCTTCAACAAGCCATGGTGATGCAAGAAAAGGCCACCAAGTTGTCATCTTCATTGTTGCTTGTGATGCAAGAAAAGGCCACCAAGTTGTCATCTTCATTGTTCTTCCTCTCTTGGTGGTCTTGTTTCTTTTATTTCTAATCGTCAGCTTTTCTTCCATTTATTATCAAAGAAGAAGAAAAATAGAAAGAGGGGTTCTTGAGAGGAGTAGTGGAAATCCATTTTCAATATGGAATTATGATGGGATTGCTATGTTTGAAGACATTGTGGAAGCGACAGAGGGTTTTGACGAAAAATACTGCATTGAAACTGGAGGGCATGGAAAAGTTTATAAAGCAAATCTACCATCGAGCCAGGAAGTAGCCATGAAGAAACATCATCCCTTCAAAGGTGCGGATCAAATTGAATAAAGAGTTTTAGAAATGAGATTCGAGCATAACAGAAATCAGCCTTCGCAACATTGTGAAGCTTTATGGTTTTTGTTCTCATGCCCAATTATCATTTCTGGTCTATGATTACATGGAAAGGGGAAGCTTAGCTAACATCCTGAGCAACGACGAAGGAGCTGCATAGTTGGACTGGACTGTAAGGGTGAAGGTTATTAAAGGTGTCGCCCATGCATTATCTTTCATGCACAATGATTCCACTCGGCCAATTGTCCATCGAGACCTATGAAGCAATAACGTTTTGTTGAATTCAGAACTTGAGGCCTCTGTCGCTGACTTCGGCACTGCTAGATTGTTGATACCCGATCCGTCCAATTGGACCACGCTTGCAGGCAGTTATGGATACATCGTTCCAGGTTAGTTGCTAATTCGTTCTCCATGCTTTAATAGTTTTATTAGCAACTGGTCTTTTATTTTTCATAAGATTTTCTATTTTTTGTTGGAAATTACATAGTAAAGCTTGTGCATGAGTTATCATACTGTTGTCAAGTTTGGCACTCTAGGGAAACTAGAAGATTCCTTAATCCAACAGTCCTAAGAGGCCTTGCAAAGAAACATAATAGGGAATGTATTGTTCAAATCCCCAACTTTGTTTAACTAAAAAATTGTAAAGCACCTGTGAGTATTTAAAACTAATATATAGCCATGCAAATGAAGATACTGGTAAGAATGTTTTTCCTTTGCCGCACTTGATGTCCATCATTATTTACATTATGCATGATGGAAGTAATGTGGCTGCATGGTAAGACTGACCAGGATTCATGTTATCAGCTATTAAATTCGTGGCCCTCTCCATTTTCCATAGCTGTCCATTTGTTGGCCACCAATTGGATGTATAGAATCCTCCAATAAGTGTAATTTTGGGATATGCTCAGGCCACATTTTCAGATGGTCTGGATAGATTTACATGGATACCAAGTATAGATGGATCATCACTATTTAATAAATGATTGAAAAAGTTCATTGCTTCTAGCCCATACGAGTAAATGTGAAAATGATGCTTAAGGGCTGGGTTACTCCGTTGCACAAGGGTTAGACATCTTTGTGATCCGAACTGTTGATGTGATGCCGCACACAGTGAATGCCCCACACAAACAAAAGAAGTTCCAAGATTGGAAATTCTTGAAACGTGCCAATATCACCCAATCCTTGCCAATGAAATGTGTAGATACAACGATACCTATAGACGCATCAATACACTCTAGATTACACATGCCAACTTCTCATGTGTTTGGGATATATGAGGCATACATAAAGGTAGGCCTAAACATGCAAATGACCCAACACAATGATTAATCTGGTCCTCTTATCAGGCAGGCCACCAACACATGAAAACAATGGATAGTATTGAGAAAAAATGCCAATAGTACACACTCAATGTATGCATGTGGCATGCCTTATAAGTAGACCATCCTAACTTTCTAGCAAGATCATCCAAAAGTTTAGCCCATCTTATGCAACTCCCACATGTGCCACACATGGCAGTTGGCATATGCACAATTTGTAGAGATGCCTAGGGGTTAACAAGCAAAATAACCTAGAAGATATGAAATCTAGATTAAGAAACCCCTGTGAGTTTGATATATGCTTAAGAGTTTAGCTATTGATGATTAACAAAGAGAAAGAACATGACTAAACTGTCTTCCTTCTTGCAGAGCTTGCATATACGATGAGGGTGACTGAAAAATGTGACCTATATAGCTTGGGTGTCGTGGTACTTGAAGTGATGATGGGAAGGCATCCTGGGGAGCTCATCTCCTCTTTCTCATCATCACCATCACCTCTACAAAGATAAAACTCATCCACGATTTATGCAGAGTGGTGGAGGGAGGGACTAGTTTGGGGTTAGTGGCCCTCTACAAAACATATCAACCATTCAAACCCCAATCAGAGGCACAACCCATGGACCTGTGACCCGATCATCATCCGTTTACTAATTGGATTTAGAATTTAACATGTAGTCCCACTTGATAACAAATCATTAGGCCCAAGCACCACTCCCTCAACCCATTTACTTAAGGGCTTGTATTTCAAGACTATTAATAACTTTGTAATATTTGGGAATTGGAACTTTTTGTTAACACTTACGTGCGTCCTAGAAACGGTTTGATATAGGAATGAGTCAGCCATAGCCTGATTTATTTACCTTAATAGCCTTTGTTTTCATGCTGAAACCAAAGCATAACCCAGTGTTCACTCCCCAAGTGCAGGGTTGTGATGTAGTAATAACTCGGTAAGACCGAGGTCGAATCCCAAGGGACTGAAACTTGTACGTTATCTAAAATTAACTGGAAATAGAACTAGAATGAGATGAAATCTGAATTGAATTATAAATTGAGGAATAATTGTAAACTATTAATCTAAAACTTATAGGAGAAATCAGAGGTAAGGAAACTAGGGATTCAGAGGATCCACTTGTAGAGATCAGGGAGATCTTATGCCTGTTTCATGAATCATGGAATTTACTGAACTGCTATTGATCTAGTTTTCAAAGAGATGAAAAGAAGATGAATTAGAATGGATTCCATCACCAAACCATGCCCAAAGACTATGGCAAACAACAGAATCAAACTAATTACCACCCAATCACATGTATGAAAGTTAGGAAGGGTACCGTCATCCAACCATGCCCAGGAGACTATGGTGAACAACAGGACGTCTTGACGTCATAAACATGAAAAGAAAATAGAAATATTCAAAGCATCGCAGACCCATTGTAATTTCAGTCACAACAGACCATTAAGAACTAAAAATATTCCCATAATAATCAACTAAAATCAACGTCAATTCATGCACTAAAATTTAAATAAAATCAAATCTCCCATCTCACTACAAGCTTCACCTCTTAGCCCTAGCTAAGAGGTTTAGCCAGACATGAATGACTAAATCTCCACAATTGAAATAAACTAAAAAAAAATAAAAAGAAAATACTCTTTTTTTCTTCTACTTCACGTCCCTGCCCGAGCCTCCACGTCTCTCTTTTTCTTCCTTCTTAGACCTGAATGAATGCTTCCCACGTCCAAAACCTCCTTTTATAGCTGCTGGAAGGCTGGAGTCAGTGACAGAGTTGTAGCAGGACACGGAGTGCAATTTTCGCAGCCAAGTTCGGTGCCTCGAAACACGCCACTTTTCTCGCTCAAATTCCAAAGAAACACCATGCCTTAGTACTTTCTTGGGTCCTCTACATGATAGACGGTTCAGATCTGCCATATGATCAAAGATGGTGGGCCAAAACTGCCTGGAAAAGTCAGTTTTCGCGGATGTGCGAAACCTTTCGCACCACTTCGCTGTTGTGATCGGTGGGCCCCACAGAAGTATTTTCTGGAAAATCCACCCCGTCCATTGGATTCAGAACGAAATTTCAGTTAAGAATGAGTGGTTTTGAACGTCCATTGACGTGGTCCAGAGAAGAAAGCACAGAAGGATCAGTTTTGAACGTTACCAGGCAGCCCTTTTGTGGCCTCTGTATCTCACATGTGTGCATGTATAGGTACAAAATATTAGCATAGTTTTGTAGTTCTCGAAGCCCTCTACACGGTGGACGGATCAGATCGGACATATGAGCAATGGGTGGGGCCCACTACCGTCCGCAAAACGGACACCGGTCGGTTATGCGACCGTGGAAATTTTTGTTTTTTTTGTTTTTTTTTTTAAAAAGCTGATGCGGGTCAGCGCTTGCGCTGACCTATCAGTTTGTCCGGTGCACATCGTATGCACGTACATGTGTAATGTACGCACTATATATACGGGCCCCATTGCAATGTGTTTCAGAAATTCAATCCACCCATTCTGTTCCTCACATTATTTCACCCGTTGAGAATAATTATCAAGCATATCCAGCTGGCGGGTGGGCCCCAAATTGAAGATTGATGGGCTGATTTACCCGTTAGGCTACTTCCACAATGATCCAATGGATGATTTTTGACGTGTACGGTTAATTTATGGTCCTCAGGCCACATATGAAGTTTCGAGCCGAACCGATATTGGAAACCCCGTGATCTTGCGTTCTGGATGCATTTCAAGCTACTTGAGCTTCAATTTCTTAGTTTTCTCGGATTTCTGACCGTGAATATTTGTCAATCTTGGTCCCCTTGAGTGTGTCCCTTGCCTTTGGTGTCATCATATCGTTAAATCTCAACTTTTAACGTCCTTTTTCCATCCATGCTCATAAAATCACCTTGCAACACAAGAATGAGAAAACGAGCCATTAGACAGCATTAAATTCGTAAATCCAGACAATATCTGGAGTCTAATATGTAATATTTGACCCTCAACACCCAATAAGTACACCTGAGCCCAAGTTAGAAGCAAGCTTGGTTAGTTGGCTAAAGGGTTGACTAGAGTCACAGGCCCATTGCCAGCCTAATTTATTGTTTTACATGAGACTGGGCTGTGCAAAATAAAAACTTACACTTTGACGTGACAAGCTCAAACAAAACAGTAAAACTTGTGGGCTCATATCAAGTCCCAGGCCCAACTACTTAGAATTTAGCAACATTAATGTAAAAAGCAGACTTGACTCTAAAATCCATGTACAAACTCCAGATCATATCAACAAAGAGGAGACTTGACTATAAAGTAGAAAATGGGCCTATGCCAATCCAGTCCCGATGCCCATTGCTTGGAACTCGATGTTCTTAGTAGAAGATGAGACTTGACTCTAGTAGTAGAATCTGAGTCAAAACTCATATGGTCCCAAGGCTCACTCTTTGAAATCTTGATGCTCCCGGCAAAAGATGAGACTTGAATCTAAAAGTACAATCCGAGCATATTTCATATTCGGTTGGCCCACTTGAGATTCGGATTAGCTTCGTTTTTGGTCCCATGTCCCAAAATGAGGTGGCAAAATGGATAGATTGAACAGATTTGTCACAAACATCATTGTGCACCACACCTATAGTCAAGCAACTCTCACCCTCCCAACTTAAATGTCCACCAATCCCTCGCTCTCACATTGATTGTTGTGTTAATCTAGTCTTGATTGTACATGGGGCCACTTTAATGTTTGCGAGAAATTGACTGGTACATCTATTTTTCCAGCTCATTTAGGTCGTGGGCCTAAAAATGTGCAGATCAAAAACTGAAAATGGGCCGAGGATGCCCCAGGATGTTTCAATGGTGAACATTCCATACCACCGTTTCTTATCATGGGCCCACTGGAGATTGGTATTGTCCTCATTTTAGAGCCATGCGGTAAAATTAGCTGCCAAAATAAATGGACTCCAAAGATTTGTCAAAAACATCATGCGACTCAATGATTATTTCATCAGCCGGACGTTTAATTCCCATACTTTCATAGTCGTTTTGCCTACTTGAACTTTAGATGGGCCCCATTTTTGGGTCCATGCCTTAAAACGAGGTGGCAAATAGATGGCTAAAGTGGATTTGTCACCAACATCATTGTACGGTGAAGCAAACCCCACCCTATATGCTTAAATGTCCACCGGACCTCTGGTTGGCCCATTGATTAATGTTGCTATCCTATATTAAACTGTACTTGGGGCCTACCTTAATGTTTGTGAGAAGTCCAATATTCCCTCCATCCATTTTTCAGTTAATCCAAGGGAATGGGCCTAAAAATGAGGCAGATCTGAAGTTGACAATGGCTCTAGGATGTTTCAATGGTGGACGTTCAATCTCACTATTTCCTGTCATGTAGCTCACTTGAGCTTCGGTCTGCCTCATTTTTGGCTATTCACTAAGAAAACAGATGGACTGAATAGATTTGTCATGAACACCCTGTGTCTTCCTCATGAATGTTTCGACAGTAGATGTTCAATCTCCACTCTTTCCTGTTGGTTGGATCAAGCTCATGTGGATGAGATCCACCCCGTTAATCAGGTGTGCTGCTCTTTAATTGGACCCGGGCCAAAAATCAGGTTGATTCAACCGTCGGTACACCGCAGTGGATTAGATACTGACAAGGTCAGTAGCCAAATCGCTACTGAAGTAACGTGACCAAACTCTGTGGAACCCACCATGATGCTTGTGTTGTATCCATACCGTTCATCCATTTGGAGAGATCATTCTATGGCATGAGAAAAAGAAGGAGATAGATCTAAAGTTCAAGTGGACCCCACTATAAAAAACAGTGGGGACAGTGACATCCACCATTCAAAACTTCTTAGGGCCATGAAGTTTCCAATCAAGCTGATATTTTTGTTTTCAGTTCATCTATCTCTATGTTAACCTATGAATAGGTTGGATCTAAAAAATACATATGTTGGGCCCTATAAATGTTTCAACGGTGGGTGTGACTGATCCCACGGTTTTCTATGGTGAGTCCGCTTGAACTTTAGATTAATCTCATTTTTTTCTCATGCCATAAAACGATCCCAACAAATGGTTGGACGGTATGGATGCATGGTGAGGTCACTTCAGTAGCATTTGGCTACTGACATTGTCAGTATCTAATCCGCGTCCTCGGTACACACCATGTGAAATAGCTGTGATAAGAAGTCTCATTATTATAATACTCCAAGTTATATGTGATGTCCACTTTTGTGCGTATAGACCATCCAATCCACTCATCTGACGTTTCATACCAAGATTATTAAATTCTTCTAATACTCATGTTTTCTAAACCATGTGCATACTTAATAGATTTGGGTAAAAATGAAGCACAACTCAATGCATGATCTGAGGCGAGTACTGGCCATTGGTCCTATGGGCTGACAGGGTCGAAGACCATTGTGTTGGGGATTTTGACCTGCGGAATCACAGAGATCTAGATCTAGGATAGCAATTCAATGACACCAAGCACATGCAAGAGAACTCAGATTTAACGTGAAAAATTCTTGTGAGAAAAAACTACGGCACAAAGCAACAGACCTCCACTATGAAAACAGAAATTACAAGAGAGAGGACTTATCCGATTCGAACAACCTCGAATCTCACCCTTGCTATACCCTTTAATTTCCCTAGAACCCCTTTAGAAAGCTTCCCATCTACCTAGAAAAGTCCCAGGAACACCTACTTATAATTTAGACAACTTCCCTTCCGCATTCCAGTTGCGAAAGGACTCAAAATCCGCAATCCGCACAAAATCGCGAAACGAATCTGCGTAACCTACGACCGGTCGAGTGGACTGCATGACCGGTTGAGCGTCAACCATGACCGGTCGAGCACGGCCCACGACCGGTCGAGCACCTCGGACCACAAAACTTTATGCTCGCTGGACTTTGAGTCGAGCGGGCTACGACTAGTCGAGCCGCTCCCACGACCGGTCGAACTTGACCCTCGACCGGTCGTACATGTTCAAATTTAAGATATATCTCAACAATCTCCACCATGTCTTCAATCTTGAACTGTGTGGCTTTTTGACCTCTTTTCTTATTTCTGTATCACATCATAGCATCTTGTGCACACTCCATCTTTCTTTTACGCCATCGCCAAGCCCAGAGAAGTTACACAGAACTTGAACTTTTCTGCAGGAACGATCTAGGTGAGCATGTCTGCCGGATCAAAATCCACGTGCTCAACTACCCTTGCTCCTGTCTTCCCAAAAGAAAAGATGTAGTCTTCTTACCATCTCACCGCTATCCAATATTGCTTGCTGGGGTACTTGCTCACAACACTGATAGCCTGTGAAATAATCGGTCTAATCTAGACCCTGACATACACTGCCAACCGCATTCGAATAAGGCTCATGAGATATCCTGCTTTTCCTCATATGTTTTGGGACAAATCCTGAGGAAAACTTGAGGAGAGATACCTAGGGAATGCTCTCCAGCTTTACCCGGCCTATCACATCCTTGATTAATACCGACACACAAAGTATTCCTCTTGTGATTACCAAAGCCTACTTCTCCTTCAGTCTCAATGCCAAGAACCATCTTTGTAGCCCCTCGATCCTTCATCTATGAAGGAATGAAACCACTTCCTAGGCGACAGGTCGAACCACGACCTCCTGCAAAGTCTTTTTTCAGCCCCTTTAACTTCGAACTGATCTGGTTGCTTCATGTAGATCTGCTCTTCACTTTTCCTTACAGAAGTGCAGATTCCACATCCATCTTTCCAGCTCAAGATCACGTTGGCCAACCAGCACCAATTACGGATCCAATAGACACCTGCTATACCGTTGGCGCGAATATCTCTGAGAAGTCGATCCCTTCTCTCTGAGCATAACCCTTCACTACCAACATCGCCCTGTATTTATGTTGTATCCTCCTGAAGATCCACCTGCATCCAACCGCTTTCCGGCCCACTGGAAGCTCCACCCGCTCCCATATGTTAGTCTGGTACAATGAATCTATCACATCCCACATAGTCACCTATCACTTCTCAGCACCAGGCTCACCTAGAGCCATATGAATAGAAGATGAATCCTCCTGCGATATTGGAGTCGTCCATGTACCTTGCCGATATCCTGCGATCATGCCATGTAATTCTTCTCACAGGTGGCTGCTCCACCTGCTCTGTATCCCTGTTTGCGAGTCTCAGCCTTCCTGCCCTACTCGCTCATGTGGCCATACCCATCATGCCACATACGTGCAGAGGTGGAATCCGTTACATCCACTGTAACTCCACCTTTTGAAGTGCTCCCGATCAACCTGTACAAGTTACCGAGTCTTTGCGCTTTCATGATTACCCGTGCCCCCTTAGAGACCTTTAGAGCACCATCAATACCTATGTTCTTGCATCCTTTTGCCTCAAGCACACCAAGAGAAATCAGATCCCGCTTCAAATAAGGAACATGCCTTACATTTGTCAAGGTATGCTCCACTCCATCAAATATCCTGATGCGCACAGAACCAATAGCCATAACATTACAGGTAATATCATTGCCCATAAATACCTGTCCACCATCGCACTCCCTGTAGCTGGTGAACCAACTCTGATGAGGAGTCATGTGAAAAGATGCCCCTGTGTCTAGCATCCACTCTTCCTTACGATCATCGTATGACCGTCTAAGCGAAGACACAGATAAAACATCACCATCACATCCATCTGACGTGGCAACATTGGCCTCCCTGCATGAAGCCTCAGAATCTTCCCTATTCGATTTAGGATTTTCACAATCCTTCTTCACATGTCCTTCCTTCTCACAGTTCCAGCACTTTATCTTTCCTTTGCCCTTACCCTTTGATTTGGATCTAGAACCTGAAGAACCTGTACCTTGTCCAGAATTTCTACCCACTGAAAACAATGCATCAGAAGATGTTCCCATGTCGCTGTTTAGTTGTCTCATAGCCTTCCCTTGAAGGGCTGAGATAATGGTGTCGACACTCAGGGTTTTATTCATGCTGCACATAGTGTCTTTGAATGACTCATAAGACGCCGGGAGAGAATTGAACAACATATATGTTTGTTCTTCATCTTTCATTACTTCCTCCATATCCAGCAATTTGCAAACTAATTTAATAAAGTTGCGCCTCCAGATCTCCACCCTTTGCCATCTTGAAGTTATATTACTGCTGCTTCAAGTGCAGACGATTTTCAGAGAATTTTTTCGCATAAACATTTTCTAACTTCGCCCATAACTTAGCCGCAGTTTTCTCCCTCATGACATTATAGAGAACCTCATCCATGAGACATAAACGGATCGATGATAAGGCCTTCTTATCAAGAGTATTCCACTTTCCATCAGTCATAGTAGACTTCCACTCCTTAAGAGCACCATCTTCGCCTTGCTTGATTAAGGAACTTATCATCTTGATTTTCCATAACTCAAAATTATTTTTCCTTGAGTACTTTTCAATCTCATACTTAGTGCTCGCCATTATTACTAATCCCTCAGATTTAGATTTGTGCCTCAACGATCGCTTTGATACCACTTGTTGGGGATTTTGACCTGCGAAATCACATGTTACTCCCCAAACCCGGAAATCGGATTCACAGGAATCCCGATTGCCGAATCCGGTGCCGACAGCCTCCGTAGTGCCCCATTCTCGGCTCCTGGCAAACATATGTCAGATTTTCGATCCTGTGATCCTGCAAGGAGGATTTTCAGAATGATTTTTTTTTTGTAATGAAGCATAACCACAAGCATAACTAAGTCACAAAATAACGTCACCATATATCCACTATATCAAAAAATTTAAGTACAATGCGGAAAGGGAAATACAATGCAATAAAAAAGCTCCAAAATATCCTAATACGCACTCCTGCCTCAGCGCTGCTGCTGTCCAACACTACCTGCATGCAACTGTCGTGCATAAGCTTACAAAAGCTTAGAGGGTAGTGTAAGTATGTGCTTAAGGAAATTGTCAAGTATATAATATCAGAGTAATGTGGAAGTATGCGGTAAGTCCATGAATACAATCAATTATGCTAATGCTATGTGATGCAAAACATGAATACTATCGGCCATCCAAGGCCATGCGATGCGAGATATGAATGTCATCGGCCACACCGATGCAATGCAAGGCCTATATAGCCGAATGTTATATGCGAAATGCAATCCAAGCAAGTCGGTACTCATCAAGTACACATATCAGTACAGTTTTCCTCTGGATATCATCGGGGTCTAATACACTTCGCAGTGACTGCCACCTCCCTAGCTGCACAGTCAAGCAAGTGGAATAGACCTCACTATCCGCCTGACCAGTAGTCTGTCAATATCTACTCAGCTCGTCGATAGCGGACCCATTTACGAGCTGGTCAAACTCAGCCTAGCTTATAGCCCCCTCACTCAGGCGGATAAGGCCACACCCCCTTCCAACCGACCACGACACAGTGGGAGACGCGGCCTACTAGTATTCGGCACTCGGGCACTCATGTATCTACTCGGTCTAGACGTTGGAGCATCTCCTGGTACCAAAAAGGTTTTGCGACTTTCACCTAAGGACATCCTAAGTGCCCACAGTGCTAGAACCAAGTATTTTCGGTATCCGATATGGTTATCCATGATGTGTCTGTGGAGCCACGGCCCTGTTGTCGCTAGGGCGTGCAGTGATCAAGTCACACATGTGCGAGATGCATGAATCATACGTCAAATCATGCAGAAATCCAGCGCGTATTGCGTGATCATGTGAGGCACTCTGTCTCATGACGAGTCCCGTAAATGGTCTGTCCAATGGCGTATGCTATGATCAGTCACTACTCATATCAAGCATACATATGATGCGTATGGGCATGAGTCATGGGATTATACTAAGCATGTTATAAGGTAATAGACTACTCAAACGATGCAGATGAGTCTAGACGGCCTATACACAACTAGTATGGGCTTACCAATGGGTCCTAAGGAGAGATACGATGCGGACATTTAACCAACATTGTACTTACAATGTGGGCATCAAACCATCATTGCTCCTAAGGCACGACCCGCCATAAATATCATTACATGAACCATGAGAAATCACACATTGCAATGGACTCTAAGGACACCCTGTTGGGCCTCGACCCATGGGCCTTGGATACATCGAATGGGTCGTATCACATGGGCCTTACATTCATCAAATGGGCTACATTAGTGGGCCTCACCAACGAGCCTTTTGTACATTGCAATGGTCCATAACCTGCGGGCCTTAGAGTACATCACGATGGGCCTTAACCCACGGCCTTGGAATACATCAAAATGGGCCTAATCCCATGGGTCTTATATGTGTCAATTGGGCCTGATCTCATGGGCCTTATATGTGTTAAATGAGCCTAATACCATGGGCATTATATATGTCAAATGGGCTTTATCCCATGGGCCTTATATGTACACCAAGGTGGGCCTCAATGAATGGCTACAAATAGATCAACATAGACCCTACACACATACCAAGGTGGGCCCAATTAAACCATAGATCTGACTCATTTTTAGCTCATGACATGAAATGAGCTCTCAAAATAGGTGGACAGTTTGGATGCAGCACATGCATCATAGTGGGGGCCCACATGAAGGCCTATTATTAGGTATATTATATATAGTATAATATATATAAAATATATATACAATATTATATATATATATAATATAATATTTTATATATATACACACATAGAGGGCCCCACACGTGGAGGGGTAGGTCCCACCGTCCAGCAGCCCTGCTGGACGGCATAAATAAAACACATACGTCACAGGGGGAGGGGGGGGGACACCGCCTACCCACCTGGACGGCATGAATAAAGCACATACATCACTATGGGTCCCACGTGGGGGGCCCACCATTATGTTTACATGCCATCTAATCCATCCATTAGGTCAAGCAGACCTGAATGAAGGGTAAAAACAAATTTCAGCTTGATCCAAAACTTTAGTGGGCCTAAAACAAAGATTTCAATGGTAGAGTTCAATTCACACTATTTCGTGTGGTGTGGGCCACCTGAGGTCTAGATGTGGCCAGGATTTGGAGGTGGCCCACTTCGGGGAGTGGCCCACCTCATGAACGGTTTAGATGGAACGTGAACATCAAGGTGGGGCCCACACACAGGACCGGTCCCTGCCCAGCGCCTGCTCGCCAGCCATTGGCGCCCAGCACGTTTGACACAGCTGCTGCTGTGTTGGTATTTTATTTTTTTATTTTTGAAAACCCATCTTTCTGGAGTTTTTCTCATGTGGGGCCCGCATCAGGTAGATCCACCCCATTTATTGGATTCCACTGCTCACAATAAATCTAACGAGTCCAATATCGGGCCTCTTCCATCGTGTAAAAAGAAATTTGAAAAGATTTCAATGGTATTAATGCTATTTTCAACACTATGGCTCACTAGAAAGTTGAATCAGCTTCATATTTTGGCTCAACGCCTAAAATAATATGAGGAAAGGGATGGACGACATGGATTGAATACATACATCAAGATGGGTCCTAAACAAGTGGCCCACTCCATAGGCTTGAAATCAAGCCCATATTTTTGTTTTCTTTCCAGCGAGCGTTTGGACGTTTCCTCTTTTTTTTTTTTGGGCTTATCAAACACATTCAAGGTGGGCCCTGTTTAGGTGGGCCACCACAAATGGATGATATATTTAAGATGGGCCCCACTCATGGGTGGCTTGGATAAAATACATATTTCATGGTGGGGCTCATTCAAGTGGGCCACATAGGCATATCAACATACAAGAAAAATAAATAAAAAGGAGAGGGAGAGAGAGAGAGAGTAAAAGAGTGAGACATGCGTGATGGAGGGACCCCGACACTATGGGCCCTCCGTTTCAACCATCCAATCATACATCAAAGGGTCCCATTGCATATGGGTCATCCAAACAAAAGATCAACAGTGGAGATCCCTCTCCATCCAAAATGAACAGTCTATATGACCTCTTAATGCAAGAAAAGTAAACATCATGATGGGGTCCATGGAGAATGGCCCCATCATGGAATGATTTTGATGATCAAGATGGGCCATTGGCCACATCTTAGGGTCCCAAGTAAGATCCAAACCATTGATCGGTTGGCCTTACTTGGCCCATCTTAAAAATATGAAAAATTAGTCTATGGAAACACCCACAACTTGATCTTTTTGGTCCGTTGGAAAGCTACACTCCTTATGCTTCGCTTTGATGGTGGAGATGAGAAATGGATGGTTAAGATGAGAGGTTTTGGGTTGGGAACGTGGGCCACCAAAATCGCATTTTCTCTCATGGGAAGAGCTTGGACGTGGGAGTGCTCTCTTGCTTGGGTTTGGTGTGAGAAAAGAGAGGGAGATGAGATGTAAGGAGAAGTGATGGGAGATGGGTGATGAATGTGAGTGATGGGTGAGGTGATGTATTAGTTGACTTTGGTGGTTGCTTGACTTGTGGAGAAAGGAAGCATGGGTGCTTTGTACTTGACATAAAGTGATTGATGGATGATTGATTGATGGGATTGATTTGACACTTTGTAGAGATTCTCTTGGGAATGTAAACGCGCGGCGTTTTCTCGAAATAAACGCCGACCCTCATCTCTTAGTCAGGGTATCGGATCGGTACATGAGTCACGGCGTTGAAACCACGGCGACGGTGTGGTCGTAATGATACAAGTCTTGAATTAAACCGACTCAAATGTATAGGATATGACTTACGGTCATGCGCAACGTGTTGAGGGTCAAATATTACATGTTAGACCCCAGATATTGTCTGGATTTACGAATATAATGCTGTCTAATGGCTCGTTTTCTCATTCTTGTGTGGCAAAGTGATTTTATGAGTATGGATGGAAAAAAGATGTTAAAAGTTGAGATTTAACGATCTGATGACGCCAAAGGCAAGGGACACACTCCAGGGGACCAAGATTGACAAATATACACGGTCAGAAATCCGAGAAAAGTTAGAAATTGAAGCTCAAGTGGCCTGAAGGACGTCCAGAATGCAAGATCACGAGGTTCCTACCATCCGTTCGGCTCGAAACTTCATACGTCGCCTGAGGACCATAAATTAACCGTACATATAAAATTTCAGTCATTGAAGATCTCGGGAAGTGCCCCAACTGACAGATCAGCCCATAAACCGTTGATTCTGGGCCCACCTGATATCTGGAACTGTCTCAAAATTATTATTGACGCCTTAAATGAGGAGTCAAAACAGATGGACGGTGCAGATTTCTCCTAAACAATGTAATGGACCCCATATGAGATGAGTGTGTACAGTGCACATGTGCACTTGTCGTGCACCAAACGAGTTAAGTCGGTCAGCAAGACGCTGACCGACTTTCTTCTTAAAAAAAAAAAAAAAAAAAAAAAAAAATAATTCGCACAGCGGACGCACGGCCGCTGGCTGTTTTTGCGAACGGTAGTGGACCCCACCCATTGCTCATATGGCCAATCTGATCCGTCCACCGTGTAGAGGGCTTCGAGAACTACAAAATCATGCTGACCTTTTGCACCCATGCGTGTACACGTGTGAGATACAAAGGCCACAAAAGGACTGCCCGGTAGCATTCAAATCTGATCTTTTAGTTATTTCTTCTCTGGGACACGTCAATGAACGTTCAAAACTACCCATTTTTGACTGAAATTTCATTTTGAATCCAATGGACGGGGTGGATTTTCCAGAAAATGCTTCTGTGGGACCCACCGATCACAACAGCGAAATGGTGCGAAAGGTTTCGCACATCCGCGAAAACCGACTTTTCCGGACAGTTTTGGCCCACCATCTTTGATCATATGGCAGATCTGAACCGTCTATCATGTAGAGGACCCAAGAAAGTACTAAGGGACGGTGTTTCTTTGGAATTTGAGCTAGGAAAGTGGCGTGTTTCATGGTACCGAACTTGGCTGCGAAAATTGCACTCCGTGTCCTGCTACAACTCTGTCACTGACTCCAGGCTTCCAGCAGCTATAAAAAGAGGTTTTTGGACGTGGGGAGCATTCATTCAAGGTCTTGGGAGGAAGAACAGAGGGCTCGAGCTTGGGTTTCAACGTGGGCAGAGGAGAGAGAGAGGAGCTTGGTTTTTTTTCTTTCCCTTTTCTTTTCCTTTTCTTTTTCGCTTTATTTATTTGGATTGAGCCCATCCATGGCAGGTTAAATCCTCCTAGCTAGGGCTAGGAGGTGAAGCTTGTAGTGAGATGAGAGATTATATGCTTTTAATTTAATTTTAATTTTTGAATTGAAGTTGGTTTTAGTTTGATTTTAATGGAAATATTTTTGGTCTTTAATAGTCTATTGTGACTGAAATTACAATGGGTCTGTAATGCTTTGAATATTTTCTTATCCCTTTTATGTTTATGACGTTAGGACGTCCCGTTGTTCACCATAGTCTCCTAGGCATGGTTGGATGACGGTACCCTTCTTAACCTTCATACATATGATTGGTTGGTAATTAGTTTAATTTTGTTGTTTGCCATAGTCTTTGGGCATGGTTTGGTGATGGAATCCATTCTAATTCATCTTCCTTTCATCTCTTTGAAAACTAGATCAACGGCAGTTCAGTAATTTCCATAATTTTTGATGCAAGCATAGGTTCTCCCTGATCTCTACAAGTGGATCCTCTGAATCCAGTTTTCCATCTCTGATTTGTTTCCTAAGTTTTAGATTAATTATTCTACAAGTATTCCACCATTGCTAATTGATTTAGAATTCATCTTAGCCTAATTCTAGTTTTAGATAATTTTAGATAACGTACAAGTTTCAGTCCCTTGGGATTCGACCTCGGTCTTACCGAGTTATTACTACATCACAACCCTGCACTTGGGGAGTGAACAAGTTTTTGGCGCCGTTGCCGGGGACTGTCGGCTACATTTTTCTGAAATTAATTAGTTTTAGGATTATTTTAGGATTAGATTTTCTTTTTAGAAATTTTTAATTCTAGGTTTAGAAGCTTGATTATTTTCCTTATTAGAACTTTTTCCTAACTTAAGAAATTTGCTATTCTTCCTTCTATCTGATTTTTAGAACTAACTTAATTTTTCTATTTTGTAGGAAACTTCTAATCTAGTAAGCTCTTTCTAATTTCCCTTTCTTTGGAAATTCTTATTTTCTCTAGAAATTAGTTTACTTTTAATTAGGACTTCCTATTCTTAGAAACTAACTTATTTTGGTTTGTTTTGCAGGTTTTTAACTTAGGAACTCCGATTTGGTAACTTCTCTCCAACCCTCCCTTTTCCTAGATTTTTATTTTCTTTTTTAGGTTTAAATTAGAATTTGAGGGCTGAGTGTGTTTTATGCCCCATTGGGTACGCGACAACACTCGACGTCTCGTGACTGAAGGAGGATTAGTTGAGGGGTTGACTGTCCATTGCAGGACTAGACACCACTTGAATTCTCCTGAGTTAGAAGACGTTATGGCTGAAAATCAACCTCAAGCACTACCCCAACCAGGGGTTGAGGAAGTACATGATGAGAATGAGGTACATCAGGCACCCCCGCCTCGTACTTTATGAGATTATTTACAACCGGCGGGGGTGAGTACGCCCTCATGCATGATTTTTCCTGAGAATACAGGACATATGGACATCAAGCCAGGGGTTATCCAACTCCTTCCTAAGTTCCATGGGCTTGAGTCTGAAGAACTATACTTGCATCTGAAAGAGTTCGATGAAATCATAGGCACCTTATACTTTCCTAATGTATCTGAGGATACTATTAGGCTGAAACTCTTTCTATTTTCCTTGAAAGAAAAAGCTAAGACGTGGTTACATTCACTGCGTCCTAGATCCATTGGCACATGGAATGATATGCAGAGGGAATTTATAAAGAAATTTTTCCCACATCATAAGACAATTACCCTCAGGAGAGCAATAATGAACTTTGCCCAAAAGGAAGATGAAATATTCTTCCAATGTTGGGAGAGGTTCAAGGATCTGGTTAATGCATGCCCACAACATGGCTTTGAAATATGGCGCATTACGAATTTTTTCTATGATGGGCTAACATCTTCCTTGCGCCAAATGGTCGAGACAATGTGTAACGGAGATTTTATTAATAAAAATGTCGACGAAGTATGGGATTACCTCGATAGTCTCGCTGAAAAAACACAATCATGGGACTATTATCCAAGGACGAACACTACGTCTAGGCCAACTCATTCAAGGGAAAAAGGAAGAATATATCTCCTGAAAGAAGATAATGATCTTAACGCTAAGGTGGCCAATCTCACCAGAAAATTTGAGGCCATGGAAGGAAGGAAGGAAAAGGTTAATGAAAGTGTTTGCGGCATCTGTGATTGCAACATTCATACTACTGAAAATTATCCTTCAATACCTGCCTTTCGAGATGTATTGAATGAACAATCTAATGCCGTAAATAACTATCAATGACCTTTCAATGGACCACCCTCTAATACTTACAATCCTGGCTGGAAAAATCACCCGAATTTTAGTTGGAGGAACGGACAAACTGCTACCCCTCAAGGTTTCTTCAATCAAAATCCAAATCAGGGAAAACCTCAAGAAGAATCAGTTCAAATTTCCATACAAGAGCTGGCGCGGACAATGCAAGGAATTTCAGATTTTATGCAAAAAATAGATTCACGTATGACGACTATGGAAAAAGGGATGCTCCCTGCACAATCACTCCCTAATCCGAAACCGCAATACGAGACAGGTGATCCCAACTCTTCGAATCAAATGGGGCACGCTAAATCCATCACCACTCTTAGGAGTGAGAAGGTTATTGATAAAACCCTTCCGGTTAGGCCCGAAAAGCCTCAAGAACCAGAAGAGGACAACAATGATGGATCTAGTGACGCCCCACAAAAATTTGAACCGGAACCTCTAGAAAAGCCAGTTGCTCCGTTTCCCCAACGGTTGGTTGAACCAAAACGTCTATCTAACTCTCAGGATATCCTGGAGGTGTTGAAACAAGTGAAAGTCAACATTCCTCTGCTTGACGTTGTAAAACAGATTCCTTCATATGCTAAATTTCTAAAGGACTTATGTACTACCAAACGACGGAAAAGTATTCAAAAGAAGATCTCCTTGACTGAGAAAGGGAGTGCCATCCTGAAACAAGATGTGCCGCAAAAATTTAAAGATCTTGGTTGCCCAACCATATCATGTGTAATCGGAAACTATCGAATTGATCACGCACTTCTTGACTTAGGAGCGAGCGTCAATCTGATTCCCTATTCGGTATACCAACAGTTAGGTTTGGGTGAATTAAAACCCACTCGAACCACACTACAACTTACTGATCGTTCTGTTCGTATACCAAGAGGGATCATCGAGGATGTGTTGGTCCAGGTGGATAGATTCTACTACCCTATTGATTTTATCATCTTGGACACTGAACCCATCAATGACACGAGCACTCAGATTCCCGTCATTCTTGGTCACCCATTCCTGTCCACTTCAAATGCAATTATCAATTGCAGGAATGGTGTCATGACTATGTCCTTTGAAAATTTGACATTGGAATCGAATATCTTTTTCAATAACGGCAGCAACTCAGAGGATGATGACGATTTCCACGATGTTAACATGATTGATTCTTTTGTGGAAGATATAACGCCTCTCACCTTATCCTCTGATCTTCTAGAGACGTGCCTGGCTCACTCCCATGATCTTGATGATGATATAATTAGGGAGACGTGTGCCATGCTTGATACTGCACCGGTACTTGAAGTTAACCGGTGGAGGCCACACATTGAAGAATTGCCCCAAACTTATGTAGTGCCTCTACCGTCTAACCTCAAGCCACCGAAGCTTGACCTAAAACCTTTGCCCTCTGATTTAAAATATGTCTATTTAGGTCAAGATGAGACATACCCGGTGGTGATCTCTGCCCACCTGGAGAAAGAATAGGAGAGTACGCTGATATCTACTCTCATTGAGCATAAGGGAGCTCTTGGATGGACGGTAGCGGACCTCAAGGGAATTAACCCATCGATTTGTACTCACCGTATATATCTTGAGGACAATGCAAAGGCTGTTCGGCAATCACAACGTAGATTAAATCCAAACATGAAGGAAGTGGTTAAGGCCGAGGTTCTCAAACTATTGGATGTGGGGATCATATACCCCATATCCGATAGTCAATGGGTGAGTCCAACTCAGGTGGTTCCTAAGAAGTCCGGGATCACCATCGTAGCCAATGCCAATAATGAACTTGTGCCGACTAGAGTTACCACTGGTTGGAGAATGTGCATTGACTACAGAAAGCTGAATACCGTCACAAGGAAAGACCACTTTCCTTTGCCCTTCATTGATCAAATCCTAGAAAGGCTAGCTGGTCATTCCTATTATTGTTTCCTTGACGGGTATTCAGGTTATAATCAGATTGAAATCGCCCCTGAAGATCAGGAAAAGACCACATTTACATGTCCCTATGGCACCTTTGCTTACAGAAGGATGCCATTCGGGCTATGTAATGCCCCTGCCACCTTTCAGCGATGCATGACGAGTATCTTTTCTGACATGGTGGGGAAATATCTAGAGGTCTTCATGGACGATTTCTCTGTTTTTGGTTCATCTTTCAGCGAATGCTTAGCAAGTCTTAAATGTGTGCTGAAAAGATGTGAAGAAAAAAATTTGGTATTTAACTAGGAGAAGTGCCATTTTATGGTTCAAAAGGGAATTGTCCTTGGGCATATCATCTCGTCCAAAGGAATCGAGGTAGATAAGACAAAAATCGATCTTATCTCTAACCTACCTCCACCCAAGAACATCAGAGATGTGCGATCCTTCTTAGGACACGCAGGCTTTTACAGACGATTCATAAAGGACTTTAGTCTTCTCTCTCGTCCTTTATGTAATCTTCTTCAAAAGGATACACCATACGAGTGGACTGAGCAGTGCCAAGAAGCTTTCACTAAGCTTAAGGGCATGTTAACCACTGCACCTATCATGCAGCTACCCAACTGGAGTCTTCCTTTTGAACTTATGTGCGACGCCTCTGATTATGCTCTTGGGGCGGTTCTAGGCCAGAGAAAAGATAAGCGGCCTTACGTTATTCACTACGCAAGTAGGACTCTAAATCCTGCCCAAGTGAACTACTCGACTACGGAAAAGGAACTCTTAGCCGTAGTGTTCGCTTTGGACAAATTTAGATCTTACCTGATTGGATCTAAGATCATCATCTACACAGACCATGCGGTACTTAAGTATCTTCTTTCTAAGAATGATTCTAAGCCCCGCCTGATACGATGGATCCTTCTACTCCAAGAATTCGATTTGAAAATTAAAGACAAAAAGGGAGTAGAGAACGTAGTGGCCGATCATCTTTCTCGCCTTAATACCTCTGATTCCCTTGAGGCGACCCATATCAATGACATGTTCTCTGATGAACAACTGTTTAGAGTCTCCCATTCACCTTGGTTCGCTGATATGTGCCATACCGACACACTGGACGTCACAAGATAAGAAGAAATTCTTTACCAAGGTGCGTAACTTTTTCTGGGACGATCCATATTTGTTTAAATATTGTCCAGACCAAATCTTAAGGAGATGCGTACCAGACGATGAGCATCAGAGTGTCATCTCCTTCTGTCACTCACAGGCCTGTGGTGGTCACTTTTCTGCTAAAAAGACCACGGCCAAGATTCTACAGTGTGGCTTTTACTGGCCCACTATGTTCAGGGACACTCATGAGTTTTGCAAAGCTTGTGAGCGTTGTCAAAAATTGGGAGCATTGTCCCATCGAAATATGATGCCTTTGAATCTCATCCTTATTATAGAAGCATTTGATTGTTGGGGCATTGATTTCCTGGGACCGTTCCCCCAATCATTTGGAAATCTGTATATTTTGCTCGCCGTAGACTATGTCACTAAATGGGTCGAAGCAATTCCGTGCCGCAAAAATGACCATCGCACGGTCATTAAATTTTTGAAAGAAAATATCCTGTCGCGGTTCGGAACACCTCGAGCCATCATTAGTGACGGGGGCTCACACTTCTATAATAGACCATTCGAGAGTTTAATGAAGAAATACGGTATCTCGCATAAGGTGAGCACCCCATACCATCCACAAACAAGTGGACAAGCTGAGATTTCTAATAGAGAGATCAAACATATCCTAGAGAAAACGGTTAACCCTGATCGTAAGGACTGGTCAATCCGATTGACCGATGCCTTATGGGCGTACCGTACTGCTTTCAAAACTCCTATTGGAACATCTCCCTTTAGACTTGTCTATGGGAAAGCCTGTCACTTGCCTGTGGAATTGGAACATAAAGCATACTGGGCAATCAAAAATCTGAATTTCAATCTGGACAACGCTGGCTCGCTACGCAAACTTCAGTTAAACGAACTTGAAGAAATCCGAAATGATGCGTACGAAAACTCGAGAATTTACAAGGACAGGATGAAGGCGTTTCATGATCAACATATTCTACGGAAATCATTCACGCCTGGTCAGAAAGTCCTCTTGTATGACTCTCGACTACATCTCTTTCCGGGTAAGCTTCGATCTCGTTGGACCGGCCCTTACATTGTTGTCACTGCTTATCCTCATGGGACTGTCGAGATAAGAGATCCCGACAATCGCAAGGAGTTTAAAGTAAATGGACATCGATTAAAGCCATTTGTTGAGACATTTGATTCAGAGGACATGTCCATGCCTCTGATTGCTCCTGTTTATCAGGACTGATCTCCTAGTCTGATGGAGGTATAGGTACGTTTATCGCTTTCATAGGTTTAGGATAGTCGTTTTCATAGGTTAGTTAGTTCAATGTTTGTGAGTGACATTACTGCAAACCCTCACGAGACTACAACTCGTCCGCTAGGGGTAACCTAGGGGTTTAAAGGCTTATTGCATACGCTAAATGCAATCGAGAGCACCTGCGAAAGTGGTATAGGTAGGATTTTATTTTTGTTATTTTTGTTATGCTTTCTCTCTCATGCTGACAAGCTTCCATGCCGTGATCTATTGGAAACTCTCTTGATTCGTTATTCAGGTACTATCTTCCCATCACTTCTCATTTACTTTCGTTGTCCCATGTGCATTGCATGCTCATATCTTTTACATTGAGGACAATGTAGATTTTAGGTTGGGGGTGAGAGATTAGGTTTCCTAATCAGTATTTTCTTGGTCTTGAGCAAAAATTGTGAAAGATTAGGTTTCCTAATCAGTATTTTCTTGGTCTTGAGCAAAAATTGTGAATTTTTTTTTTTTTTTAAAAAAAAATTTTCTGAAAATTTCTACAAATTCGAAGTGATTCTGACAGATATCCCTAATTTAGATTTTCAAGGTACATAATGGTGGATTTATGACTCTTGGATTTAGGTACTTGATAGATTCCACAGTTGAGTTTGAATTATCAATCCATGATTAGAGATTTTAAACATTGATTGAGTCATGGTTTCACATGTCACATCTCGTGTTCACATTAAGGTTTCAGTTTGATATTGAATGGTTAATTTGGTAATCACTAAGCATGAAAGGAACCAGCCTGAAATATCTTGCCATCAGGGTATAAAAATTGAACAGGTTGGGCAATTAATCTTCACCATGGGTTTGCTCCCTACAGGTGAAGGTTTGATTCCCCAAGGTTAAACATTCAAAAAAAAAATAAAAAATTATTAGGTAATTGGTCTTTTGCTATAGGTTTGCTCCCTATTGGTAAGGATTTGATTCCTCTTTTTGGCATGATTATTAATGGAAAAATAAAAAGTTGAAAAGATCAAAATATGAAATTTATGAGGCAAGTTTGGTTATCATGAATTCTCTTGCTGGTTACCAATGAGATCCTGAAATAACAAATTCAATCTTAATGTGATAAGCCGAGATTAGACTATACATCCATGGATCTCAATGTCTAAAATTTTTCTAATTGAGGGATTAATGCTTTACACTTGATTATGAAGTCTATGGTGCGCTTGAGCTCAGGAGAATACAATTTCTAACATTCATGAATATTAAATTTCTCGTATTTTGTTTAAAATCTCACTTGATTTCATAGAAAGTTCTCCTATAATTCTCAACTTATTTTTCGCATACTTTACTCGGGACTAGCAAAATGCTGGTTGGGGGTTGTGTTGAGGGTCAAATATTGCATGTTAGACCCCAGATATTGTCTGGATTTACGAATATAATGCTGTCTAATGGCTCGTTTTCTCATTCTTGTGTGGCAAAGTGATTTTATGAGCATGGATGGAAAAAGGACGTTAAAAGTTGAGATTTAACGATCTGATGACGCCAAAGGCAAGGGACACACTCCAGGGGACCAAGATTGACAAATATACACGGTCAAAAATCCGAGAAAAGTTAGAAATTGAAGCTCAAGTGGCCTGAAGGACGTCCAGAATTCAAGATCACGAGGTTTCCACCATCCGTTCGGCTCGAAACTTCATACGTCGCCTGAGGACCATAAATTAACCGTACATATAAAATTTCAGCCATTGAAGATCTCGGGAAGTGCCCCAACTGACAGATCAGCCCATAAACCGTTGATTCTGGGCCCACCTGATATCTGGAACTGTCTCAAAATTATTATTGACGCCTTAAATGAGGAGTCAAAACAGATGGACGGTGCAGATTTCTCCTAAATAGTGCAATGGACCCCATATGAGATGAGTGTGTACAGTGCACATGTGCACTCGTCGTGCACCAAACGAGTTAAGTCGGTCAGCAAGACGTTGACCGACTTTCTTCTTAAAAAAAAAAAAAAAAAATTCGCACAGCGGACGCACGGCCGCTGGCCGTTTTTGCGAACGGTAGTGGGCCCCACCCATTGCTCGTATGGCCAATCTGATCCGTCCACCGTGTAGAGGGCTTCGAGAACTACAAAACCATGCTGACCTTTTGCACCCATGCGTGCACACGTGTGAGATACAGAGGCCACAAAAGGACTGCCTGGTAGCGTTCAAATCTGATCTTTTAGTTATTTCTTCTCTGGGACACGTCAATGAACGTTCAAAACTACCCATTCTTGACTGAAATTTCATTCTGAATCCAATGGACGGGGTGAATTTTCCAGAAAATGATTCTGTGGGGCCCACCGATCACAACAGCAAAATGGTGCGAAAGGTTTCGCACATCCGCGAAAACCGACTTTTCCGGACAGTTTTGGCCCACCATCTTTGATCATATGGTAGATCTGAACCGTCTATCATGTAGAGGACCCAAGAAAGTACTAAGGGACGGTGTTTCTTTGGAATTTGAGCGAGGAAAGTGGCGTGTTTCATGGTACCAAACTTGGCTGCGAAAATTGCACTCCGTGTCCTGCTACAACTCTGTCACTGACTCGCCTTCCAGCAGCTATAAAAAGAGGTTTTTTGACGTGGGGAGCATTCATTCAAGGTCTTGGGAGGAAGAACAGAGGGCTCGAGCTTGGGTTTCAACGTGGGCAGAGGAGAGAGAGAGGAGCTTGGTTTTTTTTCTTTCCCTTTTCTTTTCCTTTTCTTTTTTCTCTTTATTTATTTGGATTGAGCCCATCCATGGCAGGGTAAATCCTCCTAGGTAGGGCTAGGAGGTGAAGCTTGTAGTGAGATGAGAGATTATATGCTTTTAATTTAATTTTAATTTTTGAATTGAAGTTGGTTTTAGTTTGATTTTAATGGAAATATTTTTGGTCTTTAATGGTCTGTTGTGACTGAAATTACAATGGGTCTGCAATGCTTTGAATATTTTCTTATCCCTTTTATGTTTATGACGTTAGGACGTCCCGTTGTTCACCATAGTCTCCTAGGCATGGTTGGATGACGGTACCCTTCTTAACCTTCATACATATGATTGGTTGGTAATTAGTATAATTCTGTTGTTTGCCATAGTCTTTGGGCATGGTTTGGTGATGGAATCCATTCTAATTCATCTTCCTTTCATCTCTTTGAAAACTAGATCAACGGCAGTTCAGTAATTTTCATAATTTTTGATGCAAGCATAAGTTCTCCCTGATCTCTACAAGTGGATCCTCTGAATCCCTAGTTTTCCATCTCTGATTTGTTTCCTAAGTTTTAGATTAATTATTCTACAAGTATTCCACCATTGCTAATTGATTTAGAATTCATCTTAGCCTAATTCTAGTTCTAGATAATTTTAGATAACGTACAAGTTTCAGTCCCTTGGGATTCGACCTCGGTCTTACCGAGTTATTACTACATCACAACTCTGCACTTGGGGAGTGAACACAACGTCAACTACAGGTCGCGGATTGTCGAAATTTGACGAGAAGGATCGCGGGAAGCGACGGAACAGTACGGATTAGGATACGGGTCTTACATCACACAAATCTAGATCTATGATAGCAATTCAATAACACCAAGCACATGCAAAAGAACTCAGATTTAACGTGAAAAACTTTTGTGGGAAAAAATCATGGCACAAAGCGACAGATCTCCACTATGAAAAGAGAAATTACAAGAGAGAGGACTTACCCGATTTGAACAACATCGAATCTCACCCTTGCTACACCCTTTAATTTCCCTAGAACCCCTTTAGAAAGCTTCCCATCTATCTAGAAAAGCCCTAGGAACACCTACTTATAATTTAGACAACTTTCCTTCCGCATCCCGGTTGCGAAAGGACTCAAAATCCGCAATCCGTACAAAATCGCAGAACGAATCTGCGTAACCTACGACCGGTCGAGTGGACTGCATGACCGGTTGAGCGTCACCCACGACTGGTCGAGCATGGCCCACAACCGATCGAGCACTTCGGACCACCAAACTTTATGCTCACTGGACTTTGAGTCGAGCGGGCTACGACTAGTCGAGCCGCTCCCACGACTGGTTGAACCTGACCCTCGATCGGTTGTACACGTTTAAATTTAAGACATATTTCAACACATTGCTGGCTCTAATTTAACGGTCTCCTGATGCATGGGCTATGCACAATAAAACCTTGTAATATACTAGGCTTGAAAAGCCCAACTTACAATCAAAATCAAACCCATAGATTCATGGGCCCGCACACCCAACAAAAAGGACAGTTGACTCTAAAAGTCTTTAGCATTGATTGTGCGTATTGATTCTAAGATTCAATCATTGATTTGGAATGTGGGTTCCACTGGGGTGAGGATGAGAGAGATGGGAGATGAGAGAAATGATAGAGAGGAAGAGAGCACATGAAAATGACTTGAGCTTACAATTCCTATGTTTCTAAAAATTAAGGAAATAAATCATCATGCATGCATAATACCTTTAGATTATGATCTTAACCAGTGTTTCAAATGCCTTTTAGGGCCCTCTTCGTTAATGGCCAAGTGGGCCGCGGGGTGTTGAAGGCAAGTGTTTGATTAGTGGCCTGGTTGGCCACAATAATAACAATTGTTTAGATTTGGCCGACCATAATGATTTGGAATATTACTCGGATTCACTATTGTGGGTGGTGCACATTGAAGCCTATATGGACCACTCCCTGTGTCAAAGTTTCCAGTTGTATGAGGTTGAAGACGCCTTCCTATTGGTTCCTTTACTTTGGCCAACACTGAATCTTGTGTGCGACCTGTAATGGAAGGTTGAGTCGAAGGATAACACTGATTAGGGACTCTTGTAAGCTGCATTCTCACTCTACATGCCAACTGAACCACTTCATCCATGGTTCTAATCAAGTGCATCTGAACTCTGTCTTGAATTGTTGGTCGTAAACCGCATATGAACTGTGTTACCTTCTGTAATTCGGTCTCCGATAAGTCATTCCTTTTTACTAACCATTGGAATTCTTTGGTGTAATATATGACAATTTGATTCCCCTATTGAAAATTTTGGTATTGGTGGAACAATACATGCTCATAATCACTGGGGAGGAATCGTGATCGAAGAAGGCGTCTCATATGTGGCCATGATCGGATAGATGCCTTATTATGTTGTGTACATGAGAGTTGTAATTGCTGCCACTATGCAAAAGCACTAGAATTTAATTTGAACGCAACCAATTTTATTTTCTTATGATCCAGCATGTCTATGTAATCAAAATACGGGTTTACTTCGGCTAACCAATCGAGGAATTCTTCTATACGCAATCAGTCTTAAAAAGTAAAAAGTTCGGCCTTACCTCTATAGTCTCTTTCAGCACGATATAGTCGATCATCTCCATGAATTGTTTGTCGGGCACTGACACCACCGACGTCCTCGTCGTTGGGGCTCGACTCATTTGGAGTAGCCCAACGATTCACCTTTGAAAACACTCTATGAAAATCGAGATTGTGTCATACAACAATCACAGGTGGCTGAGCATCGCCTTGGGATTGGAGCGGAATTAGTACATCCGCAATACAGTCAAGGGTTACCTGCAGCCCTTGAATGGTCAATTGACTTTTCTAGTGGAAATCTTTCATTCTTCCTAGTAGAAATGAATCTTTGGATCACCGACCACAAGATTTTGGTCTTTGGTCCATTCCATCGTTAGTTGTCATCGGCCTAAGTCTATTCCTCGCTCTGGTACTAATTGATGCAATAAAGGACGTGATGACATCGATCATCGTCTTCCTCAAGAATAACTACTCTGAATCCACTAAGCTCTCTAGATTCCTCACAGAGTTTCCTTGAATCCATGAGGGATAAAATAGAAATAGTTTATAATAAATTCAAAAATAAATTGATTCACGATTTAAAAAAGTTAAATGAAATTACAGCCCTTTAAATAATGAGCTCAACCCTAGGATGAAGTTTAGACTCAAACTCCAACTCAACCACCATGACTTACTATAAATAGTAAGCTTATGGTTTTCGGCCAAAAATAATAAGTGTCCAATTTGTCCTAATCAAGTTATTCTCCTAATTTTTATAAGCCCTTTTCATGTTGGGCACAACTCTTAAAACTCAAAAGATTAAACGTTATGATCGAATTAAAACATAATTATTTATTTATAGTAAAATCGAAAAGAAAATGGACTTTTGACTATCGATATGATGGAATCTGGCAAAACTAGCATGGGCAACCCAACGTAGTAGAGTTTGTTGGCTAAAGGAGCTTCTTCTACCCCAAAATCATACATGATATGTCAAAAAACTTATTTCGGTTTGTGAAATACGACTGTTTAAAGATTTTGACAGTCCTGATCACTTCCACATCCAATCATGCCTTTTCTGGTCCTTTTTGCAATGAAAGTGTCTGCAACCCGCTCTAAATCAGGTTTATCCAACTCAAGGGAGAAACAAAAGTCTGCCTGTGCCTATTTCCATCACAACTCATCTTATCATCATTACATGACTTAACTCGAGTCTGTTTTACTTTTGGATTGGTAATTCGAGTACCTCGCCCATGGAAACAAGACATACTCATGTGAGACAGGCGTTGCTCGTCAGATTGTCCTAACAATACCTAGTTTCCCTTTCACTTCCACCTATTGAAAGGGAATGAATGGTTATTAAAAAAAAAGACCATAGGTTCAAATCACGTGCCCTCTATGATGATCATATTTGCATGATTTTTTATGCATGGAACTCACAGAGTGATGGCTTGGGACTTGGGATAACTCAATCTTGAAAATCCCATTACAAACTGCAGACGGTCCATAAGCCCTAAAATAACAGTTTAGATCATGGCACATGAAGTCTATTAGTATGTGTGTCATAGAATGACTCATACGATCCCTGAAGAGAATTCAACAACATGTATGCCTGATCTTCAATTTTGACCACTTCCTCTATATCCAGCAACTTGCAAATCAATTTATTAAAGTAACTGATATGGGCCTCTACATCTCCACCTTCTGCCTTCTTGAAGGTGAACAACTGTAGCTTCAAGTGTATGCGATTTTTAGTAGATTTTTTTGCATAAATATCCTCTAAGTTCGCCCATAAACCAACTGCATTTTTTTCCCTCAAAATATTATAGAGAATATCATCCATGAGACACAAACGAATCGAGGATAAGGCCTTTTTATCAAGATTCATCATCACTCATAGTTGACTTTCACTCATCAAGAACACTATCTTCACCTTGCTTGGTTAAGGAACCGATTATCTTGATCTTCCATAACTCAAAATTATTTTTACCTGAGTACTTCTCAATGTCATACTTAGTGTTTTCCATTAATACTAATCTTGCAGATTCAAGTCTATACCCTGATGATATCTCTGCTGCCACTTGTTGGGAAAAATGACAGAATCACACAGAGATGAATCTAAGATTGCAATCCAAAAGCACCAAGCAAACATAAAGAGAATATAGCAATTTAATATGAAAAATCCTTTTGCGAAAAAATCATGGCACAAAGCGACATAAATCCACTATGAAAGCAGAAATTACAAAGAGAGAGGACTTACCCGATTTCATTAATCCTCAAATCTCACCCTTACTACACTCTTTGAAACCTTAGAACTATTTATAAACCTTTCGGAATAGTTTAGGAAGCCTTAGAATACATCCCAATCTCATTTACACCCATATATATAGTTTTAGAAAGAATCTCAAACAAAATTGGAAAGAAATTTTGCAAAATCTGCGTTTCCGCAAAATTTGTGCACAAAACCTTCATGTCATTGAGCACCCTTCGATGTCATTGAAGAATGACCTAATCTATCTAGCAACTAGAGGTGAAAATCCGAAAAACACTCGATGACATCAACTGGCTTCAATGTCATCGAGTTGACTTCGATGACATCGAAGCTTGCTCGATGTCATCGAGCCATGACAATTAGATTTAAGACATTTGATAACAACGCCACTTTGATATTTCTAAGAAATTGGCCCATACATCTTATTTTTCTAGCTCATTTTAAGTCATAGGCTTAAAATGGAGGAAGATCAAAAGCTCAAAGTGGTTCCAAGATGCCTCCAACATGTTTTAATGGTAAGCATTCCATCCATTGTTTCTATCGTTTGGCCCCACTAATGTTTCAATGGCGGCAGTTTTATTCTACTATTCCAAGTTTGTTTGTCCCACTTGAACTTTCGATCAGCCTTCTTTTTTGTTCTATGTCTCAAAATGAGGTGGCAAAACAGATAGATTGAGCAGATTTCACAAACATTATTGTGGATCCTACCCATAGTCTAGCAACTCTCACCCTCAGACTTAAATGTCCACCAACCTCTTGCTCTCACATTAATTATATTCCCATACGTTCATATTCGTTTTGCCTACTTGAGCTTTAGATGGGCCTCATTTTTGGGTCCATGCCTTAAAATGAGGTGGAAAACTACGTAGATAGAGTGTATTTGTCACCAATGTCATTGTTTGCCCCACCATCAGTCAAGCAACCCCACCCTTTATGCTTGAATGCCCACCGGACTTGATTGACGTTGCCATCGTAACTCAAAATGTACTCGGGGACTACCTTAATGCTCATGAGAAATTCATTCCATCCATCCATTTTTATCTCAATCCGAGGGAATGGGCTAAATAATGAGGCAGATCCGAAGCTCAAAATGGCCCCCAGATATTTCAAGTGTGGACGCTAAATTTCACTGTTTTCTGTCATGTGGCTCACTTGAGCTTCGAGTCAGCCTCATTTTTGAGCGATTCACTAAGAAAATAGATGGAGTGAATAGATTTGTCATGAACACCCTGTGACCCTCTGAATGTTTCAACACTCTTTCCTATTGGTTGGCTCAAGCTCATGTGGATGAGATCCGATCCATCAATCAAGTGTTCTGCTCTTTATTTGGACCGTAGCCAAAAAATCAGGCTGATTCAACCGTAGGTACATACCATGGGAAATAGCTGAGATAAGAGGTCTCATTATTATAATACTCCATGTTACATGTTGTGTCCACTTTTGTGTGTATAGACCATCCAATCCACTCACCTGAGGTTTCATAACAGGATTAGTAAATTCTCCTAATACTCATGTTGTCTAAATCGTGTGAATTTAATTTTTTTCAGGAATGATTTTACACCTTTACCTATGGTGAAAAACCCTCTTCCCTGTGGTGCAGCTGTTGTAAGTCTTACATTTGACTGAATCTACAGGACCCATGGTACGTGACTGCCTAGTACTGGCCATCCGTCCAATGGGCTGACAAAGTCAAAGACCATTGCTGTCTCTAATTTAATGGTCTCCTTAAGCGTGGGCTAGGCAAAATAAAACATTATAATAGACTAAGCTTCAAAAGTCCAAACAAATTAGCTTATAATCAGAATCAAACCCATAAATTCATGGCCCCACTCACCCAACAAAAAGGACACTTGACTCTAAAGTCGCTGGCATTGATTGTCTTAACCATCCGATCAGTGGATGAAGAAAAAGGAGAGGTGCATGATGATTCTAAGATTCAATCACTGATTTGGACCGAAGAGAGGAGATGGAGACATGCGAAGGAGAGGAGAAGCTAGTACGTTGTTTGCCAAACATAGTAGAAACTAAAACAAGTTACTTGTGCAATCAATAGCTTATCTTAACCAACTTATTATCCAAACACTCCCTTATTAACATAAGCATTATGCTATAATGCATCATTTTTATAATTTATAATTAGGGTCATAATGAGCTATCCAAATGAGCCCCAGAAGTCTTGAGATATTGGGAGGTCCAGTTAAGTCTCCTTCGGAGGTGTACCCAACACGAGGGGAAAACAGAAGTTGTCTTTGCCTCTTTCCATCAAAGCTCATCTTATTGCCATTGCATGACTTCACTTGTATCGTTTTAGATACCTCACACATGGAAACAAGTGATACTCACGTGAGACTGTAGCTACTCCTCAGGTTGTCCTAACAATACGTTGTTTCCATGTCTTAAAAAGATAGCCTATTGATCATCAGGTGGGTTATACCGTTGAAATGAAATGAATGGCTATTAGAAAAAGTCCAATGGTTCAAATCATGTGTTCTCCCATGATGATAATATATTTTCATAATTTTAGATGCATGGAACTCACACAGTGATGATCTTGTGGTAAGTGGATCTGATTTGACACATGTTACCCACTTCTATGCATGAATTGGGGGCAGTTTCAAACCTCGGTTGAGCAGGTGCAACCTTCAATTCTCATTTTACTTGGGGGTTTTGGGTAAGGGATCTGCAAAATTGAGATTGAGGACTGGGGCATTGCCATCCAAGGGACTAAAATCCTGTGCAACACCTATTGTAGGTAGAGCATGCAACTATCATGCTCGGTAAGTCCACGGTGATACATTCGCAACCTTGATTCACGTTCATCAATCATGCCTCTTTGTGTTATGACCCGAGGCAAACAATTATGCCAATCCAAAACACAGGTGGCTACGTTACAGGAAACAATGGAATATGATCGGACAACACAATTATTTATGCATGGTCCATAAAATGTCCAGGTTAGCTTGACGACTTGGCTGGGTGGACTTGATCTGCTGGGTCGCGTCTGATTCAGTTCAGAAGTTGTCTGTGCAGAAAATATTGGTGACTTGGCCTAACCAGCCAATTCACTACCAAGTTCTCTGAGTCGCAACTTTGATTCAAAATCAAGTGAGTCAGCTAGAGTTGTCCCTTAAAACCGTGATTACAGTACATGGTTTCAGGCCTATGCTCTAGAAATCCCACGGATTTAGAAAATTATGTGTATCACTTTTCTTTAATTAGATGTTGTGGATGTCAATTATCTTTCTTTTAAACAATCGCTTTGAAAGCCATCGATTGGATGTCTAAAATCATATGATGGGTGTGTGTTTTGAATCATATAGAGCACGAAAAAGTAGATAGACGGTTCTAATTGATTCTTCATCTAACAACATGGGTGTTGCACATTGAAGCCTATATGGACCACTCCTTGTGTCACAGTCTGCAGTTGTAGGAGATTGAAGATGCCATCTTATTGGTTCCTTTCCTTTGGTCAACGCTGAATCTTGTGTGCGACCTGTAATGGGGGGTTGTGTCGAAGGATAAGGCTGACTAGGGACTCTTGAAAGCTGCATTCTCGCCCAACTGCCAATTAACCACGTCATCTGCGGTCCTGACCGCGTGCATCTGAACTCTGTTTGTCGTCCATAAACTGCATATGAAGCATGTTACCTTTTGCGATTCAGCCTCCAACAAGTCATTCCTTGTTACCAGCCGTTGGAATTCTTCAATATAATATGTGACAATTTGATTCCCATATTGAAAATTTTGATATTGATGCAACTATACATGCTCGTAATCACTGGGGAGGATTCGTGATCGAAGAAGGCGTCTCATATATAGCCATGATCAGATAAACGCCTTATTATGTTGTGTACATGAGAGTTGTAATTGTTGTCACTATGCAGAAGCACTGGATTTTAATTTGAACATAACCAATTTTACTTTTTTATACTCCGACACATCCATGTAATCTAGATACCGGTATACTTCGGCTAACCAATTGAGGAATTCTTCTATACGCAATAAGTCATTAAAACTAGAAAGTTCATCCTTACATCGCTAGTCTCTTTCAACACGATGTAGTCGATCATCTCCATGGACCGCTTGTTGGGCACTGACACCATTGACGACCTCGTTGTTGGAGCTTGACTTATTTGGCATAGTCCTACGATTCACCTCCGAAAATATTCTATGAAAATCGGGATTGTGTCATACAACGATCACAGGCGGCTGAGCATCACCTTGAGCTCGAAGTAGAATTAGTACATCCACAATACGGTCAAGGGTTACATGCAAACCTTGCATGGTTAACTGATTCTCTTGGTGGAAAGCTTTTATAAATTTCAATAAATAACGAATCCTTAAATCACCGGCCACAAGATTTTGGTCTTTGGTCCATTTCATCGTTAGTTGCCATCGGCCCAAGTCTAGTCCTCGCTTTGATACCAATTGATGCATGAAAGGACGTGATGACATTGATCGCCATCTTTCTCAAGAATAACTACTCCGAATCCATTGAGCTCTTTAGATTCCTCGTAGAGTTTCCTCGAATCCACGAGGGATAAAGTAGAAATAATTTCTAATAAATTCAAAAATAAATTGATTCACAATATATATATATATATATATATATATATATATATATATATATATATATATATATATATATATATATATATATATATATATATATATGAAATTACAGTCCTTTAAATAATGAGCTCAACCCTAAGATGAAGTTTAGACTCAAACTCTAACTCAACCACAATGATTTACTATAAATAGCAAGTTTACTATTTATTCATCATTCCTACTAGACTATATGATTTTCGACCAAAAATAATAAGTGTCCAATTTAGCCTAATCACATTATTCTCCTAGTTTTTGTGAGCCCTTTTCATGTTGGGCACTACTCCTAAAACTCAAAAGGATTAAAAGTTATGATCGAATTAAAAATTATTATTTATAGTAAAACCGAAAAGAAAATGATTTTTGACTATCGATATGATGGAATCTTGCAAATCCCGCATGGGCAACCCAACATAGCAGAGTTGTTGGCTAAAGTAGCTTCTTCAACCCAAAATCATACATGATATGTTGAAAAACTTATTTCAATTTGCAAAATACGATGTCGTGATCATTTCCACCTCCTATCATGCCTTTTCTGGTCCATCTTTGCCATGAAAGTGTCTGCGACCCGCTCTACGTCAAGTTTCTAGTCATGTCTGCTTTGGTCGTTTATCCAACTCCAGGGAGAAACAAAAGTCTGTCTTTGCCTCTTTCCATCACAGCTCATCTTATCATCATTGCATGACTTCACTCGGGTCTGTTTTACTTTCGGATTAGAAATTTTAGTACCTTGCCCATGGAAACAAAACATACTCATGTGAGACAGGCGCTGCTCGTCAGATTGTCCTAACAATATCTAGTTTCCATGTCTCAGAAAACTAGCCCATATGATCATCAGGTGGGCCACCTGTTGAAAGGGAATGAATGGTAGGTTATTGAAAAAGTCCATAGGTTCAAATCACATGCCCTCCATGATGATCATATTTGCATGATTTTTGATGCGTGGAACTCAGACAGTGATGAACTGGGATAAGTAAATCTTGGAAATCCTGTTACAAACTGCCGATGGTCCATAAGCCTAGAATGACAGTCTAGATCATGGCACATGCAGTCTATAAGTATGCGCATATTACCCATGGCTGTATTTCAATGTTAACCGCAACTTTCAGGCTTAGATTTGGATTTAGGCTTATATCCGTTCAATACCGGAGTTCCTTGCAGTTTCACCCATTCATTGGGTCCCAAAACTCCCAATAGATAAACTGTACGGATCCCTGAAATATTAGCCTTTCTTGTATGTGATGCTACTCCAAATTAATGAACACTGCCAAGGCAATTCACGCCAGAGATTAATTTTGGGGAGATTGACAGGGCAGGTTTCTATAGGTCATGTGTGTAAGATCTCTACCATTCATGAGCTGTGTCCAATGTTAGCATGCCTTCTCTCAAGAGTTGGGCTGCTCCACTCATGAAATGTGGTACGTTGTCAACTACCCATCTGATGAGTTGACCGTCCTATTAATGGCCAAATGGATCTTCATACTGCACCTGCCCGATACTAGAGTCGCAGACCCATTTCTAGCCCTGATTAAGTGGTCCACTTGAGCATGGGCCGCAAAATAGGTAGACTTAGCCTAACCAAACGAACGAGATAAGAATTTGGGCCCTATGCCATCCAGTCATGGGCCCTTATTGGAATTTTGCTAAACCCAAAAATAAAAAAAAAATAAAAAAAACAGAAGAAGAAGAAGAAGGAATTGACTGTGAAAGTCCTGAAATTATTGGTAGGCGTGCAATCAATCTCCCTCAAACTGTCTGATCTGGAAGTTGAGGCCACCTGCGTCTAAAAAACTATTTACATGTGTGGGTCCCAACATTCGCGTATATGACATCCAACTCATGTATAAAGTGAGCACCACCATGATGATGGAACGCCTCAAAAAACAAGCCTATCCAACCATTAGGCTGGCCAAACCATGGAAAACAATGTCAACCACTCAAAAGCCTCCAAAAATTAAGTGGTAGCCCACGTGACAGTTGATCAGCCAATTTTTGGGGCATCCAATGGAATGGCCCTGCTAGACAGATTCGATGCAATAAACATACAATAGTAGACCCCATGTGCAACTTTTATAGACAACGCTGGAGGTAAAAGACTTGCAGAGGAACCGCCCTCAACGTTAAATCAGACAAGCTGCAGCCCATGATCCATGAACCGGTGAAATTACCTTGTCACTAAATAACAGTAGAATTTAAGCATGCGTCTCCATGCATAAAAAGATTATTACATCCAAGCGCTGCTCTTTGATCTATTTACTTGGGTGATCCGGTGGTGACTTCTTCTCAAGGTATGGGGACTGAACCGTTCGTAGAAGTTTTAAATGGATGGGTAGAAACCATAGCTTGGTACATCGATACTATATATAATGCCTAGAATCATTTGGACATTTTTGCCCCATTATTAGTTTTAGGGATGCCAATATTCAAAGGTCATGAGAACTGAGATTTTTCCATATGGCCTCCTGCCTTTTCGATTATGGATTGGAACCCTTTAAACTATATCCTAAAACGCAGCTATAGTTTTCACCATTAAACACTAAACCGTTTGCTGATTGGTTTTTGGTATTTTATTATCTGTACCTCACATTACATTGGATTCATTGGCATACCACCTTGTTGATTTTGAGAAATTTACTTAATCCATCTGTTTTGACAGCTCATTATAGGGTGCCGGCCATAAAATGAGGCAGATCCAAAGCTCAAAGTGGGCCTATGAAAGCCCATAGATTTTTCAATGGTAGGTGTTCATTCCCCACTGTTTACTATCGTTTGGTTCACTGGAGCTTGATATTGGCCTCGTTTTTGGGCCCATGCTATAAAATGAGCTGGAAAAAAAAAAAAAAAAAAAAAAAAACGGATGGACCAGTTGGATTGGTCATCCTATGGTCCCCCCTAATATTTCAACGGTGGCCATTTCCACTTGAGATTTGTATTAGCCTCAATTTTTGTTCCATGCCCTAAAATGAATTGGCAAGACAAATGGACCTGACGAGTTTATCACAAACATCACTGTAGACACCACCTATGGTTGAGCAACTTTGGCCTAATTAATGTCCACAAAGGACCTTTGGCTCTCACATTGGTCGACATTGATTGTGGTGCTAACCTAACGACCGTATGTGGGGCATGTTTGTGAGAAATGGACCCATACATCTGTTTTTCCAGCTTATTTTAGGTCAAAAGCCTAAAAATGAGGTAGATCAAAGCTCAAGGTGGATCCCATGATGCCCCCGAGATGTTTCAATGATGAGCGTTCCATCCTAGTGTTTCTTATCACATTGTCCCGCTAATGTTACAATGCTGGCTGTTTAACTCCACTATTCCATGTTCATTTGGCTCACTTGAAGTTTGGATTTGCATTATTTTTTGTCCCATGCTTTAAAAAAAATGTGGCAAATTAAATATATGGATGAAGCAGATTTGTCACAAGCATCATTGTGGACCACACTTATGGTCAAGCAACTCCCACCCTCCAGTTTAAATGTCCACTTACCTTTAGCTCTTACATTGATTAGCATAGCTTTCCTTACTAACCTAACTTTGATAGTCTATAGGACCACTTTGATATTTCTAAGAAATTGACCCATACATCTTATTTTTCTAGCTCATTTTAAGTCATAGGCTTAAAAATGAGGCAGATCAAAAGCTCAAAGTGGGCCCAAGATGCCTCCAAGATGTTTTAATGGTAAGCATTCCATCAGCTAGCTGTTTTTATGGTGTGGCCCCACTAATATTTCAACGGGGTAGTTTTATTCTACTATGCCATGTTTGTTTTTTCCCGTGCCTCAAAATGAGGTGGCAAACTAGATAGATTGAACAGATTTGTCACAAACATTACTGTGGACCCTACCTATAGTCCAGCAACTCTCACCCTCATACTTAAATGTCCACCCACCTCTTGCTCTCACATTAATTATATTCCCTTACTTTCATATTCGTTTTGTCTACTTGAGCTCTAGACGGGCCTCATTTTTTGGAATGAGGTGGAAAACTAGATAGATAGAGTGTATTTGTCACCAATGTCATTGTTTGCCCCACCACCAATCAAGCAACCCCACCCCCTATCCTTAAATGCCCACCGGACGTCTGGCTCACCCATTAATTGACGTTGCTATCTGATGTAGGGCAGGTTGCAAATAATTTCATGGCCAAGATGGATCAAAAGAGGCCCAATCGGAGATTGATGATCCGGACCGTCAGAACTTAAAAACAGACCTATCTTGCAAACCGGAATGAGTTATCGGATCTAAAATATATCATTTTAGGGTAGGATGAGCTATTTAATTAGCCAATTTACGAAATACCATCAGATCATCGCTTGTTTCACTGTTTTAATTCAGTTTTCACTATAAATAGTAAAACACGAAAAAGTGCTTATAAAAGTTAGGAGAGCCTCATCGCCTTAGGAAGACTACTCGACCTCACGTCCTTCCCTGCATCACCATCCTAACTCAAACTGTACTTGGGGCTTACCTTAATGTTCATGAGAAATCCATTCCATACATCTACTTTCCAGTCAATATGAGGGAATGGGCCCAAAAATGAGGCAGATCGGAAGCTCAAAATGGCCCCGAATGTTTCAAGGGTGGACATTAAATCTCACTGTTTCCTGTCATGTGGCTCACTTGAGCTTCAGGTTGGCCTCATTTATGAGCCATTCACAAAGAAAATAGATGGACTGAATCGAGTTGTCATGAACAACCCCGGTCCTTGTGAATGTTTCAAGACTCTTTCCCGTTGGTTGGCTCAAGCTCATGTGGATGAGATCCAATCTGTCAATCAAGTGTGCCACTCTTTATTTGGACCATGGCCAAAAATCAGGCTGATTCAACGGTCGGTACGTACATACCATGGGAAATAGCTGAGATATTTAGTCTCATTATTATAATACTCCAAGTTACGTGGTGTTCACTTTTGTCTATATAGACCATCCAATCCACTCATCTGACCATGCAATCCACTTATATGTGGTATCATACCAGGATTAGTAAATTCTCCTATTACTCATGTTGTCTAAACAGTGTGAATTTGAAGTTTTCAGAATGATTTTACACCTTTACTTATGATGAAATATCCTCTTCCCTATGGTGCAGCTGATGTAAGTCTTGGATTACACATGAATCTACAGGACTCATGGTATGCAAAGGCCCAGCTGATGGATGGGACGAATATGATATATGATTGTCCCACATAGTGATTAGTTAGCTAGTGCAAGTCATCCCTTCCATGTGCCCATGCCATTCACGCCATTGACCGGATTTCGATCTTCTTCTCTCTCTCTCATTGTGCATCACATTTCCTAGCCTACTTAATAGTTTCAAGATAGAAAGGAAGATTAACGCTTATATGCATGACCTGAGGCTGAGTATTGGTCATCTGTCCTATGGCCTGACAAAGTCAAAGACCATTGCTAGTGCAAGTCATCCCTTCCATGTGCCCATGCAATTCACGCCATTGACCGGATTTCTATCTTCTTCTCTCTCTCTCATTGTGCATCACATTTCCTAGCCTACTTAATACTTTCAGGCTAGAAAGGAAGAACAACGCTTATATGCATGACCTGAGGCCAAGTACTAGTCATATGTCCTATGGCTTGACAAAGTTAAAGACCATTGCTAGTGCAAGTCATCCCTTCCATGTGCCCATGCAATTCATGCCATTGACCGGATTTCTATCTTCTTCTCTCTCTCTCATTGTGCATCACATTTTCTAGCCTACTTAATAGTTTCAAGCTAGAAAGGAAGAACAACGCTTATATGCATGACCTGAGGCCGAGTATTGGTTATCTGTCCTATGGCTTGGCAAACTCAAAGACCATTGCTAGTGCAAGTCATCCCTTCCATGTGCCCATGCAATTCACGCCATTGACCGGATTTCTATCTTCTTCTTCTCTCTCTCATTGTGCATCACATTTCCTAGCCTACTTAATAGTTTCAGGCTAGAAAGGAAGAACAACGCTTATATGCATGACCTGAGGCCGAGTACTGGTCATTTGTCCTATGGCTTGACAAAGTCAAAGACCATTGCTGGTGCAAGTCATCCCTTCCATGTGCCCATGCAATTCACGCCATTGACCGGATTTCTATCTTCTTCTCTCTCTCTCATTGTGCATCACATTTCCTAGCCTACTTAATAGTTTCAGGCTAGAAAGGAAGAACAATGCTTATATGCATGACCTGAGGCTGATTACTGGTCATCTGTCCTATGGCTTGACAAAGTCAAAGACCATTGTTGTCTCTAATTTAATGGTCTCTGAAGCGTGGGCTAGGCAAAATAAAACCTTGTAATAGACTAGGCTTGAAAAGTCCAAACAAATTAGCTTATAATCAGAATCAAACCCATAAATTCATAGGCCCACTCACCCAAAAAAAAGACACTTGACTCTAAAAGTCGCTGGCCATCCGATCAGTGGATGAGGAAAAAGGAGAGGTGCATGATGATTCTTGTTGATGCGCAAATCTGGTTGGCCCTCGCTCCGCGTTCGTCTTCTCTTCAAGGTATCGCTCCTATGACCTGCACCAAGGGAACAGGCAAAGGTGACCCTGGCTATGTCGGGGGACCCTCCGATGCCTAAGTCAGGACAAGGGAATCGGGGTCTTAGTCGAGAGTAGAGGGGAGAGCACTTGCTATTGCGTACCTGTAGATATGGCGTCGTGTGCTATTTATACTTGCCTGTAGTATGGTTTGGGTCCGATAATCTCGGCACGGTCACAGGGATTCCTGGATCATGGAGATACTTCCCGCAATCTATTGATCGCGCAGCGTATCGGGCGAGTACTACGTATCTGCGAGCGAAGTTATTGGCCACGATCAGTAATGACAACTTTCGCATTTGGCGTATTCCACTACACGTCTACTCGGCTCGGCTTGGCTCAACCGATCACAGAGTAAGGGACGCAGCACCTAGTACTATGTCCGGTCTGACCCGTCAGGTTAGCCTCATCATAGTTGGCTGGGCTGGCTATGTCGAGCATAGCGCGGTTACGGTATAGCAGGTCATCCGATCGAAATATGAAGGCTGTCTCGAGCTGCACCTCATCTAATCGGAATATAAGGACTGTCCCGAGATGCACCTCAACCGTGTCGGCTGATCGGACGGGTTGCGTCTAGAAATAGGTTGGAAGAGTCATGCCTCGGCTCTGCCTGGCGCTCGGACCGATGTTGTATCGCAAGTTCGGATTTCCCATAACAATTCTAAGATTCAATCACAGATTTAGACTGAAGAGTGGAGATGGAGAGAGACAGAGGAGAGGAGAACCTAGTATGTTGTTTGCCAAACATAGTAGAAACTAAAATAAGTTACTTGTGCAATAAATAGCTTGTCTTAACCAACTAATTATCCAAACGCTCCCTTATTAACATAATGCATTATGCTATAATGCATTATTTTTATAATTTATAATTAAGGTCATAGTGAGCTATCCAAACGAGCCCCAGAAGTCTTGAGATATTGGGAGGTCCAGTTAAGTCTCCTTCGGAGTTGTACCCAACATGAGGGAAAACAAAAGTTGTCTTTGCCTCTTTCCATCAAAGCTCATCTTATTGTCATTTCATGACATCACTCGTATCCGTTTTAGTTACATTACACATGGAAACAAGTGATACTCATGTGAGACTGTACCTAATCCTGAGGTTGTCCTAACAATACGTGGTTTCCATGTCTTAAAAACATAGCCTATTGGTCATCAGGTGGGTACTGTTGAAATGAAATATTGAATGGTTATTGGAAAAAGTCCAATGGTTCAAATCATGTGTTCCCCCATGATGATAATATATTTTCATAATTTTAGATGCATGGATCTCACGCAGTGATGATCTTGTGGTAAGTGGATCTGATTTTACCCGTGTGACCCACTTCTATGCATGAATTGGGGGCAGTTTCAAACCTCAGTTGAGCTGGTGCAACCTTCATTTCTCATTTTACTTGGGGGTTTTGGGTAAGGGATCCTGCAAAATTGAGATTGAGGACTGGGGCATTGCCATCCAATGGACTAAAATCCTGTGCAACACCTGTTGTAGGCAGAGCATGAAACTATCATGCTCAGTGAGTCTACAGTGACATGTTTGTGACCTTGATTCACGTTCATCAATCATGCCTCTTCGTGTTATGATCCATGTTATGATCCAAGGCAAACAATTATGCCAATCCAAAACTCAGTTGGCTATATTACAGGGAACAATGGAAAACAATTGGACAACACGATTATTTAGGCATGGTCCATAAAATGTCCAGGTTGGGTTGACGACTTGGCTGGGTGGTCCTTAATCCACTGGGTCGCGTCTGATTCAATTCAGCAATTGTCTGCACAGAAAATATTGGTGACTTGGCCTAACCAGCCAATTCACTACCAAGTCCTCTGAGTTGCAACTTGGATTCAAAATCAAGCGGGAGAGTTTCTCCTTAAAACTGTGATTACAGTATGTGGTTTCAGGCCTATGTTCTAGAAATCCCACAGATTTAGAAAATTCTGTGTACCACTTTTCTTTAATTAGATACAGTGGATGTCACTTGTCTTTCTTTCAAACAATCACTTCGAAAGCCATCGATTAGATATCTAAAATTATATTATGGGTGTATGTTTTGAATCATATAAAGCACGGAAAACTAGATAGGTTCTAATTGATTCTTCATCTAACGGCATGTGCTATGGAGAGATGAATCTACTGTATTCCAATCATAGTTGTGGTTTTAGACGGATGGGTAGAAGCCATAGCTGGGCCCATATATACTATATATTCAATGCAAGAAACATTTGGACATTTCTACCCTCACTATTAGTTTCAGTGTTTTTAATATTCAAAGGGATATAAGAAAACTTTTTAATTGAATGTAGGGGTATTTTAGAAACTTAAAAATGTAGCTACTAACTCAATGATGGCTAAGAATTTTACCTGCAAAAACCAACCAATGGCTCATTCTTTACCCCGAGTAAGTAGTTCCACGCCAGTCTCTCTCTCCAATCTTCTCTGGCTGAATTCCAAAATGCAGTCCAAGACTTCGTATGTATTCGATGCATTACTTTTATTTAATGAGGACCAAGTTCATGTGGATGAGATCCACCCTGTCAATCAAGTGTGCCACTCTTATTTGGACCAGGGCCCAAAAATCAGGCTGATTCAACACTTAGTACACACAATGGAAAATAGCTGAGATAAGAAGTCTCATCATTTAAATAGTCTACGTTACATGTGGTGTCCACTTTGGTGTGCATCCACCATCCAATCCACTCACCTGGCATTCCACACCAAGATTAATTGATTCTCCAAGAATCAGGTCATTCTAATACTCATGTTGGGCAAACCACGTAATTTTAAAATTTTTAGGAATGATTTAACACTCTTCCCTGTGGTGAAAAACCCTCTTCCCTAAGGTGCGGCTGATGTAAGTCTTGGATTTCCCTATAGTATGGATCTAATGCATGTTTGTCCCATAATGATTAGTTAGCTAGCGCATGTCATCCGTTCCATGTGCTATGCAATTCAGGCCATTGCTATCCCAATTTCTCTCTTCCTTTCTCTCTCTGTATCATTGCACGCTACATCTTCTAAAAACGAAGCACAACACAATATGCATGACCTAAGGCCGAGTACTGGCCATCCCGCCCATGGGCTGACAGAGTCAAAGAATATTGCCAGCTATAATTCAATGGTCTCTTTCAATGTGGGCCATGCAAAATAAAACCTTGTAATTGACTAGGCTTGATAAGCCCAAACAAACCAGCTTAAAATCTAGACCAAATACATCCATTGATGGGCCTACTACTTGAAAATTTGTAAAACCCAACAAAATGAAGACTTGACTCTTAAGTCGTTGGAGTTGATTGTCATGACCATCCAGTCATGGATTGGAAAAAGGAGAGGTGCACCGATTACGATTGAGGAGATCCAATCACTAGTTTGGACTGCACATGGTGTGCGGTCATCTGGGGAGAGGATGAGACAGATGGGAGATGAAAGAAATGTGAGAGAGGGAGAGAGTGCATGAAATGAATTAAGCTTACAATTCTAGGTTTTTAAAAATTAAGAAAACAAGTCATTAAGCATGTATAAAGTAATACCTTTAGAATATTATCTTAATGAGTGTTTCAAATGCCTTTTATTAATATAATGTATTATGTTATAATACTTTGTTTTTATTATTTATAATTAACTACATTATGAGCTATCGAAACGTTCCTTAGAAGTCTTGAGATATGGGAGGTCCAGTCTAGTCTGCTTTGGAAGTTTACACAACTCAAGGGACAAATAAAAGTGGTCTCTACCTCTTTTCATCAAAGCTCATCTTATTTCCATTGCATGACTTTACTGAGCAATTCGAGTACCTCACACATAGAAACAAGCCATACCTAGTTTCTATGTCTTAAAAACATGGCCTATTGATCATCAGGTGGGCCACACTTATTGAAATGAAATGAATGGTTATTGGAAAGTGTCCAATGGTTAAAATCATCTGTTCTCTTCTGATGATCATATTTGTATGATTTTAGATACATGGAACTCACACGATGATTATCCTGTGATAAGTGTGGGGCCTTTTTTTTTTTTTTTTCTTCCTTTCGCCATGCCAGAGCCCTAATCTGATTATCTGGATCCTTTAGTTTTTTTTAACCATTAGGTTGAGCCCCCCCCCCCCCCCCCCCCCCCCCCCCCCCCCTCCAAAAAAAAAAAAAAAATAAATAAAATGGGCCTCACCTATCATGTAGATCTCTGAGCAGCATGAACAAAATTACAAAAAAGAAAGTATCACCTAAAATATGGATGCAATCTTCCAAGTGCTGAATTGGCTAAAAAAGCTTTTGACAAAACTTGGCCGCGAAACATTAAACAGACAACAAAGAGGCTATTGAAGCACTCACAACAACCAGACCCAGCAGAATCCCCCTCCATCAGGAACAGCAGCCCCTCGGGACTCAATTAAAGGTTTTGACTTTCAAGCAAATGATCCATGGATCAACCATGTGGGTCCCACCTTGATAGATTTTTTGTATATTCATGTTGTCCATCTGTTTTTTCATCTCATTTTAGGACTCGATCCCAAACCTTGGAAGGTGATCTGTAGGCTATACCATGACATATTAGCTTCATCCATTTCGATCGTCCATATGAGACAGAAGTGATACATTAGCTTGATCCAGATCTTTTATGGTCCCAAAATGTTTTCTAATGGTGTCGATTGATTGAACACGGTATCCTGGACGGTTTGGATGAAACACATACATCAGGGTGGTGCCCCCAGAGAATCGAACACCATCCATTGGGTAGTGTCAGGTTTCATTGGGTAGTGTCAAATTTTAGTAGTCAATCCGTGGTCCATAGCAACTATAGTAGTCAATCCATGGTCGATAGCAACTATAGTATGTGTTTGGTGTTATGGACTTTTCCGCACTAAGGAGTCCGTTCCTTCAACAAATAGTGAATTAGTGTATCCGCTTATTACAATTCCAAAGTCACCCCATACCAAACATTCTGCTCATGGATACGGTCTACAACGTCCACAGTATACGTCTTGTACAATATTACATCCCAATACAATCCTATTCGCGAATCCAAACACGCCCAAAAAAAATAATTAGAAGCTTCACAGGATTAACGGAGTGTATTGCATACGCACAAAATTGGGTGTTGCAGGGGACTCCTGTCGCCAACTTAAGTTAAAACGTAAGTTATCGAGGTTCATTCCACTATAAAATGGAAGCATCCTCTCCTAACCCAAACACAAACCCACAGCACGAGCAACGGAGATCCAAACATGTACCAAAAGAAATCCCTTCTCTCTTTCCTCTTCTTACTACTAATAGCTTCTTCCAAGGAAGCAGCATCATCAGCATCTGAGGAAGCAAAAGCTCTCCTGAAATGGAAAGCCAGTCTCTCTCACACAGAGGCTCTCCGTTCATGGTACTTATTCCCCATTTCCAACGCTTCTGCCGCCCGACAGAGCTCTCCATGCAACTGGACCGGAATCACATGCGATCGCTTACCAAGTGTAGTAGGTATAAACCTGCGGAATACGAGCTTACAAGGTACTCTTGATAATTTGATCTTCTCTACATTTCGCAACCTCGTCGGCCTCATTCTCAACCAAAACTTACTCCGTGGAACCATTCCAACCCAGATTGGTTCGCTTTCAAAACTCATCCTCCTTGATTTGTCTGCCAATCAACTATCAGGTGCCTTGCCTCCTTCACTAGCTAATCTTACTCGCATTCTAGAGCTCCACCTTTCTAATAACATGATAACTGGTGTAATATCCCCTCATTTCTTCACCAATTGGACCAGACTCACCTCCCTTGATATCCATAAGAATCAACTCACCGGACAAGTTCCGTCAAGAATTAGCCTGCTGAGAAATCTCCGCTACTTAGACCTCTCCAATAATCAGATAGTTGGCTCGATACCTCCAGAAATAGGAACACTTAAACATCTCCTCACCCTAAGATTGGAAAGAAACAATCTCACGGGTGTCATGCCTCCATCTCTGTGTAATATGAGCCAGCTGATGAATCTGTACCTCTTTCAAAACAGACTTTCGGGCCCTGTCCCTCAGGAAATAGGAAATTTGAGGAATCTGATATACATGGTCATGGGCGGTAACCTTTTAAACGGTCCAATCCCTCAAGATTTAGGAAAAATTACGCATTTTGGTCAGCTAGACTTGTCCTATAACCTTCTAACTGGTTCCTTACCCTACACTTTAGGAAATTTAACTGAGCTTTCCTTCTTATACCTTTGTGGAAATCAGATTTCTGGACAGATCTCTCAAGAAATTGGCAATCTTAAGAATCTGTACCATCTACAAATATGTAGTAATCAGATTAGTGGTCCAATTCCTCCGTCTATCAGCAATTTGAGTAGACTATCTTCACTTGTTCTATTTCATAATAAGTTATCTGGTTCATTACCTCAAGAGATATCGAATCTAACACGTTTGGAGAGGTTCCTTTTGGGTGGCAACAGCTTCTCTGGCCACCTACCTCAAGTATGCCAAGGTGGATCACTCACACACTTCAACATGGAAAACAACTATTTCACCGGTCCCATCCCTGAAAGCCTGAGAAATTGCAACACCTTAACAAGAGTTCGGCTTGAACATAATCAGCTCACTGGAAATTTATCCCAAGTCTTCGGAGTATATCCTGATTTATGGTACATTGACCTGAGTTATAATAAATTGAATGGGGAGCTCTCCCCAAATTGGGGAGAATGTCAAAATCTACAACTGCTAAAAATCTCCAACAACGATATCACTGGTACAATTCCGCTGCAAATTGGGCAATTGAGTCAGCTACATCAGCTCGACCTTTCATCAAACAACCTTGAAGGAAAGATTCCTAGCAGCCTGAAGAGTTTGTCCATGCTTTACGACTTGAGTTTACAATATAACAGACTATCTGGTTGGGTACCGGGTGAAATTGGAAAACTATCCAATTTGGAAATTCTTGACCTATCAAAGAACAAGCTGAGTGGGCTGATACCACAGCAACTGGGGGACTGCTCCAAATTGCGGTATTTGAGCATGAGTGAGAATTATTTGAATGGAAGCATTCCTTTTCAGATTGGCAATCTAATAGGCCTACAGATTACCTTGGATCTCAGCTCTAACTTACTTTCGGGAGAGATAACCCAACAACTTAGGAAACTGCAAAAGTTGGAAAAGCTAAATCTCTCCCACAATTCACTCTCCGGTTCCATCCCGTCATCTTTCAAAGAGATGATCAGTTTATATTCCATCGACTTTTCTTACAATGATTTGGAGGGCCCTCTCCCTGACGGCAACGCCTTCCATATAGCTCCGTTAGAAGCATTCGTTGAAAACAAAGGTTTATGCGGTGAAGTAAAAGGTATGCTACCATGTAATTCCTCTTCAATAAACCCTGTTGGTGGCAGGAAAGACCCCAAGCTTGTGATCATCGTAGTTATTCCTATTGTGGCAGCATTATTTCTTCTATTTGTATTTGCCATCATTTGCTCCATTTTTCTTAAAAGAACAAGAAATGCAGAGATTGGGGAGGTAGAAGTGAACAATGGAAATCTATTTACAATACTCAATTTTGATGGAAAGATTGCATATGAAGACATCATCAGGGCAACAGAGGATTTCAGCGACAAATATTGCGTTGGGGTGGGAGGCCACGGGAAAGTTTATAAAGCAGATCTGTCCACAGGTCAGGTAGTAGCTGTAAAAAAACTTCATTCGTCCCAGGGTGGTGAGCAAGTTGATCAAAGAAGCTTTAGAAATGAGATACAAGCACTAACAGAAATTCGACATCGCAACATCGTGAAGTTCTATGGTTTCTGTTCACATGCTCAGTGCTCATTTCTAGTGTACGAGTACATGGAGAGGGGAAGCTTGGCTAGCATCCTCAGCAGCAGTGAAGGAGCTGTGGAATTGGATTGGGTGAAGAGAATGAAGGTTATTAGAGGAGTAGCCCATGCATTATCATACATGCACCACGATCGCACCCCTTCTATAGTTCACCGGGACTTATCGAGCAACAACATTTTGTTGGATTTGGAATTTGAGGCCTGTATCTCTGACTTCGGCACTGCTAGACTCCTAAAACCCGATTCATCCAACTGGTCTGCACTTGCGGGTACTTGCGGATATGTCGCTCCAGGTATGGTAGTTGATAGTAATAGTTGATGTTGCTTAAATCTTCATATCATGTCAGACAATATTATGGAATGTGGAATGTCTAAAAGAATACTTATAAGCGTTAAAGATCACTTGAAAACGTTGTTTTTATTTCAATTGTTACTTAAAATGCTTAATTATCATCATTTTCCTACTTGTCTATGGAGAAAATGTTTTTAAGTCACATTTTATTTAAAATATTTAAATTTCATATCTCTTTTCTTCTCATTTCATGCAAGGATATGCCAACTTTAAAATTTAATTTCATAAATGATAAAAGGACTTCCTCTTAATAAATTTAATGACCTATATTAAATCAAATTTGGAAAATTTGTGAAACAAATTTGCTTCGTCTGTATTTGTATTGTAGTTTATATGTCTTCCTTAATTAACAATTATAAGATCATCTATTCAAAACAAACTTTATAAATAGATGAATTAATGAAGAGAAGTAGCTAGAGCATTGCATGCCAATGAATATAAGTTATAGAAGGAAAACATGATCTTGCTTGTTTTCTATTCTTACAGAGCTTGCATACACAATGAGGGTGACTGAGAAATGCGATGTATATAGCTTTGGGGTTGTATCACTTGAAGTCATAATGGGAAGGCATCCCGGGGATCTCTTATCATCCTGGGCATCATCAGGTGGCCAAGATACATTGTTGATGGATGTGTTAGACCAACGCCTCCAGCCTCCCACGCCTAAAGACATGAAGGATGTGGTTTGTGCAGCAATGTTGGCACTTGCATGCTTACATGCCAATCCTCAATCTCGGCCTACCATGCAACACGTGTCGCAGGAGCTATCTACAGGCAGGGCTCCTCTTCCTGAGGCTTTGCATACTGTTACAATGTCTCAACTGTCGGATATCCAGGTATATATGATTGATTAAAGAGAAGGAGATTATAGATTAGAAATGGAAAAAACCAGAATATGGCAGAGTCATCTCTCCACAGTACACAAGAAGGGATATGTATGAATCACAGTCGTCCATCTAGTCGGCACTGTCATAAATTACTCATGTTTTAGAAAGCACACCAATTAGACAATCCTTTCCATCACATTTCTCCATTTTTCTTGGTCAGTTTTTTTTTTTTTCCATTAATTATTTTGATAAACTTTTGATCATCAACCCTCTCTTGTTTTTTTAATCCTCTGAGATATATTGATTTAAAAATAGATAAAAACAGCTAGACAGGGCAGGGCATCAAACTAACCTTAAAAGGACATGTTCGGCATTTAACTGTCTGCATCTCACACCCTTTTTAAGGCATTCTTTAAGATGGTTAGGAAATTGCATATTTGTATAATTGTAAAAACTATGCATACAAAAGTAGGGACAACTAGATGAACCGACCTGATTCATTTATTACCCTGGAACTCACAAGATGCTGAGTTGATTCTCCTATATTAATTCCACGAGCACCACTGTATCATATTCTCCCTTAGGGGAACGGATATGACGCTAACCACCAACATCTAAATTAGTTCTCAACCACTCAATATTTGTACATGCAGCAGATAGATAGGAAATCTGAATTGTTCATCTCTTAGGCCCTGTTGCGGATGGGCTATATACCAAAACAAACGCAAACACAAGGAAGCTTCTGGTTGGATAAATTGTGCCTCATGAAATATGATAATTTATTGGACCTTTTCTATGTAATCCTCAGAAATCTTTCAATCAGTAGCTGGAGAACTTACTTCAAGGTGCTATGCATCCATGGCTAGGCCTAAGAAATGAATAGATCAGATCTCATACATGTGCACCACATACATGGAGATTGAGTTTTTGATAAATTAATAACTCCTAAGTTCTTGTTTTCACCAGATGTTTTATCTGCGCGAGAAAATCAGCTTGCTTTTTGGCATGGTGTGAACATTCATTCCGCATGTACTAATTATATATAATTACCGTTTGTTTGAGGGGCATGGCCCTAATGATGTCTATGTGAAATCCAAACCATGCATCCTGTGCACCACCTCATGATCACCATGCATTCAAAAAAATACATCCGGACTCAAAACTCACGTGGGGCACCACAGGGAGCAATTTACCAATCATACCTAACACATTTATATATTGAAAAGGTTCAGCCCACCTTAGTTTTGTAATACTTCCAATTTTGGTTTGTTTTATCCTGGTGAAGCATACCCGGTGTGTGGGTTGGATGGCATATACAACAAAGGTGACTCACATTTTATCTGGAAGTTTCTATGGTGTTCATGGTTCAAATTGTGTGACCAGTTCAGATTGGTCATCAATCGATGAACATCTAATGGAACTTTAAAATGTATATTTTCTTACTGCATGCCTATTGGAAGTGATGTAGAGCAGGTTGAAGATGCATTCTTAGCATAGCTGGATCAAAAGAAGTCCAAATGAAAGTGAAAGTAGTCCATATGAATTGGACTCCATCCTCTGCGGGTCATGATGTAACTGCGTCCCAAGTATGTCTATTTTGAATAAATTCATTCCGGATATGGAGAAATTGTTGTTCAAAGTTTTGATTGTAAAAGAGCCTTTTTGATCTGGGCATCATCACAAAATACATTGATCTTTATGTAGCAGTGCATCCGTGATCATTCAAACCATGCAACGGATCAATGACGAATGTTTTGCAAGAAAACTCATGGCGTGAGGGTTAAAATCAAGATTTTAGGATTTTTTTTTATAATGATTTTTTGTAACTTCTATTATCATTGTATTTCCCTATTTTTAGAGTTTTATAATATTTGTATTTTTAGAAGCTGCGTGTAATAATGTTGGGAATGTTCTGGTAAGATCTTATAAACATTTCTATTTTTTTACAAAATTAACCTTTTGGGAGATTTTGTTATTTTAGGTAATTTATAATTGAATAAAGCTTTTGGGTCATTCATGTTAGTGGTGTAATTGAGCAATCTTATATTACTGTTCAATAAAAAAATACTTAAATTTTCTCTCTTACTTCATGTGGAATCAAGAACTCGTCTTGTGGATTCAAAGTCTTCTTTGTTGTTATTTCATGTTCTTCCCTGCATCACTTGGTATCAAAGTAAGACTTTTCCTCAACTCAACAGCATCTAATAATGGTTCAAGCAACAACTACATGAATGGTGCTCCATAAAATGATCATATGACGATGATGACATTTGACACTTTCCTGCGAAAGAATCTACGAGCCATGCGAAGACTACAAGCAATAATCGGCCATTTGAAGGAGGCCTTAGGGCAGTCTCGTATTCGTAATGAGAAGCATCCTAAGATTGGTGATGGAGCTCATGATTGTTAAGTTGGTGGTGCAATACCGGTGATAAATTGCACACCACCATCCGATACTGGTGAATTTAGTGACAAGGAAATTGACGATATAATTCTTCAAGGAGAAGAATGAAAAGTAACAAGACAAGAGTGACATAGAGAATATAAGATGAAGGTTGACCTCCTTAACTTTATAGCCAACTTCACATCAAGAACTTCATCGATTAGCTTCTTGAAGTTGAACAATTCTTAAACTATATGGATTTTCAAGAACTTCATCTATTGGCTTCTTAAAGTTGAATGATTCTTAAACTATATGGATTTTCTCGAAGAGAAACAAGTCAAGCTCATGACCTATAAATTGAGAAGTGGAGCCTCATCTTGAGAGAAATAACTCCAACTTCCACAGACCAAGCAGATGAAAGTGTCCATCTGCACATGGTAGTAAATGAAACACTTGATTTAAACATTGTATGAAAACGCCTCTAATCATGAACCCAAATAACATTTCAGGTTTTATAAGAAATAACATTGTATGAAAACAGGTCAAGTCTAGGTTCTATATACTGAGCCCTAAACATAAAACAAATGGGTCCATTTTTTTTTTTTTAAACTTAGACCAAACCAAACCTGACCCAAATTTAATAGATTGGGTGATTGGGTGTAAAGCCACATTTCTGCCCGGATGGGGTCCAGGCCCCCTCAACCTGACCCATTTGCACCCCCAGTCCCAAGAGCACCAGTGCATTTGGTTTTAGTTTACCATTGTAATATTATAGTTAAAAATGTCATAAGTATTAATTAAATTATTTGACAAAAATACACTTTGTCAGTAATTGGATATACGTGCTAGGATTGATTAGCTTATTGTTCGAAAGAAATAGATTTGTTTTATTTTTGGTCCACATTCAACTGGCCCCACTAGATCATGAGAACTGGTCTTTCTTTGGCTAGAGCATCTAAGGTGGGGCCATTTTACTCCTTGGCCATTATAAATAGATGACATCAATGATCATCAACTGTCCATAGTCCTGCGTTATTGTGGTTGGTGGTCGTATTAAATTAGTTAATAAAATGTAATTGGCTCTCAACGTCGAGATAGCTCAGTTGGGAGATCGTCAGACATCTGAGGTCTCGTATTCCATCCACTCTCACCGCAATTATTTATTAAATTTTATTTTCTGACACGTGTGGTCAATCCCAACCACACATTGTTTTTCATTTAGTTTTTATTTACAGCAATGATGAATCCGACACATACATTCCTTTTTTATTTTGTCCTTATTTTCCATCAAGAATCAATATTAAAAATTACTTTTTTATTTTCATTTATCAGACGATCCTAACCATCCAATTTAGTTTTTATTTCCTATTATTTTTTCTTCTATGAAACAATCAATCCTAACTATATATTCCTTTATCATTTAGATTTTTTATTTACGGCCTAGACTAATCCTAGCCACAAGTTCCTTTATCATCTAGTTTTTTTTACAACTCTCAATTGATCTTAACCATCCAATTTAGTTTTATTTATACCTCCCAAACTGCGGATCTTAACCATATAATCTTTTTCCAATCCTATTTTTGTTTGGTATTTATTTACATGTATCAAACAATTCTAACCAGCGGGTCCTTACTCTTACTCCGGTGGTAGAGTCTCACTCCGGTGGTAGACTCTCACGAGTTTCAACACCTGGTCGAGGGTTCGAGTATCCATAGGTGGTGAAATCCCACAATGGCGTGAGTGTGTGGTGGTGTATGTGTGTGTGTAAAAAATAAATAAATAAATAAACCTTCTAACCAGCTAATCATTTTTTATTTAGTTTTGAGTTATAGCTATATATACAATGACCTAAACCATCCAAACAATTTTTATTTAGTTTTTAGTTGTAGTTATATAACAGTACAAACCACACAATCCCTTTTCATTTAGTTTTTTTATGGCTATCAAACGATTCCAACCATCCAAACCTTTGTGTGTAACCCAATTGAACAAACATGTGATAGTTTTATTTAAACCGATTGATCAATTGATAACCTTTTTATTTAGCTTTTTTTTTTTTCTTTTAACATTATCAAATGGTCCTAACAAGGTTGGTTTTTATTAAATCTATCAAACAACCGATCCTAACCATCCAAACCTTTTCATTTAATTGAATTGATCAGCTATCTGACATTTTTTTATTACTTAAACCAGTCTATCAACCATCCGATACACTTTAGTTAAAGCAATTCATCATTTGATAGCTATCCATCAAATCAACCATCCAATCCCTTAGTTCTTATTTAGTTTTTATTTATATATCAAGCAATCCCGACCATCCAATCCTTCTTTCAAATTTCAATCCTTCCATAAAATATAGTTTTATTTGGTTTTATTTATAGCGATGAAATGAACCCCATCCTTTCTAATTGTTAAACTATAGACTACACCACAAAAATCATATCATGTTTATTTCACTACAATGACATGAACATGCAAAATCAATGAGATGAGAGATCTAGTAGAGATATCTAAAGATCTTAATAGATTATGCAAATCTATTTAAATAAATTTTTATAGTAGATATAATCTAACATTATTTAATCCAATTCATCAACCATCCAATGGTTTTTTATTTACTCCAATTTATCAATTGGTAGTGTTTTTTTTTTTTTTTTTTTTTTTTTATTTTTTATTTATCAATTGGTAGTTAACCATCTAATCAATCGTCAAATCCTTTTTATTTAATCTAATTGATCAATTAACGGTTAAGCATCCAATTCCTTTTCTTCAATCCAACTGATTAATATTTAAGACTATTAAACTTGATTTTATGTAGTGGTATTACATCTAATCAAATGATCCTAACCTTCAATCCCTTTTATCTAACTCGATTAATTGATTGTTAACCACTAAATCAACTTAGTTTAATTTATTTCATCTTTATTTATATATATCAAACAACCCTAACCATCCGTTCCGTTTTTATTTAATCCAATTGATCAATTACTGATAGTTAACCATCCATTTAATCCAATTGATCGATTGATAGTTAACCATCTAATCAAATCAATGAATGATTAAAAGTCCATGCCATCCTAACCATCCAATCGTTTTTTTTATTTAATTCAGTTGATCAATTAATGGTTAACCATCCAATTGATCATATGGTTAAAAGTGAAACTGTGAGTGGTCCTTGTTTGAAGGAAATATCACTGATCAATTGATAATTAAAAGTAAAATAGTAAGCGATTGAAGTGAGATCCAACGATTTAGATAGTCAATCTAAATCATCCTCACTTGTGGCACTAATGCATAGTGATCTTGACCACCCAAATAGTGGAATTAATTGGGGTACATGCAAAACAAACTCCTGAAACATTTTGTACATACTCCACAACAATTGTAATGGAAAATAGTAACTTTGCTAATTCAAATAAGAGGGGAGGTGTTTTGACATGTAATGCACAAACCATTGAATTTTAACAATTAGCTCTGTCTAAGTATAGCCCGTCATTTTTAATCTAAACTCAAACCGACATGTCCCGTTTTCGCTACTGGCTATCTTTTATTTGGTCTGTTTGGGTCTTCTACACAGGTGACATGCCAACGGGGCTAAATTCACACAGACAGTTGTATGTGAACAACTCTCAAATAAAAATAAAAATAAAGACATAGAAAGTGTAAGATATAGAGGGTAGAAACAGTGATTTATTCCTTATCCTTAATAGATAGGAAATAGCTATAGCATCTCCGGAGGCGGATTTTCTGAAAAGATTTCTCAGTAAGTTACTGGGCCAGGAAGCTATGTGAGGCCACCGTGATGTTTGTGAAAAATCCACCCCGTCTATTCTCTTTTTGAGATAATTTTAGGACATAAGACTAAAAATAAGGATGATGCAAATATCAAATGGGCCACACAAGAGGAAACAGTGGGGATTGAACGACAACAGTTGAAACATTCTTATGGCCATAAAAGTTTCGTATAAGGCTAAGCTCTTTTTGTATTTTCAGCTCATCCCAGTGGGAATGATCTAATAAACTGTTTGGATGGGAACTCAGGTGGTTTCAACGGTAGACATTTCTTTCCCCGTTTTCCCTCCCACATGGCCTCCTTAAGTTTCGATCCAATTTGCATGTCCCAAAATGATCTCGCATAATGGATGGACGGAGTGGATTTCTCATGAACATCATGATGCGCAGGTAATCCTACGTCCAAAATCTCGTACATGCGACGCTCGTATACTGCGCATGATCCCAAAACTCAAAAAATCCGGGATTCATCGCATCAGGGCGAAAACAATAGTTAGAAAACATGCCGATGATGCATCGAACTATAGTACTTCACAATTTTATTCTTTCAATGAGGGTTCACATCCAACGATCCAAACCATTTACATGATAGAATCAATTTTTATGTTGCTAGAAATCAAATTATCTCAATCTTTAATAATTTGGCTATTTTATTCTCTATATGAATGGTAATCATTACTTTTATATAATAAAGGAGATTTCTTACTAAATTTGTTAGGGATAAATATGTCAAGTCCAGAGACTCGGATTTAAGTAGGGCGGCTCTGCTGACACTGCCCAAAGAGTCCGAGACAACAGTCAGAGCCGAGAGAATAAAGGATAGGCCAGGGGGCATAAGCAAAAGACGATTAAAGTCACTCTGTCAGAGTGATAACCTCGTCTGCATAAGCCCACCGAAGGCAGAGTGCGTTCGAGCCACTCAGCCGATAGAATAAAACCGACTTAATGAGTTGGTTCTGTCGGTCACGGAATAAGGAAGGATGACAGGCAAATGTCGAGACCACTCAGCCCATGGGAAGGCAGAAAACTTATCCTCCTGAGTCAGCTGAGACTTTCCTAGAGTCGGCAGCGACCGAGCTAAGATAAGAGAAGGCGGGATGGATGCGAATACCGTTCCTGAAATTAAGGAATGCCAATATCCGATCCCGAGATCTTCGGGATCGAGAGCCATCAACGATAATCAATAAATCTCCGGATAATCAGGAGAAGAATCCTCGTATGATAAGGACTCCTAAGATTTATAAATATGGAGACTTGTTACAAAGGAAGGTATGCAACACTGAACTGAAAAGATCCTTTGCTATTGATCAGACGACTGACTTAAGCATCGGAGTCTTCCCGACTCTAGCCAGGACCTCCTTGATATCGTTGACTGTGCAGGTGGAAGAAGATCCGTCTGAAAGAAGCTATCCCATAAAAACACATCAACAAAATTCAAAAGTTATTTTTTGGGACCTCACCATCCAAATTGAGCCCTATCATATAAACGGTCTGTCTCAATGAAAAGAATCCAAAACCTAGTAATAAATTCCTGATGCATCATATTTTAATTGGTTTAGATGTATTGCAACAAATTTCAAAAGAAAACATGAAGCCTTCACATATAAAAGGGAAGAAGCAAAGATAACCAACGCAAGTACAGTGGGCCATGGATAAACGGGGGCACAATGTATGCTGGGATTTGCTCTTTGAAGAAGTCCTGATAGAAATCTTCTCCAAGCTTTACTTTGATTCGCTGATATCAGTTGCAAGTGTCTGCCATTCGTGGCGCTGCGGGGCTCATTATCCAGAGTGCTGGGATTCTGTCCACTCCTCTCATCATGAAAGATTCGTACACCAGAACATCAAAGAAACCGTAATAACCCATAGTGAAGGATGCTGGGATTCTTTCCACAACTCCGGTTATCATGAAAGATTCGTAGATCAGTACACTCATCCAGATAGGCTACTCAGGGAGCCTGAATACATGATAAGGCATGTTGGAGGTGGAGCAAAGTCGATTTGGGTCCCCCCCAATGCTGACGACACAATGGTCCAGATGATCGCTGACAGGTTTGGATTCCTTGATTGACTCGTGGTACCGAATGCTCAACTCCAACATCAACTGAGTGACCCTGCCATAGAGCCAGAGTCCGAAAATAGTCTCCGTTTGTGGGTTATGTGGACTACACAATTGAAAATAGCATACATAAAAATCTTACTCTCCGAATTATTTTTTTTAGTGTGGCTCACTTGAATTACGTATGGGTCTTGTTTTTGGGTGTCAAGTTGATGTTTTGGTGTGGCATCTAATGGTTGGAGTGAATTTCACATGATTGTCATGGTAAGACCTGTTTCCTTTAATATGGAACAATTGAATCACGTATGATCAGCTTGATTTTCTTGACTCTGATCCCAACACGGGATTACACATCCCGTGGTTGGAGTGGATCTCATGTATAAATCATGGTGAACCTCTTCAAAAACTGAAGGGTGGGTGTGGAACTTTCCAAGAATAATGGGAGAGTGGTTTAGGTTACATATTAACTGGTGTTTGCATAACCTTGGGGATTGTTTTAACATGTGGTCTTAAAACTGAAATGAAGCAGATCCAAATCTCAAGTGGACCTAATCATAGAAAACAGTGGACATTGAACGCTCACCATTAAAAGTTTCCTAGTGCCCACCATAATGTTTGTTTGCCATCCAATATCTTGATAAGATCATGCAAGATCTAGATGAAAGAAAAACAGATATATCAGATTGATCTCATCTATTATGGCGTTTTTAATGGTCAATCATGACTGTTTCATTTGGTGTGGTCCACATAAGATTTGGATCCTTGTCTTTTTGCTACCATGGACGGCATGGATATATATACAACACATGCATCAGGGTGGTCCCTACAGTCAAAGAAAGACCCACTAAGGTGTTACCCAGGTTAAACTAAATCTGTTCCACTTGGATTGCCTGGAATGAACTGTGCCGTGTTGACTTGGTAAGGTTTTGTGGGCCCCACTATGATCAATGTGTTATATCCATACATTCGTCTATTTTTCCAAATCAATTTAGGGCATGATCCCAAAAATGGGCAGATCCAAAGATCAAGTGGTGACACAAGGATGAACGTGATGAGTACTCCGTATCCACGGAGCTTCTCTGGACTCCTCACAGAGACTTCTCGAATCCACTAGGAAAAATAGTAGGAAAATAGATATAAATTCTAATAATATTCAAAATTAATTAATGAATGAATAAAAACGAGTTCACAACCTTTTAAATAAGGGTACCAAGCAACAAGAAAAAAATCAAAATCAAACTACAACAAAAACTCCTAAAATCCACGACTTACTATTTATAGACAGTCGTGATGTCTACTAGTGCGCAAGGTTGTCGGCCAAAAATAGCTTGTTCTACCTTAAAATCATATATTTTACGTTAGATAACTCATTCCGGATTGCGAGATACGCCCGATCTAAAGTCCGACAGTCTAGATCACTTCTGTTGTTGACCAGGCCTTTTCTGATCCATCTTGGCCATGAAATTGTCCGCGACCCGCTCTACATCAAGTGGACAGAACCACAGGCCGTGATATTTATTTTCTATGCAGCCTATTTATAAGGTTACACAGACATGGATAAAGGGAAAACCTCCAAAACTTCTGTGGCACCAAAGACGTTTTAAATGGTTGGCATTCCATCCCCACTCATTTTTGTGGTGTGGTCTCTAATCAATTTTTGGATCTGCCTTATTTCTGGATTCATGCCCTAAACTGATATAGAAAAATGGATAGATGATGTGGATATAACACATATATCATAGTGGGTCCACAAAACTTTACAACATTTGCCTGGTGGGATTTCTTATGGTCATCTATTAAATCAAATGGGATTAATTTGAAGTCCTACATTTTCAATTCATTAACTTGCATCATGTTGAATCCAATTACATGCTAGATGCCCGTCAATTGAGTCAATCTCCGTTCGATATTGTGATGGAATCTCACCAGCTGCTCTTCGCAATCTAATCCATACTTGCAAACACCTGAAACTCATCGACGTTGAGTCCTGCTCTGCTATCTCTCCATCATTGATAGAAGAAATGGGTCAATCTTGTCCAAGTCTGCTGGGCATCAATTTGGGCAATCTAAAAGTAACGGAAGAAGCAGCAACAGCGATGGGGAAATTCATGCCGAAACTCAAGTAGCTCAACCTCAACGGTGCCACTATATCTTGTGAAGATCTTTGTATGATCCTAGACTCGTGCACTGAGCTAGACCATGTTAGTGTCAAATCTTGCCATGGACTGATCATGAAGGAAAAACTCGAGAACAGGGCCACCAGAATTGCAGAGTTCAACTACTCCCATGGTGTTGAATTCCATATCCTGTCAATAGCATCGTGGGCCAGCCCATTGAATTTTTTATTTTTAAATTCAAATTTAGATTTGAGAGAGAGTTTGGATCTTAGAATCCCTTTTCAATTTTTTAGTTTAAATTTAAATTTAAGAGAGAATTAAGAGGTAGGGAATTTAAATGTGATAAGAATAAGATGCAGGGTTAATTTAGTACCCAAAATTCCTCAAAGTGAAAAGTCTAATTTACTATTTAAAAGAATCACGCACGACATACGTAATAAAGTCAAGGGTAGTGCATGACGCAGCTCCAAAGGTAGCGTATGGTGGTGTAAAACCTCAATGGCCCCACCATGATATATGTGTTCATCAACGCAGTCTATCCAATTTTTCAGATCATTTTAACGCATCCGCCCCGAAATGAGATAGTTCCAAATATCAGTACTACACTCTAAGATACTGAAACAGAGGTGATCGAAAGTTTTAGATCAAACTGATATTTGTGTTTTCCCTTCATCAAGGTCCTCGTGACCTAATCAATAGATTAGATGGCAAATAAATATTATAGTGGGCCTAGGATGTTTTCAATGGTGGGCATTCAATCACCATTTTCCTGCTATGTAATCCACTTGAGATTTGGATCTTCTTTATTTTTGGGATCATGTCCTAAAATCATGTAGAAAAATGAAGTGACAGAGTTAATAAAACTCTTACATAGTAGTGTTGTCCACCAAGTGAATTGGATTTTTGTTAGATGCCACTTATTTTCATCTGCTGGGTTTGTTTTATTTGAATCTCTATAGAAAATCTTCATTTTTTTAAAATGATTTTTCATGCAAAATTCCCTGTTTTCATTGATGATTTGATTTAATTGAAGTTGGGTTTATTTGGAAATTGGTTTAGGATCTGTTTGATAGTATTTCGATGTTTGTTGAGTTGAATTCTTGATAGAAGGATGGAGGTTTTGCGTTGGGTTGATCTATATATTGGTGTTTTTTACTATATGTAATCATCTGTTTTTTTCTCTCTTGATTTTCTATATGTTATGCAGGGTGCAACGTTGGTGTCAATCAAGCCATCGGGACCTACATGCTTAAAGTTTGACTGAGGATGCTAGCTTCAAAGATCCCCAAGATTGTAAGATCCAATCATCCAAATAATGGTCAATGAGAAGAGGAAAGAAAAACCAAATCGTATTTGTTGTGCATGCAATGGTTCCTTTTATTATTAAATCTGGAATTTTTATATGAGTTGATCTATCAGGGCATGTGGTAGCAATGGTAAGAGATGCCATCATTATTTTTTATTTTTAGCTACGGCTATTAACCGTAGCTTGAGATCTTACAACTGCTACATTACCAACTTTGTCCTAGAGTTACGGATCTAATCATACTTTTAACTACAAAGATCCTTCGTAGCCATATGTACATTTCGCTACAAAGGCTACTCAGTGTATCTGTAGCCATTGATATCCAATCACTACGAATGAAATCCGTAGCTATAGATTTTAAACCTTTGCAACGGTTCGTGATACAAAGGATAACTGCAACTATAGATACTTAGCGACGGTTTTCATCCGTAGCCTTTGTCCCTTTTCTGCTAATAATATCCTTGACCTTGTCAGGAGTGGCACGAAAGTAGTATAAGCAACTGAAGTCAAGATTCATCAATTATTTCACATGGCTCAGCAAAGACTTTATCATTCAGTTTATCGATGGAAAAGATAGAAGAAAGCTAACAACTCATCTCCTCACCATTACCCAGAGAGAAGACGAGCTGCTAAAGGACTACATTATCTGCTTCAATGCAGAGGTAGTGTAGGTGAACAGTTATTCGAAACAAATAGCTTTGGCCGCCATGATATCTAACGTGGGGGAAGGTCGATTCCTCTTCTCGATCAGCAAAAACCCTCCTACCACATCGGTTGATCTTCTCGGCTGAGCACTATTTTTTAATGGTGTGCGTGCAATAACCACTGTTTTCTATGGTACAGTCTACTAAAGATTTGGATCCACCTCATTTTTGGGTTCCTGTCCTAAAATGATGTAAAAATAAAAAATAAAAATGGATGGACAGCATAGATAAAATACATACATCATGATGACACCCACAAAGGTTTTAAAGTACTACACAATACCATTATTACTACACTACAGTGAGTCCTTCCCTCTCCACCCGTTTGAAAGAGATTTTCATTTCCACGTTATAAAAATTATAAGCTGCCACTCTAGCTTATCATGATGTGTGTGTGTGTGTGTGTGTGTGTGTGTGAAATCGCATTATATGTTTAATCCCATGCACTAGATCCAAGGCTAAAAATTAGGTTAATATGTGATTCAAATAGACCATATCAAATGAAACTAGGGGAGAGATCCACTATTGATTTTTCGTATTGAGCCAATTGTGATGATTAGGTAAAATCTGCTCAAGACAATCTGTGCTTAAGATGGGCCATATCGAGGGAAGTAGTTTGGAGGGTAGGTATCACCCCTTTTTCAATCATTTGGACCATCTGATTCAAGGATAGAGATTTTCTTAGACTTACACCTAAAATTAGTTCATGCAACTGGTGATCCGCCTGGATTTCATAAACACATCATATAGTAGTCAGTGTGGATTTACTAAATACATCACTGTGGGGACAATTAACTTCATTACGTGACAAACGCAAATCCGTTTTCTCGTAGTAATTAATATCAATTAATAAGAGAAATTTTTAGGATTTTTTTTATTTTTTATTTTTTAATTCAAATTTAGATTTGACAGAGAGTTTGGATCTCATAATCCCTTTTCAATTTATTTTTAATTAAAATTTAAAATTGAGAGAGAATTAACTGGCAGGGAGTTTAAATGTGATAAGAATAAGATATAGGGCTAATTTGTTACCCAAAATTCCTCAAAGTGAAAAATCTATTTTCCAATTTAAATTAATCACGCACGACATACGTAATTAAGTCAAGGGGAGTGTATGACGCAGCACCAAAGGTAACGTGTGGTGGTGTAAAACCTCAATGGCGCCCCCACCATGCTGTATGTGTTTATCCAGGCTTTCTATCTAATTTTTTAGATCATTTTAACGCATCAGACAATATCAGGAGTATCGAGTACTATACTATAAGATACTGAAACAGTGGTGATGAACACCCGCCATTAGAAATTTTTGGCTGATACAAAAGTTTTAGATCAAGCTGATATTTGTTTTTTCCCTTCATCAAGGCCCTTGTGACCTAATCAACAGATTAGGCAAATAAATATTATAGTGGGCCTAGGAAGTTTTCAATGGTGGGTGTTCAATCACCATTTTCCTGCCTATGTAATCTACCTAAGATTTGGATCTACTTTATTTTTGGGATCATGCTCTAACCTAGAAAAATGGATAAAGTGAATAAAACTCTTACGCAATAGTGTGGTCCAGAAAGCTTTTCCAGCACCACCAAGTAACCAGCTATGTATACGTGAAATCCTCTTCGATCAGAAGATGTGCCTTGACTAGAAGATTCTTATGGTTATAAATATATTGATGGAATGTCACATGATGATTTTGTTGTAGGACATGGTAACGTGATTTGTTTTCGAACTTGCATGGGATACAACATGTCCGTAATCCCAAAATCCCTTTTAACGGTAAGTTCTTCGGACCGACTCTGATTTCTCTGTTGCTTTGTCCATCAGTTGTGTATGCTGATATTTGTGTTTTCCCTTTATCCCTGTTGGAGTCACCATATGGACAGTTTAGATGGCATATAAATATCTTGATGGACTCCATTTGTACAAATTGGTCCGTCAGCCTTCCTTCTAGTTCTAATGCGCTGGGGCTTCTGAATTTTCTTACCATTCATGGTACAAAAGTAGTCATTGCAATTGCATGCCTTTCAGGTCCGATCTACAATGCGAAGATGGTGAGTGGTGAGTCTTTATCATAACTTGAGCCTGCTCTATAAATTTGAGCCTACTCTCCCAAACATAACTTGTTGCTAACTACAGTTTCCTCACTCTATATGGAGTTAAATGTCACCATTCAATTGGTTTCGGCATCCAAATGCAGCATTAGGACTGCTCGTTTGCCGCTTAGAAATGAATTCATCACTTTTTAGTTAGGGATGCTTGTAAGCAACTTCACTCTATGAAAATTTTAAACATGTCTGCTCACTCATTTGTTTTGGATTATGACATACACTGCCTTTTGTTTTATGAGAATTCTAAACACCTCCACACACATGCAAAGGCAAAACTCAGACTCTAGTATTTTGCTCATTTCGTACATATTCCTCTAATAGATAATGGAAGGAGGTACCTTTACGATTGTCATCACAAACCATTATTACCTACCTCCTGATCGGCAACAGGGGCGGCTCAAAGTGTTAGGCAGGTGAGGCAATTGCCTAAGGCATAATTAGGCCTTATATTATAGCAAAATTAAAATTTCTTAATTACGAAGGTCCTAGCAAAATTAAAATTAAGAAGAAGAAAAAAAGTCTAAAATTTTTGAAATAAAACTGAAAAGGCCTACAAAATATAAACATCTAAAAATTAGTTTTCATGGTGGCCCTACAAAACATTATGATTGGCCCTGGGAAGTTTTTAATGGTGGGCATTCAATGTCTACTCTTTTATGTGTTGTGATCCACTTAAAATTTGGATCTACTTCATTTTTAAGATCATACACTGGAATGATGTGTAAAAACTGTTGGATGGCGTGGATATACAGCGCATAGATGCCGTGGGCCCCAAGTTCAGTTAAGCACCGATCTGCTTTGTTACCCGGTTACACTGATCCACTCCCCCACCAATCTCGGGAATGTCCGACGTTTTGAGAACCAACCGTACAAAAGGTCCGCCCTTTATATCTGCACACGGCCTACCGTTATGCTTACCACGAAATCTACTCCAACCATTGGATGTGTAATCATGTGCAGGGTACCGAGCCAAAAAATCAGGCTGATACGTGATTCAGGTGGGCCATATTTATAGAAACAGTTGGGAGAGACATCCACCCTTGATTGTTACCAGGCTCACCATGATGAGCATGTGAAATCCATTCCAACCATTAGATTCCACACCATATTCTAGTCCTGATGACTAAAATGAAAGCTCATAAATGATTCAATTGAGGCCATACCAAGGGAAACAATTTTCAGGGTAAGCATTCCTTGTAGATTGTTTTTAATCGTTTGGTCAATCTAAACCACTGATGGGGCTGATTTAAGAGCCCTGGGTGCAGCATTGGGTAACTTAGCTAATGGCTGAGGTGGATTTTACATGAACACCGTTGTGGAGCCATCTCACCCAGTAACTCCTTTTCCTCTTTAAAGTATCTTTTGCATGGGGACCATTCATTAACATTAATTAGCATTAATTGACAACTAGTTGGACGGTCCAACTAGTTGTGTATGAGCATCTCTCTTCTAAAAATTAGTTTACAAATTAGAAATTGAAAATTAAAAATAAATCCTAGAAACTATCACTATCAATAATAATAACAGTCTAAACTTAGGATCACGAGTACCTACTTTATTGCTAATTAAGTTCTCAAAAAATTAAATTTTAATGTTATTTTTATGAATTCAATTCTAAAAAGGCAAGAAGCAAATTTTTTGTTTAATTTTGAATTTATTATTTTTTTTATTTCTTAAACTAAAAAGGCTCATTTTATGACTTGCCTAAGGCCTCCATAAATGTCGAGCCGCCCCTGATCGGCAAATATACAGGGGGGAGTACTTGAACTCTTCAATTCTACTGGACCTGTTCTTGAGCTCGTCGTTCATGATCAGTTGACGGCACCGTTTGACGCTAACGTAGTCTAGCTCAGTGCACGACTCTAGGATCTTATATAGAACTTCAGAATATATAGTGGCATTGTTGAGGTTGAGCCACTTGAGTTTTGGCATGAATTTTCCTATCGCTGTTGCCATTTCTTCTGTCACACGTTGATGGCCCAAATTGAGGGCCAGTAGGCTTGGACAAGATTGACCCATTTCTTCGATTAATGAGGCGGAGACAGCCTTGCAGAACTTAACGTCGATGAGTTTCAGGTGCTTGGAAGTGCGGATTAGATTGAGAAGAGCAGCTGGTGAGATTCGATCCGTATCTCGAAGGGAGATTGACTCAATTGACGTGCATCTAGCATGCAATTGGATTCAAAATGATACATGTTAATGAATTGAAATTTTAGGGCTTTAAGCCCCTTTGATGGTGTTGATGACCCCAAAAAAAAAAAAAAAAAAAAAACACCGTTCCTTGTGATAGATTTTGATTCTTGTAAGATACGTAGAAATAATCACTATTGCTATGAACGGCAGAATTATATCGGATCAACAAACAATATCTGGACCACCAAATTCACCACAAAAGAGTAGAGTGATTTGTTCATGATAATATTGCATCCATATTTGACTTAAGAGGCTGTTTGGATGCAAGTAATTAAACTTTGTTTCGAACACTTGGTTAGAACTCATCTCCAGTGATGTAAGCCCAAATCAAGGGAAGAAGCTGTTTCCTTTTTCCATGTCCCATCAAAGTTTTGAATTAGGATGAAAGTTGGGCCAAGAGGGTTTGTGGGGTGCTGCATCACATGGACGGTTCAGATTTTGAGCTCGTGTCACAAGAAATTATTTCTAAAAATGTTCCAACGATAAGCATAACTCGTGAGAACCGGTATCACATTATATATGCATACCTTCTCACGTGAGCACCAACTCTCAGTCCGATACAAAACTCTGGTGGGCCAGACCAAAGAGAAATGCAAATCATAAACATATATATGTGTGTATGTGTAGAACATCTATCCCATCAGTCAGATGCATCATTCGATGGTGGGCCGCGGGCTTAAAAATCAGATCAAATCCATGACTTAGGTGGACCACACCACATACAACAGTTGAGAAGGGTTACCCGCACATTAAAACCTTCATGATTTTTTATTGGGCCCACCGAGATATGGTTCACAAATCCAGCCCATCCATTGTGTGTGTCCCACTTGGATGAGGGATCTGAGTTTCAGACACATCCAAAATTCAGGTGGGCCCCACCAAGTTCCATATACTACTGACTTTTAGGATATCCCATAACCTGGGACTCATCAAATACATGGTGTTGACATCCGAGACGCATCATTATGGGACCCACACAGCTCAACCTCACAAGAAGTTACCATGGGCCTGAATTCCCTGACTCATGGACTGGAATTGGACTGGGTCACACCATGATTCGGGCTTGCTTAGGCAAGCCTTTTTAACCACTTTCAAATACAAACCAAGCCAGCTAACTGGGCAGTTTTGGCATTGGTTCAGTGTTTTAGATATGACTCGTTTATAACAAGCTATGAATGACCCGGTGGGACCACATGCAGATATGATTGGGATGATCGTCCAAATTGTGGATGCTGATAGCCCTAAAAGTTATGTTTGGAGAGAATCCTAATCATTGATTGGCCATCTTAGACTTTAGTTTTAGTACGGTTCCCATTCGACTACTATTGCATTGCTAGAATAATCCATGAACAATTCTGTTCATTCCACCATCTCTGCATCCCGAGCCCTCAGGGCTGACCATTCGGTACTTAGGGCCTGTTTGGCTAGTTGCATTGGAAAGGATTAGGTGGGATGGAATTACATCTGGTCTTGTGCCAATTCCACTCCATGCTCGGGGAGAAGGGAAAAGCTTGGAAGTAGATTAGATGGAATCGCATTGGGTTCCATGCCAATTTCACTCAATGTTAGCAAGGTGTGTAGGTCCCACCATAATGCGTGGGTTATATCCACACCGTCCACTCATTTTTCGAGATCATTTTACAGCATGGCCAAAAAATCAGGTAGATCTAAAACTCAAGTAGACCCCACCATAGGAAGCAACGGGGATTGAATACTTACCGTTGAAAACTTCTTTGGGGCCACATAAGTTTTGGATCTGCCTCATTTTTAGTCTCATGTCATAAAACGAGGGTACAAAACAAATGAATGATTTAGATATAACACATGTATTATTCTCAATAGTTTCAAATGATGATGGGTATATCCATTCAATGTACCACCGTAATGCAAACAAAGCATGAAATTAAGCTTATACCATGGTAACAGGGAATCCCTGCCATGGGTAATAATTATGCTATTTGAATCCAATCCCACCTAATCCTTTCCAATGCAACTGGCAGAACAGGCCCTTAGAGTCAATCGAAGAATCTAAACCTGTCAGCAATCATCTGGACCGTTGTGTCATCAGCAATGCGGCGGACACAGATTGACTTGGCTCCGGCTCCAACATGCCTTATCATGTATTCAGACTCCCTGAACGTCCTCTCTCGATTATCAGGTATTGCAGTTTCTTTGATGTAGTTGTCTAAAAATCTTTCATAATGATTGAAGTGGACACAATCCCAGCACTCTGGATAATGAGCCACGCAGCGCCACGAATGGCACACGCTTGCGGCTGATATCAGCGAATCAAAGTCTAGCTTGGAGAAGATTTCGATCAGGATTCCATCGATGACCGATGCCCAACATACATTGCCGACCCGGTTATCCATGTCTCAGTATGTTTGCTTGCGTTTGCTCTCTATCATTCTTTCCATTTATAGAGGATCATGGCGTTATAACCAAGAATTATCTTTTTGAAATTTGTTATAATACATCCCTACATATTGCAATATGATGCATCGTTAATTTATTATTTGGATTTGGATTCTTTTCAATGGACTAGATCGTTCATGTGATATGGCTCACTTTGGATGATGATGTCCAAAATTGGAAAACTTTCAAAGATTTAGCATGAAACCGTTTGATTATATAAAGTTCATGATTACCATTTCTTTTAACAGTGAAAGATTCAAATTAGCAAGAGCTTAGATAATTTGATTTCTATCCAAGATACAAACTGATACGATCTTATAAACGGTTTGGATCTTTGGATGAGAACCCAGATTGAAAGACTAAAATTACGAAGCATCACAGTTAAATGCATCTGTAAGTATTCTAATTTCTGTTTTCGGCCTGAGCGATCAATCCTAGGATCTGGACTTCCATGGGATTTGGTATTATTCGCCGGCACGTGCTTCTAAACGCGTGCCGATAAGGGATATGCTTAGATAGTATCGCTAGCATGCATGTGGTTGCATAAACGTTGTATGCAGTTTCCTCATGTGGATACACAGTAGAAAAATGGGCCTTGTGATCGGGACTGGTGTTCTTATGGGACTCCATGTAGGTAAGGTGTATCCAAAAGAAAAGGGAGGATTGGATTTTGGGTATCAATCTGGTAACTTCCGAGAGTGGTAAACGGTTGTGGCAGCGGTCTGATCATTTGAACGTGGACTGTTGATTTGTTTATTTTCTTGCTACAATTGAGAATTTAGAGTTGTTCTGTTGAGGAGACTTTTGGGGCATGACCCACCTGTTATGATCGATATACCACCATTCACGACCAGGCCCAAATAGAAGTGGTGTGTATCACTCAGCACCATTCACGACCGGGATGTTGCTGGCATTGCAAAATATATGGTGGAACCATTGCCGATTGCAGACACCTTAGAAATACAGATATTACCGCCCATGACGTCTTGGATCGTACATATATTTCTATTTCCCTTCATCAGCGCTGGAATCACCTTATGAGCATCTTCATGGCATATAAATATCACGGTGGGTGTGCCCAGGCCCAGATGCTCTCAACGCCACTCAAACTATATGTTGTGTGGCACTCACTTATTTGGCCCAACCATGTTATTTTCCTAACCTTCATATTGGCCAATGAGCACGACTCCTACAACTCAAACTCCAAAAGTTATATTATAACTAAAGTTTATTTTTAACCGTCGAATGAAATCTCGCAAATCCAGCATGGCCAACCCGGTGTGGCAAGTTGGTTGGCTTAAGTAGCTTCTCCTACCCAAAATCACATATAATATGTTAGAAAAACTATTTCCATTTTGCTAGATATGTCCAATTTAAAGTTCTGACAGTCCAAATTATTTACCTCCGATCCAGCCTTCTCTGGTCCATCTTTACCGTGAAAGTATTTGTGACCTTTCTACATCATGCCAACTTACTGTGAGCACGGCGCACAGAAACTGTGTTTTAGTCCAATCGACGCTTTAAGCATTTGTCATGGTTGCAGTACTTGTGTGTGTGCATGTACATGTCTACACACACATACTCTAACTTTGCTTTCATTCAATCATAAGTTTTGCAGAAATCTTATGATGCATTCTTTTTGCAGCAACGACCTCTGTTATATTTTGTTTTAAAATAATATTAAAATTTAAATTTTCAAATTTTCGGTGTTTTCCCTGTACATTTGAAGAGTTGTGCTACTTTTAAGTTGTGGGTTTTGTCTCACATCGGATTTGACAAAGTAAACTATCTTATATATAAGATAGTCTTTTTGCCTAGGGCTTGAGCTCCTTTCAGGAGGCATGTGAATTTAGTTCTGTGGGGGAGCTATGTCAATAGCTCTAATCTATGCCATTGACCATACTCGCGCGCGTGGTTCCCCTTTTTGTTTTAAACCAGAGAGATGCATCCCTTCCGGTTAGGGCTGAAAGTTGGACGGATTCAACCCGACCGACCCGTGACCGACCCAACATTGGGTTGGGCTCGGGCACGACATTTCGGATCCGATCTTAAGCTTGGGCTATACAAACACCAACCCGATAAAACTTGGGTTGGGCTCGGGTTAGGGCTGAAAGTTGGGCGGGTTCAACCCGACCGACCCGTGACCGACCCAACATTGGGTTGGGCTCGGGCACGACATTTCGGATCCGATCTTAAGCTTGGGCTATACAAACACCAACCCGATAAAACTTGGGTTGGGCTCGGGTTGAGGTCTCGGGTTGCCTGACCCAACCCGAACCGGATCAATATATAAGTTATTTATAAATTACAATTGAGTGTGGATCGTTTGTGTTAAAGGCACACTAGTGATGTCGAGTCTCATTTGTCCACGTCATTTCCAAGGACTCAAGCTAACAAGATATGCCAGATTTCTCTCTCCCAAATAGACTTCATGCTATGCTACATGACTTTTAAAGGAGTAGTTGTCTTATATTTTAACTTGTTTTTTAAAGAAAAAAATGAAGTTCTTTATAATGAATAATCACATATATAATTAATAAAATTATAAATACAAAAAATAAGTCCTATATTGAAATATAATAAACTAATGTAATAATGAAAATATTGGCATGTATATAACCGACCAACCCGATCAACCTGACCGAGCCCTGCTTGGGTCGGGCTTGGGCTGAGAATTCCCAACCCGAGATTGGGTTGGGTTGGGTTAGGGTTGAGGTATAAGAACCTTGGGTTGGGTTAGGGTTGAGCACCAACCCAACCCAACTCCCCCGACTTTCAACCCTACTTCCGGTTGGTTGCCCCTGTTGGGTTTAAACCCAACGGACCTAACCTTTTATAAAGGGTGCTTATGCACCACTTCGGAGTCTATATAAAGACTTCCGATTCCAATTTCAAAAATACGAAATACTCTCTCTTATAAAACTCTCTTTGATATGGTTTTTAGCATTTTTTATTACTGAGTTCATTGTTAAGTCAACTCAGTACTTTCAGATTAAACTACAAGTGGTTTGAGCCCGTGTACAGTGAGTGCACCGCTGGGACCGGGTCATAGTCGTTGTATCCTGGAGGTCGATTGCTCTGGAAACCTATTGCACTTGGGACGCTGTCCAAGGGGAGCAAATTCGATTTCAAGCAAAGTGACTCAGTCACGCCTCAACTCAATTCAATAAGTTTTTCTTTCTCAAAATTTTATTTTTCTTTTTTGGTTCTCGATTTTAATAGTCTATTTAATTCAACCAAATTTTTCAACAATCTTGAAATCGAAGTTTGTTGAATTACATAGACTATAGCTACAGTAACAGTAAATGCTTCTATTGAGTTAGCCAAAATCGAACCGTTCGCTAGACAATCCTTTAAACGGTGGAAACAGAAACTGATGTTTGCTCTGACCACCCTGAAAGTTTCATACATTTTATCTGAATCATTTACTATAGATCTAACAAATCAAACTAAAGTAACATATGAAAATAATTGTAAAAACTATATTCTAAACTTTTTATCCAACGAACTATATGACGTATATGCTTCTTATGTGTCTGCTAAAGACATATGGACTGCTTTGAAAAAGAAATATATATTAGAAGATGCAGGCGCTAAGAAACATACAATTGCTAATTTTCTTTATTATGAAATGATAGACGATAAACCTGTCACAAATCAGATTCACTATTTAAAAAGTCTAGTTCACGAATTATCGATAAAATGAATTAAGTTAGAGGAAGTGTTTTTGTCAGGAGCGCTAATAGAAAAGTTACCGCCCTCCTTGTAACACCCTGGTTCTCGAAACCCGAGGACAGTCGCTCGAGTACAAGAACCCGAGGGTTACGCTATGAAGTGGACTAACATACATCTAAATAGTAACAAATTTCCTAACATGAAGTAAGGCAACTATTGCATAAACTGAGAAGATCATAAGTGACAACAAAGCATTTTAATAAAAGTAAGTGGCAACAAAATGAAATCCCTCAGAAGGGGAATTTTTATTAGAGTTCATGTGAAATACAAGCCTAAAATGTTGTAAACCTAAACTATCATTTGAGCTCCAACGACTCAACAACATGTACATAGAACTCTTTCTCACCACAATCCACCTCAGCTGTCCCTGGAATCCTGTTATGAGGGTCTTCACTTGTCATCAATCCTGCATCTATTTGGTGAACCGCACGATGGGTGAGTAAAAACTCGGTGGGAATTTTCCTCATAGATTCAACCATGACACATCATTCCAAAATGGGTTAACAATTCATATATAATTCATAGGGCAATACACTAACAATGCGTTTGCATGAATGTATGAATGTATGCTCAAGTCACAGATCTGGGGATGCACATCCAGCTGTCAAAATAAAAGGTCGCCCACGGTAGTAGACTACTTGAAAAAGACCATATAGACCGCCCGCGGTAGATTAACTACCTAGAAAAGGCCATGAAGGTGAGTGCACCAAAGGACAACCTCCTGAAAAAATACTCGGGGTATGCCCGATGAGGTATAAAATCCTGAAAAAGCCTCATGTAAAGAAAGAGTGGCCCAAAGTGTACAAGTGCACAAACCTAATGGTTAAACTTAGGTAATAGAACCTTGCACAATCCAACAAGCTGTGACTTACAATGAACACTCGGAAAAGCTCATATGTCATGCGTGGGTGTTATGCGCCATGACACTTATATACATTACTTTTGATAGAATAGGAAAGATCATCAATTTTCAAATAAGGAATATCCAACTATGCGTTCCATAATGACTTCCATAATTTCTTTACATTCAAAGGAGGGCACACTAAGTATCATGTAAATTTTCAAGTGAGGTCAAATCATTAACTAAGAGTCCATCCATAAGTACACTACATGTAAACAAAATCTCATTTTCCATATTGTAAGAACTATTCATAAGATTATACCTACATAATTAGAGATTAAAAATATAGAAAATCATGAAGGCAATGTCTTACTACACAATTCACAAATAATCTAGTATGAAGGCTTTCTTTTCTCATCACGTCTAATGGGGATATACACATAGACAAATGATTATAAATGTGGCATGGAATTTTCAAGACAATACATCATACACATAATTATAAGGAAACATGGCATTAAAACAACTTCTTCATAAAAGTCAAGATAACTAGGAATTAATATTTCTCTAAAATACTCTACATTAAAGAGTTAAACCACATGGAAATTAGTGAATGGAAGAAGCTAAGGGGGATTCTCCTCACCTTGGGGGGTATTTTCTCTTATTTGCAATGCCCCTAAGTATTGAGTGATGATCCTAAAATCCAAACAAGTGTAAGTTCTAATTCCTAATCTTTAACTCACATTTTAACTTAATAGTTGCATAGAATCTAACTTCTACTTACTGATTTGGACTGGTCGAAGGATGGAGGGTCTTCCAAAGAAATCAGTTGCTGGTTAAACCTGAATGAAGCATTTCAAGACCTTAGTGAGTTACGACCGAGTTAACTCGGTCGGGGTTTTTAACCAATAGCGAGTTGAGCTAGTTACAAGATCCAATCTACTACAAGGCCGATTCATGATTTAATTAAATCTAACGTTGCTCAGATTGTGCACAGATGATTGGAGTTCCCTGACTCAGTCGAAAAACTAACCGAGTTAGCTTGACTCGGTAGGGAGATTTAGCCGAGTCAACCCACAACTGTATGTAGGGTCGACTCAAAATGAAAGTCAGCCCAATTAATGTATAACTGGGCAGATTTGAGTTGTCTCTGGCCCTAAGCTTGCTGAAATGAACGGCTACTTAGGCCCCGTTAAGTTGGTGTTTTTCCTCCCAGTTTGAACTTGAGTCATTGACTCAACGGTGGTAAGAGTCAAATGGCCCAGCCATTAGCTGGTCTAGGCAAGACGCAACTTGGCTCATGGTGTTGGTTCTAACACCGAGCAAACCGACCACAATCATGGTGGCAAACCAGGGATTTCACCCTGAGATACAGAGTTGAGTCAAACAACTCATGACCGAGTTGAGAAGAAATTCCAAATGTAGGCAGCGATGTTGGGCTCCATACTTGATTGTCGTTAGATCTAGTCAGTGGGGTGGAGTAAGTTCAGTCAAATATTGTTGAAACAAAACTGCAATACCGAGTTTGGCCGGGTTAGAAAACTAAGGGCTCGATGGTGACTGAATCATTAACTCGATTGGGTTAGGGGTCTGTTACCTGGACTCAGGATATTGTTCGGTTGCTGATGGATGGTTTGGAACGACCGGCACTACAGCAGATGAGGCAGCGGGACGGTGGTTAGAAGGTGAACTCGGCAGACTCAGTGAGTGCAGAAACAGCAGCTGAAAACTGGTTCCAACAGTTGCGTCCTCCCTCAAATGCCCTGATTTCTCCCCTTTCTAACTTCTCCTTCTATCTTTATCTCTCTTTCCTTCTTCCTTTCTTAGCAGGGACGACCCAAACCGAGTCGAGTTGTTACAAAGCTTGCAACTCGCCCCAAACGGCGCTGAAATCCCTATCTCTTTCTCTTTTTATTTCCTATCTCTCTCTTCTCCTTGGGATTCGCCCTAATCTCAGGCTATTTATAGCCGTTTCCATTTCTAGAAATCTCCTCAGCTAATCACAAGGATTAGTGCGGATTTTGCTTAAGTTAATCTAAACGGTCTAGCACTAGGATCTCCTAATGTGCTAGATCTCATGCATGGGTTCATTTGATTATCCCTGATGGACATTAAATGTGGTGGGCCACATGATGAACGGGTCAGATCAGTGGATGGGTCCCTTTTAGCGGAAAGTGGTTCTCATAGTCAGTTTGAGAAAGATGAAAGATGAAAATGGCAACTTTCAACTGAGTGGCTAATCCTAGATCAGGACCGTTTGGACGGTCCTGATATGACCTACAAGTAATGTGGGGTCCATTTTATGGAGCAAGGATGTTCGTTGATTAAGACAACCCGTTGTAGCCGAAAACCGTGGTGCCGTTACAATTTCTCGTCATTCTCTCGGTGCTAAGAAAAAATATCTACTAACCCTATTTCGGACGTCTAGGATTGCCTGAAAGAAGCTTCTAGGCACCAATGAACGAACGAGATGCACTAATACTATAAGTGGGAAGATTCTTTCCGCTTTCCGACGTGTAGGTGGGTATTTTAGGAAATGGTAGGGGTGATTGGGATTTCCAGTGCGAACGTGGCTTCCATTCGACACTCTCCAACGGCTAAGATTTCCAGTTCTCTAACGGACGTGGAGTTTTCCTCCCCGTCAGTGTCCTCCTTGTGCGTTGCTGGATCAGTCGCTGATAGAGGTGGCACAAGTCACTTTCAATCGTAAATCTCTGCATAATTAAGGTCGTTAGGGGCCAATCTATTAAATGAACAGTGTGGATTTGGCTACGGTATTCGGGAAATGTCCATCTTCACCGTCAAATGGACAGTCCTGTTGAAACATCGCTAGGCAGGAGGATTTTTTTGAATTTCCTTTAGAAATTTTGGGAATTCATCGGGTCAACAGCAGTCTGACCCGATGATGAATTCCGTGCATGGTGTGAGTGCACAATTTGTGCTCACGCACCAATCAAAAGTGGGCTCCACATGATGATCTGAGTCGATCAACACCGTCCATTCATTTTTGGGAGGTCTGCTAATCACTCAAGATCAGGAATTTATATGCTCAAAAGGTGAGGTAGGCCATCCTAGAAGGATTTTTGTTGAAAATGCCAAACATAGGGGAATTAATTGTTGTTCTAGTGCTAATGCGGTTCTAAAGGTGGGGCCTACGAGATGATCAGCATGATTTGGGCCATCATTCACTTTCGAAGTCTCATCTGAGGCCTTTGACCCACGGTTATAGCAAATCTAAGGTTCAGGTAATTTAATCATTGTAAACAATGATGGATTGTCTATTAGTAGTTATAAATCTGCTTAATTGTGAATCTGAGGTGCAACGATTAATCCATGGTTTCCTAAGGAGCCCTATTAGTGTGATCGAGTGACGTGTCAAGCACAAGATGTCGTAGCCCTGATTATTCAGGCTTCAAAACCCAAGATGTATGGTTATGTTTATGCTAAAATATAGGTGAACGTATAATGAACTATGTTTATATTACAAAAATTAGATTCTTACAATAACACTCGAGTATAGAAAATATGGGGTGTTACAATCTATCCCCCTTAAAGAAAATCTCGTCCCCGAGATTCAACAGTCCTATCATACTGTGGACAAGTATATTTCATTTACAGTGTTTGTAATCATTCACTACTTTCTTCAAGAGGCATATTTGTAGGTACTGACATATGTAACTACTATTAAAATTTGTGTTGTTACACTCCTGGAAAGAATATGAGAATATAATGAAACATAAAAAGAACGGTGTTTCTTTGGAAACCACTATCATATACATACGAATAGAAGAGGCGAATAGAATCAGGGACCAAAAAGAAAATAAAAATGAGATAGATTCAAAGGTGAATCTTGTGGAATCAAGTCGGGTAAATAATAAGAAAAAAGGACAACTGTCAAAACTATGGCAAACCTAGACATTATGCAAATGAATGCAAGCTCTCAAAAAGAAGAATGCAAACAATCAATTCAAGAAAAATGAAAACTATTACAACTGTGGAAAGCCTGGGCATCATGTCAAAACCTGCAGGCTTAAGAAAAACAAAGATAAGCTACGGACTAATCTTACAGAAACAGGAAATGAGTCTGATATAGTAGTAGTTGTGGTGTCAGAAGTCTTCCTTATAAACAACTTGGAGTGGGTGCTAGACACTAGTGCAACTAAGCATGTGTGCAAAGATCGTAACATGTTTACCTCCTACCAAGTATCAGGAGATGATGAACAGGTGTTCATGGGTAATACTAGAACATCTCCAGTTGTAGAGAAATGGAAAGTACTTCTGAAACTCACTTCTGGAAAGACTCCAATGTTAAATGATGTCCTATATGTGCCTGACATTAGAAGAAACTTGGTCTCTAGTTCGCTCCTCAATAAGGCTGGTGTCAAGTTAGTATTTGATTCGGATAAACTTGTAATGACTAAGAATGGAACCTTTATTGGTAAGGGATACTGTAGCAATGGTTTATTCATTGTAAATGTATCCAATGATAATAATAAGAAGACATCTAGTTTTGTTTATATCGTTGAACCTTTATATATATGACATAGTAGATTAGGTCATGTAAATATAGCATCTTTGAAGAAAATGAAAAAATTAAGTTTATTACCTAATATATCTAATGAAAATTCAAAAAATGTGAAATATATGTAGAATCAAAATTCATTAGAAACCCTTTAAACAAATAAAAAGATCATCTGTTCTATTAGAGTTGATACACAGTGACTTAGGTGATTTTAGAAATCATATGTTTAGAGGTGAAAAAAGATATTATATAACCTTTAAAGATGACTACTCTAGGTTCACTAGAGTATATCTGTTAAGGAACAAACATAAAGCTTTAGATGCTTTTTCTAAATACAAAATTGAAGTTAAAAATTAGTTAAATATAAAAATTAAAAGTCTTAGAACAGATAGAGGAGGTGAATATGAATCTTCTCAATTTAGAGAATTATGTGAAAAGAATAGAATAGTTCACGAAACTACAGCTCCTTATACACCAGAACAGAATGCAATAGCAGAACGCAAGAATCGAACTCTAAAAAAGATGATGAATGCCATGTTAAACAGTTCAGGCTTATCCTCAAATATGTGGGGAGAAGCAATTCTATCTGCTTGTTATATCCTAAATAGGATTTCGTCTAAATCGTCTGAACAAACACCATATAAACTTTGGAAGAATCATATTTCTAGTTATAAATATATTAAAGTGTGGGAGTGTCTTGCTAAAGTAGGATTGTCTGAAATTAAGAAAAGAAAATTAGGTCCTAAAATGACTGACTGTGTATTTATAGGGTATGCACAAAATAGTGCGGCCTATAGGTTTCTAGTTTTAAAAACTAAGGATAATATTTTAGATCCTAATACAATTATAGAAGCTAGGGATGCAGAGTTCTTTGAGAATGTATTCCCTATGAATCTAAATTTATAGGAATAGAGGAAGTCAATGAATCAGATATTGCGTCTACTAGTAAAAATGCTTATAAGAAAGTAGTAGAAGAGATACAACTAAGAAAAAGTACTAGGGTTAGAAGAGAAACTAATATAGGAGATGATTTTTTCACCTTCTTAGTAGAAGATGATCGTACAACTTATATAGAAGCAATTAACTCTCCAGATGCGACCTTTTGGAAGGAAGCAATAAATGATGAGTTAGAATCTATTGTATCTAATAACACTTGGAAACTTATAGACCTACCACTTGGTAATAAACCAATAGGTTGTAAATGGGTGTTTAGAAAGAAACTAAAACCAGATGGAACTATTAATAAGTTTAAGGCTACGTTGGTAGCTAAAGGTTTTAAACAAAATGAAAGAATAGATTACTTTGATACATATTCCTCTGAAAATAGGATTAAACTATTAGAGTCTTAATAGCAATAGCCTCCATATATAATCTAGTGGTACACCAGATGGATGTTAAGACGACTTTCCTAAATGGAGACTTAGAAGAAGAAATATATATGGAGCAATCTAAGGGTTGTAAGATATCAGGTAAAGAAAATAAAGTATGTAGACTAATTAAATCACTATATGATTTAAAATAGACTCCTAAACAATGGCATGAAAAATTTGATGGTGTTTTAAAATCAAATAGTTATCATATAAATGATGTAGATAGATGTGTATATAGTAAAATTTCTGAAAATGATTATGTTATTATATGCCTTTATATTGATGGCATGCTTATTTTTGGAACTAATATTAAATTAGTTAATACAACTAAAAAATTATTGTCATCTAAGTTTAACATGAAAGACTTAGGAGAGGCTAGTGTAATCTTGGGTATTAAAGTAACCAGAAAAAATGGTGTTATTATATTATCACAATCTTATTACATTGAAAAGATATTGAGAAAGTTTAACCATTTTGACTGTTTACCTGTCAGTACTTGTAACGCCCCGTATTTTCAGGACCCGAGTATATGACCCATGTCTCAAAAATCTGAGTGTTAACCTTAAAGGATGGTCTAATTCGAGTATATATTTTTTTCTTTCATCAGAGTAAGCAGATGAGCGTAGAATGGACAAGCATAAAGAAAATTTTCAAATTTCATTTAGAATATACAAGTGGTTGCCCATAATGACTTATACAACCAATGTCTTCACAATAACAAATACAAGATTACACACATGAGAAATTTAAAAGCATATGAAACGCAAACTAAAGCCGCAAGATCACGCAGCTTCCTTGATAGGTACAATCACATGTCCTTGACCACTATAGCGGCCCCTCATCAGTCTGAACCTGCATATCACTTAAGCCACTTGTGCTACCTGTACGGTTATATTTTTGATGGATGAGTAGCCAACTCAGTGTGAATTCCCCTCAAGATTACACACCACCTCATTAGGTAAGAAAAGTATGAAACATCCAGACAACCAAAACATAATAAATGCAGTCTTATTAAATGCATAGATGTATGGAATGCGTTCACGTCCCGGGGATGCTCATCCGTGCGGACAAGGCCGCCGCCCATGCAAATACGCAATCAACGCCTCGGGATCAATCGTGCGGAATGCGAATCACAATCTGAAAAAAACATCCAGTCGGACAGAGGCGAGTCGTCAACGAAAGTAGACTAAGTGCGGCGTAACGACTGCCCATCGTACGAGGCTAGTCGTCAGCGAAAGCATACTAAGTGCAGTGTAACGACATCCCAGCGATAGACGCTGGTCTGTGCCATGTATGCATGATTAGCCAAGCTATTATTAGTCCGATTACACCCAACCAGTTTTAAATAAGCTCAAGGTCACTACGGGGAGCGTATAGCCCAGGGTAGGCCGACAGCTCGGGCATAAGTCTCATACCACCATCCCCAGATCATGAGACTACCATCTTAGGATGTTTAATGGAAATCCGTCTACTAGAGGCCAATCATATTACAATATATAGGGCTTACCATTACATAGTTGTACAACATAAAAATATTGAACCCATATAGGAAAAATATTAAAACAAAACCACGTAGGGCGAGTATCAAAATATGCCGCATAGGGCGAATATTAAAATCGTACGATAAAGACCATCCTTAAAAACATTGGACATAACCACCCTAGATGGTAGGCCTACATCAATGATCCATTTAAAACACCACTCAATAACCACTAAGTCGAAGGTCCATTTTAATCACAACCAATCGGGTTACATCCCAAGTATGGGTGTACATTTATAAGTGAGGGTTTTCCACTAATGTACCAGTTTAAAGTCCATAAGCAATACCCAAATAATCCACAAGCATGAACAAATATACAGGATGAATCATTAAGCAGGCAATATAGCAATTCAATTTTCAACAGTTAACACATGTGATTATAAGAGAGAGATATCAATTATAACTTTTAACAAAAACTATAACTTAAGCTACTGAGAAGACAGAAAGCTCAAGGGGAAGAATCATCACCTTATAGTTTGCATCGCCTATCAGCATTGTTAGGGAATGCACATTCCCTTCAAATCAAATCCTACCGTAAATCATGATGTACAATTAGATCCAAGTCTTACACCTTACCTAGGTTTTAAGATAGTAGCCTAGGGTTATCTCTTAATGTTTTGGTATAGAATTAGGGCCTTCATCCTAGGTTTTAATCCTAAACTTAGATTCTAGGATTTGAACCCTAGATGGTGTATTAGTTATAATTTATTCTTAATAATTACAAGATAACTATTAATGTTGGTGTTATAATTTATATTAGTTAGCATATTAATAATGATGGTTCACAAGTTCGTATTTAAATGCACCGGTATTAACCATCATTCTTATAATGACTGATAATCTCTTAAGTAATATAAGTAATAAAAATAGAATATTTACTATTGGTAATATAATAGGGATTAATGCTAATAATTATACTAATTCCATAAGAAAAATTATAAGTACTTTCTAATGCTATTAGTCTTGGTTTATATTAGTCGAGTGGTCCCAAAGTTTTATCTAACTGCATATTGGAGTTGTGTGGGGCTTGTAAGGGTCCATAATGAGGGAGTTTGGGCCCACATTAGGGCGACCAGGCCCACCAGTTACTTGTCCCAACAAGCGGCCCAATTCCAGCCAGGAATCCACCCATAGATAAGGCCGGATTTCAGCTCAGTTCACGGGCCAGCTTAAGGCATGATTCAGTTCGTATCTCAGCCCAATAGCATGGCCTGATCTTGGCCTAGCTGTGAGGTTTCACATGGTTTAGGCCCACTGCATTGGACGTGAGATGCTGTCCACTGAGATTTTCCGATGGTGCGGCCCGCAGCTTTAAACGGAGTGAAGGTGCAGCCCACCAAACAGTACAGCCCACCTGCTGCCATTGTGCATAAGGCCCAGCTCTGGGCTGATCTCTGGCCCAGTTTTGAGGCCGAAATCAATCCAAATCACAGCTCAGTTGGAGACCATCTTTGGTGCAGATAGAGGTCCATTTGGGGGCCTGTTTCAGTCCAGAGAGAGGCCTGATCTCGGCAATGGTCCATCAGCTTTCGCTGGATGAAGGCGGAAGGGTAAGGGTACTGGATGTTACCTGGACTTGACTCGATCTGAACTTGCTCGGTTTGAGCCGCTGCGACACAGGGCAGCCGCCCACTCTCTCAGTCTCTCTATATACATTTTTTTTGGTTTCTTAAAGGTCTAGAGATTACCTTAGGTGCAGACCGACGCCGCAACGTAGTCCGACTTGATTTGGATGGATGGGAGTGCACTGTCGCTCTCTGTTTCTTCCCTCCTTCTTTCTTCCTTCTTCCGTTTTCTTCCTTTCTTTTCCTCCTTTTCTCCTTCTTTCTTTCCAGTTAGAAACGTCCCACAGAGGGACGCCATCTAGCCAGACTCGGTCCCAACTCGACTCATTTTGAGTTGCTGGGTGCGGTAGAACGTCAAGGGAGAAGAACCGCTGTCAATGGTGGATTGTAAATGGAAGCCCCTTCCTCCAATCTGCTCCTTCTAGACGATTTGTATCGGTCTTAGGAAGCTCCCAGACAAGCCTTTTTGAAGCTTGAGGAAGGTTTAGGTGATGGTTTCAGGGGTGGAAGGCGACAGACGTTTTCTCTCAAACGGCTGCAAGAATGGAGAATGAGCTCTTGTTGCTCAACCCTCAGGCCTTTTAGGCATTCTCTAACTCTCTCTCTCAACCTTTAGATGGGCAACGAACGACCCGAATTAAATCTGCCTAAAACCGCTAAGTACGCTCCCGGAACCGGAACCGGCCACTGGTTTTCTCTGAAAACCACGGTCTATGTGGCAGCAATGGAGGGTCGGGATGTGCTGGGACAGACGGCTGGGATTGAGAGGCTCCCCTTCACGCAGATCGCCTGCTGGCAAGCAGAAATGGAAACGGAACCTTTTCCGTCTTTGGAAGTGCCGCACGCCGCTCCATTTGGGCCCAGATTGTGCACGTGTACGTGTGCACGAGCACATACGGAGGGCGTGGGTTTGTTCGGGTCCACCAGGTCTACGAGATGGACAGTTCAAGTAGGCTTAAGGTGGCCCACCTGATTCACAACAGTTCAGTTTTGGGACGACAAGAAGCACACCAACGCTTGCACGCTCGGCCTTTTACACTCGCGGTTATGAGCGAGCATGTGTGTGTGGGTTACAAAAATCGCCTGGTTTTCATCAGTTCCGTCGCCCTGACGTGATGGACGGTTCCGATCATTATGAAGATCGATCATGGTGGCCCACTGACTCACACACGGACGGTCCCCCTTTTTTTTTTCAAACCATCCGTAGGCGAAGGAAAGAGAGAGGTCTCTATTTCTCAAAGCTGTCGGGTCAACCCTGTCTAACCGTACATGGTGGTCCGGTGCACCTTGAGTGCACCACCTATGGTGTACACAAAATGGTTTTGGGACCCACAGAGATGGAATTGAGGAATTCCCTCCCTCCAAAATGCTCAGGGTCTCAACTGGGCCTCTTGATCGGAGACAAAATAGATCTAATGCTTAGATGGGCCGTACTAGCTGAATCACGGCCTTTAAGTGCCGAGTACATCGATCCGACGGTCGGATCAGCTCTAATCTGACCATTAACGGTCAGAAGGTTCTATTGGGTCACTCATAAGTTCAATACTCGTTATTATTCATCTGATCATATTAATTTTAAATTTTAATTTAGATCTCCATTATTATTACATGTGTGTGTGTATATATATATATATATATATATATATATATATATATATATATATACACACATATACCTATTTATTTATATCATAGTCATTTAGTGGGTCCCACACTGATGATTTGTGAGATCCACCCCGCTCACGAGGTGCAGCAGGTTCTTTTTGGGCCTAGATTCAAAACTTGGGTGGGCCACACCTAACGTACTTCATCGTGTTTATTGATCGTCGCTAACCCAATGACTAGATTATCTGGTTATGCTAGGGACTTCAACATTGAATGACATGGCCAGATGAATGGTGAATGGGAGTTATTTTTATTTTTATTTTTATTTATTTATTTATTTTTATTTCTTTTACAGTCAGATTCATTTTAGAACGAGGGTGAATGTTTAATAAGCTAGGTTAGTGCTCATTCTAAGTTAGGTTATGTGGTAATACCCAAGTATAGAAAGTACGAGGTGTTACAGTACTCCTTATGATTATAATATGACTCTCATGAAGAATACAGAAAATAGTGAGTCTCAATTGAAATATTTCAGAATAATTGGTAGCTTCATGTGTCTAACAAACTGCACTGACCTGACATAACTTTTGTAGTATGAAGGCTAAGTAGATATACACATAATCCTGGAAAAGAGCATTAGAATGCCTTGTCTAGGATTTTGAGATACCTAAAAGGCAGTATGGAGTTTACATTATAATGGTCATCCTGCTGTATTAGAAGGATATAGTGATGTTAATTGGATCAGTGATTTAGATGAGACAAAATCCACTAATGGATATGTCTTTACTTTGGGTGGAGGAGTAGTCTCTTAGAAGTCTACCAAGCAGACATGTATCGCTCGATTGACTATGAAATCCAAGTTTATTGCCTTAGAAAAAGCTAGATCAGAAGCCGAGTGGCTTAGAAATCTCTTAGCTGATATACCATTGTGGCCAAAGCCTGTATCGGTCATGTCTATTCATTGTGACTATCAAGCAGCTATAGCGAAAGCAAAGAGTAAAATATATAATGAAAAAAACAGACATATTAAACTCAGACACAACATTGTAAAACACATGTTGCGTGATGGAGTCATATCTATTGACTTTATGAGGTCAGAAAAGAATTTAGAAGATCCTCTGACCAAAAGACTATCTAAAAGGTCAGTCAATGTTACATTGAAGGGAATGGGGCTGAACCCAATATATGAGCAGCCAGTGTCGGCAACGCAACCTATACAAGTGGAGATTCCATGAGATAGGTTCAATGAGTAAACAACAAAACACAATGTAGACGATTGCACTGAGTTATATGAGCCCCTTCTATGGTGTATAGTGCGAGCAGTAACGCAGAAGGATGAGTTTTTAGAACTCTTAATGGATCCATAGCCATATATTTGGTGGTGTATACAGTTGCTGCATACACTTATGAAATTCACCTATATGGGTGTGGAGGTGGAGGCCGCTTCCTATGAGAATTTAAGCGAATTCTATAGAGCACTCATGAAATTCAGGTAATAGTGTATGGCTGAAACACACCAAACCGCAGAATCACTTGTAGAGGAAGAGTTGTGTGAGTGGCATGTACTTGCGATCTACATTAAAAGGATTCAGGTTCAAGACTATGGTGTCACCTGATTCTTGTAGACCTATCTTGCTTACTCTAATGTCGGTTCAAGTCTATAGTGACACCGGCACCATTGCACAACTATTACACTTTAATCCGAAAGAGTTTTATTTTAAAACATGTGGGGGATTGTTATATTTTATTTTAAAATAATATTAAAATTTAAATTTTTAAATTTTCGGTATTTTCCCTCCACATTTTAAAAGTTGTGGTACTTTTGAGTTATGGGTTTTGTCCCACATCGAATTTGACAAATTGAACTATCTTGTATATAAGATAGTCTTTTTACCTAGGGCTCGAGCCCTTTTCAGTGGGTATGTGAATTTGGTCCTATGGGGGGGCTATGCCAATATCTCTAGTCTATGCCATTGACCACACGTACGTGCATGCCGAGCCAAGCCTTGTCGTGCTGTGCCGAGCTGAGCTGAGCCGAGTCTGAGCCCGTGTCCCTGTGCGTGTGCGTGTGCGCTACGCGACGGGCTGAGCTAGGTGGGGTGCGGGTGCGGTGTGAGTGTACTCGTGTGGGTGTGTGTATGGGTACTCGTAGGACTTTATGTGTGAGAGTATACTCGCACGGTATGTGTATGGGTACTTGTAGGACTTTATGTGTGAGAGTGTACTCACACTTGCACCTTTTCATTTTAAACCAGAGAGATGCATCCTTTCCGGTTGGTTGCCCCTGTTGGGTTTAAACTCAACGGACCTAACCTTTTATAAAGGGTGCTTATGCACCACTTTGGAGTCTATATAAAGACTTCCAATTTTAATTTCAAAAATATAAAAAATATTCTCTCTTATAAAACTCTCTTGATACGGTTTTTAGCATTTTTTATTACTTAATTCATTGTTGAGTCAACTCAGCACTTTCAGATCAAACTGCAAGTGGTTCGAGCCCATGTACAATGAGTGCACTACTGGGACCGATTCATAGTCGTTGTATCCTAGAGGTCGATTGCTCTGGAAACTTGTTACACTTGAGACGCTGTCCAAGGAGAGCAAATTAGATTTCAAGCCGACTGATTCAGTCATGCCTCGACTCAATTCAATAAGTTTTTCTTTCTCAAAATTTTATTTTCCTTTTTTGATTCTCGATTTTAATAGTCTATTTAATTCAACCAAATTTTCCAACAACCTCATCATCCTGTTCGCCCGATTGAAAATTTTTAGGAAAAAAGAAATACTTATATGTTTTTTTATTCGTTAGTCCTTTTATAAGAACTTGTGTTTTGCATGTCTCATCCTAATATTTACAATTTTAATCAAACAAATTCTGAGACTGTTGCCATTGGATTTTTTGGTACCAGAAGCTATTACTGGAGACTTGAACATGTCTACTGGGGTTGCGAATGCATTTTCTGTGATGGAGATTAATTAAGTATCTGTAGCCATATTTATGTAAGGAGGTATTCTACAATGCTTAGGATCACACTAGGCATGGTGCCATTAAAATTTCTAGTGCCCATGAGTGTGGTCCATGGTTCTGGTATCTAAAGTTCTCCCAAATTGGAAGATCCTAGCTGTAGAACATTGGTGTTTTTATTGGTTAATTGATTGCAAAATCTTCTTGGTCTGCGCCCACATAATAGATGGCCTGCATCAAAGCTTGGCACATTATGACGAAACATGCCCATCATATAGGTCCCATTAGATGGGCAGTCAACATCAAGGGTACGTGGGACCCATACTTTGGATGGTGGACATCAAAGGTGGGCCCCTCATGATGAACAACTCATATTGAATGTGAGGCCCCACATCAAGGTGGGCCTACGTAATGAACGGTTTACATCAAAGGTGGGCCCCACATGATATATGGCTTATATCAAAATGTGGCCCAACATGACGGAACATGATCATCAAGTGGGTCACATTTGATGGGGCAATCCACATCAAAGATGGGATTGACATGATGGATAATGGTCAATGAGGTGGGTCCACATGATGGTCAGTTGACATCAAAGGTGGGCCCACATGATAAACGATCCATATTGAAGGTGGGGCCCACACAATTAATGGCCCATATCAAGATGGGTACACATAATGGATAAAGTTGGGCTTCATATGATGGATGGCCCACATCAAAGTGTGGGCCCAACTGTCCACATCAAGTGGGCCCCACCAAACGGAAGCTCCGCATCTAAGGTCTTGCATGATAGATGACCCATGTCTAAAGTGGGCCACATGATGGATGATTCACATAGAAGGTGTGCCCCACACATGAATGATGGATATCAAAAGCGAGCCCCACATGATGGACAACCCACTATAGACACATCAAATGTGGACTCCACGTAATGGGTGATGAGTAGTGGACATTGAGGGGCTCCACATAAAGGACAATCAGTATTGATGGTGGGCCCTACATGATAGATGACTTATATCAAGTTGGGCCCCTAATGATGAATGGTCCACATTTGAAGGGCTCCACATAAGGGACAATTAACATTGATAGTGGACCGCACATGATGGATGACTTACATCAAGGTACCAGGGCCCTAATGATCGATGACCCACATTTAAGAGGGGCCTTGTATGGTGGACAACCCACTTTAAAGGTTTGGCTCACACAATAGACAGTCCACATCAAAGGTGGACTCCATATAATGGTTGATCCACATCTAACATACAAAGATAATGGATGGCCCAAATGTCTTAAAATATGAAGATTGTATTCATCCATTCTTTTGTCATTTGGGGCATGGGTCATATGAGATAAGATCCATAAAAACAACCATTTGGATTGCTCTTACAATAGAGTTGTTTGAAATATTTAAAAATGACATCAACTATTTCTGAAAAACGTGATTTGAATGGTTTTTAGAAAAAGAAAATTTCACGTAGACATCAAGTTGTGGGCCACCTGACCACAACCCATTTATGCTGCATTAAGGTTTTTAGAAAAAGAAAATTTTAACCTTACTCTTTTGGACCTCTTCTTCTTCTGTTCTAATCTCAATCTTTACCACTTCTAGATGTGTATTTCATTGTTGGATCTCAGTTATTGGATTCAGTTTGATCTCAATCTTCATCATTCCAAGCTCTCATCTTCATCGTCCTCGACCTGAAATGCCTCTTCCTTTGTGAGTACTCCATAAACCCACCAAGGAGTAAAGGAAGGAGACTAATGGCAAAAAAAAAAAAAAGTGGATACAGAAATCCAACTGGTGGATGTGAAGGGAGAACAAAGATCTTGTCTGTTGATTCAAGGTTCAAAGATGATGGATCTCATGACGGAGATCATCTGTCTATATATAGAAAAGGAAGGAAGAGATAATTTTGAATGGATTGAAAAATTAATGGGCTGTTGATTTGATGGGCTTTTGGATGGCTAACTCCAAGCCTGGCCTGCTTAGAAAATGAGCTCAAATTTTAAGCACAAACTTGACCCTTGGGCCTAGTTCCCCAATTTGAGCCTGGTCTGAGGTGAGCCAAGCTTGAAAACTCATTGGGCCAACCCGACCCATTGACAACCCTAGCTTTGAAGGGCAATTCTCTATGGGTTTTATCCACATCATTTATTCATTTTTCCTTATCATGAATTTTGGGTTATACACCCCACCCAATGCTGACAAGTTGACAAAATTGGATGATTTTGATCGATGGACAAACCCTTAACTCAAACATAGATCCAAACCCTAAACCCAAACATTGATGCAAACCCTAAACTTTAAATCTTGATCCAAACCTCAACCTATATCCTAAATCCTAGACCCTAGAAACTCAAACCCTAAGACTTTCAAGACCTGGTTCAACATAGTTAACCCACTACGTTAACTCATCTAGCCAACCCAAGCCTTAGACAAACCCAAACCAAGCCTAACGTCGAAACCCATAAGCCTAATAGAAATTTGCAGCTTAGACAACATGTGAACATCACAACAGACAAAGGTCCCTCACACATATGGGAGCCCCCTGCCAAAATAGGGGAAAAGTTGCGCCTTGGGTAGCGGTCTAACTGCCACATGCCATTTCAACGGAGAGCTCTCCCCAAGTGTCAGACCTTCCCTTATAATGTATGCAGGAGTGAAAATGCATAATTACCTCTTTGTTCCTTATTTGAACCCAGAATCACACTTTTACCAAGCCGCCTAATCATTCGGATCGTGTCACATGGCGATTTGGAATCTCAACCATTCACCATTAATTGAATCCTAGATGTGTAAAGAATTACTAGAAAATCAGGTTGGGAGGCTATAAATAGGTACTCCCCTTCTCATTTCAATAACATCAAGCATCCAACAAGAATAATCCAATAACTTCATAGCCTCTAAAGTCTTAGTAATCCCATCCCTCCACTAAGGAGAGTGAGAGCGAGGAGAGAGAGCCTAGTCTTAATCAACCCTAATCTTACCTTCTTAAGCCAACAAAATCTCAATTTGACCAGCTTGAACTAATCCTTGTGACAATACCATCCATCCAACCATCCAAACTATGGGTAGCTTCGACCAATTCTAATATTAGAATTGTACAACATTTATTTCCTTCTTTACTCTCTTACTTGGCATAATCATTTATTTTTGCATTTCACTCTGTTGGACAGGGCGTATGCTCTATGGTTTGTCAATATAATCGGATCATGCCCATCAAAAGCGCTGGTCAATAGTTATGACATCAAAAGGATCACATTGCATATACATCTATGTATCCAATCAGTACAAATGTATGTTCTATGGCTCGCCGATATAATCGGATCCTTCCCATCAAAAATTTGTGCTGACTTACATCTAGCATTATACTATACGTCTTCAAAGTGCAAGAGCCAGAACTAATTTTCATACATAGTTGAATTCTATGAAGTAGAGATCACATATAATTTGTACGGGCAGTGCGGATGCCTAACACATTCCATCTCTGTGACCATGTACGGTCCTTACCTTAAATCTCTGAATGTAAATTAAAGAGTCACTTTAGGGTGAAGTATCTTTGGATCTTTTCTACCCTAACGCTTCTATAGGGTCTAGGTAATTGTAGAGATGAAGTGATTGGCTAGTGGTGACTCGGTCAAACATAATACCCTCTTAAATACTCAAACACCTAAAGCCCTTGAAAAAAGTGTTTACTCCCCAAGTGCAGGGTTGTGATGTAGTAATAACTCGGTAAGACCGAGGTCGAATCCCAAGGGACCGAAACTTGTACGTTATCTAAAATTAACTGGAAATAGAACTAGAATAAGATGAAATCTGAATTGAATTATAAATTGAGGAATAATTGTAAACTATTAATCTAAAATTTATAGAAATCAGAGGAAAGGAAACTAGGGATTCAGAGGATCCACTTGTAGAGATCAGGGAGAACTTATGCTTACATCAAAAATCATGGAAATTACTGAACTGCCGTTGATCTAGTTTTCAAAGAGATGAAAGGTGTATGAATTAGAATGGATTCCATCACCAAACCATGCCCAAGAGACTATAGCAAACAACAGAATTAAACTAATTACCAACCAATCACATGCTATGAAAGTTAGGAAGGGTACCTTCATCCAACCATGCCCAAGAGACGATGGTGAACAACAGAGCTTCCTGACGTCATAAACATAAAGGGAAAAAGGACATGCTCCTAGCCATTGCAGACCCATTGTAATTTTAGTCACAACAGACCATTAAAGACTAAACAAAATTGCCATTAATAATCAACTAAAATCAACGTTAATTCAAGAATTAAAATTAAATTAAAGACATAAAATAAAATCTCCCATCTCACCACAAGCTTCACCTCTTAGCCCTAGCTAAGAGGTTCATCCCATCACAAACATGATGAAGCTGGACATGTTAAATATATATATATATATATATATATATATATATATATATATATATATATATGAAGAAGAAAAAAATAAAAATAACAAAATTACTCTACTCCCTCTGCCCTCGTTTTCAGCCCAAGTCTCAAGCTCTCCACCTCCTGATCTCCTTACAAGACCTGAATGAATGCTCCCCACGTCCAAAACCTCCTTTTATAGTTGCTGGAAGGCTGGAGTCAGTGACAGAGTTGTAGCAGGACACGGAGTGTAATTTTCGCAGCCAAGTTCGGTACCTCGAAACACGCCACTTTTCTCAATCAAATTTCAAAGAAACATCGTCCCTTAGTACTTTCTTGGGTTCTCTACATGATAGACGGTTCAGATCTGCCATATGATCAAAGATGGTGGGCCAAAACCGCTTGAAAAAGTCAGTTTTCATGGATGTGCGAAACCTTTCGTACCATTTCGCTGTTGTGATCGGTGGGCCCCACAGAAGCATTTTCTGGAAAATCCACCCCATCCATTGGATTCAGAACGAAATTTCAGTGAAGAATGGATGGTTTTGAACGTCCATTGACGTGGTCCAGAGAATAAATCACAAAAGGATCAGTTTTGAACGTTGTAGGGCAGCCCTTTTGTGGCCCCTATATCGCACACGTGTGTACGCATGGATGCAAAAGGTCAGCATGTTTTTGTAGTATTCGAGCCCCTCTACACGGTGAATGGATCAGATTGGCCGTAAGGGCCATGGGCGGGGCCCACAACTGATCGCAAAAACGGCCAGCGGCCGTGCGTCCGCTGCTAGTGTGAAACTTGAGAAGAGGAGTCGGTCAATGCTTCGTTTGACCGGACTCTCCATCCAGTGCACCTCTGTGCACATGCACCCTTATGTACATGCAGTATACATGTGGGGTCTATCATATTCTTTGAGAGAAATCTGTACCATCCATCCATTTTGTCACCTTATTTAAAGCGTTGAGTCCAAAGTTGAAGTGTATTCAGAGATCAGGTGGACCCCACTTAAGGATTTAAGGGGCTGATCTAACCGTTGGGCCACTTCTACAACGATCCAATGGCTGAAACTTGACATGTACGGTTAATTTGTGGCATTAAGACTATGTATGAAGTTTCGAACCGAACGGATGGTGGAAAACATGTGATCTTGCATTCTGGATGAGTTTTAGACCATTTGAGCTTCAGTTTTTTGATTTTTTCGGATCCCTGGCGTGTAATTTCAGTCGATCTTGGTCCCCTGGAGTGCGTCCCATGCTTTGGTGAATTTGGAGCGTTAAATCCATGCATTTAGTATCCTATTTCGATCCAAGCTTGTAAAATCAACCTGGAACATCAACACGATTAAATCAGCCGTTAAACACTATTATGCTCGTAAACCTGGACAATATTTGGGGTCTAATATGCACTATTTGACCCTCAACACAACCCCCAACCAGCATCTTGCTAATCCCGAGCAAGGTATGCAAAAAATAAGTTGAGAATTATAGGAGAACTTTCTATGAAATCGAGTGAGATTTTGAACAGGATACGAGAAATTTAATATTCATGAATGTTGGAAATTATTTTCTCCTGGACTCAAGCACACATTAAACTTCATTAATCAAGTTCAAAATATTAATCCATCAATTAGAATAATTCTAACATTGAGATCCATGAATGTATAGTGTAATCTCGGCTTATCAACATTAAGATTCACTTTGTCATTGTATGAAATCATAGGTAATCAACAGGAGAATTCATGATAACCAAACTTGCCTCATAAATTCATCTTTTGATCTTTTCAACTTTTTATTTTTCTATTAATAGTCATGCCAAAAAGAGGAATCAAATCCTTACCAATAGGGAGCAAACCTGTGGTGAAGACCGTACTCCTAGACCTTTTTCACATATCATTCATGGGGAATTAACTCTACACATATAGGGAGCAAACCTATGATGAAGATTAATTATCCAACCTTTTCAAATTTTTATACCATGATGGCAAGATATTTTAGGCTTGGTTCCTTTCATGCTCAGTGATTACCCAGTTAATCCTTCGATATGGAACCAAAATCTTAATGTGAAAGCGAGATGTGACATGTGAAATCTTGATTCAATCAATGTTTACAACCTCTAATCATGGATTAATAACTTGATCTTAACTGCGAAATTTAATAGATACTGAATCCAAGAGTCCTAGATTATCAACATCACTTATCTTGAACTTATAAATCAAGGGTATCCATCAAAGTCACTTCAAATTCATAAAAATTTTCTGAAAAAATTGTAAAAATTTTCACAATTTTTGCTCAAGACCAAGAAAATACTGATTAGGAAGCCTAATCTCCCACCCCCAACCTCAAATCTACATTGTCCTCAATGTAAAAGATCTAAACATGGAACAACAAAAGTAAAGTGATGGGAAGATAGTACCTGGATAACGAATCAAAAGAGAGACTTTTCAAGAGAATATAGCATGGAAGATGGTTAGCACGAGAGAAAAAGAAAAATAAAAATGACGAAAATAAAATCCTACCTATACCACTTTCGTAGGTGCTCTCGATTGCATTTAGCGTATGCAACAAGCCTTTAAACCCCTATGTTACTCCTAGTGGACGAGTTGTAGTCTCGTGAGGGTTTGCAGTAATGTTACCCACCAACATTGAATCATCTACTAAAGAATGAAAAGGAATAAAAAAGCTGGGTTGCCTCCCAGGAGCGCTAAATTTACCGTCTTCAGCCAGACAAATAAAACAACTATCCTAGACCTATGAAAGCAATAAACCTACCTATACCTCCATCAGACTAGGAGATCAGTCCTGGTAAACAGGAGCAATCAGAGGCATGGACATGTCCTCTGAATTAAATGTCTCGACAAATGGCTTTAATCGATGTCCATTTACTTTAAACTCCTTGCCATTGTTGGGATCTCTTATCTCGACAGCCCCATGAGGATAAGCAGTGACAACAATGTAAGGGCCGGTCCAACGAGATCGAAGCTTACCCGGAAAGAGATGTAGTCGAGAATCGTACAAAAGGACTTTCTGACCTGGCGTGAATGATTTTCGTAGAATATGATGATCATGAAACGCTTTCATCTTGTCCTTGTAAATTCTCGAGTTTTCATATGCATCGTTCCGGATTTCTTCAAGTTCATTTAATTGAAGTTTGCGTAGTGAGCCAGCGTTGTCCAGATTGAAATTCAGATTTTTAATCGCCCAGTATGCTTTATGTTTCAATTCCACAGGCAAGTGACAGGCTTTCCCATAGACAAGTCTAAAGGGAGATGTTCCAATAGGAGTTTTGAAAGCAGTACGGTACGCCCATAAGGCATCGGTCAATCGAATTGACCAATCCTTACGGTTAGGGTTAACCATTTTCTCCAAGATATGTTTGATTTCTCTATTAGAAATCTCAGCTTGTCCACTTGTCTGTGGATGGTATGGGGTGCTCACCTTATGAGAGATACCGTATTTCTTCATTAAACTCTCGAATGGTCTATTGCAGAAGTGTGAGCCCCCGTCACTAATGATGGCTCGAGGCGTTCCGAACCGCGACAGGATATTTTCTTTCAAAAATTTAATGACCGTGCGATGGTCATTTTTTCGGCACGAAATTGCTTCGACCCATTTAGTGACATAGTCTACGGCGAGCAAAATATATGGATTTCCAAATGATTGGGGGAATGGTCCCATGAAATCAATGCCCCAGCAATCAAATACTTCAATGATAAGGATGAGATTCAAAGGCATCATATTTTGACGGGACAATGCTCCCAATTTTTGACAACGCTCACAAGCTTTGCAAAACTCATGAGTGTCCCTGAACATAGTGGGCCAGTAAAAGCCACACTGTAGAATCTTGGCCGTGGTCTTTTTAGCAGAAAAGTGACCACCACAGGCCTGTGAGTGACAGAAGGAGATGACACTCTGATGCTCATCGTCTGGTACACATCTCCTTAAGATTTGGTCTGGGCAATATTTAAACAAATATGGATCGTCCTAGAAAAAGTTACGCACCTTGGTAAAAAATTTCTTCTTATCTTGTGATGTCCAATGTGTCGGTATGGAACCTGTAGCAAGATAATTAGCAATATCAGCGAACCAAGGTGAATGGGAGACTCTAAACAGTTGTTCATCAGGGAACATGTCATTGATATGGGTCGCCTCAAGGGAATCAGAAGTATTAAGGCCAGAAAGATGATCGGCCATTACGTTCTCTACTCCCTTTTTGTCTTTAATTTTCAAATCGAATTCTTGGAGTAGAAGGATCCATCGTATCAGGCGGGGCTTAGAATCATTCTTAAAAAGAAGATACTTAAGTGCCGCATGGTCTGTGTAAATGATGATCTTGGATCCGACCAGGTAGGATCTAAATTTGTCCAAAGCGAATACTACGGCTAAGAGTTCTTTTTCCGTAGTCGAGTAGTTCACTTGGGCAGGATTTAGAGTCCTACTTGCGTAGTGAATAACGTAAGGCCGCTTATCTTTTCTTTGGCCTAGAACCGCTCCAAGAGCATAATCAGAGGCGTCGCACATAAGTTCAAAAGGAATACTCCAGTCGAGTGGCTGCATGATAGGTGCAGTGGTTAACATACCCTTAAGCTTAGTGAAAGCTTCTTGGCACTGCTCATTCCACTCGTATGGTGTATCCTTTTGAAGAAGATTACATAAAGGACGAGAGAGGAGACTAAAGTCCTTTATGAATCGTTTATAAAAGCCTGCGTGTCCTAAGAAGAATCGCACGTCTCTGATATTCTTCGGTGGAGGTAGGTTAGAAATAAGATCAATTTTTACCTTATCTACCTCGATTCCTTTGGACGAGATGATATGCCCAAGGACAATTCTCTTTTGAACCATAAAATGACACTTCTCCCAGTTAAGTACCAAATTTTTTTCTTCACATCTTTTCAGCACACATTTAAGACTTGCTAAGCATTCGCTGAAAGATGAACCAAAAATAGAGAAATCGTCCATGAAGACCTCTAAATATTTCCCCACATGTCAGAAAAGATACTCATCATGCATCGCTGAAAGGTGGCAGGGGCATTACATAACCCGAATGACATCCTTCTGTAAGCAAAGGTGTCATAGGGACATGTAAATGTGGTCTTTTCCTGATCTTCAGGGGCGATTTCAATCTAATTATAACCTGAATACCCGTCAAGGAAACAGTAATAGGAATGACCAGCTAACCTTTCCAAGATCTGATCTATAAAGGGCAAAGGAAAGTGGTCCTTCCTAGTGACGGTATTCAGCTTCCTGTAGTCAATGCACATTCTCCAACCAGTGGTAACTCTGGTCGGCACGAGTTCATTATTGGCATTGGCTACGATGGTGATCCCGGACTTCTTAGGAACCACCTGAGTTGGACTCACCCATTGACTATCGGATATGGGGTATATGATCCCCACTTCCAATAGTTTGAAAACCTCGGCCTTAACTACTTCCTTCATGTTTGGATTCAGTACACGTTGTGATTGCCGAACAGCCTTTGTATTGTCCTCAAGATATATGCAGTGAGTACAAATCGATGGGTTAATTCCTTTGAGGTCCGCTATCGTCCATCCAAGAGCTCCCTTATGCTCAATGAGAGTAGATATGAGCATACTCTCCTGTTCTTTTTCTAGGTGGGCAGAGATCACCACCGGGTATGTCTCATCTTGACCTAAATAGACATTTTAAATCAGAGGGCAAAGGTTTTAGGTCAAGCTTCGGTGGCTTGAGGTTAGACGGTAGAGGCACTACATCAGTTTGGGGCAATTCTTCAATGTGTGGCCTCCACCGGTTAACTTCAAGTACCGGTGCAGTATCAAGCATGGCACACGTCTCCCTAATTATATCATCATCAAGATCATGGGAGTGGGTCAGGCACGTCTCTAGAAGATCAGAGGATAAGGTGAGAGGCGTTCTATCTTCCACAAAAGAATTAATCATGTTAACATCGTAGAAATCGTCATCATCCTCTTAGTTGCTGCCGTTATTGAAAAAGATATTCGATTCCAATGTCAAATTTCCAAAAGACATAGTCATGACAACATTCCTACAATTGATAATTGCATTTGAAGTGGACAGGAATGGGCGACCAAGAATGACGGGAATCTGAGTGCTCTTGTCATTGATGGGTTCGGTGTCCAAGATGATAAAATCAACAAGGTAGTAGAATCTATCAACCTGGACCAACACATCCTCGATGATCCCTCTTGGTACACGAACAGAACGATCAGCAAATTGTAGTATGGTTCGAGTGGGTTTTAATTCACCCAAACCTAACTGTTGGTATACTGAGTAGGGAATCAGATTGACGCTTGCTCCTAAGTCAAGAAGTGCGTGATCAATTCGATAGTTTCCGATTACACAAGATATGGTTGGGCAACCGGGATCTTTGAATTTTTACGGCACATATTTTTTCAGGATGGCACACACTTTTTCAGTCAAGGAGATCTTCTTTTGAACACTTTTCCGTCGTTTGGTAGTGCATAAGTCCTTTAGAAATTTAGCATATAAAGGAATCTGTTTTACAACGTCAAGCCGAGGAATGTTGACTTTCACTTGTTTCAACACCTTTAGGATATCCTGAGAGTTAGATAAACGTTTTGGTTCAACCAACCGTTGGGGAAACGGAGCAACTGACTTTTCTAGAGGTTCCGGTTCAAATTTTTGTGGGGCGCCACTAAATCCATCATTGTTGTCCTCTTCTGATTCTTGAGGCTTTTCGGGCCTAACCGGAAGGGTTTTATCAATAACCTTCCCACTCCTAAGAGTGGTGATGGATTTAGCATGCCCCATTTGATTTGAAGAGCTGGGATCACCTGTCTCGTATTGCGGTTTCGGATTAGGGAGTGATTGTGCAGGGAGCATCCCTTTTTCCATAACCGTCATACGTGAATCTATTTTTTGCATAAAATCTGAAATTCCTTGCATTGTCCGGGCCAGCTCTTGTATGGAAATTTGAACCGATTCTTCTTGAGGTTTTCCCTGATTTGAATTTTGATTGAAGAAACCTTGAAGGGTAGCAATTTGTCCGTTCCTCCAACTAAAATTCGGATGATTTTTTCAGCCAGAATTGTACGTATTAGAGGGTGGCCCATTGAAAGGTCTTTGATAGTTATTTACGGCATTAGATTGTTCATTCAATACTTCTCGAAAGGCAGGTATTGAAGGACAATTTTCAGTAGTATGAATGTTGCAATCACAGATGCCGCAAACACTTTCATTAACATTTTCCTTCCTTCCTTCCATGGCCTCAAATTTTCTGATGAGATTGGCCACCTTAGCGTTAAGATTATTATCCTCTTTCAGGAGATATATTCCTCCTTTTTCCCTTGAATGAGTCGGCCTAGACGTAGTGTTCGTCCTTGGGTAATAGTCCCATGATTGTGTTTTTTCAGCGAGACTATCGAGGTAATCCCATACCTCGTCGATATTTTTATTGATGAATTCTCCGTTACACATTGTCTCGACCATTTGGTGCATGGAAAATGTTAACCCATCATAGAAGAAATTCGTAATGCGCCATATTTCAAAGCCATGTTGTGGGCATGCATTAACCAGATCCTTGAACCTTTCCCAACATTGGAAGAATGTTTCATCTTCCTTTTAGGCAAAGTTCATGATTGCTCTCCTGAGGATAATTGTCTTATGATGTGGAAAAAATTTCTTTATAAATTCCCTCTGCATATCATTCCATGTGCCAATGGATCTAGGACGCAGTGAATGTAACCACGTCTTGGCTTTTTCTTTCAAGGAAAATGGAAAGAGTTTCAGCCTAATAGTATCTTCAGATACATTAGGAAAATATAAGGTGCCTATGATTTCATCGAACTCTTTCAGATGCAAGTATGGTTCTTCAGACTCAAGCCCATGGAACTTAGGAAGGAGTTGGATAACCCCTGGCTTAATGTCCATATGTCATGTATTCTCAGAAAAAATCATGCATGAGGGCGTACTCACCCCCACCGGTTGTAAATAATCTCGTAAAGTATGAGGCGGGGGTGCCTGATGCACCTCATTCTCATCATGTACTTCCTCAACCCTTGGTTGGGGTAGTGCTTGAGGTTGATTTTCAGCCATAACGTCTTCTAACTCAGGAGAATTCAAGTGGTGTCTAGTCCTGTGATGGACAGTCAACCCCTCAACTAATCCTCCTTCAGTCACGAGACGTCGAGTGTTGTCGCGTGCCCATTGGGGCATAAAACACACTCAGCCCTCAAATTCTAACTTAAACTTAAGATAAAGGAAAAAGTAGAAATCTAGAAAATAAAAGGGAAAGATGGAAAGAAGTTACCAAATTTGGAGGCCTAGGTTAAGAACCTGCAGAATAAACAAACAAGTTAGTTTTTAAACAAAAAGTCTATAAAATAGAGAAATTCTAAGAATAGAATAAGAACCAAAGTTAGGATTTTTAAAAAGATTTAGAATTAGCAACTACTAAAAAGAAGAAATAAATCCTAATCTAGAATAGAGAGGAAGAATTTAAGAACGAATTTACCAATTTTGAAACTATCTTAGAAGCCTACAAAACAGGGAAGACAAGTTAGTTTCTAAAAATTGAAAAAATCTAAACCTAATCTTAAACTAATCCTAAAACTAATTAATTTCAGAAAAATGTAATCGACAGTCCCCGGCAATGGCGCCAAAAACTTGTTCACTCCCCAAGTGCAGGGTTGTGATGTAGTAATAACTCGGTAAGACCGAGGTCGAATCCCAAGGGACTGAAACTTGTACGTTATCTAAAATTAACTACAAATAGAACTAGAATGAGATGAAATCTGAATTGAATTATAAATTGAGGAATAATTGTAAACTATTAATCTAAAATTTATAGAAATCAGAGGAAAGGAAACTAGGGATTTAGAGGATCCACTTGCAGAGATCAGGGAGAACTTATGCTTGCACTAAAAATCATGGAAATTACTGAACTACCGTTGATCTAGTTTTCAAAGGGATGAAAGGTGTATGAATTAGAATGGATTCCATCACCAAACCATGCCCAAGATACTATGGCAAGCAACAGAATTAAACTAATTACCAACCAATCACATGCTATGAAAGTTAGGAAGGGTACCGTCATCCAACCATGCCCAGGAGACGATGGTGAACAACAGAGCTTCCTGACATCATAAACATAAAGGGGAAAAGGACATGCTCCAAGCCATTGCAGACCCATTGTAATTTTAGTCATAACAGACCATTAAAGACTAAACAAAACATGCCATTAATAATCAACTAAAATCAACGTTAATTCAAGAATTAAAATTAAATTAAAGACATAAAATAAAATCTCCCATCTCACCACAAGCTTCACCTCTTAGCCCTAGCTAAGAGGTTCATCCCATCACAAACATGATGAAGCTGGACATGTTAAATATATATATATATATATATATATATATATATATATATATATATATATATATATATATATATATATATATATATATATATATATATATATATATATATATGTATATATATATGAAGAAGAAAAAAATAAAAATAACAAAATTACTCTACTCCCTCTGCCCTCGTTTTCAGCCCAAGCCTCAAGCTCTCCACCTCCTGATCTCCTTACAAGACCTGAATGAATGCTCCCCACGTCCAAAACCTCCTTTTATAGTTGCTGGAAGGCTGGAGTCAGTGACAGAGTTGTAGCAGGACACGGAGTGTAATTTTCGCAGCCAAGTTCGGTACCTCGAAACACGCCACTTTTCTCACTCAAATTCCAAAGAAACACCGTCCCTTAGTACTTTCTTGGGTTCTCTACATGATAGACGGTTCAGATCTGCCATATGATCAAAGATGGTGGGCCAAAACTGCCTGGAAAAGTCAGTTTTCGCGGATGTACGAAACCTTTCGCACTATTTCGCTGTTGTGATCGGTGGGCCCCACAGAAGCATTTTCTGCAAAATCCACCCCGTCCATTAGATTCAGAACGAAATTTCAGTCAAGAATGGGTGGTTTTGAACGTCCATTGACGTGGTCCAGAGAATAAATCACAAAAGGATCAGTTTTGAACGTTGCAGGGCAGCCTTTTTGTAGCCCCTGTATCGCACACTTGTGTACGCATGGATGTAAAAAGTCAGCATGTTTTTGTAGTATTCGAGCCCCTCTACACGGTGAATGGATCAGATTGGCCGTAAGGGCCATGGGCGGGGCCCACAACTGATCGTAAAAATGGCCAGCGGCCGTGCATCCACTGCCAGTGCGAAACTTGAGAAGAGGAGTCGGTCAATGCTTCGTTTGACCGGACTCTCCGTCCAGTGCACCTCTGTGCACATGCACCCTTATGTACATGCAGTATACATGTGGGGTCTATCATATTCTTTGAGAGAAATCTGTGCCATCCATCCATTTTGTCACCTTATTTAAAGCGTTGAGTCCAAAGTTGAAGTGTATCCAGAGATCAGGTGGACCCCACTTAAGGATTTAAGGGGCTGATCTAACCGTTGGGCCACTTCTACAACGATCTAATGGCTGAAACTTGACATGTACGGTTAATTTGTGGCATTAAGACTATGTATAAAGTTTCGAACCGAACGGATGGTGGAAAACATGTGATCTTGCATTCTGAATGAGTTTTAGACCATTTGAGCTTCGTGTAATTTCAGTCGATCTTGGTCCTCTGGAGTGCGTCCCATGCTTTGATAGATTTGGAACGTTAAATCCATGCATTTAGTATCCTATTTCGATCCAAGCTTGTAAAATCAACCTAGAACATCAACACGATTAAATCAGCCATTAAACACTATTATGCTTGTAAATCCGGACAATATTTGGGGTCTAATATGCACTATTTGACCCTCAACAAAAAGGGACATGCGGAAGTCACAAGCCAACTTCGTTTGGGATCCAACATCCATAGGGTACAAGTCTAAAATGAGGTAGATCCAAGGTTAAAGTGAACCAAGGATTAAAAGCCTACCGTTAAAAACTTTTTTAAGGGCCACAAAAGTTCGGGATTCAATGATAACTTCTCTAGAGCATCAAAAGTTTAAGGTTCAATGACTACCATTGAAAGCTTCTTAGGAGCCACAAAAGTTTTGGATCAAGCTGATATTTGATATTTGTGCTTTTCCTTCATCTAGATTTATATGACCTTATGAATAGGTCAAATTACAAATAAACATCATGGTGAACCTTAGAAAGGTTTCAATATGGTGGACTTGTATATTACACTAATATGTGCCAAGCTTGGAACAGGCAGGGTATTACCCAATCCGCACCCCTTTTTTCAGGCCAAAGATATAAGAAAGCTTGGGATGCATAGTCGAGCAGTGGGATTTCCTAAGAAAGTCTTTAGTAAGAAGTTCCTATGCTAGGATGCTAAGTGGGGCCCATTGTGATGTTTGTGAGAAGTCCACTCTGTCCATCTGTTTTTTGGATCATTTTAGGACATAAGACCAAATTTTAGGTGGATCCAAAATTCAAGGTGGCATATGGGACGGAAAATTGGAGAAAGAGTTGCCTACCGTTGAAACCTTTTTAGTCTCCACCTTGTTATCTATACGCCATCCAAACCATTTATATGGTCATTCCCACCTGGATAAAGTGAAAAAATAAAAACTTAGCATGATATGAAATTTTTGTAGCTATACAAATATTTCAACTTGACTAATTAATGACTACATAATTTTAAAGTTTCTTGTCCTAAAATGATCTAAAAAAATGGATGGAGTACGAGGTGAATTTCTCACAGACTTCACTGTGGTCCCATCTAACATCCCAGCACATCAACTTTCTACCAAAGGCTTTTTCAAGAAATCCGCTTCCTGCACTCATCACCCTCGGTGATGACGTGGTGAGATTTGATAGAGATTAGGTGAGACCTCGGCCTAACCCAAGATGGTGTGGCCATTACAGTGGGGGCCACTTTGATGTATCTATTCTATATCCACACAATCCATCCTTTTTCTTGTCATTTTAGCCACAAAATGAAGTAGATCCAATTATTAGGTGGACTCTACCATATGAAACAGTGTTGATTGACCATTAATGAGCTAAAGTTTTGGATCAAGATGATATTTGTTTTTATGCCTTCATCTTATATGTGACCATATCATTGGATTTTATGGAAAATAAACACTGCCAAAGCATAAAGGTGCACCTTGAAAAGTTTTATTTTTCCTTTAATTATGATAGGACATTCAATCACTACTGTTTTCAAGAGTATGGTTTACATTACGATAGACATCTAACAGTATTAGAAGGATATTCTGAAGCTGAATGGAATTCTATTTCTGATGGTTGTAAAGCAACCAGTGGATACATTTCCTAATTGGAGGAGCCGTAACTTGGAAATCTAAGAAGTAATCTATTATTTCTTACTCTACTATGGAGTCTGAACTTATAGCTCTAACCTCCGTTGCAGAAGAAGTCGAGTGGTTGAGAAATATATTGCATGATATTCCGTTTTAAAGTAAACTCGTACCTTTAGTAAAACTAAATTGTGATGGTAATGCAGCTATCAGATGATCAAATAATACTCAATATAATGGGAAAAGAAGACTCATAAGTCAAAAACATAGCAGGATTAGAGAATTACTTAAAGGAGGAGTAATCTCTATAAACGAAATCAGGTTGCCAGACAGTCTGGCAGATCCTTTAACTAAAGTCCTTGTAAGAGATAAAATTTAGAACATTGCGAGAGGAATGGGTCTCAAGCCAATTGAGTGAATTGCATGTAATTGTTATCCAACCTGTATGACTGAATACCCCAGAAAACAAGTTCAATGGGAAAAATGAGTTACATAGTAGTGCTCAAAGGTACTAAATTGAAGAAACTGAGTTTCTTGACCCATTCTTATTGAGAATCAGTACTATTTGTGAATATTTAGAAGATGGGGTTGGACCTCTTAATGAGTTCTGTAGGCCTTATGGATGGGACACATGGTCACAAGTGCATCCTCGATAGACTCACCTATATGATTGTGAAGGTTTGGCTACCTTCTATGAGAATCTGGCTAGCTCTCTAGAGCATTGATGAAAGTGGGATTGGCACATGGCTTTAAAAGTATTTGACAATATTTTCACTAGAGAGGTGGTGATCGAACATGTGTGTGAGGTTTTAATCTTACTAATAAGCGGCTTAGTTTTGAAAAGGAAATTGAAGATTGATTTAGGAATACACCACTACGTCAATTGATGGTGTGGCCACGATTTCGTCCAAAGCCTTATTACTTTTATGTTTCTATGCATGCATCCAAGCTCACACCTATACACCACTACGTTGATTGATGGTGTGGCCCATCCAAACCATAGATTCACTCCAAACTTGGGCTCGTGATCAAGGTCTAATGCAGAGGCTCATAGAATGGATTTGATTTTTCATAAGATCAGTCGAAGTGGACCCCACCACGCATCAGCTTAGGCCCTATTGCGAATGTCCAAGAAAACCAAACGTCGCCCGGCCTTCTTTGGTTGTTGTGTGATCTTGGTCAACATCGGATTGGTAATCCAGACCATCCATCATGTAGGTCTTTCAAAAACGTCCCAGGGGACGTTATCCTTTTTGAAAGACAGTAAGGGAAGAAAGGGAGTCCATCGCGTTTTTCTGCTGCTGCTGTGCATGCTTTCACAGCCGACTCTAGCTATCTATGTACGTCTATTTGTGCGAAAATTCTCCACCGACAGTCCTCTCCTACCTATAAAAGAATGAGAATAGAGAGAGAGGGGGGGGGGGGGGGGATTCAATTCTACAGCTAAAAAGTTGGATGTCAGAGAGAGAGAGAGAGAGAGAGAGAGAGAGAGAGAGAGAGAGAGAGTTTTATTTGAGTTTTTAATTATTTAATTACTATTTTTTTATGATTATTTTTGAGAGATCTAGTCCCATCATGTTGGGCTAAACCTCTTAGCTGGGGCTAAAAGGTGAAGCTTGTGGTGTGATGGTAATGATCTTACGGCTCTGATTCATGTTAAACTGAATAGATTTTTATTCTGGTTTGATTAATAGAAATACTTTCAGTTTTTAATGATTTGTATTGAAATTACAATAAATATGTTATGACTTTAAGTATTTTCTTCCCCTTATTATGATTATGCAGTTAGGAAGCCCTGTTGTTTACCATCGCCCCTTGGACATGGTTGGATGATGGAACCCTTCCTAACATTCAAACGTCTTTCTGATTGGTTGTGGATTAGTTTAGTTCTGTTGTTTACTTTGTCTCATGGGCATGATTTTGTGATGGAATCAACTCTAATCCTCGCACCTTTTATCTCTTTGAAAATTAGATTAAAAGAAGTTCAAATTAAGTTTTAGTGATATATCTTCCAACTGGATGAAGATGAGACTCGAAATCTAGTTGATGAGTTCATGAATCAAGCGTAGATCTCCCTGATCTCTACAAGTGGATCCTCTGAATCCCTAGTTTCTCAACTTGATTTCTACAAATTTTAGATTAGTATTTTCACCATTATTCACTCATATTCATTCAATTTAGATAATTTCATCTTATTCTTATTCTAGTTCTAGTTCTGATTATTTTCAAATTACGTATAGGTTTCAGTCCCTGTGGATTTGACCTTGGTCTTATCGAGTTTATTACTACATCATAACCCTATACTTAAGGTTTGAACAGTATCGCTCTACAATCAGTATGATTATGAATTCCAGCAATTGCTGGTGGTAGATCACCACCATGAACACGGAGCTACCCTAGGGCCTTCGCCAAGCGATCCATTGTGTGATTGATGGAAGCCTGCAGCCCTTACATGGCTTGCCGATTCTCTTATTGCACCGCTTCGAAAGCTGCAGCCGTTAAAGGTAAATTTTCTGGAGTACCGTTCATGGGATTGTTGTCCAACCCATCGTTAGAAGCTATCGATTCAAGGGAAAACCTCACTTTGATACCAATCTGACGAAGCGATAAACGTGATGAGGTCGATCACTGTCTTCCGCAAGGATAACTACTCCGAATCCACGAAGCTTCTCTGGACTCTTCAGAGAGACTGCTTGAATCCACATAGAAAGAAAGCAATAAAATATAAATAAATTCAAAATTTAATTGATTGGTGAATTAAATGAGTTCACAACCCTTTAAATACGGATACCAAGCAATAAGAGAGAAATCAGAAGCAAACTATAACTAGAACTCTTAGAAATTTACAACTTAAATGTCTTATTTAGCTTAACCACGTTATTCTCCTAATTATTCTAAGCACTTTTCATGGACACAACTCATGAAGCCCAATGGATGAAGATCTATAATCAAACTAAAACTTACTATTTACAGTAAAAATGGAACTAAACATAGAATTCGGCCGTTGATATGATGGAATATCGAAAATTCGGCGTGGATAACCTGGCTATGCCAGGTTGGTTGGCTAAAGTAGCTCGTCTTACTGCAAAATTATATATGGTACGTCGTGTAACTCATTTCGGTTTGCGAGATATATCTGTTTTAAGGTTCTGACAGTCTTGATGACTTTTGTCTTTGATCGGGTCTTCTCTAGTCCATCTTAGACATGAAGGTGTTCGTGACCCGCTCTACATCAACCCACAACAAGGGCTGCGCTTGGGTGAGGCCGGGATATCACCGAATCTGCTCCTACTTTGTCCAATCAAACCTCTCCAGTAATGCAAGTAGAATAAAAATAAAAAATAAAAATACCACACATCCACCAGATATCCACTCTCCGAATCTTTGAAATTGAAAGAAGTAAGAAAAAAACTCCATTAAAAAAAAAATAATTAAAAAAAACCTGCCTGAAAGAAGTAACACCACTGAAAAATAATAATAATAATAAAACCACCCACCCACTCGCTGGGATTATTGAGTCTTTGAATCATTGAAGTTGAAAGAAATGAGAAATAAAAAAAAATAAAAATACCCCACCCATCCACTCACCCGAATATTTGAATCTTCGAAGTAGATATGATGTAAAAGTAAAAAACACTCCAAAAATAAAAAAAACACCCCACCCATCAAAAAACACTCATTAATCTAATGGGTGCGGTTTGGCTACTGGATGAAAAACATTCATCATGGTGGGGCCCACAGAGCGACCAGGAACCATAGCCAATCCGCCTCCTAATCTGGTGGCTGCAATTTCGAACTGTTAAGATTATTTCTCTACGGTTAATATGGGTTCTGATCCACTGATAATGGACTCCACCTCAAGCTTTGATTGGAAGATTTCCCGTTAATTAAGACTGTTACTGAGCACTATTTCTACCCGTTTATTTTTAGGTGAATACGATATCAGATATGTATGGTTCCGACCATGTTTTCGGAATCAGCCCCTCTTTCCTTCCAATGAAGTGGATCGCGTGGTGTGCTATAAAACGATCTCTCCAGATGGACGGACGGTTTTGATATAACACATGCATAATGTGTGGGCCCACAGAATTTGGTGACGTCAACATACCACCGGTGGTGTGTGGCACACCACGCAATCTGCTTCCCCTCCCAATAAATGGACGCGGATTGCATCTGACCAGATCTGTGTGGGGATTGTGAGAAATCCACGCCGTCCATCCGTTTTTTCGGTTCATTTTAGGAAAAGAAACGAAGAATTAGGAGGATCCAAAACTCAGGTGAGTCACACAAAAGTAAAAATTGTGGATTAAACGACCACCACCGTTGAAACATTCATACGGCCACAAGAGTTTCGTATGAGTCTAACATTTTTGTGTTTTCATTTCATCAAGTTGGAATCAAATTAAAATGGTTTGGATGGCAGATAAACATCAAGGTCAACCCGAGGAAGATTTCAACGGTAGGCATTTCTTTACCAACCTTTTACTCTTGAGTGGCGCACTTGAGTTTTGAATCCATCTCATTTTTTTTAATATCCTAGAATGAGATAGAAAAACGGATGGACGGGGCGGATTTCTCTCAATTATCAGGGTGGGCCCCACGTAGCTTCTGATCGCAGGAACATCGTGCGACGTGAAATTCGCGGAAGCGGATTGCCTCACATCAGCCATATAGCTGCTGTATGCAAAAACGAGCTCTGGCGCTCCTCGCGCTCCGAGTTGTACGAACGGTTCAAAGGAGATCAAAGTTACATGGCCGCGGATGTTCCTGCGCAAGGATCTGGGTGGGGCCCACTACATTGTATGTGATAAATCCATTCCGTCCATCCGTTTTAAGATCTCATTTTAAAACGTGCGACCAAAAATTAGGTGATAAAAACCTCAAGTGGGTCACACGAGAGGGAAAATTGGGGAAAGAAATCTCTACTGTTGAAACTTTACTGGGCTCCACTTTGATGTTTATATGTTATCCAAACCGTTTATAAGTTAATTCTCAATGGGATGAAGTGAAAAAACCAAAAATATAGCCTGATACAATACTTTTATGGCCATAATAATGCTTCAACGGTGCTCACTGAATGATCACTGTTTACTCTCGTGTGTCCTACTTAAGCTTGAGAAGCATCCAATTTTTTATCACAAGTCCTTGAATGATCTTGAAAAACGGATGGATGGAGCGGATTTCTTAAAAGTAGCTCTGTGGGCCCCACCCAGATCCTCGCGCAGGAACTTCCTGCGAAATGGCTTTCGAGTCCAAGTTACATAGGCGTCAGAGTGATATATTTATTATATCTAACCGTTTATTTATTTTTACAAATCATTTTAGAGTATTATTCAAAAAATGAATCATATCCAAAGATCATGTGGACCACACCATAAATAGCAGTGGAAATAATGATTTTCACCGTTAAAAAAATTGTAAGCCCAACATAACGTTTCTTTTACATCCAATCTGTTCATAAGGTCACAAATATCTGAATAAAAAAGAAAAATAAATTTCATATTCATTCAAAACTTCTGTGACCCCTGAAAGGATTTCAATAGTATACATTCAATCCACGCTAGTTTTTGCAGTGTGTTCCATTGATAATTACATCTATCTTATTTTTCGTCTCAAGCCTTAAGAGGAGCTCGCCGAAAGGATGGACAGTTTGGATATAACACGTACCTCATGAACAGACCCACGTAACTTGCTACCGTAAATTAAGCAGTTATATAGCGGGTGTGAGGTACAACGGCCAATCCGCTTCCGAAATCCACGTTCTCCGAAGCGTGGCGCACATGTAGAAAGTGGCATCAGTACCTTGGAATTACTTTAAATTGAAGGCCAGCACCCTCGTCACCTCTCTCTATATATAGCAACCCCTCCTTTCATTCTCATCACCTTCATTAAAACGACTCCTCCTTTCATTCCATCTCTCTCTCAGAAAACCCACATAAAGAAAAACTTCCCTTCAACCTATCTCAATCTCAAACATGGAGTTTTACAAAAGAAATCCTTCTACTGTAACATCCCTAGTATCCTACTTCTTCATCTTCCTGATTCTGAATTCTCAGCCTCTTGAAGCAACTAGACCTTTGGAGGGACTGATAATATCCCCGACTCATGGTCTCACATTCCAGTCCCTCGAGAGAACCCTCCCTCCACCTTCCCAACATTCCAATTGCGTCAACGTCCCGAAGGCAGATCCCGACTGCCCTATCCTTGACAAGAATTTCGCAGGACTTGTCCACGTAGTATCTCCTACCTGATGAGGAAGGACTTCAACTCCCCTCACGTGTGAAGCAAGCCACACGTGTGGAGAAAACCCCTCTCTTACAACTGTGTACATGAGAGTTTAATGAAGGCTCCTTCTCTACTCCTTATAAAAGATGAATATAATCTTTTCTAATATTTCCTATATATATTCCTAATACCCCTTCTCCCTCTTCTTTTTTTATTATAAATAAGCAATTAATAACTGTGGTGAGCGTTCATGAGATTGGCGTGTGAACGAGTTTCCCACACGTGTCTCACTCACACATGTGGATATTTGAAGTCCTTCCTCATCACTAGCATCCATGGAACCATCGGCCGTTTCCATGCGCAACTGCCGTTGACGTCAGAAATCCCTGCACGGATTGACTCTTGTGATCTCAGATACAAGTAGGATAGTCCTGCATGAATTTCCATGATGTGAAAAATAATCCATTTACATTTTGCATGATGTATGGTTTTTTGTTTCTACTATCTATGATTGCTTTAAAAAACATAGTTATGGATGCATGACTTCTTAGGCCTGTTTGGTAGATGACTGGGTCCTTAATTTGTTGGAAAAGGGTGGATCCGTGTCACTCATAGATGAAAAATAAAAAGGATTACACCAAGACAGCCAAGTGAAAATAACATGAAAAAAAACTCAAATATTTTATCGACTAATGTCCAACATATATGTCTATTGAACAGGTTGTTTTTACTTAAGCATGCAATTGAATGTTGCTGGAACCTGGTATTCGCCAGTTGAAAAATTATGTTTATCACTGTACTATTAAGCAACTAAGTTATGACATTATCTTCTGTTTAATACTAATATAATTTCTTCCAGTACTGATCTTGTTAGATACATGTTAACTTGGCCTATTTGGAGAGGCTGAATAGGCAAATGGATTTTAGATTTATCTGATGTCAACATTAATTATGTGCCTAAAAAAATTGTCAAAGGACAAGTTATAGCCAATTTTTGGCTGATCACTTAACTAAAATATACAAATTTGACTACTAATGAATCAATCGACATACGTGTGACAAGTCTTGCAGCATGAATATTGATGTTTGATGGGTCAAAAACAGATCAATTGATTGGGGCAAGAATTATATATAGCATCACAACACCAATTAGTGAAAAACAAGAGTTGTCATTTCAATTAGAATTCCAATGCATGAACAATCAAGCCAATTATAAAGTTTTGATAATCGGTTTAGATATATGGCATGATCTTAAAGAAAAGGCCGTAGAAGCTTCTAGTGATTCTTAGTTGGTTGTAAACCAAATCAAAGGAACATACAAATGTACCAATGATAATTTAATCCCATATCTAATTACAACCCAAAAATTGATTTAATGTTTTGATGAAATCATCATAGATTATATACCGAGAGAAGAGAATATGGACGCCAATGCAATGGCACAACTCACGTACATTCGGCTTTAAGCTCTCGGTAGAAGTGTTAAACAATTCATCTCTACACAAGGGTAATTGTTACCATCGATCAAAGAATAGAAACCTTGTGTAAGGATATATAAAACAAGTGCCCATCTATATGAGTGGTGGAAATCCGTAATTCAATTTCTGAATAACCTAGGCATGAAAATTGATGAAAAGACTAAATTGATGGCTATGAACAATGTCATGATAAACAATGAATTATTCTTTAAATAAAAAAAAAAAAAAAAAACATATAATGGTCTATTGTTGATATGTGCGATGATCGGTGAAATAATGAGAGTGATGGGTGAAGCTCATGAAAACATATATATGTAGAGGACACCAAGTTGGAAGAAAAATAAAAACACTAGTTCAAAGATATGATTATTATTAGCGAAACATGGACTGGTCTGTTAGATATGGACAAGGTGTAGGCCAGGTCAACAACATGGCCCCATTCAACATGTTCCAACTACAAAGTTACATCCCATCGTATAGCCTTGGCTCTTTCAAGGTTGGGTGTTCACTCCTCAAGTGTAAGGTTGTGATGTAGTAATAATCTCGGTAAGACTGAGGTCGAATCCCAAGGGACTGAAACCTGTACGTTATCTAAAACTAACTAGAACTAGAATGAGATGAAAACTAAATTGAGTTGTAATTTGAGAAATAATTGTAAAATATTAATCTAAAACTTAAGGAATTCAGAAATAGGAAACTAGGGATTCAGATAATCCACTTGTAGAGATCAGGGAGATCTTATGCCTGCATCAAGAACTCAACTGGATTTAGAGTCCCATCTTCATCTAGTTGAAGAGTGTAATAACCATGGAAATCAAACTGAACTTACTTTGATCTACTTTTCAAGAGATGAAAGGTATATGAATTAGAATGGATTTCATCGCCAAATCATGCCCTGGAGACAAAGCAAACAACAGAATTAAACTAATTACCAACCAATCACATGTATGAAGGTTAGGAAGGGTACCGTCATCCGACCATGCCTAGAAGACTATGGTGAAAACAGGGCTTCCTGACGTTATAAACATAAAGGAAAAGAAGATGCTCAAAGCTATCGCAGACCCATTGTAATTTTAGTCACAACAGACCATTAAAAATTAAAAACATTCCCATTAATAAACTAAAATCCATATCAGTTCAGTCTTAATAAAAGGCACAAGCAAAAAGGGTCTCCCATCATGCTACAAGCTTCACCTCTTACTCCTAGCTAAGAGGTTTAGCCGCTCATGGACATGATGAGGTTAATCTTAGAAAAATCATAAAAAGACTGTGAATAAAACAAATAAATAATAATAATAACGATTCTCTCTTCTTCTCTTCCCAGCCCTAGCAACTGCTCCACGTGATGAAAAATCCCCTCTCTCTCTCCCTTCCTTCTCCTTTTATAGCCAGCAAGGAGTGGTTAGGTCGGTCATAGTCGGCCGAACCGATCTTGTTTATGCAGTAACAGTGGTGGAGAAAAAGGCTTGCGGAAGTTTTACGCACTCTGCTACAGCGTGCGTCACCGTGCTTACGCTGATTGCTTGGTGGCCCCCACAGACGAGTTCTGGTAGCAAATCTACTCCGTTCACTGAGACGAGCACGGAAAAATGGTCGGACATACCCTTTTTTTCTTCTGTTTTGGTGTGACACACATGACTTTTTTGTTGCACCATTCGTCCTCCTTTTAGACGGTTGAAAATTGATCTTTGCTGTTTCTTGAAATTCTCCACCTAGGCTGAGGTAAGAAGGTCCTTGAGCTTCTACTGGACGGTCTGGATCACGCATCCAAACGTGATCTTGATCACATTATTGGCCCATAAAGTTCGGGCGCTATTCGGAGGTAAAGCCTGTGTAAAAGCTTACGCTGTGTTGTTGGTGGGGCCCATTATCGATTTTAACGGGAGAATCCAAGCCGTCTCTAAGATCTGTGATGAAATTTTGGTAGGAGGGACGGTTTTTTTCTGTCTTTTGATGCGGCCCACTTGATCAATTTTACAGTCGTTCAACCTGCGTTGGAATGGTTGGGATGCTATTCTTGCTGTCATTTTGAGATTTCTTCATCTAGGTCTGACTTATTTGAACGGTTAGAATTCAATGGACAGTTCAGATCGGTCATCCAGATTGAAATGGTGGGCCATCTACACCGTCCGTCCATCCCCTGTTTCATGCCAAAAATGGGATTGCCATTTTTTACTTTTCGAAGAAGAGACGGGTCAAACGTGGTTTGACCCATCTTTTTGGTGTGGTGCACAGCGAGTGCCCTTGTAATGTGCACTTTCATGATCTCAGGTGGGGTCCACTACGATGTTCTTGAGAAATCTGATCTGACCATCCCTTTTCTTATATCATTTTAATGGTTGGGACCAAAATTGAAGCATATCCAACTTGCAGGTGGGCCCCAAATCAGTGAATTATGGGCTAATTTTTCCGTTGGGCCACTTCCATAGAGATCTAGGAGCTAAAATTCGATGTGTACGGTTCATTTGTGGTCCTCAGGCCATATATGAAGTTTCACACAAAATGGATGGTGAGAACCCTGTGATCTTGCATTCTGGACCAATTTCGAGCCACTTGAGCTTCAGTTTCTCGATTTTCTTGGATCTTTAGCGTAAAAATCCGTCAATTTTGGTCTCCTGGAGTCCGTCCCTTGCCTTGGTGTCATCAGAGCGTTAAATCCATGCTTTAAGCACCCTTTTTCAGTTCATGCTCGTAATTACGTCCTGCATCACAAACGTGATTAAATCGAACCATTAAACAGTATCGTGCTCGTAAATTTGAGTAATAATTGGGGTTTAATATGCAATATTTGACCTTCAACACAACTCTCAACCAGTATTTTGCTAGTTCCGAGCAAAGTATGCGAAAAATAAGTTGAGAACTACAAGGTAATTTCTATGAAACCAAGTGATATTTTGAAAAATGATTCAGATACGAGAAATCTAAGATTCATGAATGTTGGGAATTATTTTTTCCTGTTCTCAAGCACACAGTAAACTTCATAATTAAGTTCAAAGTATTAATTCATCAATTAGAATAATTCTAAACATTAAGATCCATGGGTGTATAGTGTAATCTCGGCTTATCAACACCAAGATTCTATACTCTATTTTAGGATATCATTGGTAATCAACAAGAGAATTCATGATAACCAAAACTTGCCTCACAGATCATCTTTTCATTCTTTCAACTTTTGATTTTTTTTTTTAATTTTTTTTTTATTAACGGTAATGCCAAGAAGGGGAATCAAATCTTCACCTATAGGGAGCAAACCTATGGTGAAGACTGTACACCCGACTCTTTTCATATATCATTCAAGGGGTATTAAATCTACACCTATAGGGAGCAAACCTATGGTGAGGATTATTCGCCCAAATCTTTCCAAGGGTATCTCTCTTTTTTTTCTCTTTTTTTTTTTTTTTTTCATATCGATCATGTTAGGCAAATGTTCTAGACTAGTTCCTTTCATACTTAATGATTACCAAATTAACCCTTCAATATTAAACTGAAATCTTAATGTGGAAGCGAGATGTGACATGTGAAATCATGACTCAATCAATGTTTGAAATTTCTAATCATGGAGTAATCATTCAAAATTAACTGTGAAATTTAACAGACATTGAATCCAAGAGTCATAAATCACTAACATCACCTATCTTGTAATTCTAACATCACAACTATCCTTCAAAATCCTGATTAGGTAACCTAATCTCACACCCCCAACTAAAAATCTACATTATCCTCAATGTAAAAGATATATGAGTATGCAATGCACATGAGACAACGAAAGTAAAGTGATGGGAAGATAGTACCTGGATAACGAATTGAGAGAGAGATTTTTCAAAAGATCGCAGCATGGAAGCTGGTCAGCACGAGAGAGAAAGCAAAACAAAAATAATAAAAATAAAATCCTACTTATACCACTTTCGCAAGTGCTCTCGATTGCATTTAGCATATGCAACAAGCCTTTAAACCCCTAGGTTGCCCCTAATGGATGAGTTGTAGTCTCGTGAGGGTTTGCAGCAATGTTACCCACAAACATTGAACTAACTAACTAGAAAAATGAAATGAAAATCTGGGTTGCCTCCCAGGAGTGATAAGCTTACCATCTATCCTAAAACAGCATAAAACAAACTACCCTAGTCCTTTGAAAGAAGGGAAAAACTACTCGATCATGCCGCAAGGTTCCTCTTTCGGCCAATATCTTAATAAGTTTCTCAGTAAGTTCCTCAGCAGGATTATCCAAAAGCCCTTTTTGCAATAGGTTTGGGCGCCCTGGAGCATGACTTTCCAGAGAGACTTATGTACCTCATAAGCAATTTTTCATTGAATTACTTGAGGTATCCAGAATATATATGATTCACCTGTGATAGAAGAAGTTTCAACGTTAGTATTCCATGGTGAATCAGAGACTACAAGTAAATAAAGTTTAGAAAACTTCTTAAGAAGTGTTGTAGTCTCAACACATTTCGAAGTATCAGACTTTGGTTCCATTGTCAGCTCTTCCTCCTTTAATGGTAGACGTTTAAGTCAGGGAAAGAAGGGACTTCAGAATAAGGGTTCTCTCGGTCAGTGATGACTACCAAGATGTTGTCTTGTAAGGCATCCACTTTATCTCTTGACATGAGATCGTTTGAATCTGCAAAGTGTGCCAAGCAACCCCATGTGTTGGGAAGTTCAGCTGAGTGTGACTTATTTTCCACATTGGAGCTTGTGATGATCTGCCCAAGGAATCCATCATCCTTGAATATAGACGAATGTATGCTCTCTTCCTCCAGTCCTGTACAGACAAATTGAAAATCAATAGGGGAAGCATCGATGTGATCACTTTGTTCATTGAGACTACTCAATCGAGGCGTTAATTGTCAAACATGTACAACTCAGATGGTGGCCTCAATTGAGTGGTTTCAAATTCCAGGGTCATAGCAAGCAACTCGTCCTTCTCCTGAATCACATCATCATTTGATTCATAGGAGTGGTCCAAACATGTTTCACTAGAGTTAGAAGGGTCGGTTGTAAAGGGCTCATCCTCTATCTTTAAATCAAACATGTCAGGTGAGGGGAGTGGCTCATTATGACCGACCACTTCGTGTACGTCTTGGTCATTGACCTGGACCAAACTTGAGATGAATTCTAGGGGAATTTGGGTTGCACATTCATGATCATCATCCCAATACGCATCATCGTCTAATTCCATGCAGTGCACACTTGGGATGGGATCGCTTTCCTCACATTCTATTCCCAGATTGGGTTGAGGTTCATATAAACTAACTTCTTCTTCATCATTGGAATCTAGTGTGTCATGTGAGTAAAGTGAGTCATCATCATTATACTTCAAAAACAACCATGTTTCTTCCCCATTCTTTTGAATAGTCATCGAGATCGACTCATCGAAAAATTAAACCACATGCTCGTTAATGTAATTCAACTCTTCATTCTAAATTTTAAAGTTCTTTAAAAGTGAGTGCGGATCACTTTTCTCACATTTTATTTCTGGATTGGGTTGTGGTTGGGATGAGCAAGCCTCCTCTATCTTTTCAAGGCCGAAGTGAGTGTTTCCATTACTTTTTGAATTTCCTCAAGACAGGCCATGTCACACTGATATGAATCCTCTTGGATCGTTTCTGATTGGATCTCAAAGGTAGGGGATCTAAGAGAATAATTATTATAACATGTTGTTGGTTCATTTCTCCAATTTTGATGTTTCCACTGATTGTAGTCATACGGATCATAGGTGGGAGAATCTGATGGTTGGTAATACTTATTATCACTCATGATATAATCATGCATTATTTTCTTTTTATCGGACGGGTGATAATAATTCTCACAACCATAGTTATGATAACCCCAACACTCACGTACTGTTTTGTTAATCCGTAGGATGTAATTATTCTCCTACATATAATCACGTAAGGACTTCTTAACCGGTGGATCTTTATATTCTGATCGATTCTCAATGATAGTTTCAGAAAAGTTTTGAGACATAGGTTGATTTATATCATCATCATCCCAAAATAGGTTATTCTTCTCAGCATACTGACGTTCCCACTCGTACTGTAACGCCCTAAAAATCGAGGGTCGAGCTAAACTCTACTCGCGAATTCCAACGCATTACTTATGTAACATAGATAATGATGATTGAATGTTGTTCACAATAGTACATTAAACATGAGTGAGACTATACCAAAACAACATATCATACTCCAGAGACAGTTAAATTTTGTAAGTAGAAGACTGTGATAGATATATAAAATATATAAACTATTGTAGGTCTCCAGAGTGTGAACATGTTACCAGGTTAAATATATACATGTATACTCCAAAATGAACAAAAAAAGAATATTCATGGGTGTTCCCAACAATGCAAAATAACAAGTGTATGACATCTAATCAACATCTCTGTGACCCCGTCGATCAGAACATGGTCTACAAAGACCCACCTGATAGCTGCATAGAGGAGAAACCCTCCTCATCATCATAAAAGTTCGGCTCTGCTTCGCAAGCATCTCCATCATCTGAAACTAAAACAGGAACTGGTTGGTGTTGCAAACACAGTCCCGTAACATGGGAGTAAGTGATCAACTCTGTGGAACTATACAGCAGAGGTTAACATGTTATTAATTCAATCAAGCAGTAATGATAAAGCAGTACAATCAAACATGTCCTAATTACTCTTGTCAATGCAAGAATGACATGAGGAAATGATGCATGCCCTCACCACAAACTTCCTCTTGTGACATCATCTAACGATCGCGGTATGAATCACTACCACTGCGCTTTACACCAATGTCAACAGCACATGCAGTGTGATGTTATGAACATGATTATCAAGTTCTTATTAGTCCTTTTCATACAGTAAGATTGGGAAGCTAAGGCACCTCCCTTATATCAATTTCCAAACAATGATCCATTCTAGGATCGTCAGTCCTAGTAAATCTCATATGATATTACTGTCCAAGGTCACTGTAAAGGGCTCGTCACCAATCAATACATGCTTAGAATACCTTAGTTACTACAAAAAGGCTCGTCGCCTGTCTGCAGTGTCAAGGCATGCTTGAGGTCACTACAGAGGGCTCATCACCAATCAATGTAAGACGACAGCACGAATATAGTGTCTCATACCACTATAATCGGCTCACGAGTCTAGGTTGCTCACTGGTCACTACGGGGAGGCTCATCGCCCCAGCGTAGGCCGACAGCTCGACCACGGTGTCCCATACCACCATGTCCGGCTCATGAGTCTTAGCGGATCGCGGTACCATGGTTAATAAGGTTTCACTGGTGAGTTTGGTGCCCTAGATTCAAACAATAGCGTCCAAACATGGTGAACATACATCGGTCAATCGGGTTAATTGACGAGCTCAACTAGGACAAGCGCACGTTGAGTCGATCGACATGGAATGCATAAGCACTCCGTGTGGCCTAACCACTGTCGAACATCCCAAGTACGACTCAGATTCGTCGAACACATCTTGCGTGGCGTAAATAACTTCAATCACCAGTTTAAAAACAGTTACCGATTACCTGGACTGTAATATAGTCTCAATCACGTGCAAGCTCAATAATAGACAATTGATTCAAATCCTATATTCATATGAACATGTTATGAAATATAACTTAAACATGGATACAGTACATAAAGGAAATCATACACATAGTTAAACAGTTCATGGAGGAAATCATACACATAGTTAAACAGTTTATGGAGGAAATCATACACATAAGTAAGATAATTGAGATTCATATCTCAACACCCTTATAAATTGCACTTTACTAAATACTAACTCATTCAGACATTTATACAAACACTTAGACTACACTATTCAACATACATCACGAATGTCGACCATATTACATATTAGGGCAAATCCTTTTGTCAAGGAGTTGTCGTATACATAACAATCATGTAATAATGACAGTTAATCATGACAAGCACAATATTAGATTTCATATACATACAGACATTTTAACAAACATAAGAATACTCTATTTCCAACATGGGTTATACATATACGTAAAACAAAACAAATAGCGCATTTGGCATATGTAATAGCGTCCACGTCAATAATAAATCATTATCAGATATTGAAAGTCTTAAAAACCATAACCTAAACATATATAGTCCACACCTTAAACCAGAAAACGCGTAACAGATATGATTTAGATGATAAGTCTTCGTCAACGGCGAATAGGCAACCTAAGGCATGAATTAGGTTAGCTACATCAACACTTAGGCTATTTTAAGCTCCAAAACAGGTTAGGGTTTGATTGTCTTACCCAAGAATGGAATTAGAATCGCTAGAATAACGATTCAGAACGATGGATTAGGCATGTAGCAAGACTGGGAAGAATCCCTAAAAGAAACTCCAATTCTCTCTCACTTTCTCTCTTTTTCTCTCTCTTTCTTAGCTAGGGTTTGGAAATTCGTATGTGATATGTGAGAGAGGATTTAAGGCCCTTATATATGCCCAGAACTAACGAAAATAGCCCCAGGGCCAAGGTATACTTAGGTTATGTCCAAATCGGGTCTGTTCCGATCCAACGAAGCATTTCTGGAGGTCCTCTTACTGAATGCGGTCGGACTTAAGCTCACTAATATAGGATCTTGATCAAGTTAAGTTTTCAGTCCGATCGGGTTTTCAGATAGACCATGGCGGACCATTTTTAGTTCAACGGTCATCGAAACTCGATCAAGGCCAAAAGTACTTTGACATGTATGGACCACATTCCCTGATCCGAGGGTGAATTTGGGTCAAAAATCAACGGTCAGAATGCTTACAAATGGCATGCAAGCGACACGACTCAAATTACTTAAATTTATATTTAATTTTATAAAAAACCTTCACTTTCTCACACTCTTCACTCCGGACTCAAGAAAATAGCCTCAGGACATCCTCTGAACGTGATTTTCGAGGTGATAGTCAAGTCCAACTAGGCGGTCATAACTGTTTAATTTTATCGCTATCGGACTTTCGACGTGCGGTCCAGGTCCGATACGAAGTTTCCAAATGCTCCCAAGAGCAACTGGGTTTAGAGATTGATCCTAAGTTTTTAGGTAACATAGCATTAGCAGTCTTACTCATTTTGGGGCTTCTAGATCATATTTAAAGTGGTTCAAGCTAATTCTACTGAATATTCAGTTTAGTACTTAACCAAATTTTACCTTACTTATGGTAGAAAACGGTCCTAGGGCCATTCTATGCCCCATTTTTAACACTTTTAATTATTATATTATTTTAATTATTTTTATAATAGTTCATCATCAAGTTTATCCCGTCTCCGCCAAATTGCATGAGATTTTGTGTTGTAGAAAAATTCTATAAATTTCCGAAGCGGCAGTTGTCCAACAAGTGATTTTCGGATAGTTGTCACAACGACCTCCTTTAAACTATATTAAGTATTTTATTATATTTTTTACATATTTTTATATAAAACTAAACTCATTTAGCTTCAATATAATTTTTGAATCACCTAAATCAGAGTTATAACGAGGGAGATATGATTTTTCAAAGTTGGATGAAATGCGTATAAAAAATGCAGAAACCAGGCCGTTGACCGCTGTACGAACGAGGCCTCGCCAAACCGGCAAGTCCCTCACTGGTCACTGGACTATTGGGTGAGGGCTCGCCCCAGGGACGATGTCCTTACCCACCGGGGATGCCAGAAACATGTGAGACCCACCCTGGGTCCCCCCAAATTGAGTCGTTTGGGCCCACGAGTCCGTTGAGGCATTTATCGGATCTCGTTTGCAAACCAGAATGAGTTACGTGAAGTACAATATATGATTTTGGGGTAGGAGAAGCTAATCTATCCAAATAAATTATCTATATCATGAGATTTTAAAAATTCAATGGTCAAAATTTCATTTTATTCATGTATTTACCATTTACAGTAAGTTTTAGTTTAAGTATAATTCTTCACCACCTAAACTTTAGGATTTATGTCTAATATAAAAGTACTTAGAGAAATTTGAAGAATAAGGTGGTGAAATGTGAGATTTTAAAGAAAATGGGTTGAAAAATGATTTTTAGACTTTGGGATTGAGCTCTGAGAGTGTTATGGTTGACCCATTGCCTAAGGACGTCTAACTCCAGGTTGGCAAAAATCTAGAGTGTTACACGTGCATATACATGATGAAACCCTTAATCTGAATTTAATCTTAAGAAAAATAGAAGAAAAGATCCTACAACAATGTGAAAAGTAAGAGGAGGAGAAGTTAGAAAGAAGGTACCAAATGAAAAGTTCCTATGTTAAGATCCTGAAAAAGAAAAACAAAAAAGATTAGTTTCTAAAATACAAAGTTTAAAGTTAGAAAGTTCTTACAATTGAGATAGAAGGTTAGTTTCTAAAAAGGAAAGAATTTCTGAAATTAGAAAATAGAAAAATTCTAAAATTAAAAGAAAGCCTAGAATTAGAAAGTTTCTAAAAATAACATAAAGGAAAGATGAGTTAGTTTCTAAAATTAGAAAGATTTTCTAAAAAGGGAAATTACTAACCTAGTTTCTAAAAACAAAAGAGGAAAGTTTCTAAAAATAAACTAATTCCTAAAAGTAGAGGAATACTATAATTAGAAAATTTTCAAAATTCAAACTCTAATTCTAAAAATAGAAAAAAATAAAAAATAAAAAAATAGAGGAATTAGAAAGGGATTACCAAATTAGAAGTTTATATCAGGATCCTACAAAACAGGAAAACGGGTTAGTTTCTAGAAATCAGAAAAACCTAAACCTATAGTTAGAAAAATCTCAATCTTAAACTAATCCTAAAACTAGTTAATTTCAAAACGCAACCGTCAGTCCTCGGCAACGGCGCCAAAAACTTGTTCACTCCCCAAGTGCAGGTTTGTAATGTAGTAATAAACTCGGTAAGACTGAGGTCGAATCCCAAGAGACTGAAACCTATACATTATCTGAAACTAAATAGAACTAGAACTAGAATGAGATGAAATCTAAATTGAGTTGTAATTTGAGGAATAATTGTAAAATATTAATCTAAAACTTAAGAAATTCAGAAATAGAAAAATAGGGATTCAGAGGATCCACTTATAGAGATCAGGGAGATTTTATACCTGCATCAAGAACTCAACTGGATTTAGAGTCCCATCTTCATCCAGTTGAAGAGTGTAACCATGGAAATCAAATTAAACTTACTTTGATCTAGTTTTCAAGAGATGAAAGGTATATGAATTAGAATGGATTTCATCACCAAACCATGCCCAGGAGACTATGGTGAACAACAGGGCTTCCTGACGTTATAAACATAAAGGAAAGGAAGATGCTCAAAGCTATCGCAGACCCATTGTAATTTTAGTCACAACAGACCATTAAAAACTAAAAAATTCCCATTAATAAACTAAAATCTACATCAGTTCAGTCTTAATAAAAGGCACAAGCAAAAAGGGTCTCCCATCATGCTACAAGCTTCACCTCTTAGCCCTAGCTAAGAGGTTTAGCAGCTCATGGACATGATGAGGCTAATCTCAGAAAAATCATAAAAAGACTATGAATAAGACAAATAAATAATTTAAAAAAATGATTCTCTCTTCTTCTCTTCCCAGCCCCAGCAACTGCTCCACGTGATGAAAAATCCCCTCTCTCTCCCTTCCTTCTCCTTTTATAGCCAGCAAGGAGTGGCTAGGTCGATCATAGTCGGCCGAACCGACCTTGTTTACGCAGCAACAACGGTGGAGAAAAAGGCTTGCGGAAGTTTTACGCACTCTGCTACAGCGTGCGTCACCGTGCTTACGCTGATTGCTTGGTGGCCCCCACAGACGAGTTCTGGTAGCAAATCTACTCCGTTCACTGAGACGAGTACGGAAAAATGGTCGGACATACCCTTTTTTTTCTTTTGTTTTGGTGTGGCCCACATGACTTTTCTGTTGCACCATTCGTCCTCCTTTTAGACGGTTGAAACTTGATCTTCGTTGTTTCTTGAAATTTTCCACCTAGGCTGGGGTAAGAAGGTCCTTGAGCTTCTACTGGACGGTCTGGATCACGCATCTAAACGTGATCTTGATCACCTTATTGGTCCGCAGAGTCTGGGCGTTGTTCAAATGCAAGGCTTGCGTAAAAGCTTACACTGTTTTGATGGTGGGGCCCATTATCGATTTTAACGGGAGAATCCAAGCCGTCTCTAAGATCTGTGATGAAATTTTGGTAGGAGGGACGATTTTTTTTATCTTTTGATGCAGCCCACCTGATCAATTTCACAGCCGTTCAACCTGCGTTGGAATGGTTGGGACGCTATTCTTGCTGTCGTTTTGAGATTTCTTCATCTAGGTCTGACTTATTTGGACGGTTAGAATTCAATGGACAGTTCAGATTGGTCATCCGGATTGAAATGGTGGGCCATCTACACTATCCGTCCATCCCCTGTTTCATGCCAAAAATGGGATTTCCGTTTTGTTTTTCTTTTTGAAGAAGAGACGGGTCAAACGAGGTTTGACCCATCTTTCGGTGTGGTGCATAGCGAGTGCCCTTGTAATGTGCACTTTCATGGTCCCAGGTGGGGTCCACTACGATGTTCTTGAGAAATCCGATTTGACCATCCCTTTTCTTATATTCAGCTTGCAGGTGGGCCCCAAATCAGTGAATTGTGGGCTGATATGTTCATTGGGCCACTTTCATAAAGATCTAGGAGCTGAAATTCGATGTGTACGGTTCATTTGTGGTCCTCAGGCCATATATGAAGTTTCACACAGAATAGATGGTGGGAACCCTGTGATCTTGCATTCTGGACCAATTTTGGGCCACTTGAGCTTCAATTTCTCAATTTTTTTGGATCCCCGGCGTACAAATCTGTCGATCTTGGTCTCCTGAGGTCCGTCCCTTGCCTTTAGTGTCATCAGAGCATTAAATCCATACTTTAAGCACTCTTTTTCAGTCCATGCTCGTAATTACGCCCTGCATCACAAACGCAATTAAATCGAACCATTAAACAGTATCGTGCTCACAAATTTGAGTAATAATTGGGGTCTGATGTGCAATATTTGACCCTCAACATTGGGCAATGGACTTGATCGGGAAGATAAAACTCCAATCTTCAAAAGAACACAAGTTCATCATTATGGCAACCGATTACTTTACAAAATGGGTTGAAGTTAAGCTTACGAAGGAAGTTAAATATACTTATGTAACTGAATCAATTCAAGTGCATATTATTCATACATTCGATATCCTGAGTCTATTATCATCGACAATGGATCGACATTAAACTCTTCACTGGATTTATAGACAAGAAAATGGTCAAGCAGAGTCCACAAACAAAATACTCAAAGGGATTATCATAAAAATACTAGAAGAGAATCCGAGAGCATTGCATTTGAAATTATCAGAAAGCATTATGGGCATATCAAATTCTGCAAGAACTGGTACCCGCGTGACTTCATTTGCTTTGACATACGGTCATGACGCAATTTTGCTCATGAAAATAATTGTACCATCATTAAGGTCGTTTTATTAGCCATTTCCTACTCGTGGTGATTGAACCCCTTTTGGTGATGAGCTAGTGTAGCAAGAGGTCATGGAGAATCCCTTTTGGTGATGAGCCTATGTAGCAGAAGGTAGGGGAGCTTTATACCCTAGAACATACCGCAGGGCAGCTGGAACCAGCCGCGGAAAGGGAACATGATCTAATAAAAGATAGTGAGATGAAGAGAGAGATGAACAATGATCAAATTCATGTGACATGTGTGGCCCAAGTGATGAGAGGAGATTGATCATTGACCAGACACATTGGTTGTTGGGCCCATCTAATGAATGACTCAGAATCTGCACAAAGGCATGCATGCCTCTTGTCACTTTCTTTTTTTCCTTTCTTCTGCACAAAGGCAAGCATGCCTCTTGTCACTTTCCTTTTTTCCTTTCTTAAAACAAAGGAAAATGGTAGTGTCCTCAACACTGATGATTTCAAATAGTTAGGGAGTATGTTCATTGACTCAGGTTGGTGATGGTATTTGTCAACTCCTGGCCGAGTTTCCATAACCCTTCTGTAGCCAGAAGTTGCATCGAGCCCACACAATGTCCATCAATTTTGCTAGCTCATGTTGGGACATTACCCCAAGCATTTTTTTAGCATTTTCAAAGCTCGTGTTGGTACCAAAAGGAGGTGTTTACAAAGCATTAAAAGTGTGCCATATCACAAGAAACAATGGGGATGGAGATGCCCACCGTCGAAGCCTTCCTCAGGCTAACGTGATCTTTATATGTTATCCAGCTGATTCATAAGGTGATTCCCCTAGCAGGATATAGGGAAAACACTGATTCATAAGGTGATTCCCCAACAGTGGTCGTGGGTCAGGTTCAACCGGTCGTGGGAGCGGCTCGACTAGTCGTAGCCCGCTCGACTCAAAGTCCAGCAAGCATCAAATTTTGGGGTCTGACGTGCTCGACCGGTCGTGGGCCACGCTCGACCGGTCATGCAGTCCGCTCGACTGGTCCTGGTTACGCAGATTTGTTCCGCGATTTTGTGCGGATTGCAGATTTTGAGTCCTTTCGCAACTGGGATGCGGAAGGGAAGTTGCCTAAACTATAAGTAGGTGTTCCTAGGATTTTTTTAGGGTATGAGAAATAATTCTAAGGCTAGGAAAATTAAAGGGTGTAGCAAAGGTGAGATTCGAGGTTGTTTGAATCGGATAAGTCCTCTCTCTTTGTAATTTCTATTTTCATAGTGGAGATTTGTTGCTTTATGCCATGTTTTTTTCCCCTAAGGGTTTTCCACGTTAAATCTGTGTGTTCTCTTGTATGTGCTTGGTGTCATTGAATTGCTATCCTAGATCTAAATCTGTGTGATTTCGCAGGTCAAAATCCTCAACAAGTGGTATCAGAGCTATCGTTGGGGTACGGATCTAAATCTGAGGGATTAGTAATAATGGCGAGCGTTAGGTATGAGATTGAGAAGTACTCAGGGAAAAATAATTTTGAGTTATGGAAAATTAAGATGATGAGTTCCTTAACTAAGCAAGGCGAAGATGGTGCTCTTGAGGAGCGAAAGTCTACTATGACTGATGACGAGTAGAATGCTCTTGATAAGAAGGCTTTATCATCGATCCGTCTATGTCTCATGGATGAGGTTCTCTACAACATCATGAAGGAGAAAATTATGGCTAAGTTATGGACGAAGGTAGAGGATGTTTATGTGAAAAAATTCTCTGAAAATCGTCTGCACTTGAAGTGGTAGTGGTATAACTTAAAGATGGCAGAGGGTAGAGATCTGGAGGCTTACATCAGCAACTTTAATAAATTAGTTTACAAATTACTGGATATGGAGGAAGTAATGAAAGATGAAGAATAAGCATGTATGTTGTTAAATTCTCTTCTGACATCGTATGAGTCATTCAAGGACACTATGTGCAGCATGAATAAAACCCTAAGTGTTGACACCATTATCTCAGCCCTTCAAGGGAAGGCTATAAGACAGCTAAACAGCGACATGGAGACATCTTTTGATGCACTATTTACGGTGGGTAGGAATTCTGGACAAGATACAGGTTCTTCGGGTTCTAGATCTAGATCCAAATTCAAGGGCAAGGGCAAAGGAAAGGTAAAGTGTTAGAATTTTGGGAAGGAAGGACATGTGAAGAAGGATTATGAAAATCCTAAATCGAAGAGGGAAGATTCTGAGGCTTTATGCAGGGAAGCCAACGCTGCCACGTCAGATGGATGTGATGGTGATGTTTTATTTGTGTCTTCGCTCAGACGATCATACAATGATCATAAGGATGAGTGGATGCTAGACACAGGGGCATCTTTTCACATGACTCCCCATCGGAGTTGGTTCATCAGTTACAGGGAGTGCGATGGTGGACATGTATTTATGGGCAATGACATTGCTTGTAATATTGTGGCTGTTGGTTCGGTGCGCATCAGGATGTTTGATGGGGTGGAGCGTACCTTGATAGATGTGATGCACGTTCCTGATTTGAAGCGGAATCTGATTTCTCTTGGTGTGCTTGAGGTAAAATGATACAAGTACACAGGTATTGATGATGCTCTTAAGGTATTTAAGGGGGCATGAGTAATCATGAAAGTGCAACGACTCGGTAACTTGCACAGGTTGATCAGGAGAACTTTAAAAGGTGGAACTGCAGTGGATGTAGCAGATTCTACATGTGCACGTGTGTGGCATGTTGGGCATAGCCACATGAGCGGGCAGGGCAGGAAGACTGAGACGTACAAACAGGAATACAGAGCAGGTGGAGCAGCTATTTGTGAGAAGAATCATACGACATGATCGCAAGATATCGGCTAGGTACATAGATGAGTCGAACATCGCAGGAGATTCATCTTCTATACAGATGACTCTAGGTAAGCCTGGTGCTGAGAAGTGAAAGGTGATTATGGGCGATGTGATGGATTCGTTGTATCAGACCGACATATGAGAGTGGGTGGAGCTTCCAGTGGGCCAGAAAGTTGTTGGATGCAGGTGGATCTTCAAGAGGATACAACATAAATACAGGGTTAGGTTGGTAGCGAAGGGTTATGCTTAGAGAGAAGGGATCGACTTCTTAGAGATATTCGTGCCGACGGTATAGTAGGTATCTATTAGATTCGTGATTGGTGCTGGTTGGCCAATGTGATCTCGAACTAGAAAGATGGATGTGGAGTCTGTACTTCTGTAAGGAAAATTGAAGAGCAGATCTACATGAAGCAATCAGAGCGGTTCGAAGTTAAAGGGGCTGAGAAAAAACTTTGCAGGAGGTCGTGGTTCGACCGGTAGCCTAGGCAGTGGTTTAATTTCTACATGGATGAAGGATCGGGAGGCTGTAAAGATGGTTCTTGGCATTGAGACTGAAGGAATAGTAGGCTTTGGTAATCACGGCAGGAATACCTTATGTGTAGGTATTGATCAAGGATGTGATGGGCCAAGTAAAGCTAGAGAGCGTTCCCCACGCGTCTCTCCTCAAGTTTTCCTCAGGACATGTCCCAAAACAGATGAGAAAAAACAGGATATCTCATGAGCCTTATTCGAATGCGGTTGATAGTGTATGCCATGGTCTGGATTAGATCGGTTATTTCACAGGCTATCAATGTTGTGAGTAAGTACCCCAGCAAGCAATATTGGGTAGCGGTGAGATAGTAAGAAGACTACGTTTTTCTTTTGAGAAGACAAGAGCAAATGTGGTTGAGCTTGTGGATTTTGATTCGGCAGACATGTTTACTTAGATTTGATTCGGCAGACATGCTCACTTAGATCATTCCTATAGAGAAGTTCAAGTTCGGTGTAACTTCTCTGGGCTTGGTAATGGCGTAAAAGAAAGATGGAGTGTGCATAAGAAGCTATGATGTGATATAGAAATATGAGAAGAAGTTAAGATGCTACATAGTTCAAGATTAAAGATATGGTGGAGATTGTTGAGATATGTCTTAAATTTGAACGTTCACGACTAGTTGTGGGTTAGGTTCGACCGGTCGTGGGAGTGACTCGACTAGTTGTAGCCTGCTCGACTCAAAGTCCAGCAAGTATCAAATTTTGAGGTCTAAGGTACTCGACCGGTCGTGGGCTATGCTCGACCGGTCGTGGGTGGTGCTCGATCGGTCGAGGTTACGCAGATTCGTTCCGTAATTTTGTGCGGATTGTGGATTTTGAGTCCTTTCACAACTGGGATGCGGAAGGAAAGTTGCCTAAACTATAAGTATGTATTCCTAGGGTTTTCTAGGTTATAGGAAATAATTCTAAGACTTTCTAATGGGGTTCTAGAGAAATTAAAGGGTGTAGCAAAGGTGAGATTCGAGGTTGTTCGAATCGGATAAGTCCTCTCTCTTTGTAATTTTTATTTTCATAGTGGAGATCTGTCGCTTTGTGCCGTGGTTTTTTTCCCGCAAGGGTTTTCCACGTTAAATCTGTGTGTTCTCTTGTATGTGCTTGGTGCCATTGAATTGCTATCTTAGATCTAGATCTGTGTGATTCCACAGGTCAAAATCCCCAACAAGCAGGATTAAGGGAAAGCACAAATATCAGTCCGTTTTAGTACTGTGGGGGTTAAGAAGGTTTCACCGGTGGGCGTTTAATTCTCACAGTTTCTTATGGTCTATCTGACTTGTGTCTTGAATCTGCCTGATTTTTAAGCCCACTTGCACAATGGCTACATGGAGTGTATAAACACATCACAGTGGGTGCGGTCATATGGGCTCCTGGTAATGGGATGTAGAAAATTGGTGTCCACGGGCTTTCTGTATTTTGATTGTGCCAATCGCTTTGAGTTCTCTATAACTTTCAGGTGGCTGATAATTTTCAAATGGTTAATATTAAAAATAAGGCTCCTTATAAATGATAGAATAGTTAAAAATAGGAATATAAATGAGAGGTTAGATTTTTTTTTTCCAAGCTCGGTGTGGCCGGGTAACAGTGAGTTCATTGGGCTATGATGTGGCACTATTTTATTGGTCTTCCAAGCATTAGTTGCTTAGATGGATTCAATCAAGGCAAGGGCTATATGGGGTTGATTGTGATGTATATATTTTATCCATGATTCTGCCAAATCATTTGATGGTATGAGCCCAAGAATTCGACAGATCCAGGCTCAAATGTACTGCACAGTGGGGGTTGAAAGCTAACCATTAAAAACTCTTGGGAGCCACGGAAGATCAAGATGATATTTGTGTTTTCCTTTCATCCATGTCTGACTTTGGATGGAAAATAAACATCACAGTGGGTCCTAGGAAGGTTTAAATGGTGAGCATCATTTTCACCCACTGTTTGTGGTGTGGTCCACTTCAGCCTTAGATCTGCCTTCCTTTTTGGGTTCACGCCCTAAAATGATCGGCCAAATATGGATGAATGGCATGGATAAAATACAGTGGCCCAGAGCCCCTGCCTGATGCAATCTTCCTCACATTACAGTGCCCTTGGCTTTGGAGGGAGCATATTAGCTATTACCCTAACCGCATGGGGTCCACTTTGATGGTTTTTCTTTCTTTTTGGTATATCTACACCGTCTGTTTTTTCATCTCATTTTAGTGTTCGGTCTCAAATCTTAAGAAGATACAGATCTCAGATAGACCGTACCATTAGAATCAGTGATGAGTGACCATATTAAAACTCCGTGGGCCACAAAAGTTATGGATTAGCCCGATCTTTGTATTTTCCCTTCATCTGGTCTTTTTGACATTATTAATAGATTGGATGACAAATAAACATCACAAAAACTATACAATGGGCCTTTTAGAATTTTTAATGGTGAGGCACTCAATCACCATAGTTTCCTATGGTGTGGTCCACTTGAGATCTGGATCTGTCCTAAAATGTGGTGGGAAAATGGATGGATACCGTGGATATACAACACGTTATCAAGGTGGCCCCATGGTAAGGATAAAACCCACCAAGGGGGTGTTTGGACGGACAGATGGGAAGGGATTAGATTGTAAAATCCTGGGATATGCCAAACGTGCCAAATAGACCCCATGAACTTGTCCTGGGATATAGCAAACCCATGGATCTTAAACGGATCCATTGACATCATCATCATTACCTTAAAATTGATCCCATCCCTCTAATCCCGTTCAATCGGGCCTGGGGCATGTTTGGACAAACGGGAAGGGATTGGAAGGTAAAATATTGAGATTTGCCAAACCTGTCAAATAGACCCGGCGAACTTGTCCCGAGATATAGCAAACCCAAGGATCTTAAACCAATCCACTGACATCACCATCATTACCTTAAAATTGATCCCATCCCTCCTAATCCTTTTCAATCGGCCTGGGGTGTGTTTGGACAGACGGATTGAAAGCTAAAATCTCGGGATATGCCAAACGTGCCAAAGAGACCTAGTGAACTTGTCACTGGATATAACAAACCCATGGATCTTAAACCAATCCACTGACATCACCATCATTACCTTAAAATTGATCCATCCATCCATCCATCCTAATCCTGTTCAATCCGGCCGGCCAAACAGGCCCTAAGGTGTTACACCTTATCCGTTCCGACTTTGAATCTACTTATCATTAGGGCTGTCAACAGGCCGGCCTTGAGGTAGGTCTTTGCCCGGATATTGAACTGTTTTAGGCTGAGCGGGGCCTATTCAAAATTCTGCTTTTCAGGCTCTAGTCCGGCCCATTGACACCCTTAATATCATTCCAGCAAATATACGTTTTACAAAAATTAAAACCCTACAAATGATGAGACCCTAGATGGGCCTTAATCCAAAATATCTTAGAATCAGATCGATTTGACGATCCAAACCTCTGATCATTGGACATTTGTTTGTTGAACTCGCTCAGATGATTGGTCATTTGACATTTCACGACCCGTCGGGTAAGCAACACGTGCATTTGGAATGAAGACCGTTAGTTGTTCCTCCAAAGCCTTGGGCTTGTGTTGGGCGCTTGAATGAATCAAGACGTGGATGGTTGGTTGTTTTGTGCATGCGGGGGCACATGCAAGATCGGGACCATTCGTTGACTGGCTCCAGTGAATTCTGCCCTCCCTCAAAAATCGCATACGTTAACTCAGAAATCGGATACGTACAATGCTCGACATGCAAGCACTCAGAAATCGCATACGTTAACTCAAATCAAACGGACTAAATTGTATAATACACTGTGATTTGGTCAGAGTCACAAAATCAGAGTGGTTGAATAATCCCAGCCCCTGATTCGTGGATACCTTTTTGTTGTTGAAATGGGACCATTGGATATTTTTCATTTTAACCGTCCAATGAATATCCATCGGTCCGACAGCCGCACAATCATAAAATCTCACTTTCCTTATGTATCATCCATCTGGGATGCACGGTACCTGCGCATCTTCCATAACACTGTGCCCGTGTATCAAAGTCTTTCTCTTGGTTGTGTCGTGCGCCGATGCGGAGAGGGTTGCAGAGGGTTAGGGTTTTAGGAGGGAAGAAAGTGAGAAGAAGAAGATGACGATGGCGCGATCTTCTGCAACCCGTCTACTCTACGCCCTATGCGCAGAGAACACCCTCTCGACCACCCCCATCCTATCCTCCTCCTCATCCTTTGCTCTCCTCGTCTTCGAGAATGCGCAGCGCCGGAGGTTCTCTTCGGCCGGGAACGTGGCACGTGAGAAGGAGGCATGGTGGAAAGAGGCGATGGAGAAGCTCCGGAACATCGGGATCTCTGCCCACATCGATTCCGGCAAGACGACACTGACCGAGAGAATTCTCTACTACACGGGCAGGATCCACGAGATCCACGAGGTCAGGGGAAGGGACGGTGTCGGTGCCAAGATGGATTCCATGGACCTCGAGCGAGAGAAGGGGATCACAATCCAGTCTGCCGCCACCTACTGCACCTGGAACGGTTTTCAGGTTTCCACATCGTCGGCTTCTCTCTTCTCATTTCTTTTCTTTTTTGTTAGGGCTTGTTTGATTAGAGAGAATCTAAAAAATATGAAAATGGAAAACTGCTCAGTCCAACAGTAATTCTGATGTTTGGTTGCGTGTGTTGTTTTAAAAGGTCGTTTGGCAACCTCAATTCGGAAGTTACTAAAGAATCTATTTTCAGGAAACAAATTCTCGGAGAAACTGATTCTGCCAGTCATGTTTGACAACTGGGAATGTAATTTTGTGGGATCCAGAAACTGGGTTTGGGTACTTGGAATGCATTCCATTTGAATGTCTTTTTTTATTAAACAAATTCAAGAAATATGGCTGTTGGGAGGGAATTCATTCCCTTGGAATTTGCAAGCTACCCTCTGGCGAGGAATTAAAAAACAGGCCTTTTGCTGGAATTGGATTCCATTTCTTACATTTTCCAGATTGCCAAATGCAAGGATTTTCCCTACTTAAGGATTCCATTTCCAGCAGTGTAGTTTTCCAGTTTGCCAAACAACCCCTTGGATTTCTAGGGAGGACTGAATTTTGTGCAGTGCATGGGTTTGGTTATTGTGTCTACTCTTTGGAATTTTGATATGTGGGAAAATGGTTGTCTTTGATCTGAAAATATTCATTTCATATGGCCAAGCTAAATGGGCTACGGTAGAAAAATCTCGCTGATTGGAAGATTGGAGTTGTGCCATTAGTGAGCTACAAATGCATAATGTGCAAGAATATTGGTTGCAATTGGCACTGAATGGGTAAACATCCAACGATTGGATGGGTAGGATTGTCTTATCTGTGCAGTTGTTTTAAGCTAGGCTGTGATTGTGGGACCTACCTGATGAATGGTCTGGATTCTTGATCCATCAGACAGCTGTGACATGTCTTTTTTTTTTTTTTTTTTTTTTTTTCTGCGCATAGGATATAAATCTTCCCGGACGATCATGGCTATTCAATAAATGGCCTACAGATTGATCGTTAAAAGGGAAATGTAGCCAATGGTGTATATGCAAGTGAAAAAAATTCTATCCATCAGATGCCTATGATCTTTTCAGAGAAGTTTTTGGTGCATCATCTGTGGATGTTGGGGTCCTCCAATTGAACGTTCTGGAAGATTTAAAGATTGTGCCCACCTTGCTGAGTGCTGGTCCACATGAAAATGTGGCAATTTGGGCTGATCATGCTACAATACCACTCAACTAGAACATATGTTTTTGATGGTCGTGAATATTGGTATCATTTTGAACATAAGTTCTGAATTTGATTTTGAGCTTTTGTGACAAATTTATAGCTATTTGAATGCAGGTTAATATAATTGATACACCGGGCCATGTGGATTTCACAATCGAAGTTGAGAGAGCTCTGCGTGTTCTTGATGGTGCCATACTTGTCCTTTGTAGTGTTGGTGGAGTGCAAAGCCAATCGATCACTGTCGATCGCCAGATGAGAAGATATGAGGTTCCGAGGCTAGCGTTTATTAACAAACTTGATCGGATGGGAGCTGATCCATGGAAAGTTCTTAACCAGGTACATTCTATTGTTTTGCAAATCCATGGAAACCGGGAAAATCTGTGTTTAGTGGAATCCATATTCTTCTTCCTGTGCCTCGCAATATGTCTACTCTATGGGCAATATAATAATTTTACTCTCCAACATTTGAAATTACTGTCATCACTTTTTCAACAGATGATAAATTTTTTGTTCCTTCTTTTTGAATGATAAAGGTCCAATGCAAGCTCGTGGCCTAGTTAGGCCCATCCAGGCCCAACTCACTTAGGCCCAATGTATGGCCCAACAAGATGTAGGTCCATAGCCCACCATAGGCCCAACATGTACTGATTTTTGGGTCGATTATTTACAAATTTGGGGGCCTAAATCAAAGATTATAATTTACTATTTTTGGGAGATATAGGGAGTGATTTAAATATGTGATTGATGTGATTGATGATATAAAGGGAATGTAATTAATATGATTGAAAATGTGAGCTGATTTTAGAGATAATTACTTTCCATGTTTGCTTTTTATTAGGCTTTCACCATATTAAAGAAGATTACATTGGTTTGAAATAAATTGTGATTGATTTAAAATCAATCTCCTAATTGTGGGGTGTTAATTAAAGATTCATTTATGATCTATAAATGGGGGCAGGGGCATAGGAGTTAGTCATTCGAATATTTTTCTAAGTATGAGTTTTCTTAAAGTTTTTGTAAAAGAAGAAGGTTGATATCAATGAAGTTCTATCCCTTTCTACTCCATTGTTCTTGTTGGTGTGTGTGTGTGTGTGTGTGTGTGTGTGTGTGTGTGTGTCTATATATATATATATATATATATATATATATATATATATTTGCAATTTGGGTATTGAGATCTCATTGACTCAATAACTAGGTTGCACCATTTTGGTATCAAAGTTGGTTGTCTTTGGGGATTTATCGACTCCATATCATCCCCTAATGGCTTCGAAAGGGTGACATAGGAAGAGTTTATACCAGTAACTCAATTGATTTGCACACTCATAAAGCGAGTAGATCAACTCACGTATATTGTATGCAATTTTACTAATCAAGTGGAAGAGCTTCGGCGTGGAGGGAGGGAATCTAGAGATCGAAGTTGGAGCACGTGGACACGTAGGGGGAGGTCCCCACTAAGGTTCTAACTAACAACGGGTGGCCCCGGTTTGTAAAGACACCAATGATTGAATCCTTTGATTGTTGGATCGTGATAGAGAGCCCAAAATTAAGGTAATTTTTTTGGAATTCTATGACCGGTTGCATGTTGACGACTTCATCGATTGGTTGAGCAAGGTGGAAAAAGGTGTTCAAGTACAAGGAAGTCGCGGGTAATCTGAAGGTGAAGTTAGTAGTTGTGAAATTTTCCGGTCATGCATTCGCATGGTTGGATGGTCTCCAAGGCAAATAAATCTATCAAGGTAAGGAGAAAATAAATTCTTAGGAAAAGATGGAAAAAAAAAGTTAAAAGGGAAGTTACTACCTACAACTTAGGCCCGGGATCTCTACCAAATATGTCACAATTTACGTAAAGGGAATAAGTTGGTAAATGAATACTTTGAGGAGTTCCATACTTTAACATCATGGGGCAAGGTTTCGTGAGTATGAAGACCAAAAGATTTCAAAATATCTTAATGATCTTAATCTGGATATTAGAAATATATCAGCCTTTAAAGATGTTTTTAAAATGTCCGATGCATATACACTTGCATCGAAAGCTGAGGAGACAATTAATTGGGCAATGCTCTGCGTGCTATTTAAAACACTGGTCCTGACTTATCCTAACTGCAACATGTGGACATATTGTAGATCTTGCTAGAAACCATTGGTGTAGATATGATGTTCTAAATTGAGTTTCTCTTCCAATTTTGTTCAACCGATTTAAGATGAGAAGTCATGTCTTTCAGCGCATATAGGCCTAGCAAACCTCATGATTGAGAATGCAATTACTGGGTGCCTTCGGCCTTTAGGGCTCTAATCAATGGCTCAATTCAGCTATTTCAATGCAATGATCTTTTTATATTTGTCATGCAACAGTATAGTCTTGCCATCAAGGATTGGTGGTTTGAGTTTTGTTGCTCAGTATGTCAGTAGAAAATAAATGGGATAATATCACAGAACACTTGCTATTCCATCCACTCCTAACATCTTGTGCTGTATTGACATGATGCTGTTCTGACGGTGATGGTTCACTGATACATTTGTGGACTTCAACAATTTACTGCGTTAGTTGGGAACCTGGCTTGTTCCTTTGGTTAGTGTTTGTGTATTCCTTTGAAAAATATGCACTTGTACTAGCCTTCGTTCTCTTATTGGCGGGAGTTTTGGAAGATGTCTTCTATTTTTTGAGGAGATTCATGGTCTGGCTCCCATGATAACATTCTGTTGTCCATGTTTGTAGAGAGTTGAACTAGGCGGTTGCTACCAGTGATGGCATTAGTTTGCTGCCTCTCTTTCTTACTTGATCTTTTTATCTTAATGAAAATGTTTATTTTTTGAACAAAAAATTGTCATCCTTATACTCATCAATGCATGTTCCCTTTCTAAATATTCAACTTAGTCTTAAATGGCAGATGATGAACTTGGAAACTCAGTTTTAACGGTCACCTGTTAATATTTTAGAGACCCTTTTCCAGGCAAGAGCAAAGCTTCGGCATCACAGTGCAGCAGTGCAAGTTCCAATTGGGCTGGAGGAAGATTTTCAGGGTCTTGTGGACCTTGTACATTTGAAGTCTTATTTCTTTCGTGGTTCCAGCGGGTTTGTTCCGTAATTCTAATTGATCCACATGATTTCCTTAAAAGGAATGTTACTTGTCTCCTTAATTTGTTTGTTTTTTCCTTTTTTCTTTTTTCTTTTTGTATTTACCTTTTGCAGTGAGAAAGTTGTCGCTGGTGATGTTCCGGCTGATTTGGAGGCACTAGTCGCAGAAAAGAGGCGTGAACTTATAGAAGTCGTCTCAGAAGTGGATGATCAACTTGCTGAAGCATTTCTCAGTGACGAGCCCATATCCCCCACGGACCTTGAGGTGCGTTGGTAGGAGGATGGTTGCCTTTGGACTTTACAAATTCATACCCCTTTTGTTGATGTAAGGCCTTCTGTCATTTGCTGGCAATCCTACTGCAATAACTTTTGGACTCTGACTTGCAAATCCCTAACCTGTATGCTCTTTACCTGTTTGGCCTGGCAACTTTGCATACTTTTCTTGCCCTTTTGTACTCATCATCCTTGTTATCTTGGAATTTACACAACTTAATGTTTTTCCTTCATCCCACATGTCATTCTTTCATTTTCTCTTTCTTACACATCCATACCTGTCAAAAGAAAAGAAAATCTGATGATCTCTCTGACTGTGTACATTGTCCATGCAATCTCAATTTCCATTTCAAACTTAGTCTTTTATTTCTGTTGCAGTTCTTTTGTTTATTTCTGAACAAGTATTTGTTTGTGCTTATTATGAGCGTCTGACTTCCTTCTATTAGATGGCGATTCGCAGGGCAACAATATCACGCAAGTTTGTACCAGTTTTCATGGGTAGTGCCTTCAAAAACAAGGTACCTGAAGAGATTTGTTGTGAGTTTTATTTTCATTTGTTTATTCTATGTTGCAGACATTTGTTATTGAGATTATTGTTTTTTTGAGATTATTGTTTTTCAGGAATGTATCTTTGATAGTTAATGTGGTCGAAATTTACCAAGGAATGCTAATGCAACTGAGATGAAGATATGAAAGTGGTGTCTTTTGGTTGGCATTGGTTTTTCATGGCATATAAAATTACCTTCTTTGTCATGCCAATGTTTCCTAATATTAGTCAAGATTTAATTAAACAAATTATTGGATATTGGTTCATTACTTTATGATAATTCATTGCACATTTACTCTTACTGCAGAATAATTCGAAATTCATTACACATTCACACTTACTTCAGAGTAATTTGAAATTAATGTCCTCGTGTAGAAGGGGTCTTGTAGGTTGTAGCCTCATGCTTAATCATCCCTTACTTTTATGTCAAAAATAATATATGAAATTCTAGGAATCTGATGTATTTTTCTCTGGCTTGTTTAGTATAAAATGGTAGTCAAGAAACCATGTAGAGGATTAATGGTTGATGTTTAAAACTACTGATTTTTCATGCAAACAGCCATTTGCATACCATAATGGTTTGGCCTGCAACTGAATATATTTGTTGATATGAGCAATTCCCATTTCTTTTGTGGAAAAATCCTTTAATCCTTTTTAAATACGGTGTTTCATATTTGTTAATCTATTAGTTTTTTATTGTCATTATGCATATGGTTGACCATTTGTTTTTCACCCAAAAAAAAAAAAGAGAAGAAAAGAAAAAAGAAGCTGTACCATTTTAAAAACATTTGATGGTTTGATAATGGATTGACTTTGTATATGCACATAATTTTCTACAATAACCATATTATATTTTTGTGCAGCGATTGGATACTTATTGAGTTAATTTTCATCTGCTGCCTTTTTATATACAGGGTGTACAACCTCTGCTGAATGGGGTGATTGATTATTTGCCCTGTCCTATTGAAGTTAGTAATCATGCCCTTGACCAAAACAAGAATGAAGAGAAGGTACCAAGTGTTATTGATACCTTCATGAGTTGTATTTCAATTTTGAGTTTCTTTGTTTTGAATTGAAATCTGTTTCACTGTTCAAAAAAATTGAAGTTCATTTCTTGGACTAAACAATATCCTCCTGGAGTTGCTGCCATTAGGTTTTGTTATCTGGAACGCCAGATGGACCTCTTGTTGCATTGGCTTTCAAATTGGAAGAGGGGCGCTTTGGTCAGTTAACTTATCTAAGGTATTACTATTCACTTTAGCTCCATCTTATCTTTTAAAGAAAAAAAATGCTCCTTTTTCTTTCGGCCAACTGATTTATTTCCTTTTTATTTCAACCACCAGTATCTTGTTGCAACTTGATTCAGCTCCCATTCATTCAAAAATAAAAATAAAAAATGACACTGATGCAGCTCCTTTCACCTATGCAGTTTTCTTAATCTTCTTAACCTCTGTTAATGCTATCTGCTTTAATAGAGTATGTGATATATCCAAGTGCAAATTTATGATAAATCTCTTGGTGATTTCTTCTGGCAGAATCTATGAGGGTGTTATTCGGAAGGGTAATTTTATAATCAACGTAAATACAGGCAAGAAGATCAAAGTAAGCTCTGATTTGGTCATATGACTTTTTGGTTTGGGATCATTAATGACTTTTGAGCTTATGAAATTAGGTCTGAAAAGATACATTTGCATGATAGGAAGTAGTTAAAACTTTTGAAAGGTTAATGCACATTGTTGTATGCTTTTCTCTAATGACCAAAAAAAAAAAAACCCATCAATTGCAGGCATATGTTGAACCTTACCTTGTTTTGATTTTTCCATCCATGATATTTGGTTTTTCTTGTATTAAAATAAATTTATGAAGATAAATAAGAACACGTGCACATGCCAAAGACTTTATCAACGGCTGAGGTATCCCCAATAAATAATGATGCCACTAGCCCATGAACTAGTAACCTCCTTAGCATCTCTCAACTCGTGATAAAAAGAAAGATCCAGGTGGTCAGTTGAATGAATCATCCTGGCAAGCAAGGACCCAGCTGTATTCTTGTCTGCCTAGTTATACTAAGCCAACAAGGGGGTCGGGAAAGAGGATAGAAAGATACCCTTATTTCTGCCTCTTTGGAGCACGAAGCATGAAGCAAAGTGGCAACAAATTCTTGTGCAGGAGTGGGGAAGCATCTCTTTGAAAATATAAATCAGTACAAATAGGTAGGAAGCAGGAGCGGGAGTGAAAATCTGAAGTGGGGATTCAAAGCGGGAGCGGCACCTAGTTAGAAGGATCGTGCAACTAAGCTTTGGAGCATTGAAAGCCAACGAAACATGAGAAAGCTGGTTTGCTTTCTCCTTTTGATCTTGTATGACTGCTCAGCAATACATGCCTAACCCATATTACCTCTCAAGATACTGTCCAAGTTGAATTTTAAAGCTCCTTAAAAGTTTCTACCAACTTACCACAGGCGTTTGGTTCTGCTCTTAGTTGTAGGCGATAATACTCTGATCCTTCTGTGAGTACCCGAGTCAGATACTTGGTAAGGGATGCCCGTTCTTCCAGATCGAAGTCTAGATCTACTGAGATTTTGAACTATAAAGTTGTTAGCTATTTAGCATTTATTCATACCATTTGGGCAACAAAGTCAACTTGTGATATTGTTTGAGAACCATGTTAATGTGATTATACTTACAATCAGAAAACAATTCTTGCAATATCTGTATCTAGAATTTGGGTTTTGAGTTGTTTTACTATCTACCTAAAATGATCCTAGCCATTCTCAAGGGTCACGTAAGTTGTAGGAACTCTTGTATTCAGTTTGTTGCTCCTCTCCCATTTTGTGATCTCACTCTTGCTCCCACTTTGGAATCTTACTCTTGTTCCTACTTCCCAGGCATATTCTCTTCTTGGCATTTTGGGTACCACTTCTCCACTCCTGCTTCTACTCCTGTTCACGTTTCTCCTCGCCATTGCATTTGTACAACCATCCCTGTTGTATGGCATTATTGAAGGCCACATAACACGTTCTTTTACTGTTTGGACTGGTTCAAATCATTCCCCATTAGGATTTAATTACATAATGCTACAGGACAGAACCACATTATTTCTTATTGAAGACATGTTTATGAAAAAGATAAATGCATATAACATTTTTGAAAGTGAGTTCCCATTCATCTTCCTCTAAACAAGCAAATTATTTTTTAATGAAGACATGTTTCTGAAAAAGATAAATGCGTATTACATTTTTGGAAGTGAGTGCCCATTCATCTTCCTGTTAGCTAGGTTTACTCACGATTTTTTTTTTTTTTTTTTGAAAGATGCTTGCTTGCCATATTTTTATGTTTAAAATTCGAATTTGCAATAAAGGGTTGTTCTTGGAAAGTTTGTCTGCAATTATTATAGATAGCCAGAGAATACTTAAAATTAATTTACTTTTCTTTAGAAGCATGAATCACTTTTTTAGGCAATGAATAGCTCTGTTAGTGTATTCTGAACTTTGTATCTTCTTTAATGACTATGCTTCCATATGTATTTCCCATTCAGGTTCCTCGCTTAGTTCGGATGCATTCAGATGAGTTGGAGGTAAGTTGATTTTTATATTTACCCCACATTAATTTATAGCAAGAAAATGACCTCTAGAAAAGAAAAGAAAAGAAAAGAAAATCCAGGAAATGACCATATGACCGTGTTTGTCCATCTTTTCCCTTAAGTTTTCAGTACCTTTATTTTCCTACATGTCACGGTATGAATTTGCATCTGATCATCCAGTAGGGTCGACCTTTTTGATGGGCCATAGCCCAAAGCTTATCTGGATTGGATAGTCCTAATGGTTTGAGTGACAGACTTTTGGGTGGAGGACATGGATGATTAAGAAAGAAGTCATTCAAATTTCCATTGACAGTTTTTCTCCCCCATTTGAAAATCCTCCAGTTGAAGGGTTAGGATTGTCCGATCAGTTATGGCTTTTGAATTGCGGGCATTCATCCTCCGGGAGCTTGATGAATTGTTTGGATGGCCTACATGCAACCCGTTGCATATACGAGAGTGGGGTTGTGGATAACTTTAAAAACATTTTAGTTGCAAACATGTTAGGTTTTCTTTCAAAGGAAGTTAGCGCACCTATTAAATATATTAAAAGTATCCGGATTCAAACATTGACAGGCATGCCCTCTGTAATAACTAAGCTGCACATTTCAAGTTTCTATCAGTTTCAAATTTAATCAGTGACATTTTCATCTATTAGCAATTTTCTTTTGGTTATGAAGTTCTTCCGGTATCTTTACTGTTACTAATTTTCTGTATCTGGGTACAGGACATTCAAGAGGCCCATGCAGGGCAAATTGTTGCTGTTTTTGGTGTAGATTGTGCATCAGGTACCATCCATATTTCTGTGTTTTCTTCGATTTAATGTTTTGGTGCTTTATTTTCGCTTTTCTCTTTTTGCATTTCAACTTTATCATCCATTTCTCAGGTGATACCTTCACTGACGGTTCAGTTAGATACACCATGACTTCTATGAATGTCCCCGAACCTGTGATGTCTTTGGCTGTCTCACCTGTATCTAAAGATTCTGGAGGACAAGTGAGCGGTTTCCATCAATTATTTTTCTTTCCCATTTACATGTTGAATATGCAAGTGGTACTTATTCAGTCATTTTTTCTTTTCTGGTGTCAGTTTTCAAAAGCTTTAAATCGCTTTCAGAGAGAGGACCCAACTTTTCGTGTTGGTTTGGATGTGGAGAGCGGGCAGGTCTGCTCAGATCTCATATCTCTTGGGAAAACCTTTTACATGCCTTAGAATGACATAGTAAATATGCTGTGAACAGACGATCATTTCTGGGATGGGAGAGTTGCATTTGGACATTTATGTTGAACGGATACGAAGGGAGTATAAGGTGCCTATAACTTTCAGAGGATAAGAAGCTAAGCTTTTAGTCTGATTAGCCATGACAGGTTTGAAAGTTTGGTATGTTGACTCAAGGCTTTTTGTGTGGACCCTTTATGAAGGTTGATGCAGTTGTTGGAAAGCCTCGTGTTAACTTCAGAGAGACTGTCACTCAGCGTGCTGAATTTGATTACTTGCATAAGAAGCAAAGTGGAGGTCAAGGTCAATATGGAAGGGTCTGCGGGTAAGCATGTATCTTTTGGTGACATGGATTGCATTTGTCCAGCATAGAGTTTATGCTTAAGCTGAAGAATAGAAATAGATTTCAATTTAGCCAAATGGAGTATCTTTAATAGTTGTCAGATGAGCCATTTTGTTTCTCTCTTGAAGTTCTTTTTATGGACATCAAATTTTTAACCACATGCATTTGTAGGATTTTCCATTTGTCATTTTTGGAAGGTCACTGAGTAGAAAAAGTTTGCTAAGTCTGATATTGTCCTTTTCTGTTTTTCTGATTATACCCAGTTACAATGTACAAAAAATGCATTTAATGGATTTAAATGCTTTATTAACCAAGTGCCCCAAGACAGTTGATATTTAATTTATTTATTTTTTCTTTTTTTTGGTCATATTGTTAAGGAGGATATGGATCATCCTGATGTTGATCCGGCTGCAAGCATGGTGATGGTGGAGCGAGCTAGGGGTTTCTAGACAAGCGGCTTCCCATTGAGAAGCCGAAGGAGCAGCCGGAGGAGAACTTGCAGACAGCGACATGCATCGGTAAACAAGGCGACAAGGGGCCAAGGGAGATGTAGGACATCAACATGCCGAGTGTAGATTAAGGAGAAGATTTACATACAACCTTGAGACTAGCGGAGCTTGTTTGGGAACAAAGCACGGAGCCCAACTGTCGGAGTGGATGGAGGTTTGAGGATGGAATTATGTTAAAAATGGAAACGATCTTGTCACGAGGAGGGTTTGCCGGAGCTTCCGATGCTGTATGTTGGCACTGTCCCTCACGAATGGGGAAGGTGGGGGGATGAGGTTGGCTGTACGACTGTGTCCAAACAGTCATACGAACATGAGGGGTGGTCCGTACAGTTGTATGGTTGGGTAGGGTTTAGGATTAGAGGGTTTTGGGGAAGGTGGGGATGGGATTTGTGAGGAAACAAAGGAAAATGAAAGAAATAGAGAGATAAGAAGAAAAAAGTAAAAAGAATACCTTGAAGAAAAGAAAATTAGAGAGAAGATAGTTGAAATCACTCTCTGGCTTCACACAAAACTCCAATCACAAAGAGGCATTTTCTTTGCTTAAAGCAACAAAGAATAAAATTTTATTTGCAATCCCCCCTAGGGCTTCACATGCCTAAACCTTTAATAGTCTTTATGGGGTGTTTTTACAAATATACTCCCTATTCCATATAAAATGTCTAAAACACCTTTATTTCAACTAAATTATAAATTAAACCAAAATACCTAAAATAAATAAACAAAATAGCTATACTTGGCCATCCCAATGGTTCCATTGTGTCCAATCGGTCCACGATCAAGTTGATCCCACAATCAAGATGGTCTACGGTCACAATCCAATGGTCCATGTGCGAAATCCAATGGTCCAACACTGCCAACTAAGCAACCCACATGTATCTTCCTAGTTCCTAGTGTAGGATCTTTAAAGATGCACGATCATGCATGTGGGGTCTCAACAGGGCTAGGAACTTAAATTGGGTCCACTAGGCCCCATGTAATAATCATCTAGCCATTATGAAAGAAGGGTAGCTCTCCTCCATCTTTGATAAATTCTAAAAGTGCTTAATGTCCTCATCACTTCGCCTTTGTTCTCATGTCGACGCAAGATGAGGCAAATTGTAGCATTGCTGTGTAACAAAAAGGCTTACTATCGAAGAAAACTGCTTCTGAAGATGGCAAAGTTTGGCCCAGATGTAGCTAACAAGGAAGCAACATCCAAGGAGGTTGAAGGGAGGTGAGGGTTGCTGTTTGTATTGGGACTATGGAGGGGTTATGGAAGGAGATGGTAAGGGTGTCTCAATCGACCGGCCATGATCCTTCAAAGATGTGGTGTTAGGGAGTAAAAGTGGGGAGGGGAAGCTTTCAAGGTGAAGGAGGGAGGTTTGTGTGAGGTGAGTGGAAGTTCGGTTGACAATGACAAGGGGGGTGGATGTGGTTGTGGGTAAGGAAAGAGAGGAGAGTCAGGGAACCAAGTTGGAGATTGGGGTGGTTAAGAAGATAGGAGGGGGATATGGGCAAGCAGGTTATATTAGCCAGGTCTAAGGAAGTTGGATGGTGTGGATTAGCTGGGACTTCGACGGTCTGACTGTCCGGGTCCATCCGAAAAAACTTCCAGTAGTGGGGGAGCAGTTTCAAAGGTCGATGGTGGTCTCCACTCGATAGGGTGCTTTTATAGTACATGAGAAAAGGTGGATGGAGGACAATTGTGATGTGCATGAGAATGAAATTTTGAGAAGGCTGAACCAATCGGAAGTGTGCTCCTGACGTTGCAAAAGAGGAGATCAATAAGGTGTTGTTGGCGTGGGGTTTGTATTGGGATGACCTGGTACGAGGTTTATGTAAGTGAGAGTTTTGGTAAGTCCTTGGATAGGAGGAGGCGTGGTTTGAAGATCTTCTGCTTGAACTGTGAACGTAGAAGGCCTTGATGAAGGTGGGCGAGTTTTTGGGGAGGTGGTGACGATGGATTCTTATACGACGAATTCCGTTGATCTCTGGGTGGCGCATCTCTATGTAAGGAGATGTTGCTTGTCGTTGGTACCGGAGAATGTCACCATTTTCGTCGATGACATGAAACTGGCAATTAGGGTAAGGAGAATGTCTTGGGAGGAGACAAGCCTAGCTCAATTAAGAGATGACAAACTTGGGGAAAGGTAGGAGGGGACGAGTGCATTGGAAGCAGATATGGTAGATGATGGAGTATGTCTATCTTCGGCGGAGCACCAAATTGTTTTAAGGACACATGTCGCAACTAACAATGGGGGTAGTGGTAGGTGAGCTCGTGGAGAAGTATAGTGAACCGGAAAATAGTAAGGTGCTTTGGGGACCACGACCTTCGTTGTGGGAGCATCGGAATGCGACATGCATCAAGTGTGTTAGAAGGGTGAGCCTATGGAAGTTAATGGTATGCATGCTCCCGAATGCGACAAAGGAGATCTCGTGGTCCCTCTCTAAGGGCAAAGAAGCTTGACCTTAGTGGGCACTGGTCCCTCATCAGTTGGAGATGGACTACTCCATTGGTAGGGTTTGAATTTGTGATGCCGCGACGTTGATGACATTGGATGTGGGTTCGAGTCTTAAGGCTGCTAAGGGAGAGATGGCTATGGTCACATATCTCCAGGAAGCAGAAACTAAAGATGCCTTGCCTCTTCAGGTATCAATTGCCCACCTTGTGTGGGTGGGTGAGAAGGCAATGGTTACAACTGATGAGTAATGGCTGGTGGCTGCAACACATGGCAGTCATTTTGCTGGAGTGTTAAAATTTCCTTGATATACATTAATACGCCATCCTCTAACAGCTCGAGCTTTTAGAGAAAGTGGTTGTTTAATATGATATCAGAGTAGAAGGTCAAGTGTTCAAATTCTGAAAGTAGCAAACATGCCACCAGAATATATTTTTCGAGTTAAGCCCAATATGTTCCCATGCAGAGTTCCACCTCGCACGTGCGGGAGAGTATTGGAGTGTTAAAGTCCCTCGATATACATTGATACACCATCATTTGACGGATCGAGCTTTTAGAGAAAGTGGTGATTTGACATGGTATTAGACGGAAGGTCTTGAGTTCGAATCCCAGGAACAACGAATATGCCTCTCTAATATATTCTCTCATGGGGGGTTGTTTACGGTGTGAGTTGTAATTGTTCCTCCACCCTTGCCTAGTATGTTCTCGTGCAGAGTTCGACCTCGCACGTGCGGGGGAGTATTGGAGTGTTAAGGTCTCTTGATATACATTGTTACACCTTCCTCTGATGGCTCAAGCTTTTAGAGAAAGTGGTTGTTTGACATGGTATCAGAGTGGAGGTCAAGTGTTCAAATTCCGAAAGTAGCAAATATGCCACCAGAATATATTTTTCAATACACTTTCTTTAAAAGCTCAAGCCGTTAGATAATGGTGTATCAATGTATATCGAGGGACTTCAACACTTTAACACTCCAATGTGTGGGGTTAAACTCTACATGGGAACATACTAGGCTCAATTCGAAAAATATATTCCGGTGATATATTTACCACTTTCGGGATTCAAACACTTGACCTTTCGCTCCGATACCATGTTAAACAACCACTTTCTCTAAAAGCTCGAGCTTTTAGAGGATGGTGTATTAATGTATATCAAGGGGCTTTTAACACTTCACTCCCCTGCATGTGTGTGGTGAAATTTCGCATGGGAACATACTGGGCAAAGGTGTAGGGACAACCACAACTCACACCATAAACGACCCCTCATGAGGGAATATATTAGGGAGGCATATTTGTTGCTTCCGGGATTCGAACACGACCTTCCGCTATGATACCATGTTTAACAACCACTTTCTCTAAAAGCTCAAGCCGTTAAAGGATGTTGTATCAATGTATATCAATGGACTTAACACTCCAACACTCCCCCACACGTGTGCGGTGGAACTCGACACGGGAACATACTGGGCATGGGTGGAGGAACACTCAACTCACACCATAGATGGCCCCCATAGGAAAATTTATTCTGGTGGTATATTTGCTACTTTCAGGATTTGAACACTTTACGTTTCGCTTTGATACCATATTAAACAGCCACTTTCTCTAAAGGCTTGAGCCGTTAGAGGAGGGCATATTAATATATTTTAAGAGACTTTTAACACTCCAACACTCACGGGAACATACTGGGCAAAGGTGGAGGTAGAGAAAGTGGTTGTTTGACACATGTTTCGACAGCGAAAGGTATGAGATGGGTTAGGGATGCCCTAGAGGGAATGGGTTGTTTGATCGGAGTCACTTTCAGGGATTGTCACGAGGATTATGTAGAACTATTTCACCTGATGGAGAGGAGATGCCTTGAAAAGGAGACAATGCTGGCACAATATGGTTTCTAAATCTCCAATGGGCTCTAGGGAACTGAAAAGGTTGGCATGTTTAGTTAATTACGAGCCACATACGTCGTCTGTTGGATGGGGAGTGGGGAGAAAAGGAAAGGTATCCCAAAGAAGATTCTGTGTTGAAAAGTGAGGGGGCTGGGCTGCTCCCAGAAATGAGCCCAAGTTAGTGTTTTTGGCAGGTGTTTCAAACCTCAAGTTGCTGCAATACAAGAAACGAAACTCTGTTCATTGAATCAGAAATTAGTGTTGGAAATTTGGTCTGGTCAATCAAACGACTGGGTGTGGATGGACGCTGAGGGGTCGGCAGGTGGAACGCCAACCATTTGGGACTCTTCTATATGGTTTAAGGAAGATTGGTGGTCCAGGGGCCTGTTTCAGTTCTCTTGAGGAACATGCTGACTGGCTTCAGGTGGGCCTTTACAAATGTGCACGGTCCAAACTCTCCTACGTTGCGAGGTGGCTTGTGGATTGAGTTGGATGTGGCTGTAAACAAGTGGCAAGTGCCGTGGTGTGTAGGAGAGGACTTTAACACAGTCAGATTACCTTGCGAAAAATGAGCTGTATCTTCCAATGGGGAATGTAAAATTCACATGGTTGAATGGTCAGGCTACGCCTATTCAGTCCAAACTGGACCGCTTCCTCGTTTCAGTGGAATGGATTGATATGTTTCCTCTCTCGAACTGCCGAGGTCTACCAAAAACTGTTTCTGACCATTGCTCGATATTTCTCGAGGTTGAGGAGGAAGATTGGGGTTCCAGATCCTTTAGATTAGAGTTTGAGTGGCTGGAGGTTGAGGGTTTCCAAGAGTTGGTAAAAGCAGTGGTGGGATTCTTTCTTGGTGGAGGGTTACCCGGGTTTTGTTCTCTTTCAGAAAATGCGACTCTTGAAGGGGAAGCTTACGCGGTGGAAGAAGGAAGTTCATGAGAAAAGGGTAGAGGAGATAGGGGCTTTATTCTCTGAAATACATGCACTGGACATTGAGGGGTTGACACTATCTGATGAGGAGCTAGCTAGAAAGAAGAGGCTCTTAGATTGGAATACAAGTGCCGCTTAAGGGTAGTTGAGATAAAATGAAGATAGAGATCGAGGGCTATTTGGCTGAAGGGTGAAGGAGAAAGAAAATGTGGGAGAGGTTATAGTTGATTTCTACAAGAAGCCGCTATTGGGGGAGGGGGTCTTAAGACCCATGCTTGATAACCTTATGTTCTGCTCCCTGTCGACAGAGGTTGTGTCGTCTATTGAGGGCCATGTATCGGAGGAAGAAATCAAGTGGGCAGTTTGGGAGTTGGGTAAAGACTGCACCGGATATAAATGGTTTTCTGCTAGCATTTTTTCAACTGTTTTGCGATTCAGTAAAATCAGATGTAGAAGCCTTCATCCAGAATCCTTTGAGAGTGGTAGACTTGCGAAGGAATTCGGTGCCTCATTTATAGATTTGATCTTCAAGGAGGGAGCTGACAGTCTAAAGGATTTCAGACTGGGGATGATGACAGAGGTGTTTGGATGCAAAACATGCTCTTTTCCCTCCACTTACCTGGGGATCCCACTTTGTATCGGAAAACCTCCAATACACCTATGGGATTGGTTAATTGAAAGGTTCAAGAAGAAGCTATCTTTTTGGAAGCGCCTATATCTGTCTCTAGGTGGAAGGCACATCCTGATGTGTGCCGTCCGAAGGAAAATGGGGGAGCAGGGATTAGGAAGATGGCTGTTGTCAATAAAGCACTATTGGGCAAGTGGCTTTGGAGGTTTATAAAGGAAAACAAGTCTTTAGAAAGAAGTTATTGTGAGAAAATATGGGTCGAGGAGATAGGATGGTGGCCTAGAAAATCAACTTTGTATAAAGCCATAGGACTGTGGAAGGCAATAGTCGAGATGGAAGGAAGCTTTAGGGAAGGGATATCCTTCTCTGTGGGGGATGGGTAGTTTGTCAAATTTTGTGAAGATATTGGGCTGGGGAGTCCGCCTTTAAAGGAATCGTTCCCAGCTCTAGCTTTGGTTTCTTCAGATATGGATATTTCAGTGGCAAGTTACTTCGCTCATCTAGGCTCGTCTCAGGTGTGGACTCCACCGTGCAGAAGGCACTTAAAAGGAAGATGAAGAAGCTGAGCACCTCACGCTTTGGAGTGACTTTCGGGAATCAAACTTAGTTTGGAAAGGGATTCAATGTGTTGGACTCTAGACAAGTTGGGTTCTTTCTTAGTTAAACCCTTCTACTTGATGCTATCTGGATCCTACTTGGGACTCAAACCGGCACACTCTTCCTTTATTTGGTGTCCTGCCCAAAAGAAGGTCACGGCTTTTGTATGGCTGTCTTGTTGGAACAAGATCCTTACTATCGATAATCTCCACAAGTGAGGCCTTCAACTAGTCAACAGTTGTCCCTTAAGTTGGATGGACAACAAATTGGTTAATCACATTTATGCGTGGTTTGGGTCAATTTCCTGTCGTTGTGTGGAGTTCACTGGGTGAAGCCAATGTTCCTGCTCGACTTACTGAGGGTCTGGCACGGGGGTGGCGTTGGCAAGACCAGAAAACACGTTTAGCGGCTACTTTTGCTGCTGCTTTCGTGGGCAATATGGCAGGAAAGGAATAATAGGTGTTTTAACAACTTATCTAGAACTGCTTTGGTGGTGTTCTCCAAGGCAAAACTTCACATTATTGAGCGGGCAGCCTCTTTGCCCTCGTTGAAGGACTATACCTTGATTCATTCCTCTTGGAACGATCTGTAATTTGTCTTTTATATATATATATATATATATATATATATATATATATATATATATATATATATATATAATGGCCCGAGGCCTTGGGTGTATCCTATCTCTTGTGCTTCAATTCTCCTAGATATTGTGTATAGCTGCTCTACATTACTGTGTATTGCTGGCCTTTCGGCCTTGTGTTATAAATAAATCTCGTCATCTTTCCAAAAAGAAAAAAGAAAAATTGTTAAAGAGGATAACTTTTTTTTTTTTTTTGAAAGGCAATGGCAATTTTATTAAAAGAGCACAAAAGCTCAAAGAGGATAACACCTTAGCAGGAATTGTCATGATGTGACTTCTACTATAGCAACATTGGATTTTAATGACTAGCTTAATTATGTTTATCTGATACCAAGCAATGTATAACTTTTCCCCCTTTTTCGGCAGATATGTTGAGCCACTACCGATTGAGTCATCGACAAAATTTGAGTTCGAGAACCTGATTATAGGGCAGGCTATACCTTCAAACTTTATCCCGGCAATAGAGAAGGGGTTTAAGGAAGCAAGCAATTCGTGAGTAGTATCCTAGTTCCTTATGGAAGGCTGTGTACATGTTTATTTGTTTTGTATAGTGTTTTTGATGATCTATAATCTTCTATCAATGCCTGTTTAGGGGTTCGCTGATCGGGCATCCAGTTGAGAACATTCGTGTTGTTTTGACGGATGGTGCATCCCATGCCGTGGATTCCAGCGAACTTGCCTTTAAGTTAGCTGCAATTTATGCATTTAGACAGGTTGACTTCCTTTCTCTCAACTTTTGGTGATTTTTGCGGTAAATGCACACGAGCACAAATGTTGTATAAAAATGACCTGAGAATATGGATATCCTTGGATTGTCAGTTCATGCAAGTGGGCCCGGGGTTCAGCATTTCTGACCATTGGGCAATGGGTCTTAACATGGGTAGACCATGTCCCAGAAATACTTAATAGGACAATGCAATATCATATGTGAAGTTATGGTCTACAAAATAGGCAGTTAAAAAGAAAAAATACAGCAACCATTCAGTACTGCACAAAATAGGCAGTTAAAGAGAAATATACAGCAACCATTCAGTACTGCATGTTCAACTGAAAGGGGGGCCCAGATCTGTTGCTTGGATCTTCCATCCTTGGAGTGGTGTTCCTTTTTTTGTTTTTGGAGCATTGTCCAGTCATGGGGATACACAACATATCAACTATCTGGATTGAACTTTGGTACCCACTTGTACAGACTGAAGGGTAAGGATACTATGAATATCCTTGAATATCACATAATTCCCTTTCTAGAGATGGCTAATGCCTGTGAATTTGCGCATACATTTTTGTCCTGTATAGACAGTGATTACTTGGCACTCAAATTCTCACATTATCGGTCACTTTATGAAACAGTGCTATGCAGCAGCTAAGCCAGTCATACTGGAACCCACTATGGTGGTGGAATTGAAAGTACCAACGGAATTCCAGGGTACTGTTACTGGGGACATTAATAAGTGAGTGCTTTTAAATGTCTTTCTATTGTACTAGCATGTCATTGGGGGTTTTCTGATCAAATCGTGGAATTGAAACTTCTCAATGTTTTCCCGATTGCAGGAGAAAAGGGGTGATTGTCGGAAATGACCAGGATGGAGATGATTCTGTAATCACAGCTCATGTATGTACATGCCCTTTTCTATTAGTTTAATTGGACTGCTTTGATATTGCCTATAATTAGCTAGTTGTAGCAGTACACAACGAGGGCAAAGAGGCATCTTTATTCAGTCTGTTTTTCAGTCTGCTTTGGTATCTTATACTTAACAACACAGGGAAGTCACTATTATCAGAATATATTCTGACAAATTATTTTCAGAGCTCTTGTGCTGCTGTGTATGCAATGAAATACAATTGAATTGTCCACTGTTGTTCTGATTTTGCAAACTGGAGATTTTCCTTTGCTTCCATTTTTAATTGTATATTTTCCAGGGAATTAAAGCATTTTATTGGTTGGTGATCTCAGATTTTCTAGCATCCATAGAAACTTGGATGTTTCTTGCTTGTCTTATTACCCTAAAACATGACTGCAAATTATTTGGTACTAACTCAAATTCGACCATATTCAGTAAGGGCCCATTTAGACACACTTCCTCTGAAGGGATTTCTGAAAGAAGGGGGTTTCAAGCCTGCCTTTTCGATCAACTTGGTGTTTCAGCGGCTGTTGTGTCGAGCAGGAGAGGAGACGGGTTTGTAAAATGCATCGAAATGCACAACAACCATGGTTTGGATCAAAACAGCGTATCAGCCCCAAAAACCCCTTCGGAGGGTGCTTCCAAATGGGCCCTAAAAGAATTTGCAACCAAGAAGCAGGTCTGGACAACCGTGTGCTGTGAATGTCTAATTCAGTATACAGTTGTGGCCTCTTCTGTCTTTTAATGTTGCCCCCTATTATACTTCTTGATATTATGTACTTTGTTTCTGCATCTCACATAGTTCAGTAATATTCATTTTATTTAATTACACCTCTATGATTGAAATTTAGAGCTGGCAACACACTGTTGCATATGACAGCACACACCCCACTGTTTGTTACATGAGAGTGTGCTATAGGCTGTGTTTGGAAGTTACTATGCATTCAGCGCAATGACCATGGCTGAAAAGGCCATTGTGCCCAGTTCGGTTCTGCCGCATTCAGCTATGCTATTTCTAGCCAGTTCGACAAACTTAGCTCAATAGTGTAATGGGGTTCCCATGCATTCCAATCCAAACCATATTTCATTTGAAATTCAGCGCAGGCGAAATATAGGCAAATGGTAGTTCATCCGCCCTAAAGCAATGTCTGAATTGCTTGTCATGTTCCTATTTATCCAACTTCTGTTTGAGACTGTTCTCCTGCTTGAGACTGTTAAGCTAAATGTGGAAATTACAACATAGCCTGGAAGAGAAGACGACCTATACTGAATTATATCCAGTCAATGAGTGAAGTGCAGTCAAGAGGAGGTTTATTAATCTATTTATTTTTTTGAGTTTCAGGTCCCTTTGAATAACATGTTCGGATACTCGACATCCCTTCGCTCAATGACACAGGTGATGATTCTTTTAAACATGAACTATCTTTGTAGGTTACATGCATTTATTCACACATGCTCCATCAAGACGTGGTTGCGTCACTTGATGCATGTATGCACATGTAACAGTGTAGCATGTCCATCTATGCACATACACATGGATGGAAGGTACTTTAGAACACTCTTTATGTTGGGTTTTGTTGATTGATTTTAGCCCTTGTATGTGCAGGGAAAAGGTGAATTTACGATGGAATACAAAGAGCATCTGCCGGTTCCCCAGGATGTACAGATGCAACTGGTGAACACATACAAGGCCAGCAAGGGAACGGAATAGCCGGCTTTCTGGCAAGCGTGCATTACATTTCCTTTTTTTTTTTTTTTCCATTTAGACTCTTGTAGCATGTTGCCCACATGTAACATTTTTGTAAGTTTCTAGTACAAAATGAGCAAGGTGAATATTTATAGATATATCTTATCTAAGCAGAGAAGTGCTATGGCCATGAATAGAAATCAATCATCAATGATTCAACGATCCAGTAAATTTTGAGAAGCTGAAATAATGTAATGTAGTTTTTTGTCATCAGTCATCTGCAAGTATAAAATATTAAAGTCTAAAACAGTTCCTGGGTGTATTTTTTGTTTTTGTTTTTGTTTTTTAAATATATATATTTTTTGTACTTGTATTTTAATTGAATGTGGCTGAGCATCTGTTACCCATTATTATTTTGAAATTGAAATGTCATTATGATCTCTACACTGCTCTACCGACCTAGCCTTCGAGCTTTTGTTTTCTTCGGCTCCCATTTTTACTTCATTTTCTCCCGTGCACAAGGCAAAATCGCTATTCTGGTTGCGTATTGAGCGGAGAAGTTTTGATAAGCCTCTACATTGAGGTGGGTGATCAGACTTATGTATCCGGCCAAGCGTATGGGGCATCTCGCCCGTGCATTGAGGTGGGTGATCCCCCAAAAAATCAGGCCCCGAAACCACCAGAGGTTCAGGAACGAAAAAAGGCCAACGGTTTGAACATGCAGATCTTCCATGTGGGGCTTGGATGCTGGTACGAACGTGCCAGATTGCTGCTACGTGTTGCTATGCATGGTAGGTTTGTGGGCTTGTGAAAAGGTCATGCAGGCCTTTGAGAAGGCCAAGGATGCTTTACTAACGATCAGCAGGCCTTTGTGGGTTTGTGAAAGGTCGTGATTTAGTTTTCTTCTATCCTCGCCGTCCATTTAGCCAGCTCATATTAGGGCATGATCGAAAAATGCAGCAGATCCAAATCTCAGGTGGACCACGCCACAGGAAGCAGTGGTTATTTACCATTAAACACTTCTTATGGGCTGCAAAGGTTTTGGATCAAGCTGATGTTTGTGTGTTCTCTTTATCTGGGTCTTTGTGACCTGAACAACAAATAAACATTCTGGTTGCCCCCAAGAAGTTTTTAATGGTGGGTGTTCAGTCACCACTGTTTCCTGCAGTGTGGTCCACGTGAGATTTGGATCTGCAGCATTTTTGGGCTCATGCCATAAAATGAGCTGGTGAAACAGATGTGCCACGTGTTCTAAGAGAAATAAAAAATACAAAATCACAGTGGGCCCCACGGTTCCACCGCTGGCCCCACAGTCAGGTTCCGCCAGCTAGAGCTGTACACGAACCGAGTTAGCTTTGTCAACTCGCTTGACTCAACTCGAAAAAGCTTGATTCGACTTGGTTTGAAACTGAGTTGGAGCCAAGTCGAGCTGATTTTTGTAGCTTGAAATTCAGCTTGTCGGAGCTTGAATCGACTTAGATCAAACCTCAACTCAAATCGAACTCAGATCGAACTAGTTCGGTGACTTGGTTATTTTGATATTGATGTTGCTCACCAAGTGTTTGATGAAATCACTACATGAAGTGTTGGCTGGTGGCGAGGAAGGTATGAATACGAACAAATACCCTTGTATCTTGATTTTGGTGTTGCCTACTGAGTGTTTGATGAAATACTATAAACAAATACCCTTGTATCTTAATTTTGATGTTGCCTACTAAGTGTTTGGTGAAATATGGGTAAATTATTGCTGTTGTTTTATATATTATGAGAAATTGAAGGTGCATGCGTTTAAGAAAATGCCGCACATGCTCGATCTTAGCTTAAACTAGGCTTGAACTGGCTTGAGCTGCTGGCTGAACTGAGCCAAGCTGGCCAGTCAGGCTCGAGGACTGTCGAGTTTAAGTTAGAGTAAGCTAGTGGTCGAGCTGAGTTGAGCTGTGCCAAGCTCGACCCGGTTAGACTCGTGTACAGCTCTACCGCCAGCCTGGGCTGTTCATTTAGTGGGTCCCATGTGCATGATATTTGATGAAGTTCCCTCGCAATCCGGCCAGGCTGATGGGCGATTAGAGGAAGCCTAACCCTGACCTGGTGATTAAACGGGCAACGTGCTCAAATTTTTGGGCTGTGCCGATCCCCCGGTCCTAGTATTCCTAGTATTAACAGTCCAAAGTGGGCTAGCCTTGTTGTCAAGCCCCAGCATGGCCCGAAAGTTTGACGGGCCGGCCCAGCCCATTGGCAGCCCTAGTTGGCATCATCTAACAAAAGGTGCGGCTTTAGTATGATAAGAAATGCGAAGTGGGGCCCACTGCATAGATATTTACAGTTGATGATTAGGCCTATTATCTGCCTGATATTGGCCGTGGTTTTTTTTTTTTTTTTTTTTTACATCTTGTTGATTGATGGCCAGGATCGCCCAGTTAGGTTGATTCCATCATCATCACATGCCAGGAGTCCGATGGAATGATTGAGCTGCCTGTATTAGTGATGAAGTTGACTTTCTAAAGTGCTAACTGAATGGGCCCAGGAGTTTGAATGTAGTGCAAGGTGGGCCCCACCCCTATCCCATCCTTGATAGATAGAACTCGGTGACTTGAGGCTTGATGGCGTCATCTGCAAGCAGATACTGGCCTATCCGTGGAGTCATGTTGAGTATCTGAGAATGCCAACCATGAATTGATCACTCAGTTTCTTTTGAAAAGAAGCTTTCTCAATTCAAAGAAAGGAGTCTCGGATTCCTCATTTAAAACCAAAAAAAAAAAAGAAAAAAAAAAGCACCAACTCCTGTATTATATGCTTTAGATTACGACGGAGGACCAAATATAGGTGTGTTTGGATGCACTATTCAATTGAATTGCAACAATTTATCTAAAAAACAGAAAAGAGACGAGAGGGAAAAAAAAAAAGAAGGAAAAGAATATTACAGATCCCACAGCTGGCTAATTGATTCTACAGTCAATTAATTTTCTAAATTCTAGATTTTATCTCCATGTAGAAAGTCATTATTAATGTAGAGCTAATAAAAATGCTAATTTTGAATGATAGCAATAGCTAGTAGACAATGTATAATGACCATTTTGGCGACATGAGTAAAAGTCTCGAGGTAATCCAACCCTCTCTTCTGAGTAGACTCCTTGGCTATCCTTTGGCTATGAGACGATCCTTGTAATGGTCAAGAAAGCCATTAGAATTATGCTTGATTTTTGTAAACCCATTTTACATCCGATACGTTTTCTGGGTAGGTCTCTTAATTAATATCAATTGATTATTGTATTTGAGATTGCAGTTTAGTTTATATAAATTGTGATCTCAAATACGTAATTATGATCAATAAAATGTGATGAACTCATTTTTAAGTGGCATCAAACACACCTTTAGGATTTGGTAGAGACACAATCTTGCCCGTAGCTATTGGAAGTATTCGAAATCTGAATTACATGCAAGTCCGCAGATAGGAGTCTCTGCAATTCTTCTGGCCCTGTTTTTGAGTTCGGCCTTCATGATTCGTAGAGGGCAGTGTTTGATGCTGACGTGTTCTAGCTCAGTGCACGAGTCTAGGATGTTGCAAAGAACTTCACAAGATATTGTAGCATTGTTGAGGTTGAGAAACTTGAGTTTTGGCATGAATTTCCCAATTGAAGAGTGGATGGCCTAAATTGAGGTCCACCAGGTTTGGACAAGATTGGCCCATTTCTTTGATCACTGATGCGGAGATAGTGGAGAAGAACTTCACGTTGATGAGTTTCAGGTGCTTGCAAGTGCGAATTAGATTGAACAGAGCAGCTGGCGATATTTGACAACAATTTGGAAGGGAGATTGATTCAATTGATGGGCATTTAGCTTGCAATTGGATCCAACATGATGCATGTTATTGAATTGAAGTTGTGGGGATTTGAGTTTAACCCCCTTTGATGGAGTTGATGACCCAAAGAAATCGCACGTTCCTTGTGATAGATTTCGTGAGATGAAAGTAGAAGCAATCTCGACTGCTATCAACAGCAGAATTACTTTCTTTCAAAGAGTGATTTGATTATGATAATGGTGCATCTATATTTAACTTTAAAAAAATAATTATCAAAACACTAATTCATCTATATTCTAAAACTTGATCCCACAAACTGCAACAGGAGAGCATACACGAGCACTTAGACATCATTTTTAATTTACCCAGACCATCAATATCATGTATCAATCAAAATCCATGTGGTGGTAAAGGGAGAGAGAGAGAGAGAGAGAGAGAGAGAGAGAGAGAGAGAGAGAGAGAGAGAGAGAGAGAGAGAGAGAGAGAGAGAGAGAGAGAGAGAGAGAAGGATGGATGATCCTGCCTTCTCTCTCTCTCTCTCTCTCTCTCTCTCTCTCTCTCTCTCTGTTACCATTACTGTGTTCTTCTCTTAACAATGTCTTTCTAGGCCCCTTCTAGTTCTAAATCACTACAATTTTCTCACTCTATATGGAGCTAATTGTCGCAATTCAATTGGTTCGTGCATCTAAATGCTGCCTTAGGGCTGCTCGTTTGCCACTTAAATTTGAATTCATCTCATTTTAGTTAAGGATAATTGAAAGCACCTCCACTCTATGAAAATTTTAAACATGTCCTCTCTATTGAGGAGAATTTTGAATACCTCTCCTCTGTTTTAGATTATGACACATGCCTCCTTTTGTTTTATAAGAATCTTAAACACCTCTCTGTCTTCAAAGATCTGCGGTAGATTCCCCCATATAAGTAAACATCGCTATTATCATTTAGCAATTGATCATTTTATCCCCAACTCATATGCAACTAGCTGTAGGCATGTCGGTCACCGTAGGAATTGAATGTCATTTGATTGTTTTAGCACATCACTCCACCATGAAAAAGGGGTACCCAAGAGATCAAGCTAATCCAGCCATCAGCTGGCCCACATCATGAATCTTGTGGTCTTTGTGTTTGATTGGATTAACCTGCTTTTGGACTTCCAATTTTTGCAGACCAACCCTTTTATATAGGTTGGATGTCATTTATACATAATGGTGGGCCCCATTATATAATTGAATTGTGTTTACATTTGTTGTAAAAATTATTCCTCTTGATTAATATCAATTACATACTAGAGATGGTAGTTTATATAAATTTTTGGTAATGTTTTAATCCCCATAAAAATAAAATGATCTCTACTATATAATTACGACTAAGTAAAATTAGAAGAACTCATTTGTAAGTCGCATCAAACACACCCTCTCAGTATTTGATAGATACACGATCTTGGCAGTAGCTATTGTCAAGTACTTGAACTCTGAAGAACATGCAATACATATCTAAAGATACCAAAGCTCATGACTGTGGAAGTCTTCTACGAGGATCAGGTTGATGGGATCTTCGTATGCATGCAGGGATCCGTATGGATGGGTATCGAAGTCCGACATATATTACACGGGTGTACTTGAACTCTTCAATTCTTCTGGCCTTGTTTATGAGCTCATCATCCATGATCAGTCGAGGATGGCAGCATCGGATGCTAACGTATTCTAGCTCAGTACTAGAGTCTATGATGCTAAAAAGAACTTCACGATATATAGTGGCACTGTTGAGGTTGAGCCACTTGAGTTTCGGCATGAATTTTCTGATTCCTGACGACATTTCTTCCGTAACTCGTAGATGGCCCAAATTGAGGCCTACTAGGCTTGGACAAGATTGACCCATTTCTTGTATCACTGATGCGGATGCAGCAGAGCAGAACTTAACGTCGATGAACTTCAGGTGCTTGCAAGTGCGGATCAGATTGAGAAGAGCAGCTGGTGAGATTTGACCACAATCTCGAAGGGAGATTGACTCAATTGATGGACATCTAGCATTCAATTGGATCCAACATGACGCATGTTAATGAATTGAAATTGTAGGAGTTTTAATTACCCCATTTGACAGAATTTAATTAAGACCCAAAGGATCGCACAGATCATTGTGATAGACTGCATTTCTTGCACAAGTAGAAAGAATCTCTACTGTTATATCAATGGCAGAATTACATTGGTTGAACAAACAATATCAGGACCACCAAATTCACCCCAGAAGAGGGGAGTGCCATGATCTTGATGATGGTGTAGTCATATTTAACTTAGCGCCCGTTTGGATTGTAAGTTGCTTAAGATAAGTTGCTTATGCCACAAGTAACTTATTTTAGTTAGTTATTTATTTATTTATTAAGAAGATAAGTATATTTGTGTAAAGTATCTAAGTTTCACATTATTAACACCTGGTTTCCTCAAGCACAGTATAAACTCTGGCTGTGAAAATTTGGGATGTTATAAGTAGAGACCATACATTTGTACGGGTAAAGAGGGTGCCTAACACTTTCCCTGTTTATAACCGAGGTTTCTTACCTGGAATGCCGGATCGTAGACTAGGAGTCAACTTAAGGAAAGAGGGTCTTCGGATTTCTCTAGCCTTGCATATATTCTATAGGTTCTAGCCAACTACGGGATTTTGAGATTAAGTGACTAGTGGCGACTCCAAACTTATAATCAAAATCACACCCCCCACACAATAAAAAATCAAAACAGATCACCTAAAGTGTGGGCACCGATCTCTTAGGGTTCACAGTTTGGTAAACAACATACTTATCAGCTTCTCCTCTCTTTCGTCTCTCTTATGCCTCTCCTCAACAGCATAGGAGAAGAAGAAAAGCTATAAAAAAAAAGCTGAAGTGATTAACTACTTTTGAGTAAAAAAATTACTTATAACTCGATATAAACCAAACTTATATGAAATAAGTTACTTATCTACTGCTTTAAGTAGAAAAAGTAACTTATTTGGTGGTATCCAAATAGGCCCTGAGAGGCTATTTAGATGCAAACGAAGTTGTGTCCAACACGAAAATGTCTTAGCCTGTTTATCATTGTTTTTAACAGTTTATGCATGAGAATTGAGGAGAAATAAGGACAAGGTGTCCCAAAAATAACTGATTAGCAATGGTAACATGTTTCTCGAGTAAGGTGGAAGAAAAATAACAGAAGCTTATCCTTAATTCGGTCACTTGTAAACATAGTGTTCAGTGCTCATGTATCAAATATGCCAAATGTGCAGCCTTTCCTATTCAACGGTCCTCTCGTGCCACATGTGACACTTTTTTTTTTTTTTTGATCACACGCGCACACACCATCACATGTGACACCTCATTATATGCTTTCGCGCGTTGTTTCGTTGAGGGTAAAAATGATAAAATTAAAGGGTACTTCATAGGGGTAGGAATGTCCCAACAAGCATTAACAGCTCTTCACTTTTCCATAGTGTGTGGATACTGTGTCGTAACTTTCATTGGTTCATGCCGTCATAGATGCCATTGGCAGACTAAACATTGATTTTCTCTCTCTCTCTCTCTCTCTCTCTCTCACACACACACACACACATATATATATTAACAGACGCATTTGACACACACCGTAGCGGAATTTCACCACCTATAGGCACTCGAACCCAGACTTCATGTTGAAACTCCTGAGAGTCCGCCACGGAGGCAAGGATGAGGACCTAAATCTATCTCCCAAATAGATTATGAACACAACACAACTTTTAATGTGTGAAAATTTTATAGCCCTACCATGATTTATGTGTTAAATCTACATGTGCCATCAAGTTTTCCAGATCATTTTAGAGCATGAGCCAAATAATGGGGTACATATAAAGCTTAATTGGACCACAACATAAAAAAACAAGAATTGAACTACTACTGAAGAAACCTTCTTAGGATCCACTATGAGGTTTATTTGCTATCTTAATCAAAGCCTTTTGTAGTCCTTTTTTTGAAAATTTTTATTATTATTTTTTTATTTTTTTAATGATGGACATTCAATTCCCACTGTTCCTTGTAGTGTGGCCCATTTGAGCCTTGGATTGCTTCATTTTTAATCTCTTTCCCTAAAATGACATGGAAACAATGATGGACAGTGCGGATTTGACATATACATGTTGAGGCCACCGAAGTTTTACATGTCAACACTTTTGATTCTCCTCTCCTGAGAATATGCTGCACTACATAGCAAGCAATGAATTTCTTAACATGTTAAATTTTGGCGGCCTCATGATGTATTTCTTTGATTCACACTGTTTATAAATTTTTTGAAATCATTGTAGGATATGACCCTAAAAAGAAGGTAGAACCAAAACACTAAGTGAATCACATCATAGGAAGCAGTAGGAATTGGACACCTACAACTGAGAGCTTCTTGGGGCCAAACAATACTCTAATCAAGTTTATATTTGTGTTTTCCCTTTATCCAGGTCTGTGTGACCTTATGAACAAGTTACATGGTAAATAAGCATCATAGTTGACCTTAGAAAGGTTTCAATGATAGTTCGTTAAATTCTCATTACTTGCTATAGTGTGTACTCCACTTTGAGCCATGTATGTACCTCATTCTTTTTGGTCTCATACTCTAGAATTATTTGGAAAAATTAATGGATAGTACGAATATAACACATAAATCATAGGGGAGCTCAAGAAAGTTTCACATGTTAAAAGTTGTGTTGTGTAGTATGAATTGACGCAATTTATTTAGAGAGAGTCTGCGTGTTTTGTGAGCCAGTGTGGCAATGACATCGGCAATAAGAAGCGACAGCACATGAATTTCCTGTCTCTGGTCAAATTCAAAATCCCCTTCTTTTGGAACGTATGCAGAAAGAAGTGAAAAGTAGGATGTTATTTCAGCCAAATAAATAAATAATCCATTTTCTATAAATAAACATTATTAGACTTAAATTCTCTAACTCATGGACTGAAATGGGACTGGGTCACACCATGATTCAGGCTAGGCCTCTGTTCAAACACAACCAAACCAGCTATCTCAGCAGCTTTTGGCGTTAGTTGGGTGTTTTAAATTCATCACAGGCTTCGATGATCATTAAGAAGGCCATGAGACCCACAGGCAGAGATGGTTGGGATGATCATCCAAATTATTGGATTCTGATAGTCCTAAAGTAATGCTACAAGGGCATCCAAATCTATGATTTTTTCTGATCATTCCACCCTCTCTGCATCCCAGCCCAAAGTTTCGAGCATTTGGTATATCATGAATCAATCAAAGAATCCAAACCTGTCAGTGATCATCTGGACCATAGTGTCGTCAGCAATCGGGCGGACACAAATGGACTTGACTCCGCCTCCAACATGCCTTATCATGTATTCAGACTCCTTGAACAGCCTATCTTGATAATCGGGTTTTTCGGTTTCTTCCGTTTCTTTGATGCGGTTATCTACGAATCTTTCCTGATGATACAATTGGATACAATCCCAGCACTCTGGATAATGGACCACACGACGCCACGAATGGCACACACTTGCAACCGATATCAGCGATTCAAAGTCTAGTTTGGAGAATATTTGTATTAGGATTTCTTCGAAGAGCAAAGCCCAACATTCATTGTAACCCAGATTATCCATGGCCCACCATGCTTACTTGCGCTTGCTCTCATTGCTTCTTCCCTTTTATAAAGGGTAATGGCTTCATTAACAAGCGAATCTTCGGTATTATCTTTTGATATTGGTTACATGAATTGATTACTATTGTTTGGATTATTTTTTTCTATGAACCAGATCGTTTATGTGAACAGCCTCACTTGGGATGGGGATGTTTTAAAAAAAAAGGATTTAACATGAAAACTACTTGATTATATAAAGTTCATGATTACCCTTCTATTTCCAATAAAATATTCAAATTATAAAGGATTGAGATGAGCATGTTAACGGTTTGGATCAATGGATGTGAACCCGGATTGAACGGCTAAAATTGCGAAGCATGATAGTGGAATGCACCGACATGTATTTTAACTTTTTTGGTTTCGTAGTAAATGAAGCTCAGCGCATCTGGACTTTGGGATAATGCGACGCACACGTGCTTCCAAATGCGTGCAAACGAGGGATATGCTTAGATTGGAACGGTATACGGTTTCATTCTCACGATACACACGAGGAAAATGGGCCTTGTGATTGGAACTCTTGTTACTGTGGGCACCGTGTTGGTAGGCTATATCCAAAAGAAAAGATAGGATTGGACTTCCGGTATCAATCCGGTTTTTGAACGTGGACTGTTGATTTGTTAACCTTTTTTATGGTCTATTTACGGACCACACATTGAGAATTTAGAATTGTTCTGCCCAGGAAATTTTTGAGCTTGGCTCACCTGTTAGGATGGATATGCCATCATTCTCGATGGGGCCCAACAAGAAATGGTTTGGATCGTCGAACCATCTTCTCTGTCTATGTTGAATAGGGATACCAGTAATATTCCTCCTCAAGGTGTTTGTTTTTTCATTTCCTAGTATAATTTAGAATAAATGAGTTATGATTATTTATTTACCTATTTACAGCAGCAGCCCTAAGATTGACAGGGAGCAGGTTTGCAAAGCTTCTCACTTTCTAAATTACATTTGTACAAATTTTGATAGGTAAAAGTTGTAAGGTCCACTATGATGTATGCATCTTATCCACGCCATCTATTTGTTCAGTCAGCTCATTTTAGGCCATAAGCCAAAAAATGAGGGAGATTTGAAGCTCGAGTGGACCACAGCATAGAAAATTTCTTATCAGCCACAAAATCAATTTTAATTTAAGGAGTCCACGGCATTACTCGAGCTTCCAATCTGCCTCAACGTTGGACTTGTACAATAAAATTAGATGATAAAATAATTAGATGGTAAAATGGATAGACAGTGTGGATCACACTCACGCACTACTTTGGGACCCACGGATTTTAACGGTGCCCCATCCGTTGTAGATTTCATGAACCTCAACACTTTAGCACATCACTTAGGTCTAATTAGGTATATACTTCTCTCTCATACAAACACCATTCATAAGTCATTATTAGCATTTTACTTACATTTTTACATATCTAATTCAAAAGACAAACACCCTACAAGCACATTTTTTATTTGAGGAAACATGGAAAGCATTTGTACAGACAGGCCATGGGACACAATTTTTGTGGATCTTTGAATGTAGGGCCACCATGATGTATTTTTCTTACATCCATCTGTTTTAAAAGCTCATTTTAGTACATGATCCAAAAAATGAAGCTGATCCAAATCTCAAGTAAACCACGTGGAAATAGTAGTGATTGAATACCCGATAATAAAAATTTATTGGGGGCCACCGGAATGTTTATTTGCCATCCCAATATCACCATGCCCTCCACCTACCTTCTGAGCTCCTATGCTAGATCCAGGTAATCTGTACAGCAGGTGATGTGCATGGCTGCACAAAATATGTATACGGTGGGCCCATTGCCATATTCCCTTGTGGGACACGGATTAGGTGTTCCCAACATCACCCTCAGCAGAGGTGCACTGATGTGTTGGGTGCTGTGGGCCCATCGTTTGTGTATTTGTTTTATATCCACCTTGTCCATTCATTTTCCCTATTTCAGGGCATGAACCTAAAAATGAAGCATATCACAAGCTCAAGTAGATCACACCACATAGAGCAATCGGAATAATATTAACAACCATTGCCATTCATGTTTATTTGTCACCCAACTTGTTAATAAGGTCCCATAGACTTGATGAAAAGAAAGCAGTACTATTAGCTTGATCCAAGCTTTTGCAGTTCCCTAAGAACGAGCCTACGATATCTCCCAAACATAACATTTAGGTAACTACAATTTTCTCACTCTATGTGGAGTTACTTGTGGCAATTCAATTGGTTTTTGCATCCGAATGAGCCACTTAAAAATGAATTATCTCATTTTATCTAGGGTTAATTATAAACCTTCTCTACTCTATTTTATGAAAATTTTAAACGTGTCCCCTTTATTCTACGAGAATTTTAAATACTTCTGCTCTGTTTTAGATTTTAACATATAACTCATTTTGTTTGATGAGAGTTTTAAATACCTCTTCCCTGTTTTGGATTGTATACTTTCCCACTGTTTTAAGGATCACTTGTAGGTTCCCCCACATAAGGAGACATCGCTATTATCATTTAGCTATTACCCCCTTTTATCCCTATCTCATATGTGCAACTAGCTGTAGAAAGGTCGGCCTCTGTTGGGAGTGCATGTCGTCTGATCGGTTCAGCACATTACTCCAGCATGAAAAAGGGTACTCCAGAGATTAAACTAATCCAACCATCAGTTGGACCACCATATGTATTTGGAGGTCTTTAGGTATTTATACATTTTTATGGTAGAGCAACCCTTTTATGTGGTTTGGATGCTATTTATATATAATGGTAGGCATCACACACATACAAAACATGTTGGGAGAGGAGATCGATCTCCTTTCAACCACACATTGACTAATATCAATCAAAAGAAAATGAGGAAAAAATATGCAAACCACGGTACAAAGAATTATATAGTTTCTTTCGATACGTTCACGGATTTACATTGATCCACTATACTCAAAGGCAAAAAATGAAATAGTAAACTCTCAACATAATAATGACTCTCTACCTCATGAAAAAAGTATATATTACCTGAAATAAAATAGGGTTTGCATAAAATTTTATATGAAATTATGAAATTGTCCTTGAGCCATGGGTTATACCCTTGATTCCCCAAGCAAGGGGGTGTTGCCCCTCTACAGTTCCTAATACGGTCAATGCAAAGCTTGAGTAGCGATAGTGATGGCTAGGTAAATAGTATACCTCTGATGATCGTTCAGGCTTCACACATCCTAATAATCTCCCATTTAAAAACTAATCATTGACAATCTCACTTAACATGATACATCTATAAAAGCCCACGCCTACTTAAGAGTACTTCATGTGAACCTCTTCCTAGCTTTCAAGCTTGAAGACTAATAGTAACTGAACAAGAGGCATGGCTAACGGTGTAAAGGTTGGGATGGATGGTAGTGGCAGAGTCTCTGTCCTACTTCATCGACTCTAAGCAACTTTTTCGATGACCCGTCCTTAAAAAGAAAGAATGTGAAAAAAAATATGATAGTACGATTGAAACTTTTGATAAGTTAGCTAACAAACAAAAAACTAAATATTATTATGAAAATTGGGGTGACATGCACAATTAGTAATGTAAGAGGCTTAACATCATAACTCTGTGTGGAGTTTGTAAAAAAAAATATAGACTTAGGGATTGTTTGTTTTCTTATTTATAATCGAAAATAAAAGTAAATAAATAATCATTATTTTTCATGATAAATACACCGCAGCCGCCCATACACATTAAGCTTTGATTTGACTTGACACTAAAATTAAGAAAAAAATTCAAAATTTTGCAGGGCCCACCATATATATGTATCTGATCCAAGCCATCCATTCATTTTAACGACCCATTTTAGGGCATAAAATGAAAATCAAGACAAATCCAAAGTGCAAGTGTACCACAACACAAGAAACACGGGAATTAAACACACATCGTTGAAAACTTCTTGTGGGCCATAGGAGTTTTGTATGCAGCTGATATTTGTGTTTTTGCTTCATTCGTGTCTATGTGATCATATGAACAGGTTGGATCTCAAATACAAATCAGTGTGGGACCCAAGGATGGCTTCACATTTCAACTATATATGTCAATATTCCCTTGTTTGTTGCGTTGTGGTCCAATTGAGCTTATAATCCAGCTATTTTTTATTTTTTTTGGCACAAGCACTAAAATGATTTCATAAAATAGATAGACGAGCATGGATAAATCACATACATCATGGTGAGATCCAAAAATTTCACTCATTCATTCCCACCCTTCTTATAAAAACGTAAATTTCAAAAATCCTAGGTATATTTCCATCTTCCAAACAATAGAAATACGTTATAATTATCTATTTATCACTATTTACATTGGTAAATAGGAAAACAAAGAGGCCCTTAAGGGTTATGTGAGTAGAGAGGCCACTCTACCATGATTTCGTCAAGGTGGGACAAAATAACGGTCCAGAGAATCACGTTGATGGCTCAATGGGGCTGATCCCCTGATCTTGACCTACACAATCAGAAGGACCCCACAAAATGGATCTGGGCCCCACCTACCGCAACAGATGGCGGTTCAGCGATTCGAGATGGTGGCCAGTACGTAACAGCGATTCGGCAAGACGGTTCTTGGATTTTGCCGGATTTAAGATGGAGATCGTTGGAAAAATACGAAAATGCCGGATTCTGGCATAGAGAGTGCGTCCAACAGTCACGAGCTCTAGATTGGAGGCTCTGATACCATAATAAAAACTAGATAAATAGGGAAAACAGGACTCGGATAATTTTCTTGTGCATTTTCATTCTGAATATCCATAAATTTATACAAGAAGAATTGTCCCAAAAGGAAATTTACAACTAATTTCTAACTAATCAACTCTGACAAAATGATAAGAAATATAAGGAAAATAACAATTACCTTAATACATAAGGGAAAATATCATTTTCCCAATAATAACGTATCTCTATTACGTAATATTTAAGATTAAATAAAATGTGGATGGACTCATTTTTACATGTAATATATTTCTAAATTATTCTACTGGGAAAAAGTTAATGGGATCTTAGATTGCGTGACCGTACAATTCTGGGCGGTGGAACTCTGCAAATCGGAAGAGGGGAGTACACGAACTCTGCAATGCTGTTGGCCCTGTTACGGAGCTCGTAGTTCATGATCAGTTGACGGCACCATCTGAGGCTAACGTGTTCTAGCTCATTGCACGAGTCTAGGATATTACACACAACTCGAGAAGATATAGTGGCATTGTTGAGGTTGAACCACTTGAGTTTCCGCATGAATTTCCCCATCTCTGTTGCCATTTCTTCTGTCACTTGTAGACGGCCCAAATTGAGGCCCACCAGGTTTGGACAAGATTGCCCCATTTCTTTGATCATTGATGCGGAGACGGCGGAGCAGAACGTGAGATCGATCAGTTTCAGGTGATTGCAAGTGCGGATTAGATAGAGGAGAGAAGCTGGCGAGATTCGAACACAATCCCGAAGGGAGATTGACTCAATTGATGGGCATCTAGCATGCAATTCGATCCAACATGATGCATGTTAATGAGTTGAAATTGTAGGGCTTTGTGTTAAACCCCTTTGATGGAGTTGATGACCCAAACACCATTCTTTGTAATAGATTTCACTTATATCCAAGACAAAAGTAGAAATTAACTGCTATCAACGGTGGAATTACATTGGTTCAAAAAACAAAATTAGGATCACTAAATTCACGCCAAAAGAGCAAAGTGATTTATCATAATAATTGTGCATCCATATTTAACTTAGATGCTATTTGGATGCAAGCAAATTTGTTTCCAACAAAGATTCTTTGACATAGCAAGAAGCCGTTGGTTACCTTGTATTTGAGGAGATTTTGCCTCAAAATTGAGCATTTGGTGCCCATTTATTTAGAGGTAAATGAAATTAGGAGTATTTGAAATACATAATTTTGGTGTGCTATGAAATCACACCTTTTTGCTATGATTCATATGTAAATATATGGCACCCTGATGATACTCCAAAACAATCTAATTATCAGTTATAACAATAAAATTACATCAATAGAATGATCTAGGCAATCTAAACATTAGCCATATAAATGGATGGTTCAAAAACACTAGCTAGTCACTTGTGTGATCCTTACACTTATGGCCTACCTAAGCTTTGGATTTTTATGATTTTTGATCAAAATATGTATCTCAATGGGCTTGTTTTAATCATCCTATCAATTTGAGATATTAAAGATGATATGCTTAACCAAATTTAAGGCTTTAGAAATATAATAAAGAATTTTCAATACATTCAAAACACAAGCTCTCAAATAGAAGATTTGGATTCATATGCATTCTACTTGTAAGCTGTCAAATTCAATTGATGATTCAGAATCACCTTGACTCGATTATAATTGTGATTTGAATTCCAATGCACTTCAAATACAAGCTCCCAAACAAGCCCTAAGCCTAAGCGTAATGTTCAGTGCACGTGCATCAAATGTGCCTAATATACAACCCTTTATGTCAATCCCCTGGTTGTGTTAGATATGCCACCTTATTATATACTGCAGTATTAATGTGCACATGTACCATAAGAACCGTATATGCCCCATGCTATCTTAAGTTTTCCATGTGTGCCACACTGCACCTTTACTTCCCGCTCTAGGGTCCAGTTGATGACAACATGGCAAAGACAGTTTGTGCCAGACAGAACTTAAGAGCCCCAATGTTCTGTTTCAGGTTCTGACAATCTCTATTGGAAAAGATACCATGATTCGGCAGCTTAACTTGGATAGTCTTGCCCCCTTCGTTGTCTACGCTGAGCACTGGCCACACTACTAGGGTGATCCAGTTCGTTGATAACGCAGGGCACTACATGGCCCTAAAGTCATGGTTATCCAACAATGGCATGAGTGGCCTTGAAGTAGATTAGTTTCTAAGTATGGGCCATTGACATGGTAGGCCTTGATCAACAGCCCACATCACCCTTTCTATCAATGTGATTGACAGCTGCCCTACTGGATTCCTGCCTGAGATTTCTATTATGCTAAATAGATTAGCCAGATTACTCATCCTTTTCTTTTCTTTTTTCTTTTGTAAATAAACATTATTGAGGCTGATTATCTGACTCATGGATTGGATTTGGACTGGTTCGCACCATGATTCAGGTTTGGTTAGGCCTCAGTTCATCTGGGCCAACCCTGTTTGAAACCAAGCCAGCTATCTCAACAGCTATGGTGTTGGTTCAGTGTTTTAGATATGATTTTTTCAGCATAGGCTGCAATTGTCATGCAGAATGAATGGCCCACAAGCGGAGATGCTTGGGATGATCATGCAAATTGTGGGCTGGAAGGGCAACCTTAACCGTTGATTGATTGTGTTAAACTTTCCTTTTTCAACGGTCCCCATTGCACCATATGCATTGCTCAAATCATCTATGAACAGTTCTGATCATTCCACCATCTCTGCATCCCGGGCTTACAGTGGGAAGCATTTGGCACCATGAATCAATCAAAGAATCCAAACCTGTCAGCGATCATCTGGACCGTTGTGTCATCAGCAATTGGGTGGACACAAATCGACTTGGCTCTGTCTCCAACATGCCTTATCATGTATTCAGACTCCCTGAACAGCCTGTATCGATCAACGGGCATTATCGTTTCTTTGATGTTGTTGTCTAGGAATTTTTCACGATTGAATAAGTGGACACAATCCCAGCACTCTGGATAATGGGCCACACAGCGCCACGAATGGCATACGCTTGCGACCGTTATCAGCGAATCAGAGTCTAGCTTTGAGAAGATTTCGATCAGGACTTCTTCAATCACCGATCCCCAACATACATTTCGGTTCCGGTTATCCATCGCCCACTATGCCTTCTTGCGTGGAATTTATTTGCTTCTTTCCTTTTATTGAGGGTCACGTCTTCATCACTAAGCTGGGTTTGTCATTATCGATTGAAATTTGTTACAATACATTCTGACATAATAGAATATGATGCATCATGAATTATTATTAGGATTTGGATTTCTTTGAATGAATCAGACCGTTCATATGATAGTGTTCACTTTGGATGAGAATGTCCTACAAACGAAAATTTAGAATTTAGCAAGAAAACCATTTGATAATTTAATGGTCGTAATTACCGTTTATATTGATTGTAAAAGAATAAAAAGTATAATGGATTGATATAATTTGATTTCCAACAATATCAAACTGATACTATCATGTAAACGGTTTAGATCATTCGATGTAAACCCAGATTGAAGGGTTAAAATTCTGATGCATTGTAGTGCGATGCATCGGCATGTATTATAACATCTGTTTTCACCCAAAGCGATGAATCCTATGGGACTTTGGATTATGCGCCGCACACGTGCGTCCAAATGCGTGCGCACGAGGATATGCTTGGGTGGGAAGGAATGATAACATGCAGGTGACTGCATAAACGTTGTATGCAGCTTCCTCCTTAGGATACACAGGAGGAAATTGGGCCTTGTGATCTGAACCGTTGTTCTTATGGGACACCATGTGGGTAGGCTATATACAAAAGAGAAGAGGATTGGACTTCCGGTATCAATCTGGTAAGTGCCCAGCATGGAAAAGGTTGCAGCAGTGGTCTGGTCATTTGAACGTGGACCATTGATTTGTTTATCTTCAACATGGTCCAGCCACAAATTGAGAATTTAGAATAGTTCGACCTAGGAGATTTTGGAGGTATGATCCACCTGTTAGGATAGATATACCACCATTGACGATCGGCCCAAGTAGAAATGATCAACCAGCCACTCTTGTCTATTCTGGATAGGAACTGCTATAATCCTTCGTTCCAATCGCCTAGCAGATGTTTATTTTTTGGAAACATACAAAGATTGACCCAAACCAAACCATGTTCATGACATCCAAAAATGTGTATATATATGGTGGGCCCAATGCTGATGGGAGACACCTAGGAATACAGAAAATCTCCCCATCAGAGGATTTCGACCATTTGCTTGATTACTCTGTCATTCTTTCCACCATTAGATGTGAACGATTGGCTGTAAAAGTACCAATTGGATTGCTACTAATCTGATAGAGTAGATATTCGAGCATGGATGGCATGAATGATTAAATATTTCTTTTCTCTTCTTTTTTTCTTGAATTAATTAATTAATTATTTATTTATTTTTTATTATTTTTAAATTTGGGCAAACCTGGGTGTGGGTTCTCGATGTGGCCAAACCCAGTTTTGAATGCACTTTTGCAGAGCCTATCTAATCCCTGGCTAAGTAAAATAGAGAGGATTAGTTGGTGTTGCCAAAACCACCACATGGATGGTGTGGTGATGTGTTGGTCACTGCAGGGCCCTCCATGATATATGTGCTTTATGTCCATGCCATCCATCAGTTTTGCCTGTTTATTTTAAGGCACGAAACCATTCTATAATTAGAGCCAAGTCTCCTCTATTGTCGGGAGCATCAAGATTCCGAGTGCGGCTGAGGACTAGAGGGGTTTAGGCCCAGATTCTGCTTCTAAAGTCAATTGGTGCAGCCAGATTTCAAAGGAGTAGGGCCTTCTTGTGGTACATGCTGCGAAATTCTGAGTGGACCCAGGATTGGATGGGTTTGGCCTTAGAAGTTTCTAATGGTGGGTGTTCAATCATTACTGTTTCTTGTGGTGTGGCCCACCTGAGATTTGGATCTCCCTCAATTTTGGGCTTATGCCTTAAAATGAGCTGAAAAAAGGATGGACCTATGGATAAAACACATACATCAAGGTAAGGCCAACAGAGCTTTTCCAGCTCTGACGTACTGGAGGGGTCACTACCGAATCCGAGTTCCAGGAATGGGACTTGAAATTCGACATGGGCCCAGAAATTTCACTAATTTGTTAGGCTTTTGAGGCCAAGTCTATTGGAAGTTTTTATTTTGTATGGTCCAGGCATTGGTAGAAAACAAAATTGGGGCGAGCAATGGGCCTGTGACTCTGGTAAACCCGTGGACCAGCTGGGCTGTTTCTGACTCAGGCTCGGGTGTAATTACTAGACTGTGCTTCAGTTTCAGCACGAAAACAAGGCCTGTTATAGTAAATGAGTCCTATGGCTGACTCATTCCCGTTTCAAACTGTTTCTAGGATGCGTGCATGTATTAACGAAAGGTTTCAAAGCCTAATTCTCACAAATGTTACTAGCTAACTGGCCTGACATAAGAGCCCTTAACTAGAGAACGCCTAGTATGAAGATCCATTGGCCCAAAGATAGGACCCTTAACTAATGAGGTTGGCCATAGACACGAACAAAATAGACCGTTACAATAACATGACCACTGGCCTATATTAGACGTGACACAGTTCCTGATTGGAGCAGCCCAAAACTCTTGAGAGAGTACATGCTAACAGTGAACACAGCTCATGAACAGCAGAGATCTTGCACGGCGTGGTCCATAGACATGTCCTGTCAATCACCTTGTCAATCTCTGGCGCAAATTGCGTTGGAAGTGTTCATTTAGATTAGCATCACTTAGAAGAAAGGCTAATCTTTCAGTGATCCAGACAGTTCATCTGTTAGGACACTCTGAATGGTTGGAATGGCAAATAATTACTGTGGCATTGGATGAATATATATATAACCACCCAATATGGCCTCCTAGTTGTAGATAAGATGAAAATACCACCAATTGTTCAATGAGAAAGAGTTCACTAATCAGATAATTGAGATGGGCTTCATTCAACTCATGCTCGCATCGCACACATGTAACAGATCAGGGCCATTCATCAGCTACCAAACATCAGCTGGTTCATTCATCAAGTAGGCCGCATTTGCCTACTGAATATAGATTATTGGTCATTTTTGCAAACTGCTCATTTTACTCCTACATTTGTGAGAATGCTAGCTAAGGAATGTCGTGGAGCAGGTCCCATCTTTCCAAATTTACCCTTAGAATCAGGACCATGCTAGTCTGAATTTTGACAAAATTACTAAAACTCAAATGGGCTGCAAAGTAGAATTCCACCAGTACTAAAATATACATCACTCTTGAAGGCTCAAACCCATCCTTTCCTAATGAAGGAATCCCACTGAATAATAGAACTTGCTGTCAGATTATAAAAGTACTGAAAACAATGTTACTATCATAATATTTTACATCAATTTTTGTTTTTTTTTTTTTTACAGTTTGGAGAGAGAGAGAGAGAGAGAGAGAGAGAGAGAGAGAGAGAGAGAGAGAGAGAGAGAGAGAGAGAGAGAGAGAGAGAGAGAGAGAGAGAGATGTTTACTAATTCTACAAGCTAACAAAATGGTTTATAAGAGTCTTAAAAGAAAAACCAAGATAGATTCTCAAAACAGTTATATTTATTAAAAGAATAATAAAAGAGTTTGCAAAATTAAATCCAATTTTGTTTTTATTTGGATTGAGGAAAGTATATGAATTGAATAAAAAGAAAAATATTCTATAATTAATAATATGATTAACCATGAATGGATCATTCTAATTAGATTGGTGGATTGTATAAATTATTCACTGGCATTTTTTTATTTTATTTTGAAGGATCTGTCTGCTAGGACAACCACAGTCCGAAAGATACAGAGATTTGGAAAAATTAGATGAAGCGCATTTTTCATAATTGGATCTGGACTTATTCAACGGATACATTCTCACCATCACTTTCTTTTACACAAACAGAGAACTGAAACGAGGTGCATCATTTTCTTTTACACAAACAGAGAACTGAAACGAGGTGCATCACTTTCTTTTACACAAACAGAGAACTGAACTCTGAAAAAGATATAATGCAAGTAAAGGAGATCAAAGTTGCAACAGGATGGTGGCTTCAGAGTTCAGAATCTGTTAACAATGTTCTACAACTCTTCCAATCCAAACCCAGACAAGCTGAAGATGCGAAGGTTCCTATCGGTTTTCTAAATGGAGACTTAAAGGTTAGTGCATGAGAAGAAGTTTTTAATGTCAGGTGTTCGATCACCACTGTTTCCTGTGGTGTGGTCTGCCTGAGATTTGGATGTGATGCATTTTTGGATTCATACCGGCCAAATGGATGGACCGTGTGTATATAAGACAAATACGTCACGCTGGGAAAAGTCCGGGATCCACCAAAATCCACCAAAGTCGCGTCCATTCTCATTCTCCCCAACCCAAATAGAAAAATATTATGGAAGTTCCAAGCTTTACAAACTCCATACAATCTACATGAATTGGGGTGCCTCCTACCACCAATCTCAGCTAGAATATGCCACCTGATTGCTCTCTCCTGAAAAGCCCTCAACAGCCAACTTGGAGTCACTTTCAACTTAGATATTAGACAGTTGGGGCTGGTCTTGAACAATTCTAGTTGGTGAATAAGTTAGGTTCATTCATTAATTAGGTGGGTCGCAATTGTACTAGGAAAATAAACAGCTAAGAGGAAAATTCATCAAAATAGTAGCCTATATTAAACGTATGAGTGCAGCCCGCATGACAAGTGGACCAACCTCGCTGCTTGACACGGCATATTTGGGTTAAACCCCACCTGGAACATAGCTACGTGTTCAAGGATTTTTTGCTTTGGTGTTTTCTTTATTTCTATTGGTGTTTGCATTAGTTCTCTATTTATGTTGGTAGCTTAGTTGTTAATCTAAATTTTAAGTAGTTAAGATGGAATGGAGGGTTTGCTATTGACTAGAGTTACGAGGAGGAAGAAGAGCTTTTTGGTATGTTATTTACTCTCTCAAATAAGTGTGTGCAAGACAGTCTAATACCTCTAGTAATTATTTTTCAGCATGGCCAGTTCTCTGGAAAAATTACTTTAAACACAATTCGCTTTGATCTTACCGTCGTTGGTGCTGTTGTTTCTATTTTCTGTGGGTTACATTGACTAGGAATTCAAAATTTTCTTAGAGAAAAAACAAAAGGAAAACAAAAAGAAAAAAACCGAGGTGAGAAAATTTTTAGAGAGAATTGTCTGAGAAAATAAATATCTTTTAAACCTGTTTGGGTGGAAAATACATTCCAAAAGTGACATTTTTCCTTGATTGGGAGTTCATTTATTGGTGGAAAATATTTTCCAAGAATGTTTTCAAAAAGAAAAGTCTTGGGCCTCGGTAAGTTTTTTTTTTCCCCCCAAATGTTTTCTTGAAAAATAACTTTCAAAGAAGATGTCAATCTCTTCTTTTATTAGCTCTCCAATTGACCCTTTTGGAGCTTGGAAATTAAAAGAAGAAAAACTAACTAGGCAAAAGTAAAACCTGCAATTCATCATTCAGGACCATCTTCATAGAAGAGAGTTGGTTCACTATATTGCTGACCTCATTCATGTGCTCCGCCACAGAATCACCATCTTTGAACTTGAGATTCACAAGTCGTCTTATCAGAAAAATTTTATTACCGACTGTCTTCCTCTCATACAGCCCTTGTAGTTTCAGTTATATGCTAGCAGTTGAGGCTTTCGTAGACACATGGTGAAATACAGAATCATCCAGTCATTGTCTAATAAATACCATCGCCTTCCGGTCCAACTTCTTTCAATCTTTATCACACATATCCTACGATTTTGCTGATATGCCTAAACTTGGAGAGTATACATCCTTGCAATAAAGCAAATCCTCCATCTTAGCCTTCCATATGGTCTAGTTAGAACCATTGAGGCTGATCATCCTTGATGAGCCACCTTCCATAATTCCAAACTGATCCTACCTGTTCAATGAACTTAGCGATCTGATACCACTTTGTTGGGAGCCTTGCACAAAACCTTAGGATCTAGCCTCCCGAACAAATTAGAATTATGGGATAATAATAGCAATGAAATAAATCAAAGCATAAACTACACACCACACAAGAGATTTTTACGTGGAAAACCCTCAAATAGGTAAAAACCATAAGACCTCGTCCAGATCAATAATCCACTATGAAGTAGAATGTTACAACCTTTTTCACTCACGCAGGAGCGGATAAACCGTAAGAGAATAAAAGAAAAACTGAGAGATCTAACCAATTATGAGGACGTAGGAGCGCTGAGATATAGATTGCACCGTAAATCACCTCCACAAGCGTAACCTCCCTTCTACAAGCTTCCTCTCTCTATTTCTCTCTCTCTCTCACCTTTGATATCCCTCCCTCTTATGCTTTTTCTCACACTTCTCATACCCTAGAAAAAATCTTAAGAATCCCTTTTTATAGTTTTAAGAAACTCCCTTCTGCATCCTAATTGCGAAAGGACTTACGACACGAAATCCGCGCAAAATCGCAGAATGAATCTGCGTAGGTTCGACCGATCGTGAACCTCCTACGACCGGTCAAGTACCTCCTACGACTGGTCGTGGACCACCAACGACCGGTCAAACACCCCAAAAAAAAAACCATCCGACTCGCTGGACTTTGAGTCGTGTCACGACTCGAACCTACGACTGGTCGAGCACCAGCCTACGAATGGTCATACAGGGCTCACGACCGGTCGACGACGGGTCAAAAAAAACCCATCAAGTGGATCTACAGTGATGTTTGTAAAAAATCCACCCCGATCATTTGTTTTATTAGATCATGTTAGAAAATGTGCATGAAAATAAGAGAGATCCAAAGCTCAAGTAGGCTGCACCACAAGAAACGGTGAGGATTGAAAGTCCACTGTTAAAACCTTCGTGGACCCATAAAAGGTTTGGATAAGGCTAGTATCTTTGTTTTTCAGTTCATCCCAATTGGAAAGAACTTATGAATGGTATGGATGTATGTAAACATCACGGTGGAACCCACCTAGCTTCCCGTCTACGGAAGTTCCTGCAAAGGCTTCTGTAGGTAATTCGCAATCATTTCTGACAAGTATCTTAACTAGGGTGTCAACAGCCAGGTTATGGCCGAGCCAAGCTCTGTCCAGGCTAGGCTTCCATTTTTCAATCCAAGCCCAAATTCAACCTAAGCCCGGCCCAGAGTTTTTGTAGAGGGGGAGAGAGAGAGAGATATCACCACTTTAACGGCCATTTCTCTGTTTCTTCTACAATCATTGTTTGCTTGTTGTTACTACAGTGACGGCAAGGGTGCATAGGTACGATGGCATGGGAGTAACTAGGTTGGCCGGATGGAAGAGAGAAGTAAGAAAAAGAAGAATAGAAGAGTCCACGGTGAAGAGAAATGGCCAAGCAGGGCACGTAAATAGAGTTTTTATATTTACCTTCCAACAGGTAAACAATTTTGTCGGAAAAAGGTTTCCCTACTTTTAAATATTTGAAAATTTTGGAAACCCTAGACCAAAGAGAGAGGTTGGGCTAAGCTGACTGGCCTTTGGGCATAAAGCCCAAGTCCGGCCTGATTTTAAGCCTGAACATAGCCATCCGGCTCAATACTTTAGCCCAAGCCCTGCCCCAGCCCATTGGCACCCCTAATCTTATTCCAACGAAGTTTGCCAGAATACATCCTGTCGACTATATAAGTAGTGACTTTGACGTGGCACACCTAAGCTTTGAAAGGCCTGCGTTATGATATGTACCTTCGCCACTGTAGTTCTCATCAGATGAATGGTTTTGATGGTATATACAAAACATGATGAATACTATAGTTGTATATGATGCAGGATTTTAATATCTAGGTACGAAATAGCTGAGCGCACCTCACAGTTCAGATTCCACAACACATGAAGGCGCGCGGCCCCACAGATCTCGAACGCACGGTAGCTTAACGTGCATTCAAACGCATGGGTACAAAACCCGCTGAAAAATGAACGGTTGGATAAAAGACACTTAAGATCCAAACTTACAACAACTAGGCTAATCCGATCTTGAAAGATTTTACGTCACTCTAATCCACATCATCTCCGAGCATGCCAACGGTCCAGGTCAGTAATCGATGGGCCAAATATCTTATAAATCGCTGGTGGCAGCACTCCGCCCTCTAGCATGGCTTCGTCTCCTCTCCCTCCTCTCTCATTCCTCTTCTTTCTCCTCCTCTCTCAAAACCCCATCCCTTCCCATGCAAATCTCCAGAAAACGAAATCTCTCCTTTTGGAATCCCAAGACCTCTTCAAACAGCAGCAACCGCAATCCTCAGAAACTCCCACCACCTTCTTCCAAGTAACAAAACCCCTCTCCCTCCCAAAATCCGACCCATGCTCTTCTCTCATCCTCCAACACTCCTTCGCTTTTACCTACACAAAACCCCCTGTAACAGCCCCTTACAATCCTCCTTCCAACTGCCCTTCCAACTCCTTCTCCAAGATCATCCTCGTCTGGTCTGCTTCCTGCAAGGGTCGGCAGTTCGACCGGATATTCGGCATATGGCTCAGTGGTGTTGAGCTCCTACGCTCCTGCACCGCTGAGCCCCGCGCCAGTGGCATTGTGTGGACGGTTGAGAAGGACATCACCAGCTACTCTTCCCTCCTCAAACAACCCCAAACACTCGCAGTCTATCTCGGAAACCTTGTCGACAGTACCTACACTGGAGTCTACCATGTCAATGTGACGTTCCATTTCTACCCGGAAGAAGAAACTATACCAAACCGGGAGATTTCGGGACTTGGGTTTGATTCCCCAGCTGATTTGATACTGCCCATCTCAAGGAATCTACCATTGAATGATGGGCTGTGGTTCTTGATAGAGAATTCGATGGATGTTCAGGTGAAGGAATTCGAGATCCCCACGAATGCATACCGCGCCATTTTGGAGGTGTTTGTTTCGTTCCATTCCAGCGATGAGTTCTGGTATGGGAATCCACCAAACGAATATATAAAAGTGAATAATCTGACTGGGGTGGCCGGCAATGGTCCCTTTAGGGAGGTGGTCATTACTTTGGATGGCGAGGTAGTTGGGGCAGTATGGCCTTTTACAGTGATCTACACAGGCGGTATCAATCCCCTTCTTTGGCGTCCTATTACGGGCATTGGATCCTTTGATCTCCCAACTTACAATATTGAGATTACCCCATTCTTAGGGAAGATTTTGGATGGGAAGAAACATAAATTCGGGTTCAGCGTGACAGACGGTTTGAGCTATTGGTATGTAGATGCCAATTTGCAGCTTTGGTTGGACAACAACAGTGTGAAAACAGAGGGTGAGCTGATCAAACACAAAGCAGAGCCATTCACACCTTCTCTGGTTTCGAACTTCAAGGGTCTAAATGGGTTGTTCTTGATGACAGCAAGTCGGTCTATATCTTCCACTGGATGGGTCAAATCATCCCGTGGGAAGATCACGACGCATTCGTTCCATGGGTTTGATTACAAAAATTCAATTGAGTTCGGAGACAACGGAAATCTGCAGGTTGTGAATCAGACCATTGACACCACTTATGGCGTGTATGCCATACAGCGACCTCAGGATGCATACTTGAAGCAAGTGCTTCGGAGGTTTCCTCTTTATCTGTATTCAGGCATTGTTGATCAAGGCAATGGCAGCTACGCTTCGCTTGCGGACGTCTCATTGGGATTCTTTGAGGATCAGTTTCTGGGGGCGGGGCCGGACTCCTCATTCAGCTCTCTCTCGAACAAGCAGGATGGGAAGGCTTATACACTTGTGGAAGGGAATTTGGTGGTTGGTGCATTGGGAAGTACACAGCAAGTATACAAATATGAGAGCAGTGAAGGTTGCTATTTCAGGAATGTGAGTAGCAGTGATTATACCATTCTTCATGATGAATCGAGAGAGCTTTGTAGCGAGGGGTTGCAGTCACGCTCTGTGTTTAGATCCAAACTAAGGCAACCTTTTTCAGCCAGGCGGGTTTCTCTTGCATAGCTCCCGATTTGCATGATCAAGAGAAGAGATTTAGATTCATTGACTTGGGATGATTGTTTCTTGGTAAGCATCTCCTCACTGGATTGTGGTGTGTTGTGGTATGGTGTGATCAAATATTCATGTAAGTGCAAATCATGGAATTGATTGCAGAACATAAGTTATACTATATATGTACAGTACAAATTCATATATAAGGAAAAACAGTCAGTGGATGTAAGCTGAGTGTTAGTTGGTGTCTTTGGGTGGTGTAATTAGGTGTAAGTAGGTGCCAGTGGGTGTAATTAACTATCAGTGGGTAGTTTATATGGATGTAATTAGCTGTCGTGGGTGGTGCTAGTGGTTGTAATTGGGTGTCAGTGATGTAAATGGATGTTAATCATTTGTACATGGACCTACTGTGCATTTGAGATTTGTAGGCCCAACCATGATGTTTATGTGGAATCCAAACTATGCCATCTGGGTCTCTCCGCCATCTTAGGTCAACATTCCAAAATCCAGCCTCATCCATGGCACAAATGAGCCACACCAAAGGGAACAATGAAAACATTCAATCATGATTGATTTGTAAACCTTATGAATGCTGTATTATGTAATATGTACATGGATTGAACCCTCTCCTCCACCAATGTGCATCTATTCATCTCAATTTCTCCATTCCCATTTAAAACTCTCCAAAAACTAATTCTGGTTTTCACCCAAGTTGAATTTCCTTTCATGATTGCGTCAATGGATCTTTCCTGATTTCTTTGAGGGCTTGTTTTTCCATGCGTCAAATGGCTATGATGAATACGATTATTTGGAAGCAGAGTTGTGATTTTGAGAACTAGGAGACTGCAATTTAAGCATGTATCATTTGTTAATGAGCTTAGTAGTGCATCGAAACACAACCTTGGGATTTAGTAAAAACATAATCTTGCTAAATAAAATCACCCAAGCTTTTGGAAGCATGATATGAATTACAAGCAATCCATATCTAAGGATACCAAAGATAATGTCTGTTGTAATATTCCCCTTGGAAAAGTTCGGCGCATGTGTGACACAGGGAAGGACGTGAGGTCGAGCACCGTCTTCCTCAAGATGATAAATATTCCGAATCTGCGGAACTTCTCTGGACTCCTCACAGAGACTTCTCGAATCCACGAGGAAAGAAAGTAGAAAATAAGAATAATTTCTAATAAATTCGAAATTGATTAATGAATTCATAAAAACGAGTTCACAACCCTTTAAATAAGGGAATCAAGAAATAAGAAAGAAATCAGACTCAAACCACAACTAAAACTCCTAGAATTCGCAACTTACTATAAATACTAAACTTATTATTTATAGACGGTCGTGATGTCTACTAGTGCGCAAGGTTTTCGGCCAAAAATAGTAAGTGTCCTATTTGGCTTCACCAAACCATTCTCCTAATTATCCTAAGCACTTTTCATGTTGGACACAACTCCTAAAGCCCAATGGATGAAGAGTTATACTCAAACTAAAACTTACTATTTATAGTAAAAATAAAATTAAAACGAGGAAACGACCGTCGATCAGGGGGTTTCTCACAAATTTGGGCTGCACAACCCGGCATAGTAGGGTTGGTTGGCTAAAGTAGCTCGTTCTACCCCAAATTCATATATTTACGTCATATAACTCATTCCGGATTGTGAGATACGCCAGATCTAAGGTCCGATGGTCCGGATCACTTCTGTCACCGACCGTGCCTTTTCTGATCCATCTTGGCCTTGAAATTATCCACGACCTGCTCTACATCAGTCCCCTCCACTTGAAAAGAACTCGTCCTCGAGTTCTCCTCCTGCGCTAGTTCATGATAATCAGTCAGGTCCGCAACGTTGAAAGTCCGTGAGATTGCCATGTCATCTGAAAGATCAACAACATAAGCATTGTTATTGATCTTTCGGATGATCGGTACTGGTCCAATCTTTTTATTTTTCAGCTTGTTGTACGTCCCAGTCGAAAATCTTTCTTTTCGCAGATGGACCATTACCTAGTCGCCCACCTCGAACACCTTTTGTCGACGATGCTTGTCCTCTTGTTCCTTGTACTTTTCGTTCGAGGCATGTAGCTTAGTCTGCACCTCCGCATGAATACCTATGATCCTGTCTGCCATATGTTCTGCTGCAATACTCATGCCTGGGAGCTTGGGCAGATGGACTAAGTTTAGTATGTGGCGAGGTACTCGTCCGTAAATAACCTGGAATGGGGATTTTCCTGTCGAGCGGTTCACCATGTTATTGAATGCAAACTTCGCTTGAGACAAGGCCAAATCCCACTGCTTCGGTTTCTCTCCTGAAATACATCGAAGGAGGTTTCTCAAAGTGCGATTCACAACCTCAGTTTGACCGTCAGTCTGTGGGTGGTAGGCGCTGCTGAACTGAAGTCGTGTATCGAATCGAGTCCACAAAGTTCGCCAAAAGTGGCTTATGAACTTCGTGTCACGGTCAGAAGTAATAGTCTTGGGAACCCCGTGTAGCCGCACACTTTCTCTGAAGAATAGATTCGCCACGTGTGTTGCATCGAGAGTTTTCTTGTATGCCATCTTGGAGAAATGATCTACTACCACGAACACCGAATCCATGTCACGTTGTGTTTGTGGGAGACCAAGCATGAAGTCCATAGATAAATCCTCCCAAGGGCCATCAGGCACGGACAAAGGGGTATAGAGGCCCGTATTATGAGATTGTCCCTTGGAGGTTTGACAAATATAATAACGTTGGACTGCCCTTCCCACATTACGTACTAACTCCGGCCAGTAATACCGTTCTTCCACAAGAGCTCACGTCTTGTCTCGCCCAAGGTGTCCACTGAGGCCACCTCTATGTAGCTCTTAGATTATCTACTCCCTTAGCGAACTGTTCGGGATGCACAATCGATTTTCCTTGAAAAGGAACCCGTCTTGCATATGTAAGTCGCCGGAGTGACCTTCTTGGCATCTAACCCATGCGTCCCTGAAATCAACGTCATCGGCATATATGTCTTTGAGGCACTCGAACCCGACGACTTCATTTCTCATAGTTACTAACAAATTTGCACGGCGACTCAACGCATCGGCTACCTTGTTCTGTTGTCCTGACTTATGTTTTAGCACGAACGTGAATTCCTTTAAAAACGAGATCCATCTAGCATGCATACGGTTAATGTTAGTTTGACTATTAATGAATTTGAGAGCTTGGTGGTTCGTGTAAAGTATGAATTCCCTTTGAATCAAATAATGTCACCAATGTCGCAGTGCCTGGACCACCGCGTATAACTCGATCACGTATGTAGACCACTTCTTGCATGCATCGCTAAGTTTCTCACTGTAGAAGGCTACCGGCTTACCTTCTTGAGACAAAACTCTCCCAATTCTGATATATGAGGCATCACATTCGACTTCAAACAGTTTGTCAAAGTTGGAGAGTACAAGAACCGGTGTCATAGATAATCTGCGCTTGATTTCTGCAAAGCTCTTGTCGGCTTCGTCAGTCCACTGAAACTGCCCTTTCTTCATGCAATCTGTGATTGGTGACACAATAGTATTGAAATTTCTCACGAACCGACGATAGAATGTCGCCAGTCCATGAAAACTTCGCACTTCGTGAATATTTGTGGGAACTAGCCATTCTTTGATTGCCTTCACCTTTTTCTCATCCACTCGAATGCCCGTGGACGTTACGACAAAACTCAGAAATAATAGGCTATTAGTCATGAAGTTGCACTTCGTTAAATTGAGATACAGTTTATTTTCAGTAAGCACCTGAAGGACCTTCTTGAGGTGTTCCATATGGGTAGTTTCGTCTTGACTGTATATCAAAATATCATCGAAATAAACCTCAATGAATCGTTCAATGAAAGGTTTCAGAACTTGGTTCATCAATCTCATGAACATGCTAGGTGCATTCGAAAGACCGAAGGGCATGACCATCCATTCATACAATCCTTCCTTGGTCTTAAAGGTCATTTTCCACTCATCACCCGGTCGTATTCGAATCTGATGATAGCCACTCCTTAGATCCAATTTAAAAAATATTTTGGTACCCTCTAACATATTCAGCATCTCGTCCAATCAGGGTATAGGAAACCTATATTTTATGGTGATTTTGTTGATGGCTCGGCTGTCGACACACATGTGCCAACTCTCATCTTTCTTTAGAGTTAACAGAGTTGGTATAGCACATGGACTCATGCTTTCTCGAATAAGACTCTTACGGATCAACTCTTTCACTTGCCCTTGAAGAATCTCGCACTCATTCGGACTCATTTGATAATGAAACCGATTGGCTAGACTGGACCCAGGGATAAAGTCGATATGGTGTTGGATATCTCGCATGGGAGGTAACTCATCGGGAAGGTCATCGGGCCAGATTTCTTTGAATTCATGTAGCAAGGGCTTTAGTCTTTTAGGGATGATGGTAAGCTCAAGTTCTTTCCCTTTTACAATTAATGCATAAGCCTGTCCTGTTTCTTTGGATTCTTCCACGAAGTCCTATATGGTTAAGAGAAAATGACCTTCCACTTTAGAAGTTTCAGATGGTCCCTCTGGATCCATAGGGGCCAATATGGTCTTCCGGTCATCCTTTACGAAGATATATATGTTATCTCTCCCTTTATGAGTGGCATCACGGTTAGATTGCCAGAGTCGATCGAGTAGTATGTGACATGCTTCCATGTCAACCACATCACATACTACTTCATCCTTATAATGTTTACCAATTGAAAAGGATATGGTGCACCGTTCAGTTACCTTTGTTTCACTGACCTTCTTGATCCAACCGATTGTATATGGAAAGGGATGACGCTCTGTTTTCAATTGTAATTTCTCCACCATGACCTTGGAGACGATATTCTCACTGCTGCCACTATCAATAATCACGTCACAAACCTTTCGATTCACCGTACACCTAGTGCAAAAGATGTTATGCCTCTGTGGATGCACTTCTTTTTTTAGCGCATATAATAACCGCCTCACGATGAGTGACTCACCGCGATCTTGCTGAACCTAACTTGATTCATCTACCTCATCCTCGGTGGTATGCTCCTGCTCTTCATCATCTAGATCTCCATCGACATTATCAGCATTACCATCATTGATGGTGAGGTTCGCCACCTTTCGCTGGGGACAAGTATTTGATAGGTGGCCCGGTTGGCCACAACGATAACAGTTGTCAGGCCGGGGTCGAGCGTAAGGGTTCAGGATTCTACTTGGACCAACAGCAGTCGATACGCCCCTTTGGGGTCTAGCTGTCCGCTTCCCTGATCTCGGCTCTCAGACGTAGGAGGTTGAGTGCGTGCTCCTACGGGTTCCTTCCCCTTAGACTGTGGAGCTCCCTGGGGTGGACTCGCCGTAGTGATCCTTGCGATAGAATAGGGCCGTGTGGTAGAACGTTCAAGTTGTGCTTCTGCCCGAGTAGCCAAATTGATCGCATCATTCATCTTCTATACGGGCTGCATCTGGACCTGATCCTGGATCGCCATACACAGTCCACCGTTGAATCAGGCGACTTGCTGCGATTCAGTCTCTACTAAATCGTTACGCACCACCAGGCGGTAAAATTCTCATGCGTATTCTCTCACCGACCGACTACCCTGTCGACAATTTTGGTATTGTTGGAATAATACCTTATCGTAATCACTAGGGAGGAATCAGACACGTAATAGCTGCTTCATCCGCTGCCATGTGCGGATTGGTGCTTTCATCTGTCTAGTTCGTGCGAGTTGCGGTTGTTCCCACCAAGCTGAAGCTCCTCCTTTCAACTTGTAGGCCACAAGCTTGACCTTCTTTGCTTCAGGGATATCCATATAGTCAAAAAATTGCTCAACTTCAGAAAGCCAATCGAGGAAATCCTCAATGTGTAGCTGGCCATTGAAGTTAGGAATATCAACCCGCATCTTAAATTTTCGATCTGTCCGATCTACTCAATCGCCGCCTTGTCTGGGGTGTTGAAAGATTATGTCGTCGATTTTCTCCTCACTAAAGCTCCCTTCCTCAGGAATGACCCATGGATGCATTGCTGGTACTATCCCGCGATCCGGGCGATTGGAGTTTCAACAATCGGCGGTGGAAGATTACCACCAGGAACACGGAGTTGCCCTAGGGTTTTCGCCAAGAGATTCGCTATACGGTCCATAGAAGCCTTCAGCCCTTGCATGGCTTGTCGATTCTCTTGTATGGTTGCTTCGAAAACTGCCGCCGTTAAAAGTAAATTCCCTGGAGCGCCGCCCATGGGATTGTTGCCCGACCCGTCGTTAGAAGCCATCGATCTGAGGAGAAACCTCGCTCTGATACCAAACTAACGCAGGGAAGGACGTGAGGTCGAGCACCGTCTTCCTCAAGATGTAAATATTCCGAATCCACGGAACTTCTCTGGAATCCTCACAGAGACTTCTCGAATCCACGAGGAAAAAAAGTAGAAAATAAGAATAATTTCTAATAAATTCGAAATTGATCAGTGAATTCATAAAATCGAGTTCACAACCCTTTAAATAAGGGAATCAAGCAATAACAAAGAAATCAGACTCAAACCACAACTAAAACTCCTAGAATTCGCAACTTACTATAAATAGTAAACTTACTATTTATAGACGGTCGTGATGCCTACTAGTGCGCAAGGTTTTCAGCCAAAAATAGTAAGTGTCCTATTTGGCTTCACCAAACCATTCTCTTAATTATCCTAAGCACTTTTCATGTTGGATACAACTCCTAAAGCCCAACGGATGAAGAGTTATACTCAAACTAAAACTTACTATTTATAGTAAAAACAAAATTAAAACGAGGAAACGACCGTCGATCAGGGGGTTTCTCGCAAATTCAGGCTGCGCAACCTGACGTAGCGGGGTTGGTTAGCTAAAGTAGCTCGTTCTACCCCAAATTCATATATTTTACGTCAGATAACTCATTCCGGATTGTGAGATACGCCCGATCTAAGGTCCGATGGTCCGGATCACTTCTGTCGCCGACCGTGCCTTTTCTGATCCATCTTGGCCATGAAATTGTCTGCGACCCGCTCTACATCAATGTGTAATTGCTGTCACAAGGGGCTGTCTATAGTGTGAGTTGTGAGTGTCCCTCCACCTACGTGTGAGTTGTTAGTGTCGCCAAGTATGTTCCCCTGCGGAGTTGCGAGAGAATGCCGAAGTCCCTTGATATACATTGATACCCGTCTTCTAATGGCTCGAGCTTTTAGAAAATTTGGTTGTTTGACACTCTACTAATCCACTGCTCAGAGCGCTTGAACTCTGTAATTCTGCTGGCCCTGCTCCTGAGCTCGTCCTTCATGATCAGTCCACCACACCATTGAACGCTAACGCAGTCCAGCTCAGTGCACAAGTCTAGGATGCTACAGAGAACTTCACAAGATATAGAGGCACTGTTGAGGTTGAGCCACTTGAGTTTTGGCTTGAATATCCGGATCGCTGTGGCCATTTCTTCTGTCAGTAGTAGTCGGCCCAAATTGAGGCCCACCAGCCTTGGACAAGATCGACCCATTTCTTCTATCACTGATGCAGAGGTAGCAGAACAGTACTTAACATCAATGAGTTTCGAGTTCTTACAAGTACGGATAAGATTGAGAAGAGCGGCTGGCGAGATTTGACCACAATTACGACGGGTGATTGACTCAACTGGTGGGTCTCTAGCATACAATTTGATCCAACATGATGCATGTTAATGAATTGAAATTGTAAGCCTTGGAGTTAACCCTCTTTGAGGTTGGTGACCCAAGGAAATCCCACTGTTCCAGCATTCATCTCGTACAAGAAACGAAATCAGCAGTGGAATTACATTGATTCAACAAAAAATATCATCAACGCCAAATTCACGCCAAAACATCGGAGTGACTTGATCATGATAATGGTGCATCCAGATTTAACTTAGTGGCTGTCTGGATGCAAGTAAAATTGTTTCAAATACAATAGAGGTAAATGAAATGGGAGTAAAAGGCTTACTAGTTGTGTTCGGATGAGAGTAAATGGGAAGAATTAGAATGTTGGAATTTTTCAATATATTTACTCAACTTTAATATCTCAAATTCGTGTATATATTTGATATTTAAAAGAATAATTGTAATAAACCTGTTGAAGTATTATACTTTTGCCAAAAATAAGAAAATCTCGAGGCTCAAGTGGGTACAAACATAAGGATTGCAAGCAAGCAACTTGCCAATGTTTTTTAACCGTCCACTTAGATGGTTAATCTCTTAATGGTTTGAATCATTCTATTAGTGTGATTTTAATAATGTAGTCAATCATAAAATTGTTTCAGAGTATCATCAGTGCACCATGCGTTTGACGGATATGTGCATAGTGACACTTTTTTTTTACTCGTGCAACTCTTCAAGGGAGCACAAAAATGAATTTCACCTCCATTTACTTATGAATCCTCTCTTATTTAAAGCAACATTTACTCCCACTTTATTTTTCTTCCCATGTATTTACTCTCATCCAAACATATCTCAAATGTCATTTATGTCTATTTACTCCCAATTCCTCCATTTTGACACAAGGATGGACGTGATAAGGTTGATCACCATCTTCCTTAAGGATAATTACTTTGAATCCACGAAGCTTCTCTGAACTCATAGCGACTTATCGAATCCACGAGGAAAAAAAAAAGGAATATAGAAAATAAATTCTATAAAATTTATAATTTGATTGATGAATGAAATAAATGAGTTCACAACCCTTTAAATAAGGGTACTAAGCCATGAAAGAAGTTTAAAAATCAAACTACAACTAAAACTTCTAGAAATCATGACTTATTACAAATAGTAAACTTACTATTTATAGACAGTCATGATATCTACTAGTGTGCATGATTTTTGGCCAAAAATAGTAAGTGACCTATTTGATTGAACCATGATGTTCTCCTAATTATTCTAAGTACTTTTCATGTCGGGCGCAATTCCTAGACCCCAACGAATGAAGAGTTATACTGAAACTAAAACTTACTAAAAATAATAAAAATGAAAATAAAATGGGAATTGGACCATCGATTTAATATTATTTCGCAAATTTGGCATGGGCAACCCAACATAGATGGTTGGGTTGCTAAAGTAGCTCATCCTACTCCAAAATCATATATGGTACGTCCGATAGCTCATTCAACTTTGTGGGATATGTCCGTTTTAAGTTCTGACAGTCCAGATCACCTCCGCTTCTGATTGGGCCTTTTCTGATCCATCTTGGCCATGACATTGTCCACCCACTCTACATCACATTTACTCCCATCCAAATGGCTCCTTAACCCGTCTATGGTTTATTTTAACCCATTTATGCACGAAAATTGAGAATAAGCACAAGCTGTCCCAAAAAATAACCGATTAGCAGTGATAACATATTTGTTGAGAAAGGTGGCAGACAGATGAGAGAAGATTATTCTTAATTTGGCTAAGTGGGAACATAATGTTCACGCATCAACTATGCCAAATGTACAAGCTTCCAGGTTCATTTGCCCCCTTGTGTCACATGTGCCACCTCACTATATGTCGCAATGTGCAATGTGAATGTGCCATAAGAGCTACATATGCCACCTCCAATCTCTCCTCCAATCTTAAGCTTCCAACATGTGCCATAATTCACATTTACATGCTGCTCCATGGTGTCTTACAAACTGTAGCTCAGTTTGGATGACACCCTTCCGCATCTATGCTGAGAACATGCCACACTACTAAGATAATCCAGTTCATTGATACCGTGGGACAACAGATGGACCAAAAGTCATGGTTGCCCAATAATGTCATGAGTGGGCTGCAAGTGGATTAGTTTCCAAAAGTCGAGCAAAGAATAAGCATGGGCCATTAAAATGGTAGGTCCCTGATTAATAGCCCACATCACCCTTCTGTCAATGTAATGGACAGCCGGCCTACTGGATTCCTGGCTGAGAGTTCTATCCAGCTAGATAGGCCAGGGCTACAGATTCATCCTGACCATTTTTCTTTTTTTTTCTTTGATCTTTTTTTAAAGTAGACGGCATTGGGGCTGAATTCCCTAACTCAAATACGATTAGGTCATACTATGATTTGGGTTTGATTAGGACTCGGTTCAGCCCAGCCAAGCCTGTTTGAACTACTGTTCAAACACAACAAAGCAAGCTACCTCAGCAGTTTTGCCGTAATCATTCAGCACAGGCTGCAATGTTCATTCAGAATGCATGGCCACATGGGGCCCAGAAGCAGAGATGGTTAGGATCATCATCTAAATTGTTGATTATATTGACATATAGTCGTGATGTCATGTTAGAAGGGCCAATCCTGACCATTGATTGGTCATGTTAAACTTTCATTTTTCTACGGAGCCCATTCGACTAAATGCATTGCTTGATTCAACTATGAAAAATTCTGATCATCCGACTTTCTCTGCATCCCAGGCCCACATGTCCAAGCATTTTGGTACCATGAGTCAATTGAAGAATCCAGACCTCTAAGCGATCATCTCGATCATTGTGTTGTCAGAAATCGGTAGAGGTGTACATGAGTTGATTCGAGCTGAGCTTTGCCCAGTTCAACTCGACTTGGCCAGTTGGAGTCCTCAGCTCGAGCTCGAGCTCGGTCATCAAGCTTGATTGGCAACTTGACTCGGCTCGGTCAACAACTCGGGCCAGTTCGAGCCGAGTTCGAGTTTTCGAGGCGAGTTCGAGTGAGGTTCGCTAATCGGATGGACACTGCTCGCCACTCACCATACCTCGGCCGAACAGATGCTGGAAAAATAGAGAGAGGAGATGAAGGAGAGTATTTGTCAGTCGGGTGCTGGATAATGATGAGAAATAGAGGAGAGGAAAATGGTACTGGTCACCGGTCGCTGTTCGGGCATTGAAAAGAGTTGAGTTCGAACTAGGTTTAGAGTTTTTAGGGTTGGGCTAATGGTCGAGATGAAAGTGGGCGCCGGGGGGTTAGGGTTTTTTTTTAAAAAAAAACCTATTTTGAGAATTTAATTTTCATATATATACTTTCTCAAAAATCGATCCGAGCCAAATTGAGTTGAGTTCGAGCTCAATACCGAGTCGAGTCGAGTAGAGTTAAGTCGAGTCGAGCTAGGTCCAGCTCAAACTTGACTCGAAAAGTTTCGAGCTCAATAAAATTGGCTCGACTCAGCTCAAACATAGTTTCGATCCGAGTCTAATCAAGCTTTTCCGTGTCAATCCTCGCAACCTAACATGCTAACTTGACTCGTATACACCTCTCCAAATCGGGGAGACACAAATCCACTTGGCTTGGACTCCAACGTGCCTTATCATGTGTTCAGACTCCCTGCACAGCCACTCTTGATGATTGCAAATTACGGTTTCTTTGATGTTGTCTACAAATCTTTCATGATGGCAATACCAAAACTCTGGATAATGGGCCACCCAGCGCCACGAATGGCACACGTTTGCGACAGATATTAGCGAATCAAAGTGCCTGGAGAAGATCTGTATCAGGACTCCTTCGATGAGCGAAGCCCAACATACATTGCCTGCCGGCTTATCCATGTCCCGTACTATGCATACTCGCGTCTGCTCTCTTTGTTTCTTCCCCTTCGTAAAGGGCGATGGCTTCATTAACCTACCTTTGGTATTGTCTTTTGAAATTTGTTACAATACATCCTAACGTATTACAATACCATGCATCATGAATTTATTACTAGGATTTACTAGGATTAGGATTTTTTTCAATGAACCAGATCGTTTATGTTATAAGGATCACTTCGGATGGGGATGTTATAAAAAAGAAAATAAGCTGTAGCATGAAAACCCTTTGATTCTATAAAGGTCACGATTACCGTTCATATTTGAAAAGAAAAGAGCCAAATTATCAAGGAGATGATTTGATTTCTATACAAGGTCAAACTGATACGATCATGTAAACAGTTTGGATCAACCCAGATTGAAAGGTAAAAGTCTCAAAACATTACAATGCAATGCATGGGCATGTATCCTAACTTTTGTTTTCGACCTGGGCGATGAATCCCGGAAGCGGATTAGCTGGCGTACCACACACCAGCTATATAGCAAATGTAAGCAAATTGGCACATTTTGTGCACTTTTAATATAGTTTAAAGAAAGAAAAAATCCACATGTGTCACGGTACATCTTTTCTTACGCTTGACAAATAATAAACAAAATAGCTACTCCAAAATGGCATAAGACAACATTACCTAAGGGCCTGTTTGGCCGGCTGGATTAGATGGGCTTGGGTGGGATGGAATTGCATCCGGTCCTGTGCCAATTCCACTCCATGGTTGGGAAGAGTGGAAAAGCTTGGAAATAGGATAGATGAAATTGTATTGGTCCGTGCCAATTTCACTCAATGTTAGTAAGTTGTGTAGATCCCACCATGATGTGTGGGCTATATCACACCGTCCACCCATTTTTTGAGATCATTTTATAGCATGGACCAAAAAATCAGGTAAATTTAAAGCTCGAGTGGACCCCACCATAGAAAGCAATGGAGATTGAATACTTACCGTTGAAAACTTCTTTGGGGCCACATAAGTTTTGGATATACCTCATTTTTAGGCCCATGCCATAAAATGATGTTACAAAATGAATGAATGGTTTAGATATAACACACATGTGTTATTCTAAATAGTTTCAAATGATCGTAGGTGTATACTTTCAACGTAACACCATATTACCAACAAACAGCGAATTAAGCTTATCCCATGGTAACAGGGAACAATCCCTGCCACGGGTAATAATTATGTTTTTAAAATCCCATCCCACCTAATCCTTTCCATTGCAACTGGCCAAACAGGCTCTAAATGGCTTATGCTGCAGCGCTCGTAATCTTGTTTCAGGTTCCGATGATCTTTCATTGGAAAAAAATGCCGCAACTTGCTAGCTCAGTTGGGGGGCTTGTCCTCACCATTCTCTTCTTAGCACACGACACACATCTAGGGTGATCCAGATGTTTGATGCTGTGGGGCACCACATGGCCCAAAAGTCATTGTCACTTATCAATCTCCATATGATTGCATGAGTGACCTCTAAATTGATTAGTTTCCAGCGGTTGGGCAAAGAATGACTAAGGGACATTGACATGGCAGCTACTAGATTAAAAAGCCCCTGTCACCTTCTATATCAATGTGATTAACGGCCGGGGTACCGGATTTCATACTGAAATTTCTATCCTGCTAAATGAATGGGCCAGGCCACATATCCATCCTGAATTTTGTTAGTAAAATTGTTAGGCCTGAATTTTGAATACGTTGCAATGTTCATTCGGAATGCATTACCCCGTGGGGCCCACATGCATTGATGGTTGCCATAATTGTCCAACTTGGTGATGCTGGTAGTTCTTAATTAGGCTGGAAAATCAATCCTAACCATTGATTTCCGGAGTTGAATATGAAACATCAAAGACTTCCTTCAATGGTGCACGTTCAACTACAAGCATGCCGAAATCATCCGTTCAGGCCAAGCATGCTATTTGGTAACCTTTGAGTCGGTAGAAGAATCCAAACCTGTCAGCGATATCATCTTCACCATCATATCACCGGCAGATGGATGCAAAAAATCTACTCTGCATACCTCATCACGTATTCTGACTCCATGCACAGCCTATCTAAATCGGGCATTACAATTTCTTTGATGAAATTTCGTTTTCCAAGAATCCTTCATTATGGTAGAAATCGACACAATCCCAGCACTCTGGATGATGGGCCACGTATCTCCAAACGGCACACACGTGATGTATACCAGCAAAAGGCAGTCCAGCTTGGAGAAGAGTTGGATCAGGACTTTTGGGATGAGTGAAGACCAACATAGATTGTGGGCCCACTTTGATTGGTGTGTGATCTCTTTGCTTCTTCCCCTGCATGTAGGCTACTTAGAAAAGGTCATAGCTTCCTCACCAAGTTATCTTGAGGACGGTTCCTCTGAAAGGTTCGTAGAAGCTAATTCTACTAATTAAAGGGAGAGTGGGACCCACATCATATCTTTCTATAAAGGAGCGTACGTCCTTGTCCCGAAAATCAGCCCGATTATTGAAAATTCAAGTGGACGTGGGACACCACCATTAAAACCTTCCAGCCCAGAGTATGTGGGTCTACCATGTTTTGTATATGCCATAAAATTCATTCGAAGGATGCAGTCGATCATGAAGAAACACCAAAAAGCAGGCCATTTCGAAACTAGTGGAGTAACCAAGTAAATTTTAGAGGTTTCGGGCATGATTTTACAAGGTGTGGCCCACCCAACTTTTGGATCGGCCTGATTTTTTAGCACAAAGGAGAACATGAGGGCTGCGTATGATGGATGAATTGAATGTCATGCACACATCATGGTGGGCCCCACACACCATTCTGTAGAAAAGCTCTTTTTACTAGAGCAATCGACCTCAGTTTTTTTTTTTTTTTTTCCATTGAAGCAATGAAACCTTGGGTTCTGATTACGCGTCTGGACTTTTTGGGTGATTGGGATGAGGCATCAGGAGTGCTTACAAATGCGTGAGACAAAAAGTGATGCTGCCATACAGATCACCTGCATAAAACTTCCATGCAATTCCCTCATCACGGTACACGTGTGGAAATGATCTGGTGATCGGGGCTGTTGTTCTGGTGGGCCACCATGTGGTAGTCCATATCGAAAAGTGCAAGACGATTGGAGAGAAGTTCCCTGACTGCAAAATGGTTGTAGCAGCAGTGTGCATCCAACCAACAAAATGTGGATGGTGAGATTTGTCCTCTTGACCTATGGCCCACAGACCTGGTGGCCCACAAGATCAAGAGTCTCTGTCACCAGATATGTTCGCCACAAATCCTGTGAAGGGGTAACTTGATGGAGCTTCCATGCAGCGGCAGCATATTAGCATCGACTGTAATAATGAGTAATGGAGGAATTATATGAAAGCATATCCAAAGTACGCTTGGGTTATAGGATCGGCCAAATTCAAATTCAAATTGAATAATTGTGTTAGGCAGCCTAAATTTTAGCTAAAAAGATATTTTATAATATATTCACATGATAATAATTTTGGTGAATTAAAGTATTTTTAATATTTTAAAATGGTATGTGTATATGGAAATGGTATTATGAGGTCGACCTGATCGTAACTTCCCATGAGGTCGAACTGCGTGGCCCCCACGGTGATGTGTGTCGAACATCTACCCCATCATTCAAATGCATCATTCCATTCCATTGGCCACGGGCTTAAAGATCAAGTCAATCCATGACTTGGGTGGGCCACACCACATACAACAATTGAGAGGGGTTACCCTTCCATTAAAATATTCACACTGGGTTGTGGTTCAGAAATCTAGCCCATCCATTATGTGTGTCCCACTTGGATGAGGGGTCGGACCAAGTTTCAGCTTCATCCAAAACTCAGGTAGGCCCCACCAAGTGCTTTTATATGTTTTAGGCATGTCTTCACATAGTTTTAGATAGTATGACCCACCTGAGTTCCATATATGGTTGATTTTTGTGATATCACATAACCTAAAGGGGACCCATTAAATGCATGGTGTTAATGTTTGACACACATCACAGTGGGGCCCACACAGCTTGACCTCGTGGGAAGCTCCCATGAGGTCAACCTCATAGTATCATTTCCACACACACATGTATGAATGCTCACCTGTGCACCTTTTGGGGTCAACTTTCAGCACGAGATAAAACTTTAGTGGGCCATAGCAAAGAGAAATGTAAATCAAGGGAGGAAACTGTTTCCTTTTGCCATGGCCCACCAGAATTTTGTATTGGGCTGAAAGTTGGGCCCATAAGGTTTCAAGGGATGCTGCATCATGTGAACTGTTCGGATTTTGTGTTCATGACGGGTGCGCAAAGGTGTGCATGATATATATATATATATATATATATATATATATATATATATATATATATATATATATATATATATATAAAACATGTTTGATAATCATTATAATATAAGTCCCAATAAGAGTTATACATTTAATTAAAATGAGACAATTTCAAGCTTTGGATGGTCAACAAGATTAGGACTAGTGACTTCATACATGAAGCACAAGCTCATTTATTCAAGATAATGAAAGCTACTCATGTCGATGTATGCACTGTCCAAACCCATGCAAAGTTCAAGTTATATGAAAATAGGCCTAATAAAATATTTGATCCATGTATTTATTAGGGCCCATTATGGATTTTTGATATTGTAAAGTATCAATGTGGTTAGTTAATCTTAACCATCCCATCTATGGTTAAGAAAAGGATGGCTACAAAAAAGAAAAAAAGGTTAAATCAAGGGTGGATTGTGTTATGGGAAATCCGAGCTCACAGTACAACACTGCCCCAAGCGCTCGTCCGAGCCGAAGCATGATCCATCTGACCTGCTTCGGGACGTGATCCATCCGAGCAGACGACACAGTTGGTGCGCGACTCGGAATCATACTCCGATCGGATGATCTCCGACGCCTTAACTACACCGCTTATTGAAGTCAGCCCTGCCAGCCATGGTGGAACCAACTGAGCCGACTAGGCGGATCGGACTGATGGTATCCTTAGATAAGCCGAGCCGAGCAGACTCTCCGACATGCATATCTCAGTCGTTCAATATGAAAACTACCATATCGACACGTGGCCGGTAACTTCGCTCGCAGGAGCGCACGATCCACCAGATACGCTGCGCGATTAGTAGATTGTGGGCAATATCTCCATGATCCTAGAATCCCTCTGATCGTGCCGAGATTATCAGACTCAGACCTCCTCATAAGTAGGTATAAATAGTACGCATCACCATATCTACAGGTACGTAAAATCGAGCTCTCCTCTACTCTCTACTCAAACCCTGATTCCCTTGTCCTGACTTAGGCATCGGGGGTCTCCCGGCTTAGCTAGGGTCACCTTTTCCTGCTTTCCTGGTGCAGGTTCCAGGGATAATACGTGGTGGACGACGTGGAGGGAGGGCCGACCGGATTTTGGCATCAACATTTTTTGACGCCGTCTGTGGGAACCTGAAACTAGAAGTCAGGTTCTCATTTTTCCAAGCAATGGCGAAGAAGAAGAAAGCTGCAGCGGTGCAGCCTCAACCCAATGAGCAGACTTGGTCATCATCATCGCTTCATGCCGAGTCCGCACCAGGGCCTTCCTACCGTTCGCGTAATCGGTCGAGCAAGTATCGCACCATGTAAAACGAGATCCAAGCACTGCGCGACGAGATAAATCGAATGAAACAGAGAGAGCCAGAGCCACTCCCTGTTCAAGAACAACCCGTCCTTAAGCCGGTAGGGCTGTTCGTGGAAACTTGCTTCGTACCAAGGAGTGTGAGGCCAGAAGCCCCCCAACACTCGGGGGTACCGTATTCGGGTCAAAATCTTCCTACGGCACGTGCGGAGGTATCCGCGCGGAACCCCACTACTCGGGCTCCGACGACCGTTCATTCAGCAACATCTACCCTACCGCCCTCGGATCTCCGTCATCAGCTGAAATGAAGGAGAGAGAGAGGAACGTCGGAGGTCGAACATGCGCCAGAGGTCGTTGCTGAAAATAAGGATCCCTGAGAAGTGCGCTTTGCGGAACTGAAGGATAAGTTCCTGATATTGGAAAAAAAGCAAGAACAATCGACAGTTTCAACCATGATCCAGGCTATGATGGAAGAGACCGAGCCTCCCTTCACCTTAGCCATCATGGCTGAAGTGATGCCGCAGAAGTTTCGGATGCCTCCCGTCATCCAGTATTCAGGATCTGGGGACCCATCTGAACACTTGGAGTCCTATAGATCATGGATGCAGATCCAGACTGCAACGGATGCGATGATGTGTAAAGGGTTCTCTATCACCCTCACCGGATCCGCTCGGATTTGGTATCGCCAGTTGAAACCAAATTTCGTAGGCTCATTCGCGGAACTAAGTCGACTATTCCTTACGCAATTCATAAGCGGTAAGAGAAGTCGGAAGCCCAACACCCACCTGCTCACCATTAAGCAGACCCCGAACGAGTCATTGAAGGATTACATCGCCCGCTTCAACGAAGAAGCATTGTATGTCGAGGACTACGATGATAAGATGGCCCTCGCCGCCATTCTGAGCAGACTGAAAGAAGAAAAGTTTGCCTTCTCCATCGGAAAGAATCCACCGAAGACACTAGCGAACTTCATGGTGAAAGCTCAGAAGTACACTAATACAGAGGAGTTCACCAACACCCGAAAGAGTACACAGGTGTCTGACTCGACGAACAAGGGGAAGAGACCCCGGAACGAAGACTCCCAGCCGGCTGGCAAAGGGACGGATGACCGCGCTTCTCGTGATCGTCGTCTAAGCCGTAGGCCGGAAGGAAAATTCCATTCCTACACTCCGCTCAATACATCCACCGAGCAGATCCTGCTAGACATCCGAAGAGAGAGGCTACTCAATTGGCCGGTTTGCATGAGGGCTGATCCAGAACACAGGGACAAGCGAAAATTCTACCGCTTCCACTGGGACCATGGTCACAACACGGACGACTGTGTGGATCTGAAGGACGAGATTGAGTCCCTCATCCGCAAAGGACATCTACGTCGTTATACCAAAAAGGAGAAATCCACTCGGAGAGAAAAACGGTCGCAAGAACAGTTGAATAACCCCCAGAGGAGCCCGCCGAAATTCACACCATCTTCGGGGGCTCGGCTGGGGGAGGGGATTCGAACAGGGCATGAAAAGCCCATTCCACCACATTCACCTGACGGAACGTCCCAACAAGGAACTTCGTGTCGCTCCGTGCAGCCTTACCTTCACAGAAGATGATGCACGCGGGATCCAGCATCCGCACGATGACGCGCTAGTGGTCACTATGACCATAGCCAATCACAAAGTGTACCGCATCTTGGTCGACACCCGGAGTTCGGCTGACGTCATGTATTCTGAGGCGTTCGAGAAGATGAAAATTCTACGGTCCAAGCTCCGACCTGTGAAGACTCCCTTACACGGCTTTGCCGGAGAGAGAGTCATCTCCGAAGGAGCCATCTCCCTCCTAGTAACAGCGGGAGAAGGGCAACATCAAGTCACGCTTTTAGTTGACTTTTTAGTTGTCAATTTCCATCAGTCCATAACGTGATTCTGGGCCGACCCTCCCTCAATGCGATGAGGGCGGTCGTCTCAACTTATCATCTGATGATGAAGTTCCCAGCTGAAGGTGGGATCGGTTATCTCTGAGGCGACCAACGAGAGGCCTGGAGGTGTTATGCGATAGTCGTAAGGAAAGGGGCCACCAAACAAACGCTCGTAGTGGACGCCTTGGACCCTCGGGGATCGACAAAAGAAAGTTTCTCAGTCGAAGATCTGATAAGAGTGCTGCTCGATGAATCAGATCCGAGTAAAATTGTTCAGCTCGGATCATCACTAAATCCCGAGCGGAGGAACGAGTTATTGGCCTTCTTGAGACAACACCGAGACGTCTTCGCATGGTCACAAGCAGATATGTCGAGGATCTCACTGATGTGTAAGTCCACAGGCTGAACGTGGACTCAGACCACCGGCCAGTTAAGCAAAAAAGAAGGTCGTTCGATGCCAAACGATATGAAGCCATTGCCGAGGAGGTCTCCGTCCTACTCGATGCGGGCTTCATAGAAGAAGTATACTACCCTGACTGGATAACAAATGTTGTACTCATCAGAAAGTCAAACGGGAAGTGGCGGGTCTGCGTAGACTCCTCCGATCTGAATAAGGCGTGTCCCAAAGACAGCTTCCTGTTACCTCGGATCGACCAACTGGTGGACAGCACGGCCGGACACGAGTTACTCTCGTTTCTGGACGCTTACTCTGGGTACAACCAGATCGCCATGCATCCCCCAGATAGGCAGAAGACCACTTTTGTCACGGACAGGGGACTCTACTGTTACCAGGTCATGCCATTTGGCCTGAAAAATGCTGGGGCAACGTATCAGACACTGGTGAATCAGATGTTCGCCAAACAGATCGGACACACCATGGAAGTGTATGTGGACGACATGCTGGTGAAGAGTATCAAAGCCTCCGACCACCTTGTTGATCTCGAAGAAACATTCAACGTCCTCCGTGAATACCAGATAAGCTTAACCCCGTCAAGTGCGTGTTCGGAGTTGAGTCAGGAAAATTCCTGGGCTTCCAAGTCAGTCAGCGGGGTATCGAGGCGAACCCAGACAAGATCAAAGCCCTCCTGGACATGAACTCACCTCGGACTCTTAAGGAAATACAGTGTCTCACGGGAAGAGTCGCAGCCCTCGGATGCTTCATATTTAAGGCTACAGATAAATGCCTTCCCTTCTTCCAGCAGCTGAAGGGTCACAAGAGGGTGGAGTGGACGCAGGAATGCTAGCAAGCCTTCCAGCAATTAAAACAGTACTTGGGTTCACCACCCCTACTGACCAAGCCTGAAGAAGGGGAACCTTTGTTCATCTACCTCGCCGTCTCGGCCTCAGCTGTTAGTTGGGCTCTGATCAGAGAAGTCGGAGGCAAGCAGTACCCCGTCTATTATGTAAGCAAAACCATGGTACCAACCGAAACAAGGTACCAGTCTTTGGAGAAATTGGCACTGTGCCTCGTCGTCTCAACCAGAAGACTGCGGCTATATTTTTAAGCCCACTCCATAGTTGTGCAAACAGACTCTCCTCTGAGGCAGATCCTTCAAAGACCCGAAGTGTCAGGTCGGATGACCAAATGGGTCGTAGAACTCAGAGAGTTTGATATCCAATTTCGAACGAGGACAGCACTCAAGGGATAAGCCGTAGCCGACTTTATCGTCGAATTCACAACTCTGGATGAAGAGCAAGTCAGAAAGGAAGTTGAAATGACACCGTCTGTCCCACTGAACAATCAAAAAGCAGCGTCGGATTCGGGGTGGGTCCTTTATATTGATGGATCTTCCAACATTAAAGGAGCTGGAGCCGGTGTCGTCCTGGTTGCACCTGATTCAACAACAATCCAATACGCCATCAGGCTCGAGTTCAAAGCTTCAAATAACGAGGCCGAGTACGAGGCATTGTTAGCCGAGCTCAGGTTGGCAGCGAGCCTAGGCATTCAAACTCTGCAAGTCCTCTATGACTTACAGCTGGTAGTGAACCACATCTCCTCGGAGTATGAAGCTAAGGAAGCCAGAATGATCGCCTACCTTGAGGAAGCGAGGAAATTGATTGAAAAGTTTCAGAGTTGCACCATCCGGCAGATCCCTAGAGTCGAGAACTCATGGGCCGATGCCCTAGCGAGGCTCGCCTCGGCCTCCGAGGAGAAGGTCCCACGCTTTGTTCCGGTCGAGTTCATTGAACACCTAAGCATTAGCCAGTCAGAGAAAGTTAACCCCGTCCAGTCTATTCCTAGTTGGATGGACTCGATTTTCAATTACCTATTAACCGGTGAGGCCCCCTCGGATAAATTAGGGTCCGAGCGGCGCGGTATGCCATATTGGATGGAGTGCTGTACAAGAAGGGGCATTTTCAGCCTCACCTTAGATGTTTCCGACCGGATGAATCCGACTACGTGATTCAGGAGATTCACGAGAAAATCTGCGAAAACCATTCTGGCAGTCGCGCCTTGGCCATGAAGATACTTCGTCAAGGGTATTTCTAGCCAACCCTTAAGCAAGACTCTAAGGATTTTGTTTGGAAGTGCGACAAGTGCCAGCGTTTTGCTGCTGTGCCGAGACAACTGACAGAAGAAATAACCCCCATGAGTGGGCCATGGCTGTTCGCTCAATGGGGGATCGACATCATCATTCCCTTACCTACTGGGAAGGAACATGTCAAGTTCGCTATAGTCGCGGTCGACTACTTCACCAAGTGGGCCGAGGCCGAGTCAGTTGCGAAGATCACTGAGCAGAAAGTAATCGATTTTGTGTGGAAAAATATCATCTGCCGGTTCGGGATTCCGAGAACTATCGTTTCTGATAACGGCCGCCAATTCGACAATGATAAGTTTCGCAGTATGTATCAAGGGCTTGGCATTGTGAATGCCTACACATCACCTCGGCACCCACAGTCGAACGAACAGGTAGAGGCAGTCAACAAGATTATCAAACATCATCTCAAGACGAGGTTAGAAAAAGTAAAAGAAAATTGGGCCGAAGAGCTCCCCTTCGTCCTCTGGGCCTACAGGAATACAGCACAGACGTCGACGGGCGAAACCACATTTTTGTTATCCTACGGCTTGGAGGTAGTGGTGCCGGCGGAAATCGGACTCCCTACGGCGCGGGTTAGGGGTTTCGAAGAAAGTCAGAACTCCGAGCAGATGACAACTAATTTGTATTTACTCGAAGAACTCAGAGAAATTTCTAAGCTCCGAACAGAGGCTCGGCACCAGCAGGTTGCGCGCTTCTACAATTCCAAAGTCAAAGTCAGGCGCTTCCGACCAGGGGACTTAGTCCTCCGACGAGTTTTTCAGAACACGGCCGAGCCAGGGGCAGGAGCGCTCGGACCCAATTGGGAAGGTGCATATCGTGTGGTCAGATCTGCCAAACCGGGCTCGACCAACTGAATGACCTCGAAGGCCGTCATCTCCCTCATCCTTGGAACGCCGAGCACTTGAAGATCTACTACCCGTGAGGAAATAGCCTTTAAGGCTCATAATAAAATGTATACCTCCGAGCGACTGGCCTTTAAGGCTCTTAATAGAAGATCGATTCTACCTTTAAATGCTTATCCGATTGCCCTATCCGCACAAGCACGAGTTAAATGGTCCGATCCTTTAAGGAATCGGAACCCAACCTTGTGAAAGATCGACAAGGCATCCCTCCAAGGGAAAAAAGCCTAATAAATGGTCCGATCCCTTAAAGAATCGGAACCCAACCTAATGAAAGATCGACAAGGCATCCCTCCAAGGGAAAAAATCCTAATAAATGGTCCGATCCCTTAAGGAATCGGAACCCAACCTAACGAAAGATCGACAAGGCACCCCTCCAAGGAAAAAAGCCTAATAATAAGTCGACCCTCCTGTTAAGTGTTCAGCTCGGCATATAATAAAAAAAGGCCACGAGCTGATCATCCAAAGAGATCGGACCCAACTAAAACTTGGTCCGAGAAGGCTTGGACAACCGACCCTAAAAACTAACTAAACGGCAGCTGACTAAACCCATAAAGAAACCTACTCGATATACAAATAGACAATGTAAAAAGAATGTTCTTCATTGAATCCCCTCAGAGGGACAAAAGTACATAGTTGAAAGTACATTGATAGTTTCAAAAAAAAAAATCAGGCAGGAGGGAATCAAGGTCAAGGTCAGGGTATAAAATCAGGACTGCCTCGAGGCAAGCGTCGAAGCCGCAATTGTAGAACGTTGCAGCTTCAGCGTCCCTCTCCTTGGAAGTCTTGAAGCTTTCGACAGCAGCAGCAACCGCTGCAGCCAAAGAAGTCTCATCCTTCGCTCGCTGGGCTTCCACGGCCTGATTCACGGCTCGTGTCCGTTCTTCAGTCACCTCTGCCTTGGTGCGGTTTAGAGCTTCTCCGAGCCGAGCAGTTTCCATGGCCAAGGAATCCGCGTGGGCCCTGGCACTGGTCAGCTCAGCGGTCGCTGCATCGTCAATCTTCTTGAAGTCATCTGACTTGTCCTGTAGCTGCAGCTCCCTGGCCTCCAAGCCAATGATAACTCCTTACAGCCGCCTAACCTTAGCCCTCTCGCCTGCGAGCTGTTGGCGCAGGCTGGTCTGCTCAGCCATCATGGCCGCTGCCTCGGCCTGTAGGGCCTCCAACTCTGCCTCCGTCTCCTTAACGAATGGAGAGCAGCATCGGGACGGCCTGAACAGAAAACAAAGATCAGCATCTACAGTGCATAACAATGAAAGAAAAAAAAGAGGGTCTTCTCGGAGACATACCATGTAGCACACGGAGGCGAAGTCGTTCAAGAAGCCTCCCTCCAACCGCTCAAGAGTCTGAGCGATATCCTCCTCCTTAGCATGCTTGGCAACCCACGGAGCCAAGCAAGCCATATGATAACTGGGCTCAAACCTTCTGCCTCTTGTGCCCGCCTGGGCCGAAGCCTTAGCCCCCTCGGCCCCTACCCTACTGCCGGCCGAGTTTTGACCCTTAGCGCCGACCTCCCCCCACCTCGGGGGGAGAAAGCACATTATCAGCTATTTTATTGACCTCCTCCCGTTCTGAGGAGGAAGGCACAGCGATAGGGGCCTCAAGGACCGCAACAGGCACCTTCACTGTGGGGGGAACGACGGCGGCAGGAAATCGAGGAGCAATGGTGCTCGGCATGACAGGGGTGCCGACCATAGTCGTCTGGACGAGCCCGGGCGGAAGACGTACCACTGGGCTCAAGACTACCGGGGGAACCGCGACGGTGCCGGGGCGCACCGGAGTCAGTGGAACGGAGGACGGGCCAACTGGCTTCAGTGTTGGGGCTGATGGAGTTGGTGCAGCAGAAGATTTCTCCACGTGGGGGAGGGCCGGCTTCTTCCTAGTGATCTTCACTCGGGGGGCTTCTTTGAGCAACTCCGCCGCTATCAGAGCTACTTTCCTCTTCCGAGCCCCGGACGCCTCGACCATACCTGCAAAAAAATTTTCATGTAAGCTACTAAACTAAAAGAAAGCTCATCGAAAAGATCAAGACAACTTACTAAGGGATGAAAGCAGAGGCTGGGATTTGCAGAGCCTGGACCAGTGGAGGTTGGCTGCTGTGATCAGATCGGCCCAGGAGCGAAGTGACTCCGACCGCACCCTGGCCTTTGCAACCTGATTTTTTCAGTTCGAGTTGAGGAGCGGCAACCCCTTTTGGAAAACTGTAAGAGGAGGAAATGTTACTTCGACTGAAGTGAAAATCAAAGCAACAACTCGGATACAAAATGAAGTCCGACCTGACTTGGTAAAATGGGTCGAAACCCAGGCAGTTGGGGTCCTTAACTCAGCCGCCGACGCCTCCCAATCACCCGCCGCCCAGAACCACTTGTTCTTCCAATCTTTGTTAGAAGATGGCAGGTGAATTACCAACCCCGACCCTTTGCTCTCTTGAGTCGCGAAATAGTACCATGGGTCGTTGCTATCATGCTTGACCATGTACAGGCTCAGCAGCTCCTCTGGGGTCAGCTCGAGGTTCCTAACTTGCTTCCAAATTATGTAGGCTGAGATCATCACCCTCCATGCATTCGGAGCGAATTGTTCAGGGGCCAACCCGAGGTAGGTTGCTACCTTCCGGATGAAGGGATGCAGTGGTAGTCGGACCTCGCACTGCAGCGCGTATAGGAAGATGGCCACCTCTCCCTTAGCTGGGGCGTCGGCAACGTCCAAGGGACCGAGAGCCCTTATCTGAACGGAGTCTGGGATCTAAAACTCTGAGCGGATCCACTCCATTTGGGATTCTGACATGATAGAACCCCCGGAGACTACCTCTGCGGTACGAAGATTCGCAAGCATCTCAGTGGCGGTAGCGATCTCTGTTCGGCGGGGTCGGGAGGCTGTCTTCTTACTGGGCTGCTTGGTCTTAGAAGCCAATGTTTTTTACTTTCGACATGGAAAATACGGTAAAGTGGTCTCGAAAGGGCCTTTGGATGACCAACTCTCACTTTCAGTAGTCCCCGGCTCGGAATCATCACCGTATCTATGGACTATTTCCAGATCGGAAGACATGGAAGAAAAAAGAGTGAACGTCAGCGAGACTCACCGGGTGATTGCCGAAAATCGCCTACTGACGGAAACCTCGAAGTCGGCCTGAATCGCCTCTCATCGGAAATCGCCTCTCCGGTATGCTCTTATGAAACGGAATGTAAAATGTTATGCGAAGGTCTGGGGCGCCCTTATATAGGCTGCGAACGATTTTCGCATTGATAGCAAACCTTAATGGCAGCAGCCGAATCGGCACGAGCCTATCTCCGAGCATACATGGCAACACCGCATTGGACGCGTACCGAACTGTCGGTACGGCGCCTGACATCGGGCAGTGCGCCTTAATACGCGAAGTAGCTCTACAGTAGTCGGAGCATTATGGGCACCCCTTCTCAGGTCTACGTGGCGGCTTCTCACAGGCTGAGAAGGGATGGGGGATCATAACCATCGCCACGCGTTAACCGAAGCGACGAGCACGCGCGTGATTCGATATCTGTCATCATTACGATGAGGACGAGAGATTTTCTGCCTAAGTACTTTCCAAGCCTGCGAGCAAGCTCGAAGAGTAGGGGGCTTCTATTATGGGAAATCCGAGCTCACAGTACAACACTGTCCCAAGCGCCCGTCCAAGCTGAAGCATGATCCATCTGACCTGCTTCGGGACGTGATCTGTAAGACCCGTATCCTAATCCACACTGTTTCGTCACTTCCTGTGATCCTTCTCGTCGAATTCTGGCAATTCGCGACCTAAAGTCGACGTTGCTCACGACCGTAAATCGTATCCTATACGTTTGAGTCGGCTTAATCCGAGACTTGTATCATTGCGACCGCACCGTCACCGCGGTTCCAACGCCGTAACTCACGCACCGATCTGATACCCAGACGATGAGATGCGGACTCGCGTTTAGTTCGAAGAAAAATACCGCGTGTTGCAAATTCCAAGAGAATCTCTACTATGTGTCAAATCAATCTTATCAATCAATCACTTCATGTCAAGTACAAAGCAACCATGCTTTCTTTCTCCACAAGCCAAGCAACCACCAAGTCAACTCTCATGTCAAGTACACCATCACCTCACCCATTACTCACATCCATTACCCATCTTTCATATCTCCTTATAACCCTCTCTCTCTCCCTCATTTCCCAACACCACTTCCAAGTAAGGGAGAGCATCCCACGTCCATGCATTCCCATGAGAGAAAAGTGCATGTTGGTGGCCCACTTCCCATCTCCAAGTCCCATCATCCTCGTCATCCATTTCCCATCTCCACCATCAAAGTGAAGCTCTAGGAGACCGGCATCCCGACGGACCAAGAAGATCAAGTGGTGGGTGCTTCTATAGGGTAGTTTACTTATTTTTATGATGGGCTAAGTGAGGCCCACCGATCAATGGTGTGGATCTCACTTGGGACCCTAAGATGTGGCCGATGGCCCATCTTGATCATCGAAATCGTTCCATGATGGGGGCCAATCTCCATGGATCCCATCATGATGTTTACTTTCTTAGTTGAATGAGGTCATCTAGACCTTTCATTTTTTATGGAGAGGGGATCTCCATCATTGATTCTTGATTTGGCGGGCCCACATGCAATGGGACCCGTTTGATGTATGATTGGATGTATGGAAGGGAGGGCTCATAGTGGCGGAGCCCTCCATGCACGTGTGTCACTCAATCTCTCTCCCTTCTCCTTTTGTTATGTTTTTGTGTGATGATATGGCCCTATGGCCCACTTGGATGGACCCCACAATGGAGTATGTATTGGAATCCAAACCATCTAAGGGTGGGGCCACTTTACATATGTATTGTGACCACACCACCTCACCATGTGGTGGCCCACCTATGAAGGGCCCACCTTAAAGGCTTTGCACGCCCAAGAAAAAAAAAAAGAGAGAGAGAGTCCAGGGACTCTTTGGATGTTTAAAGAAAAACACCCATTTTAGCCTTTTCAAGGCATTGGAGGTGGGCCACTTGTATAGGACCCACCTTGATGTTTATATTCAATCAAAGCCGTCCATCCTCTTTCCCGACTCATTTTAGGCGTTGAGCCGAAAAATGAGGAGGATCCGAGTATCTAGTGGGCCATGGTTTTAAAAACATTACCATCACCATTGAAACCTTTCCAGATTCTCTTTACACACCGAAAAAGGGCCGATATTGGTCTTGATATGTTTGTTACGGGCCGTGGAATCCAATGGATGGGACGGATTCTTCTGTTGCGGGCCCCATACATGAAAAACCACGGGATTTCGCGATTTCAAAAAAAAATAAAAAAATCAAAGAGGCAATAGCAACAGCTGTTGCCAGCGCAGGTACCGTGTCAGCGGGCGGACGGGCGGACGGTGGGCAGGGACCCACGACCCTGCACGTGGGCCCCACCTTGATGCTTATTTGCCATCTGAGCCGTTCACAGGGTGGGCCACTCTCTGAAGTGGCCCCACCCCAAAAATGAGCTTGATCTGATGCTCAGGTGGCCCACACTGTGAGAAACAGTGAGATTGGATGTCTACCATTGAAATCCTTTTTGGGCCCCACAGAAGTTCTGGATCAAGCTGAAATTTGTTTTCACCCTTCATTTAGGTCTGCGTGACCTAATGAATGGGTTGGATAGCATGTAAACAATATGGTGAGCCCCACATGGGACCCACAGTGATGTATGTGCCTAAAATCCACCGTCCGTACGGACGGTGGAGCCCACTGTCATGTATGCGTGTGTGTGTGTGTGTGTGTGCGTGTGTGTGTATGCGTTTGTGTGTATGCATGTGTGAGTGCACGTGGTGTGTGTGCGTGTGTGTATGCGTGTGTGTGTGTGTGTATGTGTAGATATATATATATATATAATATTATATTACATATAATATTGTGTATATATATATATATATATATATATATATATATATATATATATATATATATATACTGTATATAAATTATATATTATATTAAACATAATATGTTTATGATGGTGGGCCTTCATGTGACCTCCCACCATGATGCATGTGTTGCGTCTCACCGTCTATCCATTTTGAAAACTCATCTCTTGAGCTAAAAATGAGCCAGATCTATGGTTCAAATGGGCCCACTTTGGTATGTATATAGGGCCCATGTTGATCCATTTATGGCCATTCATTTAGGCCCACCTTTGTGCACATCTAAGACCATGGGTTTAAGCCCATTTGGCATATGTAATGCCCATGGGTTTGGGCCCATTTGACAGATGCAATGCCCATGGGATCCGGCCCATTTATTCTATATAAGGCCCACGGAATTCATGTCCATTTGATACATATTAAAGCCCATGGGATCAAGCCCATTTGATGTGCATGATGCGCAAATGGAGTGGCCCATTTGATATATTTAAATCTCATGTGTGTAGGCCCATCTGATTTATTTAAGGCCTAAGTTGTGAGGCCCACTTTGATGTATTTCAAAGGCCCATGGGTCATGGACCATTGCAATGTACATAAGGCTCATTGGTGAGACCCATTAATGCAGCCCATTTGATGAATGTAAGGCCCATGTGATTCGGCCCATTTGATGTATCTAAGGCCCATGGATCGAGGCCCAATGGGATGTCCTTAGGGTCCATTGCAATGTGTGATTTCTCATGATTCATGTAGTGATATATATGGCGGGCCGTGCCTAGGAAACAATGTTGTTTTGACGTCCACATTGTATGTACAATGTTGGTTAAATCTCCACATTGTAACTCTCCTTAGGGCCCATTGATAGGTCCATACCCGTTGCTATTCATTGCCTTATAACATGCTTAGTATAATCTCATGACTCATGCCCATATGCATCATATGTATGCTTGATATGAGTAGTGACTGATCATAGCATACGCCATTGGGCAGACCATTTACGGGACTCGTTATGTGACTGAGTGCCCCACATGATCGCGCAGTACGAGCTGGATTGCTGCATGTTTTGACAGCGTGATTCATGCATCTCGCATATGTGTGACTCGATCACTGCACGCCCTAGCGACATCAGGGCCGTGGCTCCACAGGTACATCGTGGATGGCCTATCGAATACCGAAAATACTTGGTTCTAGCACTGTGGACACTTAGGATATCTTTGGGTGAAAGTCCCAGAACCTTTTTCGTACCAGGAGATGCTCCAACGTCTAGACCGAGTGGATACATGAGCGCCTGAGTGCCGAATACCAGTAGGCCGCATCTCTCACTGTGTCATGGTCAGTTGGAAGGGGGTGTGGCCTTATCCGCCTGAGTGAGGGGGCTATAAGCTAGGCTGATTTTGACCAGCTCACAAATGAATCCGCTATCGACGAGCCGGGTAGGTATTGGCAGACTACTGGTCAGGCGGATAGTGAGGTCTATTCCGCTTTCTTGACTATGCAACTAGGGAGGTGGCAGTCACTGTGAAGTGTATTAGACCCCGGTGATATCTAGAGAGGAATTGTACTGATATATGTACTTGATGAGTATCGACTTGCTTGGATTGCACTTCGCATATGACATTCGGTTATGTAGGCTTTGCATTGCATCGGTGTGGCCGATGGCATTCATATCCCGCATCATGCCTTGCATTACATAGCCTCGGTATAGTTGATTGTATTCATGAACTTACCGCATACTTTCGCACTACTCTGATACTGTACACTTGGCGTTTGCCTTACGCACACACTTACACCACCCTCTAAGCTTTTGTAAGCTTATACACGACAGTTGCGTGCAGGTAGCGTTGGACATCAGCAGCGCTGAGGCAGGAGTGCATATCAGGACCTTTTGGAGTTTTTTGATCACCTTATATTTTCCTTTCCGCATTGTACTTAAAATTTTTGATATAGTGGATATGTGGTGATGTTGTTTTGTGACTTGGTTATGCTTGTGGTTATGCTCCATTACAAAAAAAAAAAATCATTCTGAAAATCCTCCTTGTAGGATCCCAGGATCGGAATCTGGCATTTGATTATCAGAAGCCGAGAATGGGGCACTACGGAGGCTGTCGGTACCGGATTCGGCAATCGGAATTCGTGTGAATTTGATTTTCGGGTTTGGGGCGTGACATGATCCATCCGAGCAGACGACACGGTTGGTGCGCGACTCAGAATCATACTCCGATCGGATGATCTCCGACGCCTTAACCACACCACTTATTGAAGTCAGCCCTGCCAGCCATGGTGGAACCAACTGAGCCGATTATGCGGATCGGACTGATGGTATCCTTAGATAAGCCGAATCGAGCAGACTCTCCGATGTGCATATCCCAGTCATTCAATATGGAAACTATCATATCGAGACGTGGCCGGTAACTTCGCTCGCAGGAGCGCACGATCCACCAGATACGCTGCGCGATCAGTAGATTGCGGGCAATATCTCCATGATTCTAGAATCCCTCTGACTCAGACCGCCTCATAGGCAGGTATAAATAGTACGCATCGCCATATCTACAGGTACGCAAAATCGAGCTCTTCTCTACTCTCTACTCAGACCCTGATTCCCTTGTCCTGACTTAGGCATCGGAGGGTCCCCCGGCTTAGCCAGGGTCACATTTGTCTACTTTCCTGGTACAGGTTTTAGGAATAATACGTGGTGGACGACGTGGAGGGAGGGCCGACCGGATTTTGGCATCAACAGATTGGATTATGTGATCAATGTGAGTTTCACATTTTATCACATAAAATATATTTCAAACATGATAAAAAATTTAGATAGACTAATTAACTGTCTAAAGAACACAATACAACTTGGAGGCTATAGCTTATGTAGTGCTCTAAAAGCGTTGGAGCAATAAACAGTGGCACGAATAGCTTACCAATCCCAGCTCCAAGAATTCTTGCAAGTCAAAGCTTTATGCGGTCCACAGTGATGGCTCTGTTTTATGTGTGTGTATATATATATGATGAATTTTATTATAAAATAGGTTTTTCAAAAAAAAAAAAAAAAATCAATTTATTATTAACAGGATCTTTGTCTAGATCATCAGGCCTGTCGCCCCGCTTTTTTCTCAGCTTGCTCCTTTCCCCCCTGCCGTAGCTAATACTGGTTCTAATTTTTCTGTTGTCCACCTGTATTTTTTTGGACCATGGTAATGATGATCTCTGGGTGCTGCTGGCTCCTCCTGCTGCAACTGTTGATTTTGCCACTCTACATCTGATCCCTGTTGTTGCTGGCCCCTGCCTCCCTCCTCTCTTGTTCCCCTTGCCCCCGTTTCTTTCCATTCTGTAGTTTTTTTTATCATGCGATAGGCGAGACCCGTTTGCCTTTTTGTATCCGGGTATGCATGCCCGAATGGCTGTATACTCTGTTTACTTAATTCAAAGTTGGTGGCTGTGCCCACTTAAATTAAATAAGCTAATTAATTTTTATAATAATAATAATAATAATAATTAATAAATAAATAAAATAAAATAATTTTTTTTTTTAAAAAAAAAAAGATCATCAGCCCAACCTTTTATGAAAAAGGAAATTTTTTTTATTTTTTTTTTTCAAATTTTATACCTAAAGTAGATCACCATTGATCATTGTTGTGTCCATCTTGTGACAAAATGAGTCTCTCCTAGATCTATTTTAGATCAGCAGAAGTGAGAGCTTTCATCAATATTCTAATAGGGATCAAATTCAACTAGAACCATCCCTGAACAAACCCCATAAATATGTGAACGGTGATGAAGAAGGGAGGTGTAGGCGTGGCCCACTTATTTCCTCCTCCTCACACTTTCCTCTCTCTTTTTGGCTGAGGGGTTGACGCCCAAGGGGGTGGATGTCCAAACTCTCTCTCTCTCTCTAGGTACTCGTACTCTCTGCCTTTGAAATCGAATCTTATATAATTAAAAATTTATAGTTTTAAGAAATATAGTAATTAATTTGTTACATGACAACTTTTATATAACCTACTACGAAGAAAGCATGTTTACTTTCCAAACTCATACATCCTAACTATTCAAATCCCTTGACTATATGCAGTCACCACCCTTGGGTAATCCCTATGCCAATTAATGTGTGGATCGAATTTGAACAGTCATTTGATGTCCATCAAGCATGATATAAAACAAATTAATATTTTAAGTAAAAGTTAACGGCTAAAAAATCACAATTAGCCAATTAGAAACTTCAAAGGCATTTGTTGACCTTTTAAATACTTAATAGATGGAACTAACCTTAAGATCCAGCTACGTATTCATGTTCCGGGTATATAAGCAAATTCCATGTTAGATCGTCTGTACTTCGAGGATCCTATTGAAGACACCTAATTATATCCACTTTTATTGGCAATGCACTTAGACTTGTAAGAAGAGTGAAGGCATGATTAATTATGGACTCTCCATCCACACATCCCTGTGTCACGGAGCTTTTGACAGAGCTAATGTAACTACAATCCAACTCAAGTCCATGCATGATGGGTCTTTCAACCTTGATACTTTCGAGAGATCATTGCAACACCAGTGACCAAAGGCGGATCCTTACTCTTGCTCCGGTGGTAGACTCGTAGGAGTTTCAACACCTGGTCAAGGGTTTGAGTATTCATAGGTGGTGAAATCCCACTATGGTGTGAGTGTGTGGGTGTGTGTGCATTTTAAAAAAAAACAACAACAACAACTTGACCAAAGGCTTTTCCATTCATGACACATGCACACACACACACACACACACACACACACACACACACACACACACACACACACACACGGGCGCGCGTTGGATAACAAACCAATACCAAATTAGCCCCAATGGTTAGAGACTCCCATCTTGACCACAATCCAGTCCCTTCACATGAGAGGACCATCTAATCATATCATATGTATGATCCGGATCCTGTATGGTTATAGATAGGGCAAAAAGATCCATGGATCATAATTCTCTGTTGACTACCGAGCCAAAGGGTTAACACATGGTGACTTCTTATTAGTCCACATCAGTGTATCAAAAATGAGTGTAAACAACGCCTAATCTCAAATGCCCAAGAATATCAAAAGTTATACATGTCAAGTCCACACAAATATGTTCCATGAGAATCTCATAAATGAATGCATAATGTTATCAAATTTAGTTATAATAACATTGGTTTCCAAGGGCATAACCCCAAAAATATATTGACCCATCCATTCATCCCACCAGCTCAATTTAAGGCATAATCGAGCCTAAACATGAGGTAGATCCGAAGCTCAAATGAATCACACAATGGTAAACAATGAGAATTGAATGTCCACCATTAAAAACTTCTCGAAGTCTTATTGAAGTTTTGGATCAGTTGATATTTTTATTTTCCCTTCATTTAGTAGGAGTCGACCTATGAATAAGTTGAATGGTAAATAAGCATTATGGTAGGCTCTATGAAGGTAAGGAGGTTTCAATGGTAAGCATCATTATCCCTACCATTTTTTGTGGTAAGGTACACTTAACATTAGGAGCTGCCTCATGTTTGGGCTCATGTCCTAAAGTGAGCTAGGAAAGCAGATGGACGGTACTGTAGATATAATACATATACCATGGTAGGCCCCATAAAGAGCTGGTCACCGCAGGCAATCCACATCCATTTTAGGGGAGAGGGGAAAAGAGGTACGTATCGAGAGAGAGAGAGAGAGAGAGAGAGAGAGAGAGAGAGAGAGAGAGAGAGATGACGGTGGATTTTGGTGATGAGGAGGATTCTGATGAGGGTGGACTCCTACAATGATAGCAGGAGAAGGTATGTACTGTGTGGAGAGAAAGAGAGATTGTTGCAGGGAAGGAGAGTGAGAATATCCTTTTAAGTCAAAATCTCTTCCAACAGTATAACCATCGGAAATCTTCTCAAATCTTATATCCTAGAGTTGGGTTAAGATTTTAAAAAAGCGTGCGTTTGAAGTATTTCAATTTCTGTCAAATTCACTTCCTCCAAATTGCAAGATCCCAAAGCAACCCTCCTTCAATTCCTCTCAAACAATTTGTTTCCATGCTGATAAATGACTCACAATGTACATCATTGCTGGATGAGGACCCATGATTTAAATAGGAGGTTTTTACAATTGGAAAAAAAAAAAAAAAAACCACCTATCAATATGGATTTTATATTCCATGATATTTTTTTCAAAAAGGTTTTCAAAAACCTATCTTATTAGTCAATATAATTATTATTCCTCAACCTTACATTACTTTATAATGGTTGGGTGGGCCAGGAAGCAAATGTGTCAGCTGCTTGGGTAGACCCCACCACGATCTTTATGTAAAATTTACCCACCAGGTGCGTCATACCTCATGTTAGGCCAAGGGCTTAGAATTCTCCCCTATCCTTGATTTAGGTGGATTACATGATTGGAAACAGTGTGCATGGCAATGATCACCCTTTGAACTGCTTCCTTTGGTATGGCCCACCTAAATCACAAGTGGGCTTGATTTTTAGGTCCCAGGCCTAATTTTGTGTGTGGCATCTAGTGGTTGGAGTAGATCTTATATAATCATCACAGTGGTTGGAGTAGGTCTTATATAATCATCACAGTGGAAAGGTGGACATACTTTTCCTAATTGTTTTCTTTGGTGTGGCCCACATGAATTACGAATCAACTTGATTTGTTTACTTTGGGCCTAAGGTAGGATTACGCATCTAATGGTTGGAGCATATTTCACATGCGCATCATGGTGGACCCCACCAAAAATCAAGTCCTGTCTTCCTCTCCAACTATACACACGTTATTTAGGAAAAAGAAGAGATGGTGTAGGCCTCTCTTGATTTTGACATGGCCTATCATGGTGTTTATTGTTTATGTAAGATCCACTCCTGACTATTAGATATTTAATCTCATATTAGGCCAAAGAAAAAAAACTGAGGCTGACCTATGATTCTAGCAGGCCACACCAAAGAAAATAGTTGGAAGAGATATGTTCACCCTTAATTTTTAGAGGGCCCAGGATGATAATTATATGAAATCCATTCCGTCCATTAGATACCACACAAAAGTTTAGGCCCATATACTAAAAATCATACCCATCTTAGATTCATATATGCCACACTAACGAAAATATTTTGGAGGGTAAGCATTGCCCTTTTTATTATTTCCAATAATGTATTCAACCTAAATCAGAGATGGGCCCTTGGGCTAACATAGGGTAATGTACTTTGCAGCGGCCCGGATAAATTTTACATAAACATTATGGTACTGTCCAATTGTGCCACCGACCATTTGCTCATACCCACCCATAATCTAGTTGAATGATAATTACATTGATTGATGAGGTAGCTTTTTTAAAACCTTTTTATAAACTATCGGAATATAAATTCCATATGTTAAATAAGTAGTTTGTTTTTTGTTTTTTTTTAAAATAAATAAATAAATAAATAAATAAATAAATAAATAAATAAATAAAACCTCCCTTTGAATCTTTACCATTTGAAAGTTGGCTATCTTTTTGTAAACAATTTGCTCTACTAGCCATGTTGGACCGTTATAGCCATTTTGTCCAACGCTTCTCTACACAATAGGCCATCTAAGGTGGCTTCTCCCGATTTTAAGGCCTGAAATGATGACCACACATTTTCGGTGCATCATCTGGACCTTTCCTTTGTGTAAGGTGCATCAACGGAATGGAGAAGATATATGAGTATATTTCTTATGGTGACCATCAAAGGAAGAGTGTATGGAGTAGATGATTTAGATTGATGATTGGACTGGTCGGCACCTTAAGAAGTTCCAGGTGCATAGGTAAAGCTTAGGCACACGCAGGAGCACCTGTGCTATATATAGTGTTTGACCTTATACCTTGTATGGTTCAATCGGTCTTGAAGCTTTTGCAAGTGGCCGGGTCCTTACTTCAGAGAATAATAATAATAATAATAATAATAATAATAATAATAAACCGTTGATACGACATGCCCCATTGTGGATGCTCCATGCACTAACAATATCCCGTACGTAGTGGAAGATCCTCGACACTGGATCTTTTCATTCTAACCCTGGAATGTGAATAATTGTTGTATTTGCTTCATATCTATTTCCTGTCACGTAATCGGAGCCTTGCGTAACTTGCGTAGGTACCTATTTCTCTGACGCCGGGCAAATGCCAAATGAGCTAAAGTGCATGAAATCTACCAGGTCGTCAGGTGTACTACCCCTTGCTCGGCCTTGATCCAAAAAATTAGACTGATCCAACATTCTGGTGGATCACCCCATAAAATTATAGCTAAAAAAAGACTCTAAATTAGCATGGCCTACCTGAGTTCTGGAATACCATGATTTTTACGTAATTCTTCCATCCAGATAAGGTACAGCAGACGAATAGATCAGATTGCGTATAAACATACGTAGGCCCTTAAAAAACTAATGGTGGACGTTCGATCCCAAATTCTTTCCTAAGATGTGGCCTATCTTAGTTCTGGATGGTTATGATTTTGAATCCAATGTGATATGATGTAGTATGTCTGATTGATGGATGGGGTGGATCTCATGAAGTTCCACTCAGGTCACTGTCGGTGCGTGATGTACTTAGCGCAGCTCCTGTACAGTACTACATTTTACACGAATCTAATGGCCATTCAAGGGGCTGTGAAATGTCAGATGGCCCTTTAAATTGGAGCGTTCGCCTTGGTTTGCAATGCATACGTGCAGATGACTTGTGACTTTCCGTGTTGCAACTTCCAAGGTAAGGGGATCGAAAGGGGATTGGATATCCCTGTGCACGACGTAGCCTAAGCTCCGTGGGACCCACCGTGATGTATGTGTTTTATCCACGCCATGCTTCCGACTTGCCAGCACGTTTTAAGTAAGAGATCAAACATTATGCAGACCCAAAGCTCAAGTGAACCACACCACAGAAAACAGTGGGGATTGAACACCCACAGTCTAAAAATTCCTTAGGCCCAGCTTATATTTGTGTTTCCCTTTATCAATGCCTGTACTACCTTATGTACAGGTCGGATGGCACGTAAAACATCATAGTGGGCCTTAGAATGTTTTCAACGGTGAGCACTCAATCCTAACTCTTTTATGTGATGTACGTGGTCCACTTGAGCATGGATTTACATCAATTTTGGCAGAGATACGGATGCTTGATTTTACGCTTACATTTTTTAATGTTAAAACTTTGGATACAGTCAAATATATATGGGGCCTACTGTAATGTATGTGGGTTATCTACCCCGTCCATCTGTAATTCCAGCTGAATTAGGGTATTACCAAAAAGATGAGACACATCCAAAGCTCAAGTGGACCACACTACAGGATTTAAGGAATCAAATATCAACCTTTATAAACTTCTTGGGCCCTGTTTCCTTTGGTGTGGACTACTTTGAGTGCTGAATCTGCCTCCTTTTTGTTTGTCTTATGCCTCATTATATTACGCTAAAATGGTTGGACGGCGCAGATACATCCTATATATCACGGTGGGGGCCCAAACATTTAAACCAGTTCTTTTAGACCGGTTTTCTAAGTAAAAATACAAGCGCATTTTTAAACATGGTAGAACAGTAGTAATTACATCAGGACATTTACATTGGATTTGGAAAATCAAACGGGCATAAGTGCTTATGTATAATCCATCAGATTCTCCCAGGGTATAAAAGTTTCGTCCCCCGGAATTATTATTTTGGAGTTATTTGACACTCTAGGAGAGTGTGCCGGTTGATAGGCAGACAGTTAAAAATATCACCCGTGGGTACATTAACTAAAGTTAAACCATGGGATCATGAGACCCACCATGAATAGATCATAAGCTCACAATACAATAGATTAAGAGATTCTAAATTCCAATTAATGGATATACATTTGATTATTAAACTTGGAATGGTTTTCATTTCAACCATCCATTAAGTGTACATGACTTGTCCATTTGAAACCTCCATTATTTTTAATGGTTCATGATATATCTACATTAGGTCCCATGATCTGGACGGTTTAATTAGAGTTACTCATATGCCACATGTACAATTTCTTAGTGCATGAGAATGAATAATCACACTTCACCAGAGTATGTTCTTGGTAACTGTGACATTGAATACACGTACCGGTAACTACGTAGCATGTCGACCAAGATATTATATTCAATTTCATGATTGCTGGGGGACCATGTGCCCGTCTCTTTTTAGACTCTAGTACGCGTTTGGGTTAATAAATGTAAAAGAAAAGGTTAGATTTTCCGCGTGAAGAATGCAACGAAGGAGATTTACTGCATTTTTCTGGTGCACGAATCTTTGACTGAAGTACGGTTGTGATAACGACTTCAGTAGAAAAACGTCACGTAAATAGACGGGGATTAGTTCTTGATAGAGCAAATGGACGGTCCTGATCATCAGACCACCCATCCACAATGTGTTCAGATAACACAGGGAAATAGCAAGGTTCAATACATGACCTGTTCACCCTACATTCTTAAACATGATCACATACCTTCTTTTGCACCAGATTCGAAACTGATACAAAAGGTACATTTTGATGCTTCCGATCGATTATACTGCATTGCCTATTGAATTCTAATGCTTCAGTGAGAGAAGTGTTTAACGTGGAAGCGGATTTCCTGTGACCCGGCACAGAGATATTCATGTTCCTAGGGCTGTGTAGGGCCCACAGCGATGTCCGGGACAAATCCACTCTGTCCATCTGTTTGAAAGACCCCAATAGGACTGGAGCCTAAAAAATAGGCAAATCCAAAACTCATGTGAGCCACACCACATGAAACTGTGGGAACAAGAATGTCCAAAACTCATGTGGCCCATACCAGATGAAACAGTGGGGATTGAACGCCTGGGAGTGACAGAAGTTTTGTATCAGAATGATATTTTTGCCTACAGTTTATCTTAGAACGGTTTAGATGACATAAACATCATGGTCTGCTCCGGGAAAGTTTCAACGGTGAACATTCCTGTTCCCACTGTTTTGTTGATGTGGCTAACCTGAGGTTTTGGACCTGCCTGATTTTTAGACTTCTGGTCTGTTGTGGTCCTTAAAAATACATGGATAGAGTAGATTTTGTGACGGACATCTCTGTGGAACACAGGCAATCTACTTCTATCTCACCTGGACCTAGATTGCACGGTGACCTTCCACCGTGTTACTCTTTGGTGGCAGGACTGTCTAGGACCCACCATATTGTATATGTTTTATCCATGCTGTCCCGTCCGTTTTTCCAGCTTATTTAGGTCATGATCCCCAAATAAAAATTAAAATATATCCAAAGTTCAAGTAGCCACACCACAGGAAGTAGTGGGATTAAATCCCTACCTTTGAAAGCTTATCGGGGACACGGAAGTTTTGGATCAATCTGGTGTTAGTATTTTCCCACGGTCGCCTTAGGAAGGTTTCCACGGTGGATTTCATTATCCTCATTTTTGGAATCATACTCTAAACTGAGCTGGTAAATAGATAAACAGCGTGATAAAACACATGCATCATGGTAGCGTGGAAATCCATTCTTAAAACCGGAACCATTTAGAAGTCAAACACACTCAAAGTACAGTCGACGAAAAATAAGTAAGCCCACTCATGGTGCGCGCATACATCGTTAACAAGTTGGCACGTGCGCCCACATAGAAATTTAAAATACTTTTTGTTAATTAATCCTTCGGATCGAGCAAGAATCATACCAATATCTGATAATTGGAATCATCAGGTCAATAGTCTACAAAATCGATGGTTAAGATCATAAATGGGAAAATAAGTCTATTGTTAAACCATTCATTCATGGGCAGTACTCAGATTGTTTATGGTTCTAAAGTATCAATCGCATAGAGGATCCTTATGTTCAATCCCCACAGGGTAACTCATCCAACAGGCCACACGCAAAGTGTGGCCTACCTAGTGAATGAGCAGACCAAGCTGATTTTTGGGACCACGAATATCCATGGAGAGACAGCTGATGAGCGGCTTGGATCTAGTTGGAGTGTGCCATGGTGCCACTTGCCGGAGTCGAGAAAGGTGGCTAGGGAGGAGAGAAAGAACACGCGCTAAAGGAGATGAAACAACAGTAAAAATGGGATGGACCGTAAACCGCCACGAGTCTCCTTTTGTTGTTTGTGGGGTCTCAAATTCACTGGCTCACAAGATTCACTTGTAACTGAAATCATTATGGACCCCACTGATCTTTTGAGGAGCGTGTTTTCTGCACTTTGTACGTGGGAGGGAGAATAAATGACAGGCCCCACGGTTCATTAATCAAGATCATTGACAGTGGGGCCCACGGTTGTTTAATCAAGACCATTTACAGCAGGGCCCGCGGTTGGTTCATCAAGACCATTTACAGTAAGGACCACGGTTCGTTAATCAATACCATTTACAGTAGAGCCCACGGGTTCGTTAATCCAGCCCATTGGTCTGTTGAGAGGGAGAAGGAGAGGGGCCAGGCATAGTTAATTAGGATCATTGAGAGCGGGGCCCACGAAAATCAAGACCATCTGTCTGTTGAGTCTCCTCTCAATGTCCATTTCTCTCATTTGCTTGGGACCCCATGAGCATCGGATTCACTTTTAGTCAGATATTAAGAGGAAAATTTTGTCACTCTGGCAGGGTCTGATGTACGTCGAAGATATGCAGGAGCTTAGGAATTGCCCACGTGGGAGACAAGTCAAATTGAGCTGCTCAAATTAGAGTTTCCAGTCGTGGATGTATGATGAACTAAAAAATTACACTTATTTGATTATTTAATCATCTGACTGTTGGATTGCTGGACATTTATTAGATGGTTAAAAATTAAAAAATAAAATAAAAATCTAACGGCCCTATTTTCACAAACAAGCGTACAATTTCTAACAGCCTGTGTATCAATCACCAGGCGCGTCAGTGCTTCTGGGCACATGGACAGTCCAATCATCATTCTAGACCATCCATTAGTCCAGCCCCTTTATGGGAGCATTCTATCCACTCATCTCAGTCCTACAAAAATAATGGTTTTGAATTGTCCCCTGGAGTGACCAGATCATTATAGTGCATTAGCAGGGGTAGGCCCGCTTCAGCCCACCTTGGGTGAGGTACCACATGACTCAATCAAGGCTGCGTGGTGGTCCGAATCCTTTAAACCAGGCCCCAGGCCACTAGATCATGAACCAGGCCTTAGTGGATGAAGTCTCACAAGCCAAATACTACTCAGCGCAACACCCAAGCCACCTTGTTGAGACTTCAGGCAGAGAGAACCAGATTCAGCTTAATTAGTTATTGGCTTTAAAATTCATGTAAATTTAGTTTTTAAATTATTATTATTTTTTTTATATAAGCTTTGCTTTGAAAATTTATTCTAAGTTGAAATGTTATTTCTATGTAATTATCAATTAAGATTGCACTAAGTAAATTAATGGTGGGGTAGCAAGGTATGAAACACCGAGTGCGCATAAGTAATGGGCTATGGAGATTCAGTGGCACACTTAGCACGCGATGAGGCCAGCTTGGGCTATTGGCCCTCAAAGATGACAGCTCTTTTTCATACGACTTGATGAGGTAGATGAAAGGTCATCAGACTCTAAGTTCAAGACAAGTTAAAGGGTAGTCCTTTGCACAAGTACTGAGAGGCTCTGAACATTCTATAATGGTCCGACTATTACCTGAAGAGGTAGATAAAAGATCATTAATCTCTAAACGTAGGATAAGCTGAAGGGTAATCTTTTACATAATTGGGAAGCTCTCAACATTCTATAGCTGAAGGGACGTTTTCTCATTTTATTTCCTGCAACTCACGCTCAGAACCAACCATCCAACATACGAATTGTATACACCTGGCATGTAAATTTGTCCAC